>CM072664.1:870391-1470391 GCA_036884735.1 Huso huso
TATGTTAAAATGGAAACGTGACATACAAGCAAAATCTGTTCTAACATAGTAACATCATCTTTTTTTTTGTTTTAATCCCCAAAGATGCTTTGCTGGAAAAACAAAAAGGTCTTTCAAATAAACAATTCTGGAAATGGCCAGTGTGTGTGTTAACTTGTTCATAACTGAGGCGCTTATAATGGTAAAACAGAGTTCCTAATATAAATTAGTGAGATCTACAGAATTCATTGATTGGAGTACACCACACACACACACACACCACACGCACACACACACACACACACACACACACACACTATTTGCCAAATGAAGCACAAAACAAACATATTACACACAGTATGTATTCATGTACTGTTTGGTTGATCAAGCAGTTGTTTCTGTCCATTTCCATGACGTACAGTACAGAAAGTAGCTGGCAGCAGCAAACATCTCACTGAAAGCTCATACATCTCATTACAGCTTCCAGTCGGGGATGTTTACAGCAACAGACTACAAAGTTTACAGTTGTGGAGGTTGAGGAGATTCTCAGATGTAAAAGTAATCCTCACATAGGTTAAAACTGGCACACCGTTGTAGAATATATTATTATTATATTATTTATTTCTTAGCAGACGCCCTTATCCAGGGCGACTTACAATTGTTACAAGATATCACATTATTTTTACAAACAATTACCCATTTATACAGTTGGGTTTTTACTGGAGCAATCTATTATTATTATTATTATTATTTATTTCTTAGCAGACGCCCTTATCCAGGTCGACTTACAACTTTAACATTATACATTATTTCACATACAATTACCCATTTATATATTTGGGTTTTTACTGGAGCAATCTAGGTAAAGTACCTTGCTCAAGGGTACAGCAGCAGTGTCCCCCACTGGGGATTGAACCCACAACCCTCCGGTCAAGAGTCCAGAGCCCTAACCACTACTCCACACTGAATGCACATGTACACAGGAGACAAACAATGTTGAAGCGTAAGCTTTGTTAAGGAGGCAAATGTGTGCAGTTTCCATGGACACAAAGCTGACCTTTGTTGTTTTGAAGTACACCAAGTTGAAGAACCAGTGGTCAGACTAACAGACTTCTACAGAATGATTAAATGGCTTGAGCCAGCTATTGAACTGGTAAATAAATGCATGCAGAATCCAACTTCAAACAATAGCATGGCTGCAGTATAGCACACTATATCCTGCACTACAGCAGGGAAGGGAAACATAAATAAAATAAAGCTGGGTTAACAAGCCTGTAGAAGTGGAACCCTGCACAATAACCTGTTCAGGCAGTGGGTATGACAAGCAGAAAAACTCCAATGGTACAGATTTCTGAGATTTGAATGTTGTAAATAAATGTGTGTGTGTTTTTTATATATATGCTTTTCAGTGGTTTAAAATATTTTAGATGAAGCTCATAATTATACTTTCTTTACCGTTTTGTGTAGCACTTTGAGACTACTGTTATAAAAACTCCAAACCACTCCAAATGTTGGCAGTTCCTGTACATATTAAGTTTTGGTCAGATAAAGATCCCTGCAGTTTGCATGGCGCAGTCTATAGTACAGTAACTTCAGGTCATGAAAAAACATAAAAATGCATAATGATGAACTAAACGATTAAAATACAATCATATAACAATTCTGTTACTCCTCCCCAAACTTAAAGACCAGATGATGGCATCCATTTTTTAAAGAAAAAAAATAGGAATGCCAAAATCCATTCAATACATTACTTAATTATCTAAAAGCACTAGAATAAATACCTTCACCCTTTACTTTTGCCCACAGGGGTTATTCAGAGCTTTATGTTTTTTGTACAGGAATATTTAAAACTTGCACATGGTGCAGTTAAGAAATTTTAAATGAAAACCAATCCCTCTGAATGCAAGGGCTGTAAACATAAATGTAGGACTAGTCATAGTGCAAGACAAATTTACAACACATCACATGAAAGACTCAGGAATACCGGTTCATTTAAACACTGTATTGTACTGTGGAAACTGCAATGCAAGTCTGAATGAACTTTTCATCCTGCGATACAGAGGCTGCCATGGAGATATGACATCTGAGTTCACTCACTGTAGTTCAAGGGGTATGCTCGCGTATACAGGTTGAGATCGGATGGCTGAAATGGAAGAATCTTTTAATCTAATCGACCCGAAGCCAGCTCAGGTTTGAGTTTCCAGTGTACTGTAAATGCACTACAAGAGGCCCTTGGGTTGCCTGCATTGAGTCTGACCAGATCACAGAGATCAACATCCCTGTTGTTCTTCAGCAAGTGCAATCTTAACCACCACAGGCAAATAGGATATTAGTGCATTTAACAACAAAGGGCCCAAGTCAGAGAACAGTACAGTACTTCATGAATTGCTTCCAGCAGGATTTCAACTTGTGACCTTTTGGTCCTGAAAGCCAAAAATGCTGCCTATTGAGACATCAACACTGAGAGCTGGGTATTACACATAAAGGAAGGTTACTGATGAATACTTTACTGCAGGGTTCTGGCAGTCTACCTAACCGGAGTTCAGTAGGACTAACCCATTTTGAGGCAGTCTTGACTGGCAACTACTGACACAGTGATGACGCCACATGGAATCCAAATCCTAGAAACTGCAAGTATAAAAGCAGTTTATCTTCTAGGTGAACATTATACAGCTATGTAGTATGTATATAGTACAAACTTCTCAGCTTAAGCATCTATACCTGGGGGTACGGGAACTTGGGGTGCGCTGCAGCCTCTGGCTTGCAGTACAGTGATGCTGTGCCCCTGCTGGTGCAATGATAACCCTGCTAGTTCCACTAGTCTTATCAGCTGTGTGTGCAGTACACCTTTTTACACTGCTTTAGAACACAGACAATAATAGACCAATCAACGCCGACTGTCACAGCAGGGGCGGGATATTTTATGAATTGCCTCGTTGCAATCTCGCGAGAGTCAATTAGTAGTTGGAACGCACTAGAAAAACGGTAGCATGCTTATTTAAAAAGGTGCCAAAAAATGTTATTTTTGCAAATTCTACAGCAGCACCACCTGCTAAAAGCAGTTCATCACAAATGCTGCTAACTGGGGGTGCTGCCTTGTAGAGCAACACTAAAAACACACGTACACAGAGACATTCTGGACTCAGAGGTCCATTCCCTCATGAAAAATAAATCAGCATTGCAAGTCAACCTTTGGAGCCTTCTGACTGTCCTTGTGTGCAATGGCTACTGTAAATAAAATGCACTGTTCAACCTGTTTTTAGAAGAAAACATTTCTAAATTACAGAACTTAAGTGGATCATAACAGTATGCGCCAACATGTTTGAACAGAATATACATGGGCTACAGTTTTGTTGAATGGTTTCAGCACCCCCACTAAAACATTGTTTGAGTGCCACTGTCTGTACCCAGCTCAGGTAAACTCACCTTGCCTCAGTTTAACGAAGGGCAGGCACCCAGCAAAAAGCAAATACAGTTACACAACCTCTGCAGCAGCACACTGTACACCAACTGTCAAACTTCTGAAACTGGTGGAAAAATGCATATTGTGCTTACAAATAAAAACTCCAAACATACTGTAACAGTAGTGGGTAGGTTACAGTTTAAAATAAAATAAAAAATCAGCAGTAGGGTAGGTGGTAGTAAACATTTCCCATAGGAAATAAAAAATAAAAATGTGCCGCTTGTTTGTGCGTTTACCCCTGGGGCAAAGCTGGAGGCAAAACCCGGCAAGGAATTCCAATCCATCCCTTCCTTATCTTGATTAACAAAGAATGGACTTAGCTCACGTTTTACATTTTAATGATAAAGTTCACTTTGCTTACTGTGGTAATCAGATGCTGTTTACATCATCTTTTCTAATCATGCACCTTTATTTTTTCAATGCCTAGAAGCTGTTTTTGAGGGGCAAGCAGAAAACGAATAAATAAGTCTGTTGTGAAACAACTACTTGAACAATTATTGATGTGCAGGACACACTTTATACTACTGTTGCTTTGTCTAATAAAGACCACTGTTATGAACCAAAAATAAAACAATAATATTTATAAGAATAAAAAAATGACCGACAATTCACCAGAACCCATTATCCAACAGTATCAATTTTAAAATAAGTAAATAAATAATCATTTACAGCAATGACCAGCAGGTATCCCTATCCGATCCAGGGCACTGATGGGGATTGTAGCCTACCTGTACGTAGATTAAACTGTTCCCATTGAAAGCAGTCAGTCGCTTGTTTATCATAACTTTATATAACCGGTAACTGTTTTAACATGTGTATACCTCCGTAACTTGATGTCAACACTGCGGACAGATAGAATTGTGAACTCAGCACAGTCCTAGTGTATACACAGTATGTTGCATGTTTTTTTCTTTCTTTCTTTTAGAAAAAACAATCCCTTTCATGACGATACAACGACTGCTAATTGTACGCTTTAAACTGTACATCTTAAAGCCTGCAGTACCGCGTTACAAAAATAAACAAATAAAAAGTATAGTCACCAAACTCAAACTCAAACTCAAACTCGAACTCTGCCTTGGTCAAATTTCTGTAGCGTAGTCTAGTATCGACCGGGTATCAACTAAACCTGAAAAAAGACGTGAACTTTCTCACGACATCACATTGTGAATCCTTACCCGCCACCACCCCATACGTTATTGTTTTCCATATAAATGCATATTCCTATGATCCATTCTCAGACATTGCCCTGCTTTCTTTCTTATTTTTAACACCACAGCTGAGATTCCCCGCCTCCGCCATTCTCTTTCTGTTTGCTTCCGTCTCTCGTCTTTAGTTTGACCTTAAATTACCCGACACTAGTACTGACGTCATCGTCATGGAAACAGCTCTCCGCCCCCTGCGTGAACTCATTCACAAACAGGATCAGACCGAAGAGGATGCGGTCTGTTCAAGGGGAAAAAAAAAAAAATCATTGGTTAATTTATAAACAGTGGTATGGTTCATTTATAAACAGTGGTATGGTTCACTCATAAACAGTATGGTTCATTTATTTTCAAGATGGTACATTTTTTTAAGATGGTTAATTTACGAACAGTATGAGTAATATGATTTAACAAGGTTAATTCATTTTATGTGGTTAATGTATACAGTGTAGTTAATTTATTTTCAAGATGGTTAATTTATTACCGGTATGGTTAGGACATTAAATAGCACTGTGAAAGACACCCTTGTAGGCATAAACTTTCCATGAAAAGGCTAAAATGATGAGTCATTATTTTGAAACTACAGTGTTTTACGGATTTGATGGATAAGAAAGCTAATCGCTGTACTCAATACTGGTATTAATAATAATAATAATAATAATAATAATAATAATAATAATAATAATAATAATAAAGTATGTCTAATATTTTCATTATTTTTGCTCTAATATCTAAAACAGTCCTCTACACATTACAAGTCTGTCTGTTTTAACATACTGGAGCTTATATGCATGATCATAAGTTAGCTTGAAATCAATTTGGAGGGCTTGCTCATGCGCTTTAATAATAATAATAATAATAATAATAATAATAATAATAATAATAGAGAACACAACTTCTAATAATATTAGCAACATTCTTTTGAACTTACTGGCGAATCCTGATGTGCAAAAAGCAATATCAGATGCACTGGACAACAATTTTGACAGTGTAACTCCAACACACCGGTCCTCAAATTCCATTGAAGATGAAGGCAGGAGTATTTTTAATTTCAGCAAATGATCATCAAGACCAACCCCAGCTTTTGATGTGTCTCTGCCACACCAGACAACACGATGCTGAATTCGCATTCCAGCTTCTTATTCATATTCCAGCTTCTTATTCATATTCCAGCTTCTTATTCGCATTCCAGCTTCTTATTCATATTCCAGCTTCTTATTCATATTCCAGCTTCTTATTCATATTCCAGCTTCTTATTCGCATTCCAGCTTCTTATTCATATTCCAGCTTCTTATTCATATTCCAGCTTCTTATTCGCATTCCAGCTTCTTATTCATATTCCAGCTTCTTATTCGCATTCCAGCTTCTTATTCATATTCCAGCTTCTTATTCATATTCCAGCTTCTTATTCATATTCCAGCTTCTTATTCATATTCCAGCTTCTTATTCGCATTCCAGCTTCTTATTCATATTCCTTTATTCGCATTCCAGCTTCTTATTCATATTCCAGCTCCAGCTTCTTATTCGCATTCCAGCTTCTTATTCATATTCCAGCTTCTTATTCATATTCCAGCTTCTTATTCATATTCCAGCTTCTTATTCGCATTCCAGCTTCTTATTCATATTCCAGCTTCTTATTCATATTCCAGCTTCTTATTCATATTCCAGCTTCTTATTCATATTCCAGCTTCTTATTCATATTCCAGCTTCTTATTCATATTCCAGCTTCTTATTCATATTCCAGCTTATTCATATTCCAGCTTTTATTCATATTCCAGCTTCTTATTCATATTCCAGCTTATTCTTATTCTTATTTATTCCAGCTTCTTATTCATTCCAGCTTCTTATTCATATTCCAGCTTCTTATTCATATTCCAGCTTCTTATTTGCATTCCAGCTTCTTATTCATTTTCCAGCTTTTATTCATATTCCAGCTTCTTATTCATATTCCAGCTTTATTCATATTCCAGCTTCTTATTCATATTCCAGCTTCTTATTCATATTCCAGCTTCTTATTCATATTCCAGCTTTATTCATATTCCAGCTTCTTATTCATATTCCAGCTTCTTATTCATATTCCAGCTTCTTATTCGCATTCCAGCTTCTTATTCATATTCCAGCTTCTTATTCGCATTCCAGCTTCTTATTCATATTCCAGCTTCTTATTCGCATTCCAGCTTCTTATTCATATTCCAGCTTCTTATTCCCATTCCAGCTTCTTATTCATATTCCAGCTTCTTATTTATTCCAGCTTCTTATTCATATTCCAGCTTCTTATTCATATTCCATTCTTATTCATATTCCAGCTTCTTATTCATATTCCAGCTTCTTATTCATATTCCAGCTTCTTATTCGTATTCCAGCTTCTTATTCATATTCCAGCTTCTTATTCATATTCCAGCTTCTTATTCACATTCCAGCTTCTTATTCATATTCCAGCTTCTTATTCATATTCCAGCTTCTTATTCATATTCCAGCTTCTTATTCATATTCCAGCTTCTTATTCGCATTCCAGCTTCTTATTCATATTCCAGCTTTATTCACATTCCAGCTTCTTATTCATATTCCAGCTTCTTATTCACATTCCAGCTTCTTATTCATATTCCAGCTTCTTATTCATATTCCAGCTTCTTATTCGCATTCCAGCTTCTTATTCACATTCCAGCTTCTTATTCACATTCCAGCTTCTTATTCATATTCCAGCTTCTTATTCATATTCCAGCTTCTTATTCATATTCATATTCCTTCTTATTCGCATTCCAGCTTCTTATTCGCATTCCAGCTTTATTCATATTCCAGCTTCTTATTCATATTCCAGCTTCTTATTCATATTCCAGCTTCTTATTCGCATTCCAGCTTCTTATTCCCATTCCAGCTTCTTATTCATATTCCAGCTTCTTATTCGCATTCCAGCTTCTTATTCGTATTCCAGCTTCTTATTCATATTCCAGCTTCTTATTCATATTCCAGCTTCTTATTCGCATTCCAGCTTCTTATTCATATTCCAGCTTCGTATTCGCATTCCAGCTTCTTATTCGCATTCCAGCTTCTTATTCGCATTCCAGCTTCTTATTCATATTCCAGCTTCTTATTCACATTCCAGCTTCTTATTCATATTCCAGCTTCTTATTCATATTCCAGCTTCTTATTCGCATTCCAGCTTCTTATTCATATTCCAGCTTCTTATTCGCATTCCAGCTTCTTATTCATTTTCCAGCTTCTTATTCATATTCCAGCTTCTTATTCATATTCCAGCTTCTTATTCGCATTCCAGCTTCTTATTCATATTCCAGCTTCTTATTCGCATTCCAGCTTCTTATTCGCATTCCAGCTTCTTATTCGCATTCCAGCTTCTTATTCATATTCCAGCTTCTTATTCGCATTCCAGCTTCTTATTCATATTCCAGCTTCTTATTCGCATTCCAGCTTCTTATTCGCATTCCAGCTTCTTAAATGTATTCCAAGAATTCCAGCTTCTTAAATTCCAGCTTCTTATTGCATTCCAGCTTCAAATTTCAGCTTCTTATTCATATTGCTTTTACTTGCATTCCAGCTTCTTATTCATATTCAACTTCTTATTAGCATTCCAGCTTCTTATATGAATTCCAGCTTCTTATTCATTTTCCAGCTTCTTATTCATATTCCAGCTTCTTATTCATATTCCAGCTTCTTATTCGCATTCCAGCTTCTTATTCGTATTCCAGCTTCTTATTCATATTCCAGCTTCTTATTCGCATTCCAGCTTCTTATTCGTATTCCAGCTTCTTATTCATATTCCAGATTCTTATTCGCATTCCAGCTTCTTATTCATATTCCAGCTTCTTATTCGCATTCCAGCTTCTTATTCGCATCCCGCAAATGTAACACAAATTGAATAAGTAACTGGAGTATTTAAAGGGTAAAATAGCTTTGGGTCACTTATTTCAAAGTTGATTCTCACAGAGAACCCCTCTACGTCACCCATATGTATTCATCCTGCTCCAAAATAGATTTGGATGCACTACTACTACTACTTAAATTTACCAACTTTCCGAAGCCTGAATCCGAGACGTCACAATTAGCAAAGACTGTAACTCAGTAAGAGTTTCCGTGCTCATACAGTCTGCAGTAACGAGGTGTGAACTCAAAACATACAGTAAGAAGAAAATAATCAAATAACCTCAAATGTACTTTTATTAAATATATAAGGCATTCTAAAAACAACGACCTTTCGTACACAAGTTCTTCATCAGATTAATTTGAAGTCAAAGACTTTTGAGTTTTCTTTCAATGAAAACTTTTGCTCAGCTGACTGCCAGGAAACAGATTCTTGAATTCCAGCTGCGCTGTGTGCTGAAGTCAACTAATATTTACTCTTTCTTGTTGTTCTGCATGTTATTCTATATATCTGATCTCCCATATAAAAGAACTAGTTCACACCTCGTTACTGCAGACTGCATAAACACGGAAACTCTTGCTGAGTTACAATCTTTGCTAATTGTGACGTCCCGGATTTAGGTTTCGGAAAGTCGGTAACTTTAAGTAGTAGAAGTACATCCAAATTATTATTATTTATTTCTTAGCAGACACCCTTATCCAGGGCGACTTACAATTGTTACAAGATATCACACTATTTTTACATACAATTACATTATTTTTTTACATACAATTACCCATTTATACAGTTGGGTTTTTACTGAAGCAATTCTAGGTAAAGTACCTTGCTCAAGGGTATAGTAGCAGTGTCCCCCACCAGGGATTGGAACCCCCAACCCTCCGGTCAAGAGTCCAGAGCCCTAACCACTACTCCACACTGCCACCCGTCTGCTAATAAATAATAATAATAATAATAATAATAATAATAATAATAATAATAATAATAATAATAATAATAATAATAATAATAATCCAAATCTATTTTGGGGCAGGATGAATACATATGGGTGACGTAGAGGGGTTCCCCCTCTGTGAGAATCAAATAAATGACCCAAAGCGATTTAACCCCTGAAATACCAGTTACTTATTCAATTTGTGTTACATTTGCAGGATGCGAATAAGAAGCTGGAATATGAATAAGAAGCTGGAATATGAATAAGAAGCTGGAATATGAATAAGAAGCTGGAATGCGAATAAGAAGCTGGAATATGAATAAGAAGCTGGAATATGAATAAGAAGCTGGAAATTAATAAGAAGCTGGAATGCGAATAAGAAGCTGGAATATGAATAAGAAGCTGGAATATGAATAAGAAGCTGGAATATGAATAAGAAGCTGGAATGCGAATAAGAAGCTGGAATATGAATAAGAAGCTGGAATATGAATAAGAAGCTGGAATATGAATAAGAAGCTGGAATACCTAATAAGAAGCTGGAATATTAATAAGAAGCTGAAATGCTTAATAAGAAGCTGGAATATGAATAAGAAGCTGGAAATGAATAAGAAGCTGGAATGCTTAATAAGAAGCTGGAACATGAATAAGAAGCTGGAATATGAATAAGAAGCTGGAATATGAATAAGAAGCTGAATATGAATAAGAAGCTGGAATGCTAATAAGAAGCTGGAATGCTTAACAAGAAGCTGGAAATGAATAAGAAGTTGAATATGAATAAGAAGCTGGAATGCGAATAAGAAGCTGGAATATGAATAAGAAGCTGGAATATGAATAAGAAGCTGAAAATAATAAGAAGCTGAATGCTTAATAAGAAGCTGAAATGCGAATAAGAAGCTGGAATATGAATAAGAAGCTGGAATACTAATAAGAAGCTGGAATGCTAATAAGAAGCTGGAACATGAACAAGAAGCTGAAATGCGAATAAGAAGCTGAATATGAATAAGAAGCTGAATATGAATAAGAAGCTGGAATATGAATAAGAAGCTGGAATGCTTAATAAGAAGCTTGGAATATGAATAAGAAGCTGGAATATTAATAAGAAGCTGGAATGCCAATAAGAAGCTGGAACGGAATAAGAAGCTGAAATGAATGGAAGAAGCTGGAATATGAATAAGAAGCTGAAACGAATAAGAAGCTGGAATATGAATAAGAAGCTGGAATATGAATAAGAAGCTGAATGCGAATAAGAAGCTGGAATGGAATAAGAAGCTGGAATATGAATAAGAAGCTGGAATATGAATAAGAAGCTGGAATGTGAATAAGAAGCTGGAATATGAATAAGAAGCTGGAATATGAATAAGAAGCTGGAATACCTAATAAGAAGCTGGAATATGAATAAGAAGCTGAAAATATGAATAAGAAGCTGGAATATGAATAAGAAGCTGGAATATGAATAAGAAGTTGAATATGAATAAGAAGCTGGAATGCGAATTCAGCATCGTGTTGTCTGGTGTGGCAGAGACACATCAAAAGCTGGGGTTGGTCTTGATGATCATTTGCTGAAATTAAAAATACTCCTGCCTTCATCTTCAATGGAATTTGAGGACCGGTGTGTTGGAGTTACACTGTCAAAATTGTTGTCCAGTGCATCTGATATTGCTTTTTGCACATCAGGATTCGCCAGTAAGTTCAAAAGAATGTTGCTAATATTATTAGAAGTTGTGTTCTCTATTATTATTATTATTATTATTATTATTATTAAAGCGCATGAGCAAGCCCTCCAAATTGATTTCAAGCTAACTTATGATCATGCATATAAGCCAATAGGTATAGGGAGGCTAGTGCTCCAGTATGTTAAAACAGACAGACTTGTAATGTGTAGAGGACTGTTTTAGATATTAGAGCAAAAATAATGAAAATATTAGACATACTTTATTATTATTATTATTATTATTATTATTATTATTATTATTATTACTGATATTAAGTTCAGCGATTGGCTTTTTTATCCTTCAAATTGTAAAACACTATGCAGTTAATGCCTCATCATTTCAGCCTTCTCATGGAAAGTTTATAAATATCTTCATCACCCCGGTGTGCTAATACTAGACGGCAAATGTGAGATACTAAAGTAACCATCTTCTTGGAAAAGGATGCGCATCCAAGTCGACTATGCATTTATTTATGCGTCTATATGGTATGACAGTAAGGACCCCAAGGGTGTCCTTCACAGTGCCATTTAATGTCCCAACCATACTGTTTATAAATTAATCATACTGTTTATAAATTAACCATACTGTTTATAAATTAACCATACTGTTTATAAATTAGCCACACTGTTTATAAATTAATCATACTGTTTATAAATTAGCCACACTGTTTATAAATTATCCAATGAATTATTTCCTGAATGGCACCTCATACTATTGGTTGATTATCCAGTCACATTTCTAAGACCAAAGAGTCCTTCCCCCACCTCCATAGGGAGACATGGAAGACTGAGTACCAGTAGAGAGAAGATACTGCTTATAGTGGGACAGTTAAGACAAAAGCCGGAAATGGCCAAAACCTTGCACCTTGGGTTAAAGCATGAAACTTGTTATGAATATTCATGAATATGCTCTAAATATGTTCTGATGTGAACCACCACTAAAGCACCTCCCCCCTGGTAAACTTTTATGTGTTGCACAGTATCCCATATGAAATTTCTCTATAGAATTACACAGATTACTATAGTACCTTCTACAGAATACTATAGGATTCTATAGCACTAATGTAGTACAATGTAGTACTTACTGTAGTGTTTTGTAGTGTGTCTTATAGTACATATACAATGATATAGTACCTTGTTTACAGTACCACAGTATTCTATAGCATTGATGTGTACCAAGTAGTACTTACTGTAGAATTTTGTAGTATGTTCTGTAGTACATATGCAATGCTCTAGCGCCTTCTGTAGAGTACCATAGTATTCTATTGTGTCATCATATAGTAATTATGTAGCATTCTGTAGTATGTTCTATAGTACCTATAACATGCTATAGTATTATTTACAACTAAGTGTTATTATGTAATACTAATTATAGTATTCCATAGAACTAAAGCAATTATCAAAAAGAATGACAAAGGTATTGTACACCTCTTTGTCATTTTATTAATTACATTGTTACAGTGTTTTAATGGTCTTTAGTAGAAAACACATTGCTATCGACCATGCTGAGCTCAGACTTTAACAAATAAGTTTAAAGGATGTAATGAAAAACGGAAGCAATCTAAAACCTGCAATCTGAGGTTGAGGAAATAATTACATTTTGCACACCTTATTTATTCTACCTTTTAATAGTTTTTTTTTTAATCCATTTGAAGGCACATATATATATATAGATATTATTGTCTGACTTCATGGTATTCCACAACTAAGGCACTCACCTCCTAAGAGCAGTACTTTATAACTCATGATGCAGTTTCACATAACTCCCACTGAGTGGTGCTATTACCCTGTATTTAAAACCAATATTACCCTTGAAACTTGTTACATACATACAGCTGGTCATGTTGGCTGCTGAAACTCAAGCCCTATAATATGAATACAAGAGAACTATACCAGGCCCGTAAATGTAATTTGTTTTCAATCATTAATTAGCTGTATTGCCATAAGAATGTTTTGGCATACATATGAATTTGTGCGAGGCTGAAATGAATTGTTAAGAAGCTCTGCAGTCTTTCATTATTTATCAGAATAGAATACTTAACAGGACAACACACTTCTGGTTTTATACATTAATGAAATTGTTTTTATTTTGTATTTTTGTATTTGGATGTATTCATTTATTTGTATTAACAATGTGTATAATGCATGACATTGCATATTGTACAAAACTAGTATCCTAGGTGGTTATTGTTGCAGAATTTGGGAGTATATGAAAACTGCTATGCTATCTCTAGCTTGGACATTCCCTTTTTCATTTTCTGCTTGATGAATGCTCCTTCGAGCAAGAGGCTTTTGATAGTTCAAGGATAATCAGTTCATTACATTGTATGGATGTTAATAAACAGCAAAACTCAAATAATTAAAAAACTGATGTGTGCCTTTTAACTTGAGATTTGCAAGCAGAACGGAACCAAGCCGAAGATATTAAGAACATAAGAACATAAGAAAGTTTACAAACAAGAGGAGGCCATTCAGCCCATCTTGCTCGTTTCGTTGTTAGTAGCTTATTGATCCCAGAATCTCATCAAGCAGCTTCTTGAAGGATCCCAGGGTGTCAGCTTCAACAACATTACTGGGGAGTTGGTTCCAGACCCTTACAATTCTCTGTGTAAAAAAGTGCCTCCTATTTTCTGTTCTGAATGCCCCTTTATCTAATCTCCATTTGTGACCCCTGGTCCTTGTTTCTTTTTTCAGGTCAAAAAAGTCCCTGGGTTGACATTGTCTATACTTTTAGGATTTTGAATGTTTGAATCAGATCACCGCGTAGTCTTCTTTGTTCAAGACTGAATAGATTCAATTCTTTTAGCCTGTCTGCATACGACATGCCTTTTAAACCCGGGATAATTCTGGTTGCTCTTCTTTGCACTCTTTCTAGAGCAGCAATATCCTTTTTGTAACGAGGTGACCAGAACTGAACACAATATTCTAGGTGAGGTCTTACTAATGCATTGTAAAGTTTTAACATTACTTCCCTTGATTTAAATTCAACACTTCTCACAATATATCCGAGCATCTTGGCCTTTTTTTATAGCTTCCCCACATTGTCTAGATGAAGACATTTCTGAGTCAACATAAACTCCTAGGTCTTTTTCATAGTTCCCTTCTTCAATTTCAGTATCTCCCATATGATATTTATAATGCACATTTTTATTGCCTGCATGCAATACTTTACACTTTTCTCTATTAAATTTCATTTGCCATGTGTCTGCCCAGTTCTGAATGCTGTCTAGATCATTTTGAATGACCTTTGCTGCTGCAACAGTGTTTGCCACTCCTCCTATTTTTGTGTCGTCTGCAAATTGAACAAGTTTGCTTACTATACCAGAATCTAAATCATTAATGTAGATTAGGAATAGCAGAGGACCTAATACTGATCCCTGTGGTACACCACTGGTTACCTCACTCCATTTTGAGGTTTCTCCTCTAATCAGAACTTTCTGTTTTCTACCTGTTAACCACTCCCTAATCCATGTGCATGCATTTCCTTGAATCCCTACTGCGATCAGTTTGAGAATTAATCTTTTATGCGGGACTTTGTCAAAAGCTTTCTGGAAATCTAAATAAACCATGTTGTATGCTTTGCAATTATCCATTTTCAATGTTGCATCCTCAAAAAAGTCAAGCAGGTTAGTTAGACATGATCTCCTTTTCCTAAAACCATGCTGACTGTCTCCCAGGATATTGTTACCATATAGGTAATTTTCCATTTTGGATCTTATTATAGTTTCCATAAGTTTACATATAATAGAAGTCAGGCTTATTGGTCTGTAGTTACCTGGTTCAGTTTTGTCTCCCTTTTTGTGGATCGGTATTGCGTTTGCTATTTTCCAGTCTGTCGGTACAACCCCTGTGTCAAGAGACTGTTGCATGATCTTGGCTAGCGGTTTGTAAATAACTTCTTTCATTTCTTTGAGTACTATTGGGAGGATCTCATCCGGCCCAGGGGATTTGTTTATTTTAAGAGCTCCTAGTCCCTTTAACACTTCTGCCTCTGTTATGCTAAAGTTATTTAAAACTGTATAGGAACAGGTCGACATGTGGGGCATGTTGTCCGTGTCCTCCTTTGTAAAAACCTGTGAAAAGTAATCATTTAATATATTTGCTATTTATTTTTCTTCATCTATGATTTTGCCATTTGTGTCTCTTTTAACCTCCTCTTTGAATGTTCTCTTGCTGTTATAATATTGGAAAAACATTTTAGAATTGGTTTTAGCCCCCTTAGCAATATTGATTTCTCTCTCTCTCTTGGCCTTTCTAACTTCCTTTTTGACTTGTGTTTGCAGTTTCAACTACTCTTTCTGTGTACTTTGTTTTTGGTCCCTTTTAAACGCTCTGTAAAGTGCCTTTTTTCGCTGAATATTTTTTTTTAATTGATCTATTAAACCATTTTGGCCATTTTGTTTTAGATTTAGATTTGTCTACTTTTGGGATGTAATTGTTTTGTACCGAATGACCTTGTAGCTAGAGTCACTTTTCAGATGATGCACTGGTTTTATTGTCTGCTGTATCTCAGGCTGAATCTCATCTTGTCTAGCAGAAAAAATCTATGGCATCCAGGTGTCTCAAACACCTGCTAAGGTGTCCCTGGTCAGTAACAGGGGTCACTTACTAGGCTGGCCACCGGGGGTGTAAAATAGACCTTATAAGGAACAAGCAGAAGCATACAATTTAGATAGACCTTCACTGGACATAACCCCTCAACCTGGTCAGTACAGCCAGGAACTGGCCTAACATAGTTACTTATTTAAACACGTGAAGGTCACAGCTACTGAGTGCTGCAGAGTAGCTTGACCACAATTTATTTTTTTTTTTTTTTTTTTTTTTTACCTAAAATACTCAAACTCTTGGGTAAAAGCATTTTCCACAGCTTCAATATGAAGTAACCAAGGGACTTTGTCGGGTGATATTGTGATACAAATACAATGACACAGATGATTTTTTATTCATGTCATTTGTGCACGGTGAAGACTATCAAGGGGCAAGAGTGGTAAACACTGTATGCATGCTTGTTTGCATCTACACAACATACAGTAGGGTTAAAGATACGCATACACAAAAATTCAAAGGTATCAGGGAGAAAAAAGAACATCAGCATTTGCAGGTTAGATGTTAAACGTTTAAAACCCAGCATGTGTAAACCCTGACGGATAATACACAAATAAAATCTACCCCTCAGTGTCTTGTGGGTAAATTCCTTCACGCCTGGCTGGATTCAGACAGTAGTTCCTGCTGACAGCTTTTAAGATTATCGTCAGTTTACAGACGGGGAAAACAAGCACAGACATAGGCTGTACAATTATCCAACATGCTTTAGTTAATAAGAAACAGGTGCTGATGGGCGAACGTCTTCACATTGCCCTTCCAGGTGTAGCACCAGCTGAAGCTACTGTGGAAGAATCCACATTCCTGAAGCTACTGTGGAAGAATCCACACATTCCTGAAGCTACTGTGGAAGAATACTCACATTCTGGAGGCTGGCTGGCCCGGTAGCTTCCATTCTAATAGTTCAATGATTTACCTCCCTTGTATCCAGTTGTACCAACTGAAACAGAAAAACAAAAGTATTATTTCAAGTGATTTAACCCTTTAAGGTACAAGGGACATATGTGTCCCACAAATAAAAATGATGCAAACTTTCTTTTTACAATCAGGAGCACGAAACAGGGTTTCATCAGGTTGGATCTGGTCATCCAGATTGTCAGTTTCCTCCTCGTGATGCTTGAGTCGCTCTCAAATGAGAAGAAATGTTTGAACAACCGCGGAATTGCTTTTACACCTCTGTTCAAGCGCAATTGAAATGACAGATTGCAACTAGGAGATCAAAGGGGACCCTTCTAGACCTAAAAGAAGCAATCTCTCTTTACATATTTTATTTGCATGGTACATAATGTGACATCCTATATGGAGACCCCTTGTCGTAATGCACATTAGTTCATTGTCACTGGCACTAAAATGACAGTTGGTTTGGTTGGAAACATGAGTAAAAAATATACTCAATGTAGATTTTAAAAGCTGACAGCATGGCCGCTTTGCTACAGTCAGAGTTCCTAGCTTGCTGTGCAGTATCAGGATAGACTTATTCATTTTTAATGTGCTGCAGCCCATCCATTAAAGAAACGAAACATCCGTGCATGTTCTATTTATCAATCACTGTACAAAAGCTGGTTATTACTTTTTTGAGCTTCTCACGGTTGCAGTCCTGAAATTCCAGGAAATCACTTAGAAAACTCAATCACGCTAACTTGTCATGCCAGCTTAGTGGGGAGGTTGCATAAGAGAAAGCTCAAGCTCTGGAGTAACTGCAGTGCACCTGGATTGAAATGACATGGATTTTAAGAAGAAGTTTTCAAATGATTGTGTCAATTCCTGTTTATACAGCTTTCATAATACAATGTGTTTGAATGTTGTGCTGTGAGCATTGATCATCACTGGCAGTTCATTTCAGTGTCTTTTACGGCTACTTTATTGTTTATTACAATGTTGACAACTTTCGTTTTTCTTTATGAGGTATGAATAATATGGCTATTGCTAATTCAACAGCAGTCTTTTGAGAATTCTCCCTAGTTAACCTATATAATACCCAAGTCCATTCATTTTTACATAGAAATCCACGGGTTTACATTTGGTAAATACATTTCTATAACTAATGAATGAGTTCCATTATGAGTTTGTTTGTACTGCAGTACCAATACAGGATAAGGTTCACTTTAGGTTCTTATCATATAAACTCTCTGTGTTCAGCAGTATTTATTCTTTAATGGTAAAGACACACAATGCAAGCCCGCTTATTGAGATGATTGTAAGTGTTTGTGACACAGAAAGAATGAATCTTGGTTATGACTCTCCCTCCCGACCTGTGAGGGCGCTGTGTAAAGGGAACATTGTGCCCAGGATTATATTGTTTGACAATTAATCCCAGGGAAAGGTGGGAGTCTGCCATCTAGAAAGCGGGCGGAACCACAGTACACCAAGTTATTGCCCTAGGCGGGCAGGGATGTGGCAATCGCGGATTGGAGGAAAAACGATTGCACCCGCTAACCAAGGGGGTATGGCTGAAGGTACAAAAGGGGACGTGGCAAAGCAAACTGTTCCTTTTTTATGGTTGCGAAAGAACCACTGAAGGGCCGTAAAATAACTGTGAGTGTTTTGTGTTAGTTTGTTTGTCGTTCTAATTGTACTCGTTTGTCACTGTTAGCCATCTGTCGCTAAAGGCCAGCACCAAACCCGGACAACACTGCACTACCGTTCACTATTAACCACTTCAACACCATGGTGTACGCACGTACGTCAAATAAAAACCCACCTACATTACCATGCCGTACCTGCGTACGTCAAGTTTCCCATTCTATTCTATGATCGGTTTCTTAGTCTAGCGTTTCAGGTTTCATTCTCTAAAGCAGTGCTAGTACTGTGGAATGTGTAATAAAAGTCAGGGGAGGGTCAGGTGACATTTGTATCCAATTGTGTGTCGTGTAGAGATTCCAATCTAGCTGTGGGCGTTTAGAAGACTGGGATATATTGCGGGAAGCCATTCAACTTTTACAAGTATATTTATATAGTGTTTTAAATTATTATTTGTTTGTTTTATTATTAGTTTTACTTGTTTAGTTGTAATTTATCTAGTTTTTAGTGAAAGTTAAACATGGCAATGTGCGTGGAGAGCGACAACGGGAGTGATGAAGATTTCAAAGTTGGTTCAGAGGATTTCGATACCAGCGACAGTGATGCTGATTTATCACTCAGCTATGATGATGAAGAGGATGTGAAGCCAAGAACAGCAGGGGACTGGGTGTTTATTACTGATCCCTACCATGATGCCAGTCCTCCATTTGATTTTTGCACCTGTTTACACAGATGTGCACCCCGCCGTGGAACTTTTTGGCTTTTGTTCCCGAAAAGCTAATCACTTACCTTTATGACTGTACAAACAAAAGAGCATGCAGCTACTTTACAGGTAAGCCAGCTGTAAATGGGAAGGTGTTTGGTTTGAAATGACAGTGCTGTGACGAAATACTATCAAAACACAGCACTGGCTACAAGGCAATGAAGCAGGCATCTGTGGCAGCCAGATCCATCACAATGACTGCGCAAAGAAGTCCTGTACACATATTTGTGACTATCCCTCCAACACAAGGGAAGCAGAGACAGCAAAAAAGGTGCAGGGTCTGCTATGAAAATGAAAACAAATGAACGGATACAAGAAAAATGTGCAGTGGTTGCGAAGGCAACCCCGGGTTCTGTTGTATTGAACATTTCAATAAATGGCACAGAGCAAGACGATAATGGCACACGTTTTGATGTTTTTTGTTTAATTTATTTTTTATTTGATAATTACTGATTATTATTGTCATTCAGTGTTTTTGTTTATATTGTTAAAAAAAAAAAAAGTTTTTATCTCTGTATTGAACATGGGTATGTAGTACACAGGAGCATAAAGGGTTAATGAAGAACAAAGTTGAGGTTATTTATTTGTGTTTTATTCGTCATATGTTAACATGTTATAGCAATTACGGTTTGAAAACATTATTATTATTATTATTTTCAAACTCTGGTACCATTTTTACATCTGGAGTTGAAGTGGTTAATTGTATTTCTCCACTTTCACGTATATCACTCACTCTGGACTTGTGATCGTGTTTGTGTTCGGTGTGTGTTTGTACTGTTATTGTTATTTCATGGTTTTAACTGTGCAGTGTTGGAAGCGACAGTTCCATCTACTCTCAGGGTTCTCCCTCGTACCCTTCGCCAGGAGAAAGTTTACAGATGCAACATTCAATTAATAAATGCCTTTACCATAACTACCTTTCCTGAAAAAAAGAAAAAATCTTTAATTTATGAACTTCTGGCACGAGAACCTGAAATGCAACTCCTCCATGCTGGAATGGTTTTGTTATCTCTATGTACTTCGAGCGAATGATAAATGTCTAGACACACTATTGGTGAGACACACTATTGGTGCGCAGAGGTAAGATAATCTCTTTGTACTCTTATCTAAGGTCTTACTTTCCTTTTGTGGCAGCTTTTGTTAAATTTAGCTGAGATGCAAACATTGAACCTTTCACACTTGTGTTGCACTAATTAGTATCATCAAAAAATGACCGTAGTTTTACTCAGAATGTACATATGCAGGATATTTCTGTTGAAATTCTGTGGTGTTGGAGTTGTGAGGTTGACATTCAATATGCCAATCCAACCAACACCACTGGGTTAGACGTCAAGACCAGCATGCTCTGGGATGCCTCTGGTTTGTTTCTGTTTTTGCTCATTAACAGATTACTCAGAAAATACATGTCCAGTATAATCAGCCTGTACTACACTGGAGCCAAAACACTGGTTAGTACAGAGAACATGTATGGCGTGATACTGAAATCTTTGTTTTGCCTGTTTATTAATCATGTTGGGTCATCAGTATTTGTTTAAGACAATCTTCTTATTTCCTGCATGAGGACAGCTGGATACATCAGGCCATTAGTCATACTACTGATCTGTAGTTTTAACAAGAGATTTAGCACTAGGGGCTAAGGGCTGCTGATTATTGAGTATAGGGCTACATAATGTCAACACAGGCAGAGCCAGAATTGTGTGAAAAAAATAATGTGTCTACATGGCATATCCAATGCATGTTCGTTTCACACACTGTCCAGAATGTATTCAGTGCGGTAGGTTTGACATGTGTCTTCCATTTAGAGGAAGCAAATATCCCCTGTTGTTCCAGGTGATTATGGTAGTTTTCATCACCTGTATTTATTAATTATCGATTCCTAGTATAGGGATCTTCTAAAGTTTTGGCAGGGATTGCTTAGAAGGGCCAATTAAACTATCTTACATAAATTGTAAATAGAACAAACTATTAAAACGTCAGTACATAATAAAATAAACTTTTTAAACAGTGCACCAACCAAAGAGTGTCAGGAATAACATCCTAAGAGGAAGAAGCAAAGAAATTGAAATATTTTTGACCTCTACCAATGATTATTTTAGTTGTCACTCTGAAAACAAATGTCTATAATTAATCCTTATAAAAATCCCTGAATTATATATATATATATATATATATATATATATATATATATATATATATAGATTAAAAAGAAGAGCTGAAGAAGAGCTTTTGCCCAAAACGTCCTGAAAAGAAAATATTTTTTAATCTTTTTTAAAAAATGTTGTGTACATTTAAAAAAAAACTTTTCTTTTATATATATATATATATATATATATATATATATATATATATATATATATATATATATATATATACAGTTGTAGTCAAAAGTTTACATTCCCCATGAAAATTTATAATTTCTAGAAATTTCTTGAAAACAAATAATTTTAGGAAAAATCTTTTGTTACAAAAGTTTTGCTTTTGTGGATGAGGAAAAAAGTTACAAGAAATAAATGTCTACCATTATTTATTTCAGCAATTTGCTAATGCTAATTCAAAAATATTCATACCCTGACAAGGAATTAATAGCTAGTTGAGGCACCTTTAGCAATAATAACCTCTTTTAAACAATTAGGATATTTATCAATTTTGGCATGATTCTTTAGTGATTTTTAACCATTCTTCAACGCAAAATTGTTCCAGTTCATTCAAATTCCAAGGACTTCTCTTGTGCGCAGCCTTCTTCAACTCATACCAAAGATTCTCAATCAGATTTAGATTGGGACTTGGACTACGCCATTCCAGAACCTTGATTTTATTCTTCAACCATTCTGAAATAGATTTTAACGTGTGCTTTGGATCATTGTTGTGTTCCAATGTCCAATATGTGGTTTAAATCAAGTTTTGTAGCGGAGGGTTTCAGACGATTGGCCAATATCTTTTGGTACTCTATGGAATCCATTTTTTTTTTAAATGGAATAAATGGACCGCAAAGGGTTAAATACATTTCTACAGCACGTGTGAACTTCATCATCATTTAAATACGTTTCTACATGTGAACCTCGTCATCGTTTAAATACGTTTCTACATGTGAACCTCGTCATCGTTTAAATACGTTTCTACATGTGAACCTCGTCATCGTTTAAATACGTTTCTACATGTGAACCTCGTCATCGTTAAAATATGTTTCTACAGAACGTGTGAACCGCATCATCATTTAACCCTTTGCGGTCCATTTATTCAGCACGTCTCAGACGCATCAGATCCAATTTATTTTCAGACGCGCAGTTTAATTTAGACTCGCTGTTTAAAATTATTTTTTTCACAGTAAAACGGGTTTAAAAGGCACTGCATATCAACAGGACACTCAGTACTGCATCTCCAGCCCAGCCCCACCCCTTGTTCGCTGTATTTTTCACATACCTCTTCATAGTCGTGCATACTGATAAATCATCTCCTGATCACTCGTTTTATCACCAAACTGTAACATCTCAAAAATCTCTGCAAATGTCCGTGATATTCTTTGAGCGCTGGATGCAGAAGCAGCTATCTTGTTTGTTTATGTCCGTGTTATTTCTGTGGTGCCAGGGCTGTGTATTGCTCAGATCCGCCCCCTTTTTTTCGGCTTCTCTCGGCTCCTATCAGTCTCAGTCGGCTATTGAATAGTTTTCTCAGCTTTTTTCTGGAGAAAAAACGACTAGAGACCTGTGCTTTATAATAGGGCTTCTAATTTTCAGTTTTAACCGATAAAACCCGATAAAACACCCCCCGATACAAAAAAAAATGAAATCGGTGGGATATATACAGTATATATATATATATATATATATATATATATATATATATATATATATGCAAAAGTATTCACCCCCCTGCAAAGTTTTCACATTTTGTTGGCACCTAAGCGTACTCCACGATGCTTTCAAATTAGACTTTACATGTAGAATCTACACAAACTACTCCACATTGATACATTTAAAAAATGGATATAGAATATAAATAAGTAAGATTTATTAATCTCATTTGCATAAGTATACAACCCCTTTGCTACTGCAGCCCTAAATAACCTCAGGTGCAAATTATTTGTTGGAAAGGTCACAAAATTAGTGAAATGGTTTCAGCCTCTGTGTATTCAAAGTGGTTTAACTTGTAGATAATTTCCCTCAGGTATATAAAGACTTTCAGGCTGCAACTTACATAGTGATCCAACAAAGCAACCATGAAGACCAAGGAGCTTTCGAAACAAGTCAGGGATAAAGTGGTAGAGAGGCACAGAGCAGGAGAAGGGTAAAGAAAATTTCAAAGGCGCTGATTATCCCTCTCAGCACAGTGAAGTCCGTCATTAAGAAGTGCAAGATGCATCATACTACCCAGACACTACCCAGATCAGGTCGCCCTCCCAAACTGAGCAGCCGGGCAAGCAAGAAACTGGTTTGGGATGTCACTCTGAAGACAACAATGACCTTGAGAGATCTGCAAAGTTCTGTGTCTGAGATGGGAGTCAGTGTTCACACATCAACAATAAGCCGGTCCCTACACAAAGCTGGCCTGTATGGACGGGTGGCAAGAAAGAAGCCATTACTCAAAAAGCCTCATCTTAAAGCACGTATGGAGTTTGCAGAAAAGCATGTAGATGATACTGCAGACATGTGGAAAAAAGTTTTGTGGTCAGACGATACAAAAATTGAACTTTTCGGTCAAACTTCCAAGCGTTATGTCTGGCGCAAGCCCAACACTGCACATCACCCAGTCAACACCATCCCAACTGTCAAGCATGGTAGTGGCAGCATCATGTTATGGGGATGCTTCTCTTGAGTAGGGACTGGGAAGCTTGTCAGGATAGAGGTGAGAATGGATGGTGCAAAGTACAGGTGAATCCTTAAGGAAAACCTGTTTGAGTCAGCCAAGACTCTGAAACTGGGGAGGAAATTCACATTTCAGCAGGTCAATGACCCGAAGCACAAAGCCAAAGTCACACTGGAGTGGTTGAACAAGAAGAAAATTAATGTTCTTGTTCTAACTTGAATCCAATCGAAAATTTATGGTGAGACTTGAAGATTGCAGTCCATCGACGATCCCCAACAAACTTATCAGAACTGGAGCAATTTTCGTGTGAAGAATGGGCAAATATTTCACCATCCTAACAGAGACCTATCCAAAAAGATTCATAGCAGTAATTGCTGCAAAAGGTGCTTCTACCAAGTGCTGACTTAAGGGGCTGAATACTTATGCAACCAGTAAATTTCATTTTGTACATTTTCTTTCCAAGTTTTGCTGACATTTAACCTCCTCCTCATATAACAGTGTTCAGTTTAACCACTACAGGTTTGAATAAAAAAGTTTGTTTGAAAAACTGTGCATACATTATTTGTAATTCAACAAAATGTGACATTATTGGTAGAGGGTGAATACTTCTGCAAACCACTGTATATACGTGACCTGTTGTAACGGAGCCACTCCACTTGACCGGCTAGACCAGTGGTTTTCAACCTGTGGTACGCGTACCTTTACTGGTATGCGACAGGCTTGCCACTGGTACGCACCAACAGTTCTTTATGATGATATGATTCCTCAAAACACAATGCTCTGTCAATCACACCATCATGTATCAATCTGTTTATACCACTGAAGCACAGAGAAATGAGAAATTATAATGCAGAGCTCTAGACTGCGATTAAAATGGTTAGAAATGCAAAAACAAACAAAAAAATGTTGACAACTTTTTCAGGGGTTAGGCACTAAATCTTTCTTATAAAGCCTATTGATAATAAAGTATTAAAAAATAAAGGTTCCTATAAAATCCACTCAACTTTCAATATTCCTATGAACTCTTAACCACTGCCAGGCCTTCAAAATGCTTTTATAATACTGTGGCAATTTTGATGCATCTACCTCACTGACATCTATGACATCTATGCTACCAAATTATTTAAAACCAACACTCTGTAAGATAATTCCGGTAACAACCAGCGCCATTTCTGTACTCTTGCTTTAATTGTTCCTACCACTTCTTCCCAGTTCTTCTGTTGTTCATCTTCATCTCCCAGATGAATTCCCAGATATTTACTCTACTGTAGACCCCCTGGGAGGGCTGGCTTTACAACACCTTTCCATTCCCCCACAAGAAGAGCACTGACCTTTGACCAGTTTATTTTTGCAGATGATATTTTTTCAGACTCTCTCTGGGTCTCACTCAATTTCTCTATGTCCCTCTCATTTACAACAAGCAGAGCTATAGCATATGCGTAAACTGTGAGTTTAACAGGCTCAGAGAGTCATTTTGGAATGGAAAACCCTGTGAGGACTTTCCTAAGCTGATTTAAAAAGGGCTCTGTTGCCAAGGAATACACCATCCCTGCTAAGGGGCACCCCTGCCTAATCCCCCTCCTCACTGGGAACGGAGCACTTAAGCCATCATTAACCTTGAATACACCAAAGATGCCACTATAGATTGTATGGATCCTTTTGATATATTTGGCTTTAAAGCCAAAAGCCTTCAACCTTTCCCACATCTATACATGATCCACCCTGTCAAAGGCTTTTGCTTGGTCCAATGAAATTACCCCTACGTTGAAACCAAAAATTTTAGAAGCAGGGCAGGCGCTCTTGTATTAAAAAAACATTCTCATAAATCAATCTGTTAGGTGCACAATAAGTCTAATCACATTGCACAAGTCCTCCCATTACACTGCGGAGACGAATTGCTAAAGCTCTGGAAAAATGTTATATTCTGTGCAAAGCAAAGCCACAGGTCTCCTGGAGCTCACTGACATCTCTCCTGCTGCCACACTCTCCTCATACACCTGATATAGGTCTTCTCCCAACACATCCCAGAAAGCTTTATAAAATTCAACTGGCAGTCCATCAATTCCCGGTGCCTTTCCATTGTTAAGCACTTTCAGGGCTTCAGACAGTTCTTTTAAACTTAAAACACTTTCTAGTGTTTTATAGTCCTATTCAGGAATCTGCAGCAGACCCTGGAAGAACCACTTGGACTCCTCAGACTCCTCCACAGCCTCTGCAGTGAATAAGTCTCTATAGAATCCCATGACATACCTCTGAATCTCCGCTTGGACTCCTCAGACTCCTCCATCGCCTCTGCAGTGAATAAGTCTCTATAGAATCCCATGATATACCTCTGAATCTCCGCTTGGACTCCTCAGACTCCTCCATCGCCTCTGCAGTGAATAAGTCTCTATAGAATCCCGTGACATACCTCTGGATCTCAGCTTGGACTCCTCAGACTCCTCCACAGCCTCTGCAGTGAATAAGTCTCTATTGAATCCCGTGACATACCTCTGAATCTCCGCTTGGACTCCTCAGACTCCTCCACAGCCTCTGCAGTGAATAAGTCTCTATAGAATCCCATGACATACCTCTGAATCTCCGCTTGGACTCCTCAGACTCCTCCACAGCCTCTGCAGTGAATAAGTCTCTATAGAATCCCGTGACATACCTCTGAATCTCCGCTGGCTCCCGCAGTTCCAATCCCTCTGGGATTTTTAGACAGTGCATTAATTTATTTTGCACAGCCTTCTTCACAGCCTTCTTCTCCAGAGTCGGTGCATCCATTTCATTGATACTTTGGTAACATGATCTTATTAGAGCGCCCTGTACTTTTGTGTCCAACAGATCTGACAACTTTCTCTTTTTAAATATAAACCTTTCAATGAGCTCATTCCTTTTGCCTGATTCAATAACTCGCGGCAATTCTAAATTTTCTGCTTCCAACTCCCTCATTGACTCATCCATTCTCCTGGTGGCATCCCTAGTGTACTGCTGACACAGAGACTCTTTACACTTTCTATAGTATATCCGTCCCTGATTACAGGCGAGTCCACTACTTCAGAGGCAACAGATGAGTCCGTGAGACTGCCTTCATCTCCCTCTTCACCCTCCAAGGACGACCTGTCCTCAACCCCCTCTGTAGCGATACGGACACTCCAGGGAATCAAAACTGGTACTTTGATCTTTTCATTGCTGTTCTCTACGGCAGTGTTACTTCGTTTTTTAGAACACTGTTATCACCTCATTTCTTCGGTCTCTTTTTTTCTTGGTACTTTAAATTCCTCTTCTCTTCTATCCCCTTCTATTTCTACATCCCATATACTGCTAGATTCTCTCAACTGGCTTTGCTCCCTCTTACTTATATTAGTCTTTTCTGCTATTTCCGTGTTCTGCACCTTTCTCTCTTTACTCCCAGTATCGGGGGTTACCAGATTCCCTGTTTGCTCCTCAACATTGCTGGGCCCTGCCTGTGCATACTCCAGTACACCGCTACTTGCCTGCTCCTGAGTCTGTTGTGACCCGGGCTCTCCAGCCCCGGACACACCAGCCTGCTCCTTCTCTCTCTCCGCTTCTCTAACATTCTCACTCTCTACTTTCTCCTCATTGTACTTCCAACAGCTCGATTCGACTCCTTTCCTTTACCCCCCACACGCTTTCCTCTGTTCTGATTGTTCTCCCCTTGTCCACCCCTTTCATCACTCTCTTTCTCAGGACAATGTAGAACAATATGCCCTTTGCTGCCACATCTAAAACACAACATAATCATTTCCATCAATTTTAAATGTCAATGTTATATTTAGATCTTCGTTTATGTCATTTAGAATCATCTATCTTTGGAAATAGACTACATGTTTTAACTAGGAGATGAAGGTTTCCAAGAGACCTCCTAATTCCCATTTCATTTATCACAATATCTTGAAGGTCTCTTCAAGATCATTCCTTTAGAAAAGCCTTGAAGGTACACATCATTTGCTGCAAGAGATGAGACCTGACAAATCTTGTTAGGTCAATGCCTTTCCAAGATGAGATCATTTCATTTATCACTTTGAAGAAAAAGGATCTGACAAGGCACATTAGACAAAGATGAGATTCGTTTATCACAATGCCTTGAAGGTACTGCAAGAGGTGAGACCTGACAAATCATTTCCTTTATCACAATGCCTTGAAGGTACTGCAAGAGGTGAGACCTGACAAAACATTTCCATTATCACAATGCCTTGAAGGTACTGCAAGAGATGAGACCTGTTTATCACAATGCCTTGAAGGTACTGCAAGAGATGAGATCTGACAAAACATTTTTTATCACAATGCCTTGAAGGTACTGCAAGAGATGAGACCTGAAAAACATTTCGTTTATCACAATGCCTTGAAGGTACTGCAAGAGATGAGACCTGAAAAACATTTCGTTTATCACAATGCCTTGAAGGTACACAAGAGATGAGATGCCTTTATCACAATGCCTTGAAACTGCAAGAGATGAGACCTACTGCAAGCCTTGAAGGTACTGCAAGAGAGATCTGACAAAACATTTCGTTTATCACAATGCCTTGAAGGTACTGCAAGAGATGAGACCTGAAAAAAAAATTTCCATTAACAATGCCTTGAAGGTACTGCAAGAGATGAGATCTGAAAAACATTTCGTTTATCACAATGCCTTGAAGGTACTGCAAGAGATGAGATCTGAAAAAACATTTCCATTATCACAATGCCTTGAAGGTACTGCAAGAGATGAGACCTGAAAAAACATTTCGTTTATCACAATGCCTTGAATGCAAGAGATTGAAAAACATTTCCATTATCACAATGCCTTGAAGGTACTGCAAGAGATGAGACCTGAAAAAACATTTCGTTTATCACAATGCCTTGAAGGTACTGCAAGAGATGAGATCTGAAAGATTTATCACAATGCCTTGAAGGTACTGCAAGAGATGAGACCTGAAAAAAATTTTCATTATCACAATGCCTTGAAGGTATCAAGAGATGAGACCTGAAAAATGCCATTTATCACAATTGAAGGAAAAAACATTTCATTTATCACAATGCCTTGCAAGAGATGAGATCTGACAAAACATTTCGTTTATCACAATGCCTTGAAGGTACAAGAGATGAGACCTGAAAAACATTGAATTTATCACAATGCCTTGAAGGTACTGCAAGAGATGAGATCTGAAAAAACATTTCATTTATCACAATGCCTTGAAGGTACTGCAAGAGATGAGACCTGAAAAAACATTTCATTTATCACAATGCCTTGAAGGAAGAGATGAGACCTGAAAAAAAACATTTCATTTATCACAATGCCTTGAAGGTACTGCAGAGATGAGATCTGACAAAACATTTCATTTATCACAATGCCTTGAAGGTACTGCAAGAGATGAGACCTGAAAAAACATTTCATTTATCACAATGCCTTGAAGGTACTGCAAGAGATGAGACCTGAAAAAACATTTCGTTTATCACAATGCCTTGAAGGTACTGCAAGAGATGAGATCTGAAAAAACATTTCCATTATCACAATGCCTTGAAGGTACTGCAAGAGATGAGACCTGACAAAACATTTCATTTATCACAATGCCTTGAAGGTACTGCAAGAGATGAGATCTGACAAAACATTTCATTTATCACAATGCCTTGAAGGTACTGCAAGAGATGAGACCTGAAAAAACATTTCATTTATCACAATGCCTTGAAGGTACTGCAAGAGATGAGACCTCTGACAAAACATTTCATTTATCACAATGCCTTGAAGGTACTGCAAGAGATGAGACCTGAAAAAATTTCATTTATCACAATGCCTTGAAGGTTGCAAGAGATGAGACCTGAAAAAACAATTTATCACAATGCCTTGAAGGTACTGCAAAGAGATGAGACCTGAAAAACATTTCATTTATCACAATGCCTTGAAGGTACTGCAAGAGATGAGATCTGACAAAACATTTCATTTATCACAATGCCTTGAAGGTACTGCAAGAGATGAGATCTGACAAAACATTTCGTTTATCACAATGCCTTTATCAAGAGATGAACCTGCCTTTAACAATGCCTTGAAGGTACTGCAAGAGATGAGATCTGAAAAAAAACATTTGAAGGTTTATCTGACAAAAATTTCCTTTATCACAATGAAGGTACTGCAAGAGATGAGACCTGAAAAACATTTCATTTATCACAATGCCTTGAAGGTACTGCAAGAGATGAATTTATCACAATGCCTTGAAGGTACTGCAAGAGATGAGATCTGAAAAACATTTCATTTATCACAATGCCTTGAAGGTACTGCAAAAGATGAGACCTGAAAAAACATTTCATTTATCACAATGCCTTGAAGGTACTGCAAGAAAGACCTGAAAAAACATTTCATTTATCACAATGCCTTGAAGGTACTGCAAGAGATGAGATCTGAAAAAACATTTCATTTATCACAATGCCTTGAAGGTACTGCAAGAGATGAGACCTGAAAAAACATTTCATTTATCACAATGCCTTGAAGGTACTGCAAGAGATGAGATCTGACAAAACATTTCATTTATCACAATGCCTTGAAGGTACTGCAAGAGATGAGATCTGACAAAAAAAAACATTTCGTTTATCACAATGCCATTTATTTGAAGGTACTGCAAGAGATGAAAAAAGATTTCCATTATCACAATGCCTTGAAGGTACTGCAAGAGATGAGATCTGACAAAACATTTCCATTATCACAATGCCACAAGAGATGAGACCTGAAAAACATTTCATTTATCACAATGCCTTGAAGGTACTGCAAGAGATGAGATCTGACAAAACATTTCGTTTTCACAATGCCTTGAAGGTACTGCAAGAGATGAGATCTGACAAAACATTTCATTTATCACAATGCCTTGAAGGTACTGCAAGAGATGAGACCTGAAAAACATTTCATTTATCACAATGCCTTGAAGGTACTGCAAGAGATGAGACCTGAAAAAACATTTCATTTATCACAATGCCTTGAAGGTACTGCAAGAGATGAGATCTGACAAAACATTTCATTTATCACAATGAAGGTACTGCAAGAGATGAGATCTGAAAAAACATTTCATTTATCACAATGCCTTGAAGGTACTGCAAGAGATGAGACCTGAAAAAAACATTTCATTTATCACAATGCCTTGAAGGTACTGCAAAACATTTGACAAAACATTTCATTTATCACAATGCCGAAGGTTGAAGGTACACAATGCAAGAGATGAGACCTGACAAAACATTTCATTTATCACAATGCCTTGAAGGTACTGCAAGAGATGAGATCTGACAAAACATTTCGTTTATCACAATGCCTTGAAGGTACTGCAAAGATGAGAAGAGATTATCACAATGCCTTGAAGGTCTGATGAGACCTGAAAAACATTTCATTTATCACAATGCCTTGAAGGTACTGCAAGAGATGAGATCTGACAAAACATTTCCGTTTATCACAATGCCTTGAAGGTACTGCAAGAGATGAGACCTGAAAAAACATTTCGTTTATCACAATGCCTTGAAGGTACTGCAAGAGATGAGATCTGACAAAACATTTCGTTTATCACAATGCCTTGAAGGTACTGCAAGAGATGAGATCTGAAAAAACAAAACTTGAAGGTTTGAGACCTGAAAAAACATTTATCACAATGCCTTGAAGGTACTGCAAGAGATGAGATCTGACAAAACATTTCCATTATCACAATGCCTTGAAGGTACTGCAAGAGATGAGACCTGAAAAAACATTTCGTTTATCACAATGCCTTGAAGGTACTGCAAGAGATGAGACCTGAAAAAACATTTCATTTATCACAATGCCTTGAAGGTACTGCAAGAGATGAGACCTGACAAAACATTTCATTTATCACAATGCCTTGAAGGTACTTTGACAAAAACATTTCATTATCACAATGCCTTGAAGGTACTGCAAGAGATGAGACCTGAAAAAACATTTCTGTTTATCACAATGCCTTGAAGGTACTGCAAGAGATGAGACCTGACAAAACATTTTCAATTTGAATCAAGAGATGAGACCTGACAAAATGAGATCAAGAGATGAGACCTGAAAAAACAATTTATCACAATGCCTTGAAGGTACTGCAAGAGATGAGATCTGACAAAACATTTCATTTATCACAATGCCTTGAAGGTACTGCAAGAGATGAGATCTGACAAAACATTTCATTTATCACAATGCCTTGAAGGTACTGCAAGAGATGAGATCTGACAAAACATTTCAATGCCTTGAAGGTTTGAGATCTGACAAAAATGCCTCACAATGCCTTGAAGGTACTGCAAGAGATGAGATCTGACAAAACATTTCCATTATCACAATGCCTTGAAGGTACTGCAAGAGATGAGATCTGACAAAACATTTCGTTTATCACAATGCCTTGAAAGGTACTGCAAGATGAGATCTGACAAAACATTTCATTTATCACAATGCCTTGAAGGTACTGCAAGAGATGAGATCTGACAAAACATTTCATTTATCACAATGCCTTGAAGGTACTGCAAAGAGAGACCTGAAAAAACATTTCATTTATCACAATGCCTTGAAGGTACTGCAAGAGATGAGACCTGAAAAAACATTTCATTTATCACAATGCCTTGAAGGTACTGCAAGAGATGAGATCTGACAAAACATTTCATTTATCACAATGCCTTGAAGGTGCAAAGATGAGTGACAAAACATTTCATTTATCACAATGCCTTGAAGGTATGCAAGATGAGACCTGACAAAACATTTCGTTTATCACAATGCCTTGAAGGTACTGCAAGAGATGAGACCTGACAAAACATTTCATTTATCACAATGCCTTGAAGGTACTGCAATGAGATCTGACAAAACATTTCATTTATCACAATGCCTTGAAGGTACTGCAAGAGATGAGACCTGACAAAACATTTCATTTATCACAATTTATCACAATACCATTTTGAAGGTACTGCAAGAGATGAGATCTGATCTGAAAAACATTTCGTTTATCACAATGCCTTGAAGGTACTGCAAGAGATGAGACCTGACAAAACATTTCATTTATCACAATGCCTTGAAGGTACTGCAAGAGATGAGACCTGAAAAACATTTCATTTATCACAATGCCTTGAAGGTACTGCAAGAGATGAGATCTGACAAAACATTTCATTTATCACAATGCCTTGAAGGTACTGCAAGAGATGAGAGACCTGACAAAACATTTCGTTTATCACAATGCCTTGAAGGTACTGCAAGAGATGAGACCTGAAAAAAACATTTCATTTATCACAATGCCTTGAAGGAAGGATGAGACCTGACAAAACATTTCGTTTATCACAATGCCTTGAAGCAAGAGATGAGATCTGACAAAACATTCTGACAAAACATTTTGAAGGTTTATCACAATGCCTTGAAGGTACTGCAAGAGATGAGATCTGAAAAAACACAATGCCTTGAAGGTACTTATCTGACAAAAATTTCATTTATCCAATGCCTTGAAGGTACTGCAAGAGATGAGACCTGACAAAACATTTCATTTATCACAATGCCTTGAAGGTACTGCAAGAGATGAGACCTGAAAAACATTTCATTTATCACAATGCCTTGAAGGTACTGCAAGAGATGAGATCTGACAAACATTTCATTTATCACAATGCCTTGAAGGTACCTGCAAGAGATGAGATCTGACAAAACATTTCATTTATCACAATGCCTTGAAGGTACTGCAAGAGATGAGATCTGAAAAACATTTCGTTTATCACAATGCCTTGAAGGTACTGCAAGAGATGAGATCTGACAAAACATTTTCATTTATCACAATGCCTTGAAGGTACTGCAAGAGATGAGATCTGACAAAACAAAACATTTCTGCAAGAGATGAGATCTGACAAAACATTTCATTTATCACAATGCCTTGAAGGTACTGCAAGAGATGAGAAAAAACATTTCATTTATCACAATGCCTTGAAGGTACTGCAAAAAGATTGACAAAACATTTCATTTATCACAATGCCTTGAAGGTACTGCAAGAGATGAGATCTGAAAAAACATTTCATTTATCACAATGCCTTGAAGGTACTGCAAGAGATGAGACCTGACAAAACATTTCATTTATCACAATGCCTTGAAGGTACTGCAAGAGATGAGACCTGACAAAACATTTCATTTATCACAATGCCTTGAAGGTACTGCAAGAGATGAGATCTGAAAAACATTTCATTTATCACAATGCCTTGAAGGTACTGCAAGAGATGAGACCTGACAAAACATTTCATTTATCACAATGCCTTGAAGGACTGCAAAGAGATGAGATCTGAAAAACATTTCATTTATCACAATGCCTTGAAGGTACTGCAAGAGATGAGATCTGACAAAACATTTCATTTATCACAATGCCTTGAAGGTACTGCAAGAGATGAGATCTGACAAAACATTTTTGTTTATCACAATGCCTTGAAGGTACTGCAAGAGATGAGATCTGACAAAACATTTCGTTTATCACAATGCCTTGAAGGTACTGCAAGAGAGATCTGACAAAACATTTCGTTTAAACAATGCCTTTAAGAGATGAATGAAAAAACATTTCATTATCACAATGCCTTGAAGGTACTGCAAGAGATGAGACCTGAAAAAACATTTCCATTATCACAATGCCTTGAAGGTACTGCAAGAGATGAGATGCCTTGACAAAACTGACAATTTCATTTATCACAATGCCTTGAAGGTACTGCAAGAGATGAGATCTGAAAAACATTTCATTTATCACAATACCTTGAAGGTACTGCAAGAGATGAGATCTGACAAAACATTTCATTTATCACAATGCCTTGAAGGTACTTGAAGATGAGATCTGACAAAACATTTCGTTTATCACAATGCCTTGAAGGTACTGCAAGAGATGAGACTGACAAAACATTTCATTTATCACAATGCCTTGAAGGTACTGCAAGAGATGAGATGACAAAACATTTCATTTATCACAATGCCTTGAAGGTACTGCAAGAGATGAGATCTGACAAAACATTTCATTTATCACAATGCCTTGAAGGTACTGCAAGAGATGAGATCTGACAAAACATTTCATTTATCACAATGCCTTGAAGGTACTGCAAGAGATGAGATCTGAAAAACATTTCATTTATCACAATTTAACAATACCTTGAAGGTACTGCAAGAGATTGACAAAACATTTCGTTTATCACAATGCCTTGAAGGTACTGCAAGAGATGAGATCTGACAAAACATTTCGTTTATCACAATGCCTTGAAGGTACTGCAAGAGATGAGATCTGACAAAACATTTCATTTATCACAATGCCTTGAAGGTACTGCAAGAGATGAGATCTGACAAAACATTTCATTTATCACAATGCCTTGAAGGTACTGCAAGAGATGAGATCTGAAAAACATTTCCATTTATCACAATGCCTTGAAGGTACTGCAAGAGATGAGATCTGAAAAACATTTCATTTATCACAATGCCTTTTATGAGACCTGACAAAACAATGCCTTGAAGGTACTGCAAGAGATGAGATCTGACAAAAACATTTCATTATCACAATGCCTTGAAGGTACTGCAAGAGATGAGACCTGACAAAACATTTCATTTATCACAATGCCTTGAAGGTACTGCAGAGATGAAAGAGATGAGACCTGACAAAACATTTCCATTATCACAATGCCTTGAAGGTACTGCAAGAGATGAGACCCTGAAAACATTTCGTTTATCACAATGCCTTGAAGGTACTGCAAGAGATCTGAGTTTATCACAATGCCTTGAAGGTACAAAAACCTGAAAAACATTTATTGCAAGAGATGAGACCTGAAAAAACATTTCCATTATCACAATGCCTTGAAGGTACTGCAAGAGATGAGACCTGAAAAAACATTTCCATTATCACAATGCCTTGAAGGTACTGCAAGAGATGAGACCTGACAAAACATTTCGTTTATCACAATGCCTTGAAGGTACTGCAAGAGATGAGACCTGAAAAAAACAATGCCTTGAAGGTACTGCAAGAGATGAGACCAACAAAAATTGCCATTATTGAAGGTACTGCAAGAGATGAGATCTGACAAAACATTTCATTTATCACAATGCCTTGAAGGTACTGCAAGAGATGAGACCTGACAAAACATTTCATTTATCACAATGCCTTGAAGGTACTGCAAGAGATGAGACCTGAAAAACATTTCATTTATCACAATGCCTTGAAGGTAATGCAAGAGATGAGACCTGAAAAAACATTTCCATTATCACAATGCCTTGAAGGTACTGCAAGAGATGAGACCTGAAAAAACATTTCCATTATCACAATGCCTTGAAGGTACTGCAAGAGATGAGACCTGACAAAACATTTCATTTATCACAATGCCTTGAAGGTACTGCAAGAGATGAGATCTGACAAAACATTTCCATTATCACAATGCCTTGAAGGTACTGCAAGAGATGAGACCTGAAAAAACATTTCATTTATCACAATGCCTTGAAGGTACTGCAAGAGATGAGACCTGACAAAACATTTCGTTTATCACAATGCCTTGAAGGTACTGCAAGAGATGAGACCTGAAAAAACATTTGCCTTGAAGGTACTGCAAGAGATGAGACCTGAAAAAACATTTGTTTATCACAATGCCTTGAAGGTACTGCAAGAGATGAGATCTGACAAAACATTTCGTTTATCACAATGCCTTGAAGGTACTGCAAGAGATTTATTTCATTTATCAATACCTTGAAGGTACTGCAAGAGATGAGATCTGACAAAACATTTCGTTTATCACAATGCCTTGAAGGTACTGCAAGAGATGAGACCTGAAAAAACATTTCATTTATCACAATGCCTTGAAGGTACTGCAAGAGATGAGATCTGACAAAACATTTCCATTATCACAATGAAATGCCTTTGAAGGTACTGCAAGAGATGAGACCTGAAAAACATTTCCATTATCACAATGCCTTGAAGGTAAAGAGATGAGATCTGATTTCCATTATCACAATGCCTTGAAGGTACTGCAAGAGATGAGACCTGACAAAACATTTCGTTTATCACAATGCCTTGAAGGTACTGCAAGAGATGAGACCTGACAAAACATTTCGTTTATCACAATGCCTTGAAGGTACTGCAAGAGATGAGATCTGACAAAACATTTCCATTATCACAATGCCTTGAAGGTACTGCAAGAGATGAGACCTGACAAAACATTTCATTTATCACAATGCCTTGAAGGTACTGCAAGAGATGAGACCTGAAAAAACATTTCCTTTATCACAATGCCTTGAAGGTACTGCAAGAGATGAGATCTGACAAAACATTTCGTTTATCACAATGCCTTGAAGGTTGAAGGTACTGCATTTAACAATACCTTGAAGGTACTGCAAGAGATGAGAAAAACATTTCATTTATCACAATACCTTGAAGGTACTGCAAGAGATGAGATCTGACAAAACATTTCATTTATCACAATGCCTTGAAGGTACTGCAAGAGATGAGACCTGAAAAAACATTTCATTTATCACAATGCCTTGAAGGTACTGCAAGAGATGAGACCTGACAAAACATTTCCATTATCACAATGCCTTGAAGGTACTGCAAGAGATGAGATCTGACAAAACATTTCGTTTATCACAATGCCTTGAAGGTTGAAGAGATGAGACCTGACAAAACAGATGAGACCTTGAAGGTACTGCAAGAAAATCTGACAAAACATTTCGTTTATCACAATGCCTTGAAGGTACTGCAAGAGATGAGATCTGACAAAACATTTCATTTATCACAATGCCTTGAAGGTACTGCAAGAGATGAGATTGACAAAACATTTATCACAATGCCTTGAAGGTACTGCAAGAGATGAGATCTGACAAAACATTTCATTTATCACAATGCCTTGAAGGAGATCTGACAAAACATTTCCTTTATCACAATGCCTTGAAGGTACTGCAAGAGATGAGATCTGACAAAACATTTCCTTTATCACAATGCCTTGAAGGTACTGCAAGAGATGAGATCTGACAAAACATTTCATTTATCACAATGCCTTGAAGGTACTGCAAGAGATGAGATCTGACAAAACATTTCATTTATCACAATGCCTTGAAGGTACTGCAAAGAGATGAGATCTGACAAAACATTTCATTTATCACAATGCCTTGAAGGTACTGCAAGAGATGAGATCTGAAAAAACATTTCATTTATCACAATGCCTTGAAGGTACTGCAAGAGATGAGATCTGACAAAACATTTCATTTATCACAATGCCTTGAAGGTACAAAAAGAGATGAGATGAAAAAGATTTCATTTATCACAAAAACATTTCAAAACATTTCATTTATCACAATGCCTTGAAGGTACTGCAAGAGATGAGACCTGACAAAACATTTCATTTAAACAATGCCTTGAAGGTTGCAAGAGATGAGATCTGACAAAACATTTCCATTATCACAATGCCTTGAAGGTACTGCAAGAGATGAGATCTGACAAAACATTTCATTTATCACAATGCCTTGAAGGTACTGCAAGAGATGAGATCTGACAAAACATTTCCTTTATCACAATGCCTTGAAGGTACTGCAAGAGATGAGATCTGAAAAAACATTTCCATTATCACAATGCCTTGAAGGTACTGCAAGAGATGAGATCTGACAAAACATTTCGTTTATCACAATGCCTTGAAGGTACTGCAAGAGATGAGATCTGACAAAACATTTCGTTTATCACAATGCCTTGAAGGTACTGCAAGAGATGAGATCTGACAAAACATTTCCTTTATCACAATGCCTTGAAGGTACTGCAAGAGATGAGACCTGAAAAAACATTTCCTTTATCACAATGCCTTGAAGGAAGAGATGAGACCTGAAAACATTTCGTTTATCACAAATGAAGGCCTGAGAAAAAACATTTCCTTTATCACAATGCCTTGAAGGTACTGCAAGAGATGAGACCTGAAAAAACATTTCCATTATCACAATGCCTTGAAGGTACTGCAAGAGATGAGATCTGACAAAACATTTCGTTTATCACAATGCCTTGAAGGTACTGCAAGAGATGAGATCTGACAAAACATTTCCATTATCACAATGCCTTGAAGGTACTGCAAGAGATGAGATCTGACAAAACATTTCGTTTATCACAATGCCTTGAAGGTACTGCAAGAGATGAGACCTGAAAAAACATTTCCATTATCACAATGCCTTGAAGGTACTGCAAGAGATGAGACCTGAAAAAACATTTCCTTTATCACAATGCCCTGGGTAATTGTATGTAAAAACAATGTGTAAAAAATAATGTAATTGTATGTAAAAATAATGTGATATCTTGTAACAATTGTAAGTCGCCCTGGATAACGGTGTCTGCTAATACATAATAATAATAATAATAATAATAATAATAATTCGAGACACAGACTTTATCTGATCACATACCACTACCTCCCCGATAGCAAGCACACATTTTCCAGGAGAACACACTCTTCAGGAGAAACTTTAGATTTTATCTGATCACATCCCACTACCTCCCCGATAGCAAGCACACATTTTCCAGGGGAACACACTCTTCTGGAGAAACTTTAATGGCGTGTCGCCGTGTTAACTTTTCAAAAGAAAAATTTGACGGTGGTCCCCCTATCTCCACTTTAATTTAATTTAAACCATTAATTATAAAGAGTAAGACGCTCAAAAGATAGAAAAAAAGAAAAAGTAAACATCTACCAAACAAACACCTACCAAACAAACCGGCAGCACTCCTGCCACCGCTACACCTCCATCTCACACAACACACACTCAGCCAGGCAAAACCAACAGATAGATAGATAGATAGATAGATAGATAGATAGATAGATAGATAGATAGATAGATAGAATTAATTAGTAAGGTCATATGTTCCAAATCATTTTCCCACAAAAAATAAATATAATGACATTCCTGTGATCTCCGATGCTTTATGGATATGGATTTTTGGCTTGAAACTCAGACTAGGATTGGAGTATTTACAGATTTAAAATGATGGATTGCACACGTGAAAGCAAGCAGAAAGGGCTTCGGTTCCACCAGTGTTCTGAGAATGAAACATGTTCATTTGGGATAGAGTAAATGAGCCTGCTGTGAGTGCAGAGAAAGTGGAGCAGTACCCTGGGCAGTAATTCAGCAGTGAGTGGAGGGGAAGCTCTCACAAAGAGGAAGGTTTGGCTGTAGGGATCGAAGCAGGACTGCTCCTTTCCTGCAATGTGTACGTATTGGACACATAATAAGGTCTGTTTCTCAAACTCTACGTTGGATAAAGCTCATATATGATAAAGAAAAGAAAAAAAATACTGAGACAACACCATGAAAAAAAACCTTCAAAATGGTGTTCTGAAGTTGATTTCTACGAGGTTAAGAAACAGATACCTTAGATATTATTATTGTTTTAATTAACCAGAAAGTATCCCAATCCTCAGGGACAGCTGCAGCATATTATATTTATTACAGATCAATTACAAAGCGCAGCAAATCTAAAGACATCCATGATAATGGTTACAAATTAAGTGTCTGACCAAAAACAAAAGAAAAATGACTTGATTAAATGGGATATTAACTCCATTCCCATTAATAATGTAGTATTTGTTTCTTAGATAGCGTATTTTCATGATGTATGATTCAATATTTCATCCCTATCATCTATGTTCTTTATCTATTGATTGATTCTCCTGTAATGAAATCTTTATGGATTCATTAGTTGAATGGATGTCTGAATTAGTAAATCCTGTTTCTTTTATTTTCATTCTGTGGTTAATCAGTATGAGGTATCACATGTGATCAATTTATTCAAGCCATGGGTCTCTGCTTGTATAATCAGTAACATCCCTGGCTAAAAAATGAAACATGTAACATTAATTTTCAACTAAAATATCCATGCACATACATGACATTTCCTGGTACTTGTACTGCAGTACACAATGGAAGTGGAATTTAACAAGGTTTTTGCATGGTTTAGATAAAGAAGCTATGTGTTGGCAAATGACTTTGCAAGCAACATATGACTACAGGGAACAAACCACCCATTGTGTTACTTCAAAGTATTTACACCAGTCTCTAATTAACTCCTATTTTTAAAGTGAAAAACTTGAGTGCTTCAGGTTCTTTTTATAGTTGATTGGTTCTAGTTTTGTAAAAATAAATAAATAAATAAATAAATAGATTGATAAATAAATTATTATTATTATTATTATTTATTTCTTAGCACACACCCTTATCCAGGGCGACTTACAATCGTAAGCAAATACATTTCAAGTGTTACAATACAAGTAATACAATAAGAGCAAGAAATACAATAACTTTTGTTCAAGTGTGACAAACCACAATTCAATAATACAGCAGATAATAGTGATAGTTACATCAGGATATGATTAAATAGTGATAGTTACATCAGGATATGATTAAATACAAAATACTACAGGTTAAACACTTGGCAGATTACAGTATTCTGAAGTACAGGATTAAATGCAGTAAAATAGGGGGCAGATTAGAGCAAAATAAAGCACATTTAAATGAAGGGTGATAGTGTCCCAGGATACAAACAGAGGAGTTCTACAGGTGCTGTTTGAAGAGGTGAGTCTTAAGGAGGCACCGGAATGTGGTCAGGGATTGGGCAGTCCTGACATCTGTAGGAAGGTCATTCCACCACTGCGGAGCAAGGGTGGAGAAGGAGCGGGCTCTGGAGGCAGGGGAGCGAGCGGAGGTAGAGCCAGTCTTCTAGTGCAGGCGGAGCGGAGAGGTCGAGTGGGGGTGTAGGGAGAGATGAGGGTCTGGAGGTAGCTGGGTGCAGTCTGGTCAAGGCATCTGTAGGCTAGTACAAGAGTCTTGAACTGGATGCGAGCAGTGATCGGGAGCCAGTGGAGCGAGCGGAGTAGTGGAGTTGCGTGGGCGAAGCGATGCAGAGAGAACACCAGGCGGGCAGCGGAGTTCTGGATGAGCTGGAGCGGATGGGTGGCGGACGCAGGGAGGCCAGCCAGGAGGGAGTTGCAGTAGTCTAGGCGGGAGAGTACCAGGGCCTGGACAGGGAGCTGGGTAGCATAGTTGGTGAGGAAGGGTCGGATTCTTCGAATGTTGTTCAGGAAGAATCGGCAAGTGCGTGCCAGAGTGGAGCTGTGCTGGGAATAAGAGAGGCAGGGTCCAGGGTGACTCCAAGGTTCTTAGCGGAGGAAGAGGGAGAGTGTGGTAGATTCCAGAGGAACAGAGATAGAGAGATCAGAGGAGGGGGAGGAGGAGGGAAAGAAAAGGAGGTCAGATTTAGAGGTTGAGTTTGAGGTGATGCGAGTGCATCCAGGAGGAAATAGCAGACAGACAGGTAGAGATACGGGAGGAGATGGTGGAGTCAGAGGTGGGGAAGGAGAGGAAAATCTGAGCATCATCAGCATAGAAATGGTATGAGAAACCATAGGATGCGATGGGGCCCAGGGAGCAGGTGTAGAGAGAGAACAGGAGAGGACCCAAGACTGACCCTTGGGGACTCCAGTTAAGAGAGGGTGAGGTGTGGAGGTTGCTCCACGCCAGGTTACCTGGTAAGTGCGGTTGAGAGGTAGGAGGAGAACCAGGCCAGAGCAGTGCCAGAGATCTCCAGGTCAGCAAGAGATGATAGTAGAATAGAGTGATCAACAGTGTCAAATGCAGCAGAGAGGTTGAGGAGAATTAGGACAGAGGAGAGAGGCAGCTCGGGCACACTTAAGTGAGTTGGTGACAGACAGGACGGCGGTTTCAGTGGAGTGAGCAGAGCGGGAAGCCAGATTGAGAGGGTCAAGCAGAGAGTGGTTGGACAGGAAAGCAGAGAGCTGGCGGTGTACAGTCCGCTCGAGGGTTTTGGAGAGGAAGGGTAGGAGGAGACAGGACGGTAGCTCTGGAGGAGGTGGGGTCAAGGGTAGGTTTTTTGAGGAGGGGAGTGATAGAGGCTTTTTGAAGGCAGAGGAAAGATACCAGAAAGTAGAGAGGTGTTGAGGAGAGGAGATGAAGGGGAGTAGAGCAGGAGCAGCAGCTTGAAAGAGGTGAGTGGGGAGGGGTCCAAGGCACACGTTTGTGACCCTGGAGCAGGGAGGAGAGGTCAGAGTCTGAGAGGGGCAAGAAGGTGGAGAAGGAGGGCCAGTTAGTAGGGGATGTAGTGGGTGTAGGGGTTGGAGCAGGAGGGGGGTGGGGGGGAGAGGTGTTAAAGAGTTTGCGGATATCTGAGATTTTAGAAGAGAAGAAGGAGGCAAAGTCATCAGGGGAGATAGAGGAGGGAGGAGGAGGGGAGGGTTTAGGAGGGAGGAGAAGGTAGAGAATAGTTTATGTGGGTTGTTAGTGGAGGCTTGGATTACAGATTGGAAATAAGCATATTTAGCAGAGGAGAGAGTAAAGGAGAAGGAGGAGAGGATAGTGCGGTAAAGGTCTAGGGCAGCAGGGAGTTTGGTTCTCTTCCATTTCTTTTCAGCAGATCGCAGTGTGATTCTTGCCGAGCGGAGCGCAGAGGAGAGCCAGGGATGGGGAGGGGAGGGGCGAGCAGGTCGGGAGGTGAGGGGACAGAGGGAGTCGAGGGAGGAGGCGAGTGAGGAGAAGAGGGTGGAGGTAGCAGAGTCTATGGAGAGTTGTGAAAGGAGTCGATAGGAGGAGGTGAGAGAGAGCAGTGGAGGCAAGGACAGAGGGGGAGAGATCGGAGGTTACGGCGAGAGGTGACAGTGGGGGTAGGAGGAGCAGGAGAGGGGGAGAGACAGAGAAAAGAGATGAAATAGTGATCAGAGAGGTCCAGGGGGGTGACAGAGAGGTTGGAGGGGCAGCAGGCCCTGGAGAAGGTGAGGTCCAGTTGACGGCCAGCTTTGTGGGTAGGAGGGGACGGAGAGAGACAGAAGTCGAAGGAGTGAAGGAGAGGGAGGAATCCAGCAGAGTGGCTGGGGTTGGAGAGATGGACGTTGAAGTCACCCAGCAGGACAGTCAGGGGTAGACAGAGAGGGGAGGAGGAGAGTAGATAGTCGAGTTCATCCAGAAAGTGAGTGAGAGGCCCAGGGGGGCGGTACAGAACAATGAGCAGGAGTTGACAGGGAGAGGTTAGGTGGACTGCATGAAATTCAAAGGTATTGACAGAGAGTGAGGTGAGATCGGAGGGGACAGAAAAGAGTAAGGAGGAGAGAGAGGAAGAAGACCGTCCCACCTCCCCGTCCAGTGAGACGCTTGGGTATGGGACAAGACGAGAGAGAGGACAGGGCAGCAGGAGTAACAGTGTTATCAGGGGACAGCCAGGTTTCAGTGAGAGCAAGGAAATCGAGCGAGAGGTGGGAGGCAAAGGCAGGTTATGAAATCAGCTTTGTTAGCAGAAGAGTGACAGTTCCAGAGTGCACCAGAGAGTAAAGGGGGGGGGAGAGGCAGAGAAATGAGGTTAGAGGGGTTGGAGGAGCAGCAGCGGAGGGAGGGCAGAGGACGAGGACGGGAGGACAGAACAGGGATGTGAGAGACAGTCATAGCAGGACAAGCAAGACAAAAGGCACAGTAGGAGCAGTAGGGTGGAGGGTACAGACCTGACTAGTAGATAGCTTCTTCTAGAGCCCCGTTAGGTTCGGATCTAGTCGAACAGCGACAGCAGGTGTTTTCTCCTTTAAAAATTGTAGTTAAATCAAGAATAGAAAAATAAACATGCCCATTCTCTTTATTGTGTTTCAGTAGAATAACGCAAGTAACTTTTCTGAATATAACAAATCGTTTTCTCACAACTGTATGTAATAATCCTGTGATGACGGTCTATCAATACCAGTATTGGTGGGATGGAATGACAGCCTCAAGTGGACTGGTACATAGTTAGTTGTTATAAAACTGATGGGAAAGCAACCAGTGTGGTCATGATGGAGCTTTTATATGAGTCTTGGCCAATCGGAGCACTCTGTTTATCACAAGCCTTTTCAAAGATATACTGTGTGTATGTGCCATGACCAACAACTGCTACACGATTAATGAATTGGAATGAACATTTTGTCTGGATTTCTATGTATTAGACAGCTTTCAAGACCCATTAGTGATAGAGCTCCATCGTTTATAATGAACATTGATTTTTTAAATCCCCTTTTTTGTCAGTGTGTGAAAAATATTGCTCAGTTCATGTCTTCAGAGTGAAGCATATCAGGCATGAGTGACCTCACATGTTTCCTGAACCCTGTAATGTTGTCCAAAAGCATTACTTTTAGTTTGATCAGTAGATCTGAAAAAAGACACCCTTTGATGTACTGTAGTTTGTTTCTGATCTTAAATCACCAATAGCAGCCAAAATAATCACTGACGACTACAACAATCTCCTCATGTTTCTGAGTGAAGACTACAACAATCTCCTCATGTTTGTGAGTGAAAACTACAACGATCTCCTCATGTTTCTGAGTGAAGACTACGATATCCTCATGTTTGTGAGTGAAGACTACAACGATCTCCTCATGTTTGTGAGTGAAGACTACAATGATCTCATGTTTCTGAGTGAAGACTACAACAATCTCCTCATGTTTCTGAGTGAAGACTACAACAATCTCCTCATGTTTGTGAGTGAAGACTACAACGATCTCCACATGTTTCTGAGTGAAGACTACAACAATCTCCTCATGTTTCTGAGTGAAGACTACAAAGATCTCCTCATGTTTGTGAGTGAAGACTACAATGATCTCCTCATGTTTCTGACTGCTGTGTTACAATTATATATTCAATATATATAACACATGAGACAGAATAAATGTTCTACTATAACTATGTCAAATACATCCAATTTACAGCGTTTTTCCATGTCTTTCTTACCTTTCTTAACTTTTTCCACCCTTTAGACACTAAATGCCACTCTCAGTTATGTCACACAAAAGAAACTATTAGGAAGTGAATGTCAGTCCCTCCCTGTGACAGAGAGCAAATGAATCCTAGTCAACAATCTCCCTCCCGACCTGTGAGGGCGCTGTATAACAGGAACAGTGTGCCTCGTACTGGATGGTCTGGCAGTTCATTCCAGGGTCAGACGGAAGCCAGCCATCCAGGAAGTGGGCGGAGTCACAATGCCCAAAGTCATGGCCCTAATGAGGTACGTGAAGTGTCAATCATGGAGTGGAGGAGACGTGATTGAACTAGCTATCAAGGGGGCATGACTGAAGGGGATGTGATGATGTAATCTGTTCCTTTGATGTGGTTACTGAAAGGACCCGTTTGGGAAACGGAAGTAATTAATTACCGTGAGTGTTAAGTGTATTGTTTGTTGCTAACTGTCTGTGCTTGTCATTATAGAAGGCTAACCTTTGGGAGCTGTAGCTAAATCAGCAGCAATTAAACCCAGACTCCACTTCACCATTGTACACGAATAAACCTGTAAATCACCACTTTCACTGAGAGCACTCACTCCAGACTTGTGACCGTGTTGTGTTTGTGTGTGTCTTGTTTAGTGTATTACTATTTTCGGGACTGAACCCCGTGGTTTGCCTGAGCGATACACATCATTGTGTACAGCCAGGTATTATTATTTGTCAGCAAATAAAGAGCTGCTTTTTCACTGTGAACTGTCTTGTGTCTCTCATTCCTGAGCACCGCATCACCAAAGCACCGGTGCACTACAAACCACTTTGCCACATTCCCCTACCCCTTATCAAGCCTGTACTGCAAAGTATGGTGGCCCTGTAAGTCATCAAAACGAAGTGTGTTTTTTTATCGTGTTTACCGAGATGCTGCTGCATGAAGATAGGAGCAGCAAGGGGACAGAGCAGGAGCTCACTCAGTTAAAAGGGATGAAAGAGAAATACCTAGAGGGGCAAAAGTTACAGGAAGATTCCAGAAGAGCTCTTGAGGAAGACATAATAGCTCTGAGTGCAAAATGAAATGCAAATTAAATGCGACACAGTATCGGAGAATGCAACACTAACACCTGCACCAGGAAAAGTACCTGAAGTCACATTTCGGAAGGAATTCAGGATCTGCGGGCACATTGGTGAAGGAGGGCAGAAAGACACACTTTATAGAAGCCCGCTATAGTAGGAGAACTCAGGAAAGTATTAGGGTTTATCTCCTACTACAGGTCATCCATACAGAACTTCTCACGCATGGCCAAGCCCCCGTATGACTTGTTTTCAGCCCCAGCGTCAAGTAAAACACCAGCAGAGTCACTGCCAGGGCCCAAGGGATCCCAAAGGAAGAGGAAAACACTGGGAGCAAGAAAACAAGGCCAACTGCCAAGAGGTGCTGACCCAGCTAGCAGATCGCTTATCTAACCCGGACTTCAATCAGCTCTTCGTGTTGCACTGTGATGCCTCACAAGAGGGACTGGGAGCTGTACTCTACCAGTGGCAAGATGGAAAAGATTATAGCATATGTGTCCAGGACTCTCATGCCACCAGAGAAAAATTATCATATGCTGTGGCAATGTGCCCCGCCCCTGTGTGCATATTATGTGTTGTATGTTGCGTGCGTGTGTTAATGTTGGTGTATAGTCATTGGTACACGGATATAAACGGGTCTGTGTTTCACGTGGTGATTTAAAAGGTAGATTTGTATTTAGGCACGAGGAGGGCACAAATCACTTCACGTGCTGGTTAAATGTAATATGTGAGCACGGGTTGCACAGAATTAATTCACGTGCTGGGATTCAAGTGAATAATTAATTAGTAATTGAATCCCAGCACAACAGTATATATAGATGCACATTTTCACTCAGTCGGGGTTAGGTGTTCAGTGAGTGGAGAACGGATTGAGACGGAGGTGAAGTAAAGTAATAATAATAATAGTTAAAGTGTTTTCACTCACCGTGTTTGTTCGTCTGTCTGTTGTGCATGTCAGTCCGCTTTTGTTTGCAAACAGTGTCCAGTGTTTTTGTGTTTCAAACCTTTATTTTTCTGTTCTGTTGATTAAATGAGCGCGATCACGCGCCCAGCTTCACCAAACCACATCTCTGTCTGTTTATTGCCTGCTTCTGGTCTGACGCCACCCACTCCGGCCGTCTTTGTGACATATGCATTCAGGCAAACTTCAGAGATTGTCTGTATGATACACCTTCATTCGTTGCGGAGTTGGCAGACTTCAATTTCACCATTAAGTGTCACCCTGGCAAATCCAATGCAGATGCTGATGGCCTGTCGAGGATGGACATCGATGGTTTCATATCTCAGTGCACAGAAGAGGTCAATCAAGAGGTAAGAGCACCATTACGCAGGGAGTCACAGTGCAGCAGAAAGAAGCAACACCATCGTTCACTTCAATAACACTAAACGCCATTGAAGAACAAGGGAATGTTGACCGACTGCTAACTCTGTTCAGCCAATCCCAAGAAGTGAAATCAGAGAAGCACAGCAAAGAGACCCAGTGATTGGAAAAGTCTTGGAATATAAAGCTTTGCCCACATGTGCAGAAGCCATGGAAACACATTCGATGCTGGCTGATGCAGATGAGCCCCAAAGTTCAAATGGGAACCTGGGATCAATAAGCTACTAACAACCAAACGAGCAAAATGGGCTGAATGGCCTCCTCTCATTTGTAAACTTTCTTATGTTCTTAAATGACACTGAACAGGGCAATGAAGACCAGAATTACACACAAGACACATAACTCTACACTAGAAGAGAGAGAAGACAGCCAAAAACATTGATCTATGAAACACTAGGTCAACCCAACATTGTGCAGAGAAATCTGACAGCACAAGTTACTGGAGACCATGTATATATATATATATATATATATATATATATATATATATATATATATATATATATGTATATGTATATATACACAGGCTAACTTCACTATAATAAACCCTTCTTATAACGGATCCCAGTTTTTAACGATCCCAGCAGCAAGAACCAATTTTTTTCAATGGAAATTGGCCCTATTAGAACGATCACTTACCAGGATCGACCCAGATACAACAATGTCAGTACTGACTGACACTGAACTTTCTCCAGTGTGAATGTGTTATTCTCTCAGTGAAAACAAAGACCATGGTTGCCTGATTCAAAGATAAGGTTAATTCAAAGATAACCTATTGTAGTGTGAATCATGGATGACGTATGAAATCGTTGCCATGGTCACACAAATTGCAACCATGGCAACAGGCATGAGGAGGCAACTGCAAGTGCATTGTTGAGAAAAGCACAAAAAATATGAAACAATATGCGCTGGATATGTTTGTCAGGAGTAAGGACATGTAATTTCTGTATTCATGCAGGTAACATGCAGCAAATTGCCAAACCCTATTATAATGAACACCCTGATAAAATTAACATTTCTCCAGGTCTCACAGGAGTTTGTTATAGTGTAGTTAGCCTGTATATATATATATATGTCAGCAGTCGGCACGGGTACACGAAACCTGGGTAAAAACTGATGCTCCCCGGGTCTCTTTTTACTACCCGGGTTTCGATTTATTAATTTGAGAATTTAAAGAAAATGTAGAAAATATGACAATATAGTTGTAATATATATGTAATATAGTTGTAATATATATGTAATATAGTTGTAATATATATGTAATATAGTTGTAAGCGTGGGTCTCTGGCCGGCGTAATAAAGACGTTAAAACAAACTTTTGCATTAAGCCTTTTCTTAACTGACAGAAAATAATAACACAGTGAATGGCAAGTACACCTCAATAATAATAACTGTGGCGACTATTCCTCTGAGGAACTAAATCGGAAACAAAACAACATAACAACAGAGCTCTACAGTGTCACTAATTTGGTCACATATGAGACAAAATGTGCTTGTGTGAATTTAAATTTTAATTTAGGCGCATGTGTGCCACGAGAAATTCCTGAAGGCTGACTATAAAAAACTAAACTATTTTTTTTAGCTGACAGTATAAAACATTAAAAAAAAACAAAAATAAAAAAAAAAAAACTCTCATAGCTCAACCGTAATATACTCTGGGAATGTAGTTTATTAGTGTCCACTGCCCACTGTTAATCACACATTAAAAACTACAAATCCCATACCCCGCCAATTTCACTGATTTATCAGTGCGATGGCTACTCGTTTCCAGACAGTTTGAAAACTTGTCAAACCAAGATGAGGAAAATAACAAATTATTTTCATGAGATTGGAGAAGTTTCAAAAGAAAACCACGATGAACAAAATTCAAATATGTCGGTGTCTTTACAAGAAATGAGCAATGAAGGTATTTATTATTATTATTATTATTATTATTATTATTATTATTATTATGTTTCCAGTACTGAAAAAGGTTACACAAAGGAATAAATGTATATGTACTTTATAGTATTTAAAAATGTGCATTATAAAAATGTGAAGCTGACACCCTGGGATCCTTCAAGAAGCTGCTTGATGAGATTCTCAGCTAACAACCAACTAACAACCAAACGAGCAAGATGGGCTGAATGGCCTCCTCTCGTTTGTTAACTTTCTCATGTTCTTATTTTCTTATGTATCATGCACTTTAAACATTAATATATGTCTGTGACAGAGATCAATGATTCTTGGTGTTAGATCTTCCTCCGAACCTGTGAGGGTATTGTATAAAAGGAACAGAGTACCCTTAACTAAATGGCACGACAATTTATTCCTTAGGGTAGGTGGAAGTCGGTCATTTAGGAAGGGGGCGGAGCTACGGTACCCAAACTCAATGACTCGGACGGGAAACGGCATGGCATCCGAGGATTGGAGGAGCGGATGTGCTTGTTAACCTAGGGGTCATGAGCGAAGGTATAAATAGGGGGGTGTAGTGTAACTGATCTGTTCCTTGGTAAATGGTTAGTGTTTTAAACCTACAAGGAGTCTGTGTTGCAGTATCGTGAACCGTGAGTTTTGTCTTGTGTTTGTTAGTGTTTGTTAACTGTCGTCTGTTTTTTAATAGACTACCAGTAGCACAATCCAGAGCTGTAGCGAAAGCCAGCATAAACCCAGACATAATTTTCACCCCTGCATTTCATGGAGAACTGTAATACACCACTTGCAGTTATTCACTATCACTAGGAACTGTGTTTGTGTTTTGTGTTTAGTGTTGGTGTGTAAAACTGGACTTTTGGTTACGGGTCAAACCCGGGGATTTATAAATACCGAGTGATACACGCCGCTGTATCACTCCATTATTATTATTTACAGGTGTTTGTCATAAGGCTCTGGACATTGTTAATTAAATCAATAAACACCCTTGCACCTGGAAATCATTGTCTGTCACAGACCTGTATTTTTAAATCATTACCAGAAAAAGATCCGGGTACCCGGGTATTTTTCATGGTGTGTACCCGGTTCCGGATATTCTACCCATGTCGACCTCTAATATATATATATATATATATATATATATATATATATATAACCATTTCTTGTAGATAAACAGCTTAAGGAATGTCTCTATCAGGAAAGGGATGTAGCCCTTGGGAGACTGTCTTATCCTTCCCATTTCAAAACTCTTTAGTGACCAGTTTAATAAATAAAAATAAAATGCTTTTAAAAGGGGAGAAGGGTTGATGTCGGGACGAAAATCATTCAGAGGGGGGGAGTGTGGCATAGTAGAGATAAATTATTGGGCCCCCCAATAATTTATTATTGTAAATTTAAGAGTATTTTTGTTAGGTACTTAAAAAGGACAAAGCTCCCATCAGATCAATTGTTACAATTTAACTTAGACTGTGGTTTTCTTAGCTTGCAACACAGCAATGTTGCGCTGGCCACAAGCTTATCATCTTGATCAGCAGCATCTGTGGCACCTAATCGATCATAACAAAAAAAATCCTTCTTCCAAGAAACAGTGCAATCCAATATGTTGCTCAGAAATATTTTAAGACAGCTTTTTGTCATCCCTTTGAATACCATCTAGACTTACTGGAAAAAAAAAAAACCCCTTCAATGTCACAATTGGACCAGTGTCAGCAATATACCTGATATCTACAAAAGAGAAGCCTGCATTGTTTTAAGTATATCAATGTGTTTTGTGTTAATGAGAACAGTGATTGAATAGTTGCTCATATTGTTCTCAGTATCAAGATCTCTTGATCTACTCCTCCTCCTATGTACTGGACTCGCCTGACCTCAGCACTATGTTACTGGATTCTCAGCTGAAGCACTATTATGTCAACAATGTTATCTGCTCTTGAACTGCCCTGATATCAAATCATACTGTGTTTTGTATTTGCTCTTATTAGGACTGAAGTCATTGTATTTTGTGTCTTGCTCTTAATTGTACTTAATTTTTGATATGTATTTTTTGCATACAAATGTAAGTCGCCCTGGGTAAGGGTGTCTGCTAAGAAATAAATAAGAAGAAGAAGAAGAAGAAGAAGAAGAAGAAGAAGAAGAAGAAGAAGAAGAAGAATGTCAAAATTGTTTTAATCCTAACTTGTTAGGATATACTGTATTTAAATATTGTTTTGCATTGTAACCTTGTATTGCTCTGTAACACTTGTAAGTCGCCTTGGATAAAGGCGACTGCCAAATAAATAAATAAATCAATAATAATAAGCAGTTTAGGCATACAGTAGCACTCTTCACCTCCACAATACATATCTGTAATGACTGTACAGGTCTTGTTATGATGAGCAGTAAGAATGCACCATCATTAATATGTTAAGGACATTTTGGACATTATTTATAATACAGAACACAGAGAAACACAGAACCACTTTAATATGTGTTCAAATGAATACTGCTTCATTTTCTACATCCAGAAGAAACATGGACAAACACAACAGAGACTTGCATTGTATTTGATCTTATTACTGTACTTTATGTATAGGATGCTCCTAAATTAGAAGTCACAAGTGCCACTATCTTAAAGTCACTATATTGCATTATTCATTACAAAATGTTGCCTTCAAAATGACACTGTCCTTATTTTTTTTTAAGATAAACCTTTCTCAAGGTTTAAATCTGGTAAATTCTGCCCCAAATGAATCCATGTATGGTAATATTATTCAATAACAATGCAGGCTGTTTTATACCTGGTAAAAAGCATTATACAGACAAACACAGGGAAGAATTACTATTGTATCTAAGCTGCCCGATCAAGCAATTATTATGTTCTGGGATTTTCAGACCAGACCTAGATTCTTTGGTAGAGGCTGCTAAAGTATTGCCCACAGGAAAAGAAAGCTGCAAACTAGACTAGTAGCTGCTTGGAATAACATTGTAAAGTCATGCACATGGGTTTTGGGCAGTCTCCTGTTATGTGTAACCACTGTAATTGATGTCTGTAATTGATTTATCTATGTCACATTCAGTGTAAGAAATAGTATCAATGCAAACAGCAGCATCTTCCCTGCATACGTTTAGTTTAATTGCACTTGGTGAATTGAGGGCGTCTAGTCAGCTTAAAAAAATCGAGCCAGGGCCATGCCTACAACACACTTTTATAGTGAAGCCCGGCCTTGGTGGAAGATAATTTATTTTCACATTTTGCCAGAGCACACTTGTCTTCCCTGGAATTATATTTTGGACAATGAGTCTCTTGGAGAGATGGCAGAATGTAATGAACTAACTTGAAGAGTGTGAACCTGCAGTCTCTTTACAGTTGTGCTGCCCTGGAGTAACTTGCAACGATGTCATCGGTGACTCAGTGCAGTTAATATGAAGGACCCAGTGAAAAAATTCAAAATGACACTGTATTTTTTTATACTAGCAGCATGTAATGGGGAAGCAATATGGCCAGAGGAGATGTTGAGCAGCTAAGGCAAGAAGTAGAGCAGTACACAATACTTATAGTGGAACAAAGTCTTTATTTCATGAGGCACCAGTTATTGAGCAAAAACAAAACAAAACAAATAACCAAATAGCCAGCCAGCACTGAGCTTCCTTGTAGCAAGTCACTCACAATTCTACTTCAGCTAAGTAATTATTCTTTTTGGATTTGGTGTCAGCTGTACACCTGCTACTTAGAAATTGTTCAGAGCACTCTAGATGTTACCCTCTACACTAACCCTTGTAATGACCCACCAGACAGTTTTTATACTTGTCCCAGGGCTAGACTCCTCCTTCTGGATAAACCTACAATCTAAAATACTTATTTAATAACAAAAAAAAAATGTAGCATTTATTTCATATGCATGGGATACCTTAATTAAACCAAACCCCTTTAACAATTGTTTATTACATGACACAACCTTAAAATCCAGGCTTTAATTATATTTACTTTCTATGATGAAAACATCCCCATAGCTTAACATTGTGCGCGTCCAGCTTCTTTTAAACATGTTACCTGCGGGTGCGCGTCCCCTAGGAGCTCAGCCTGTAGACCGGACCCATGCACACAAACTACGAGGCAGATATTAAAACAAACATTTTTATTCTTAACCTTGTCTAGCTTAAAATAAACTGCTGCTATAAATAATAGGCCTTTTTTATTTAACCAGCAAACGACCAGGTTTAATTTTAATACTACAAAAAAACATAGCTTTCCTTTTGTTTACAAGCCCTGCCCCCCAGGACGTCTCCCGGAAGCTGCGCCCAGCAAACAGGTAAGTACTATATATTTATATATATTTAATTTGTTAACTTACTTCTTAATTAAAACAAGGCATTTGAAATCCACACATTGCTTTAAAATATCAAACATACATTTGTCTTGAATCCAAACATATTTTAATTACGTTTTTTAATTTATATATATATATGTGGAAGGGTGGTGGGCAATTCAGTGACACACACAGGAGGCAGAAGGTTTATTTGCAACACCGCACTGGTGCCCAGTTTTATTATTTTCTTTGATTTGGTTTTATTTCCTCTTTAGCCTGCAGAGGGTGCTGTTGTCTGTGGCCTGAATACCGACAATGGTAGTCAGGTCCACATTAATACCAATACAGGTAGTCCAATGTCTCGCACTCACAGGTGCTCCAAAGAATAATGAAAACAAAAGGCGAAAGAAAAAGGGAAAATAAAACACAGTAATAAAACTACAAAATAAAGGTGCTGCACTCGGCAGCGTTCCCCCGACCATCGCTATCCGTACGGCCCGGGTCTCCGTCCTATGCTCACCGGTTCCCTCAACCTGCTCACACTGTTCGGGGTTCTGCCCAAGTTTTTCCCTGCTATTAAAAATTCCTTTTCTTTTGTGCTCGTTCTTCTCCGGCCGTGCTCGGTCCGGCAGCAGAGCTTCCGCCAGCTGACTCATATAGTCTTAGAGGGGCAGGTCGAGGGAACAACAGAGCGTTATCTTATAGGGCCAGCAATCCCCCAAGGCCCGCCTCTCAGCCACTCAGAGAGAGGGAAAGCCAACACACCCTCTTCCCCACCTCTCCATGTCACTGCCATGACTGACAGGCGGATCTACAAGGCTGCTGCCCCCTTCCTGTAGTACCACGCATGTGCCAGACAGTCAGCGCAGATCTCCCCCATTACAATACAAATGTCTGTGTGTTTTTATAGTGATGAGCTTCTTCATCACACAGCATCAGTAGAAATATCCAGAACAAAGTTAGTATGTGGTATAATAAATCATGAATCCAGTTAAGAGGCACCAACTGGTTGTTAACCAATGTAAAACAAAGAAACGACTATATTAGTTATTATGTGTTTGTACTAAGTAGTCCTTTCAATCAAAACCATGTAAATAATCAATGCATTCTAACCACAGTAATGTATATAGTCTGATGAAATTGAAAAGCCACTTCATTTCCCTCGTTTGAAAGGTTAATAAATATCAGCAGTGTGTTAAGAGGATGTTTCATACTGTATGTTGAATACAGGGCTTTTTAAGATGTATATTTTGTTTCCCTCACTGAAAGTACTGCAATTAACTATTGTGTAGTAAAATAAATGCGGTTGTAATGGATCTTCACAGAGAGCATTTAACCTTTTTATGTCCATATTAAATGTCTAACATTTTCTATCGATTTCAGCAGCAGAAAGTAATACTGTAGTGACTAAAGTGGTGCATTTATATCTTTTTTTAAAGGTCCATAAGCTCAAATGCAAAACACAGTGAAAGAAAAAAGCATTTTAAATGCTATGTGTCTTTTAAAACATATTTTTCAGATTTGAAAAACATATATATTGTGCTAGTACATTTTATCCATGCAGTTTTATTGATTTTTATTTTATTTTTTACTATTGATTTTAGGCAACATCGAAATAAAAAAAAAATAGGATATCAGATAAAGAGAGATATCAAATGGCTACTGATTTCCTAGGGTTTTGCCATGGGAAATGTGTTTTTCCAGTAATTGCTTTTACTCCCTGCCATTCAGAAGTACACTCCTGGTGCAATCGCGTGGAACACGGCCACATACTTATGGATCTTTACACAAGCAAGGAAGGCAAATGGATGGAGTATATCATGGAATTGTCTTAGAGTCACATTGAGATTAATGAGACCTCACCTTTGTTAGAAATGTCAACTTAAACCACAAAACCAAAGGTCAAAATCAATGAAGTTAAAGTTAACGGAATACTTACGTCACTTAGAGTGACTAATTATTATTATTATTATTTTATTTTCTTAGCAGACGCCCTTATCCAGGGCGACTTACAATTGTTACAACATATCACATTATCTCACATTATACAGATATCACATTATTTTTACATACAATTACCCATTTATACAGTTGGGTTTTTACTGAAGCAATCTAGGTAAAGTACCTTGCTCAAGGGTACAACAGCAGTGTCCCCCACTGGGGATTGAACCCACAACCTTCCGGTCAAGAGTCCAGAGCCCTAACCACTACTCCACACTGCTGCCCATACTACTCCACACTGCTGCCCATGCGGTTGCGGTTGTGCACGTTATGTTTTGCTTTAGTATTTACTATATTAATTTGGTTTAATTTGCACTTGTTATGTTGCACACTTTATTTTTGTTCATTACCCAAATGGTAAGTTAAATACCAGTGGCCGGGTTGGAAGACCAAACCAGAGTAGGGTGGGCTGAGATCGAGGTGTAGGTAGTGAATGACCAGGCACACAGAGGGAGTGTGGATAAAGTGATGTTTGTTCTTCTGTTGATAAAATAAGTTGGATTTGATTGTCTAAATGTCCTATAATAAATAAATCATTATTTTACTTGCCTGTTTGTGTGGTTCCTGTACACTCATTGGGACGGTGCGGTTGGTCAGTTCAAACTCCAAAACAACCTGTGGGCAAAGGGTTATAAAGATAATTATAAAAATGTATACTTGCCTGGAATTAATATAATAGAAGAAACCCTGACACTTACACCATCTGCATTTTCTTAATATTTTAATCACCAATAAACTACCGCAGGATAACTAACTAAATACTGCCATTGCCTTTCATAATATCCCATTACAAGGGGTGTAGGGTCAAAAAAGAAAGTACTGGAACGGTCTCAAGCACTGGAGTGGTAAACAGTTAACCTTCATAAAGTATTATTATTTGTTATTATTTGTTTATTTAGCAGACGCCTTTATCCAAGGCGACTTACAGAGACTAGGGTGTGTGAACTATGCATCAGCTGCAGAGTCACTTACAACTACGTCTCACCCGAAAGACAGAGCACAAGGATGTTTGCACGTCACCGCCCGGGGATGCCTGTTTGTCATCACATGGGATTTGTGATGTCCACCAGCAGCAGTTTCACTGTCAGAAATTCTGTGACCTGAGCCCAAGAAGAGATAGCTGCCAGCTACAGAGAAGTGGGGGTGGTGAGAAGACCACCTCCACCCGTAGCAGATTCACCGCCAGATTACACCGCACCACTGCCACTGCCAGAGTATCCCACTCTGAGAGCAGCATTACCACTACCAGCGCCACAATCACTGCCAGAGTATCCCACTCTGAGAGCAGCATTAGCACTACCAGCGCCACAATCAATGCCGGAGTGTCCTGCGTTGAGAGCAGCATTACCACTACCAGCGCCACAATCACTGCCGGAGTGTCCTGTGTTGAGAGCAGCATTACCGCTGCCAGCGCCACAATCACTGCCGGAGTGTCCTGCGTTGAGAGCAGCATTACCGCTGCCAGCGCCACAATCACTGCCGGAGTGTCCTGCGTTGAGAGCAGCATTATCGCTGCCAGCACCACAATCACTGCCGGAGTGTCCTGTGTTGAGACCAGCATTACTGCTGTCAGCACCACAATCACTGCCGGAGTGTCCCGCTCTGAGAGCAGCATTACCGCGCCTGCCAGCACAACCAATCACCACAATCACTGCCGGAGTGTCCTGTGTTGAGAGCAGCATTACCACTGCCAGCGTCACAATCACTGCCGGAGTGTCCTGTGTTGAGAGGAGCATCACCGCTGCCAGCGCCACAATCACTGCCGGAGTGTCCTGCTCTGAGAGCAGCATTACCACTGTCAGCAGTGTCCTGTGTTGAGACAATCACTGCCGGAGTGTCCCGCTCTGAGAGCAGCATTACCACTACCAGCATCACAATCACTGCCGGAGTGTCCTGTGTTGAGAGCAGCATTACCACTGCCAGCACCACAATCACTGCCGGAGTGTCCCGCTCTGAGAGCAGCAATTACCACTGCCGGAGTGTCCTGTGTTGAGAGCAGCATTACCACTGCCAGCACCACAATCACTGCCGGAGTGTCCCGCCTGAGAGCAGCATTACCAATCACAACTGCCGGAGTGTCCTGTGTTGAGAGCAGCATTACCACTGCCAGCACCACAATCACTGCGGAGTGTCCCGCTCTGAGCAGCATTACCGCTGCCAGCGCCACAATCACTGCGGAGTGTCCCGCCTGAGAGCAGCATTACCGCCACAATCACTGCGGAGTGTCCCCTGAGAGCAGCATTACCACTACCAGCATCACAATCACTGAGTGTCCAGCATTACCACTGCCAGCACCACAATCACTGCCGGAGTGTCCCGCTCTGAGAGCAGCATTACCACTACCAGCACCACAATCATCAGAGCAATCACCAGCACCACAATCACGGAATGTCCTTTGTTGAGAGCAGCTTTACCACTGCCAGCACCACAATCACTGCCGGAGTGTCCTGCGTTGAGAGCAGAGCGCCAGCGCGCCACAATCACCGCTGTCCAGCTGAACACAATTACAATCACTGCCGGAGTGTCCCGCTCTGAGAGCAGCATTACCACTACCAGCATCACAATCACTGCCGGAGTGTCCTGTGTTGCAGCATTACCAGCACCATTACGGAGTGTCACTGCCAGCACCACAATCACTGCCGGAGTGTCCTGCCAGCACCACAATCACTGTCGAGGTCCCGTTGAGAGCAGCATTACCACTGCACAACACAACCACTGCCGGAGTGTCCCGCTCTGAGAGCAGCATTACCACTACCAGCACCACAATCACTGCCGGAGTGTCCTGTGTACCGACCAGCAGAGCAGCAATCACTGCCGGAGTGTCCCGCCTGAGAGCAGCATTACCACTGCCAGCACCACAATCACTGCCGGAGTGTCCCGCTCTGAGAGCAGCATTACCACTACCAGCACCACAATCACTGCCGGAGTGTCCTGTGTTGAGAGCAGCATTACCACTGCCAGCACCACAATCACTGCGGAGTGTCCCGCCTGAGAGCAGCATTACCCACCAGCGCCACAATCACTGCCGGAGTGTCCTTTGTTGTGCCAGCACCACAATCAGCGGAGTGTCCCACAGCCAGCCACCACAATCACTGCCGGAGTGTACCGCCTGAGAGCAGCATTACCACTGCCAGCACCACAATCACTGCCGGAGTGTCCCGCTCTGAGAGCAGCAATCACCAGCATCACAATCACTGCGGAGTGTCCTGTGTTGAGAGCAGCATTACCACTGCCAGCACCACAATCACTGCCGGAGTGTCCCGCCTGAGAGCAGCATTACCACTACCAGCGCCACAATCACTGCGGAGTCCATTAGCCACTACCAGCACCACAATCACTGCCGGAATGTCCTTTGTTGAGAGCAGCATTACCACTGCCAGCACCACAATCACTGCCGGAGTGTCCTGCGTTGAGAGCAGCATTACCGCTGCCAGCAACACAATCACTGCCGGAGTGTCCCGCTCTGAGAGCAGCATTACCACTACCAGCACCACAATCACTGCCGGAGTGTCCTGTGTTGAGAGCAGCATTACCGCTGCCAGCACCACAATCACTGCCGGAGTGTCCCGCTCTGAGAGCAGCATTACCACTACCAGCATCACAATCACTGCCGGAGTGTCCTGCGTTGAGAGCAGCATTACCACTGCCAGCACCACAATCACTGCCGGAGTGTCCCGCTCTGAGAGCAGCATTACCACTGCCAGCACCACAATCACTGCCGGAGTGTCCCGCTCTGAGAGCAGCATTACCACTACCAGCATCACAATCACTGCCGGAGTGTCCTGTGTTGAGAGCAGCATTACCACTGCCAGCACCACAATCACCGGAGTGTGCCGGAGTGCCAGCACCACAATCACCGCCCTGCGTTGAGGTCCGTTGACAGCATTACCATGCCAGCACCACAATCACTGCGGAGTGTCCCGCTCTGAGAGCAGCCAGCAACATCACAATCACTGCCGGAGTGTCCCGCAGCATTACCACTGAGAGCTGAGCAGCATTACCACTACCAGCATCACAATCACTGCCGGAGTGTCCTGTGTTGAGAGCAGCATTACCAGCGCCAGCACCACAATCACCGCCGGAGTGTCCAGCGCCACAATCACTGCGAGTGAGCTGAGCATTACCACTGCCAGCACCACAATCACTGCCGGAGTGCCTGAGAGCAGCATTACCACTACCAGCATCAGTGTCCCAGCATTACCCTGAGATCAGCTCTGAGAGCATTACCACTACCAGCATCACAATCACTGCCGGAGTGTCCTGTGTTGAGAGCAGCATTACCACTGCCAGCACCACAATCACTGCCGGAGTGTCCTGCGTTGAGAGCAGCATTACCACTGCCAGCACCACAATCACTGCCGGAGTGTCCCGCTCTGAGAGCAGCATTACCACTGCCAGCACCACAATCACTGCCGGAGTGTCCCGCTCTGAGAGCAGCATTACCACTACCAGCATCACAATCACTGCCGGAGTGTCCTGTGTTGAGAGCAGCATTACCACGGAGTGTGCCAGCACCACAATCACTGCCGGAGTGTCCTGTGTTGAGAGCAGCATTACCACTGCCAGCACCACAATCACTGCCGGAGTGTCCCGCTCTGAGAGCAGCGCCTGAGAGCAGCATTACCACTGCCAGCACCACAATCACTGCCGGAGTGTCCCGCTCTGAGAGCAGCATTACCACTACCAGCATCACAATCACTGCCGGAGTGTCCTGTGTTGAGAGCAGCTTTACCACTGCCAGCACCACAATCACTGCCGGAGTGTCCTGCATTCTGAGAGCATTACCACCGCCAGCACCACAATCACTGCCGGAGTGTCCCGCTCTGAGAGCAGCATTACCAACACCACAATCACTGCCGGAGTGTCCCGCTCTGAGAGCAGCATTACCACTACCAGCATCACAATCACTGCCGGAGTGTCCTGTGTTGAGAGCAGCTTTACCACTGCCAGCACCACAATCACTGCCGGAGTGTCCTGCGTTGCCAGCGCCACAATCAGCCATGTACCGCTGAGAGCATTACCTCTGCCAGCAACACAATCACTGCCGGAGTGTCCCGCTCTGAGAGCAGCATTACCACTACCAGCACCACAATCACTGCCGGAGTGTCCCGCCTGAGAGCAGCATTACCACTACCAGCATCACAATCACTGCCGGAGTGTCCTGTGTTGAGAGCAGCATTACCAGCGTCCAAGCACCACAATCACTGCCGGAGTGTCCTGAGAGCAGCATTGAGCCAGCAACACAATCACCGCGGAGTGTGCCAGCATTACCAACACAATCACTGCTGGAGTGTCCCGCCTGAGAGCAGCATTACCACTGCCAGCGCCACAATCACTGCCGGAGTGTCATGCGTTGAGAGCAGCATTACCACTGCCAGCACCACAATCACTGCCGGAGTGTCCTGTGTTGAGAGCAGCATTACCGCTGCCAGCGTCACAATCACTGCCTGGAGCAATTACCACTGTGGCAAGACAATCACTGAAAATTGCTGTTCGCTGCCAGCGCCACAATCACTGCCGGAGAATCTGTGGCAAGACGAAAATCCCTGTTCCACGGTCCCCATCCAACTTGACAGAGCTTGAGCAATTTTGCCAAGAAGAATGGGCAAAAATTGCAGGATCCAGATGTGCAAAGCTGGTAGAGAGCTGTAATTGCTGCCAAAGGTGCTTCTATCAAGTATTGACTCGGGGGGAATATTTATGCAACCAACAAATGTCTTTTTTTTTTTGTTTAATTAACTTTTGTGTCACAATAAAAAATATTTTGCACCTTCAAAGTGTTAAGTATGTTGTGTAAATCAAATGGTAAAAATCCCAATTAAATCCATTTTGATTCCAGGTTGTAACATTACAAAATGTGGAAAAGTCCAAGGGGGGTGAATATTTATGCAAGGCACTGACAGAGCTGTGCTTTTTTCTTTTCTATTTTAAATACACTGTGGAATTTAATGTAGTCAAAACTACTTTAGATGTTTTTTTTTTAATTACAGTACTAACTTTTTAAAAATGATTTTAAATCCTGGCTCAACACTAATTAAAAAATTTGTCAGAACTGCGTTGGCTTGGTCGGTTGATAATAACAAACTGAATTATCATTGTTCTGGATTCCTGAACAATCTGTTCTGGAATGTGGGTGTGTGGTCTTGGAATTGGAATGCATGGTGTTGCTTTTTTTTAAAAGGAATAGAATTTTATTTTATGTTTAATATTTTTTAGGTAACATCATTTTTATCACAAGAGTTAAATACAAATGGAATAATCAAATTACAGCGCCTGGTTATCCCATATAGAAAGAAAATAAGTTTTCAATATTGGTTTACTATACAGTGTATAAGGTTCATACGACCCGGTAGTAGTCGTCCACATCGGTACAAACAACATTGGAAGAGACAGGCCAAGATCCCTGCAAAACAAATTCAGAGAGCTAGGAAGGAAATTAAAAGACAAGACCAAAACTGTGGTGTTTTATGGGATACTGCCGGCACCTTGCAAAGGACCATATGGACAGCTGGAAATACAAAATCAAAATGCATGGCTGAAATCATGGTGCACACAGGAAGGCTTCACCTTTCTTGAACATTGGTGCACATTCTACAACAAGGACTATCTATATAGGTGGGACAGACTGCACTTAAACAGAAAGGGAACCAATCTTCTCAGAGAAAGGATCCTTGAGGAGGTCCAGAAGCATTTAAACTAGAAAGGAAGGGGGGAGAAAACAAAAAAACAGAAGGGAGACCACATCAAAACAAGGGCAACAACTCAGGTAAGACAACTATTAAATGTATTTATCTTAATGCTAGAAGTCTCAGAAACAAAATGATAGAACTTGAAGCTACTGCACTAACAAGTAACTACGATGTGATAGGTGTTACAGAAACTTGGTTGTCTGAGAGTGATGGAGACGAATATAATATTAGTGGGTACACATTGTATAGGAAAGACAGGCAGGTCAGAAGAGGCGGAGGGGTAGCGCTATACATAAGAAATAGTCTTGAAGCCCAGGTGTTAAATCTGGACAAAGAAAACAACGCCGAATCAATATGGGTCAGAATAATGGACAAAAATTTAAAGGGCATAATAAAGGACTGCCAAATTCAGACGCTGAGCAAAATAATCTGTTATACAATGACATTAGAAATGCATGTAGCAAAGGGGAAGCCATACTAATGGGGGATTTCACCTTCCCCCATATAAAATGGGAGAACCCGGTGGGGAGCATGACGGATGAAATTGAAATGGTGGAAATGACAAATGACTGCTTCCTAACACAATTTGTCAAGGCACCGACTAGAGGGGAGGCATGCCTTGATTTAGTCCTTTCAAATAACGAAGACAGAATAACTAAAACAGAGTTCAGGGAGCCATTGGCAAACTCAGACCGCAACATGGTCTCAGTTGAAGTATTTTTTAAAACCCCAAAAGTAAAGACTAAAGCTAAGGTTTACAATTTTAGAAAAGGAAACTATGAAGGTATGAAACAGAGACTAACAGAAGTAGATTGGAGTAAAATAGAAAACATCCACAGAAAAAGGATGGCTGTTTTTTAAAAATGTAGTACTAGAGGCGCAAAACAATTACATCCCAAAAGTAGACAAATCTAAATCTAAAACAAAATGGCCAAAATGGTTTAATAGATCAATTAAAAAAGATATTCAGCGAAAAAAGGCACTTTACAGAGCGTTTAAAAACGACCAAAAACAAAGTACACAGAAAGAGTACTTGGAACTGCAAACACAAGTCAAAAAGGAAGTTAGAAAGGCCAAGAGAGAGATAGAAATCAATTTCCAATATTATAACAGCAAGAGAGGTTAAATGTCTAAGAGACACAAATGGCAAAATCATAGATGAAGAAAAAATAGCAAATATATTAAATGATTACTTTTCACAGGTTTTTACAAAGGAGGACACAGACAACATACCCCACATGTCGACCTGTTCCTGTCCAATTTTAAATAACTTTAGCATAACAGAGGCAGAAGTGTTAAAGGGACTAGGAACTCTTAACTATGATTTTGCCATTTGTGTCTCTTAGACATTTAACCTCTTGTTGTTGTTATAATATTGGAAATTGATTTCTATCTCTCTTGGCCTTTCTAACTTTTTTTTTGACTTGTGTTTGCAGTTCCAAGTACTCTTTCTGTGTACTTTGTTTTTGGTCGTTTTTAAACGCTCTGTAAAGTGCCTTTTTTCGCTGAATATCTTTTTTAATTGATCTATTAAACCATTTTGGCCATTTTGTTTTAGATTTAGATTTGTCTACTTTTGGGATGTAATTGTTTTGCGCCTCTAGTACTACATTTTTAAAAAACAGCCATCCTTTTGCATTTTTGCATCCAATGCATTAGTAAGACCTCACCTAGAATATTGTGTTCAGTTCTGGTCACCTCGTTACAAAAAGGATATTGCTGCTCTAGAAAGAGTGCAAAGAAGAGCAACCAGAATTATCCCGGGTTTAAAAGGCATGTCGTATGCAGACAGGCTAAAAGAATTGAATCTATTCAGTCTTGAACAAAGAAGACTACGCGGCGATCTGATTCAAACATTCAAAATCCTAAAAGGTATAGACAATGTCAACCCGGGGGACTTCTTTGACTTGAAAAAAGAAAAAAAGGACCAGGGGTCATAAATGGAGATTAGATAAAGGGGCATTCAGAACAGAAAATAGGAGGCACTTTTTTACACAGAGAATTGTGAGGGTCTGGAACCAACTCCCCAGTAATGTTGTTGAAGCTGACACCCTGGGATCCTTCAAGAAGCTGCTTGATGAGATTCTGGGATCAATAAGCTACTAACAACCAAACGAGCAAGATGGGCTGAATGGCCTCCTCTCGTTTGTAAACTTTCTTATGTTCTTATGTTCTAAAATAAACAATTCCCCTGGGCCGGATGAGATCCTCCCAATAGTACTCAAAGAAATGAGAGAAGTTATTTACAAACCGCTAACCAAGATCATGCAACAGTCTCTTGACACAGGGGTTGTACCGACAGACTGCAGAATTGCAAACGTAATACCAATCCACAAAAAGGGAGACAAAACCAAACCAAGTAACTACAGACCAATAAGCCTGACTTCTATTATATGTAAACTTATGGAAACTATAATAAGATCTAAAATGGAAAATTACCTATATGGTAACAATATCCTGGGAGACAGTCAGCATGGTTTTAGGAAAGGGAGATCGTGTCTAACTAACCTGCTTGATTTTTTTGAGGATGCAACATTGACAATGGATAATTGCAAAGCATACGACATGGTTTATTTAGATTTCCAGAAAGCTTTTGACAAAGTCCCACAGAAAAGATTAATTCTCAAACTGAACGCAGTAGCGATTCAAGGAAATGCATGCACATGGATTAGGGAGTGGCTAACATGTAGAAAACAGAAAGTACTGATTAGAGGAGAAACCTCAAAATGGAGCGAGGTAAGCAGTGGTGTACCACAGGGATCAGTATTAGGTCCTTTGCTATTGCTAATCTACAGTAATGATTTAGATTCTGGTGTAGTAAGCAAACTCGTTAAATTTGCAGACGACACAAAAATAGGAGGAGTGGCAAACACTGTTGCAGCAGCAAAGGTCATTCAAAATGATCTAGACAGCATTCAGAACTGGGCAGACATATGGCAAATGACATTTAATAGAGAAAAGTGTAAAGTATTGCATGCAGGCAATGCAAATGTGCATTATAAATATCATATGGGAGATACTGAAATTGAAGAAGGGAACTATGAAAAAGACCTAGGAGTTTATGTTGACTGAAATGTCTTCATCTAGACAATGTGGGGAAGCTATAAAAAAGGCCAACAAGATGCTCAGATATATTGTGAGAAGTGTTGAATTTAAATCAAGGGAAGTAATGTTAAACTTTACAATGCATTAGTAAGACCTCACCTAGAATATTCTGTCCAGTTCTGGTCACCTCATTACAAAAAGGATATTGCTGCTCTAGAAAGAGTGCAAAGAAGAGCGACCAGAATTACCCCGGGTTTAAAAGGCATGTCGTATGCAGACAGGCTAAAAGAATTGAATCTATTCAGTCTTGAACAAAGAAGACTACGCGGCGATCTGATTCAAACATTCAAATTCCTAAAAGGTATAGACAATGTCGACCCAGGGGACTTTTTTGACCTGAAAAAAGAAACAAGGACCAGGGGTCACTAATGGAGATTAGATAAAGGGGCATTCAGAACAGAAAATAGGAGGCACTTTTTTACACAGAGAATTGTGAGGGTCTGGAACCAACTCCCCAGTAATGTTGTTGAAGCTGACACCCTGGGATCCTTCAAGAAGCTGCTTGATGAGATTCTGGGATCAATAAGCTACTAACAACCAAACGAGCAAGATGGACTGAATGGCCTCCTCTCGTTTGTAAACTTTCTTATGCTCTTATGTTCTTATTTCCCTGCTCTGGTTGATGGAGGTGGCGCTGCAGCGGGTAGTGTCTCGACTTAGAACAATAGGTGCATCTATTGACTTGTATCGTGGTCCACCTGCTACTACCTGACTTGAAAGAATGAAGATGGTAATTGGAAATGCAAACATACCACCAAGCTTTGGGATAGATCGGAGTTGCCTGAATTCCAAAAAAGTACTGAAAGTTATTGCAGGTGATCCTAGGAAGATAGGAAACAGCACAGCAAGTTCCAGTACATTTTACGGGTATTGTTATAGCTTATATGGATGTGATGCTGGCTCTTTAAACATGGTCTATTTCAGCTATATCCGGGGCTATAGAATACATGGCTATACTTAATATGTGTCAGTATAACTGCACAGTCCAGGTATATTTACATGGTTTGGATTGGATTTATACGGGTACTGGCTATCTGTGTCCCCATTGGCTAAAACGACCTTGAGTGTATAAATATTAATAATAATAATAATAATACTAATAATAATAATAATAATAATAATAATAATAATAATAATAATAATAATAATAATAAAAAGATAGCAGTACCCTAACTAAATCAGAGCTGAGGTCAGATTTCAGCATTAATTTACATCTAATTTGTCAAAAAATACAAATAAATGTAGGCTATTGTTAATTGGCTGACTTGTGAAAAATTATACCTGCTTAAAAGCCTGTGGTTGTCTACAATGCCCAAAGTGATTCACAAATGTGGCTGGCCTTGGAGGATTAATGTTTTGTGTTAAGTAAGGTTGAAGCTACTCATGTTATCTCACTCCATCAATAGCAAATCCATTAACAATACCTAGTGGCTGCAAGCACACTATTAATTTACCACGTCCTGTCCCAACAGGGGCCAAAAGAGTGTTCCGAGCAGCGAGGTGTATCCGCTTGCATTCCCTGGGACAGTGCGTCGCGGATGAGGAATCAATGCTAATCGAGTGAAGGGAGGCAGGCAGCAAATCAGGAGGTTGGCCAGTACTGAGCATTCAGCTCAAGTAACACTGTCACCCAAGAACCCTTTGCAGACGGAATGGAGACATGGTAGCTGGTGTACAGTGCAGAAGCATGTTGACACCAGCACACCCTGTCATTCTGCAAAGGTTGCAGGGGACAAATCGAATCTTTACGGAAGAAATTAAGTCAGTACTTAGGCAAGCAGAGATGGAATGTTTGGGGGGTGGGATTCAGTCAGTCCACCATTTTCCCTAGACTATCTATACGAAGACAAAATATAGCAGTTATACAATAGCATGTATAGCATGAAAAAGAGAGACTGTTATGTAAGGAAACTGTGAGGTTATCTTGTGGGTATTAAATTGTACAGCTGACTTTGATGGCGTTCATCATTAATAAAAATATTTTACGTCTAGAAGATTGATTCAATATCACTATAAAACAGATAAATAAATGGGTAAAATGGATTGTACAGTGGTGTAGTATTTAGTAATTGAATCTTCACCTAAGAGAAATTATTGAAAGGAATAATATGATTGAGTTGACCATTGCTTTTGTATTATTAAAAAAAGACAGATACTTTATATACAGTTTATTATATATTAAAATGTAAAATGATATACCCTGAAACATCTAGATTTTTTTTTTTAATGGAGTAAAAAGCTATGGCAATTCTAAACAATATCTATTGAGTGTGTGTGTGTGTTTGCATCTGGTTTATGGCCATTCTGAAAAGTCTCTGTTGCAATATTCAGACCAGATTCAGCTACTGTATGTAGACCAGCATCACTTTGCCACAGTTGTCTCCCATAATATAGCATGCATATTGTTATTTGATTGTCCCTATAGACCCATTAAAGCTGTTCATTAAAGAATATTACCAAAAAGGTCACATAAATGAAGTCAAATGTATTCATCAGTTTCTTTCTTTTTTGCTGTATCAGCCTTGGCCCTCTGTATGAAGCCTGTGCTCTGCTACCCTCAGGCAGGTTTGTTGAAGGACTGGGGATCACTGAGTGAACAAAGAAAAACCCTGCAGTGAAAGCAGATATCTGGCAATCCCTGCTCACAGGCCAGCTGCTGCCGATAGCGTATTTAAAAGACACAGAATAGTGTGCATTTTGTATAGAAAAACTCAATAGTTACAGTTGGTTTCTTTAGATAATCTTTTGTAGTTTAGTTCTACAATGAAACTAGGAGATAACTTCACAATGTAAGGAAACTAATCTGATGAGTTAATGAGTGCGCACAATACCAATTGCTATGTCAATAAGTTTCTATTTATTGTGTCAGCTTCAACAACATTACTGGGGAGTTGGTTCCAGACTCCCACAGACTCCCACAATTCTCTGTGTCAATTCTCTGTTCTGAATACCCCTTTATCTAATCTCCATTTGTGACCCCTGGTCCTTGTTTCTTTTTTCAGGTCGAAAAAGTCCCTTGGGTTGACACTGTCAATACCTTTTAGGATTCTGAATGCTTGAATGACATCGCCACGTGGTGTTCTTTGTTCAAGACTGAATAGATTCAATTCTTTTAGCCTGTCTGCATACGACATGCCTATTAAACCAAGGATAATTCTGGTTGCTCTTCTTTGCACTCTTTCTAGAGCAGCAATACCCTTTTTGTAGCGAGGTGACCAGAACTGGACACAGTATTCTAGGTGAGGTCTTACTAATGCATTGTAAAGTTTTAACATTACTTCCCTTGATTTAAATTCATCACTGGGTCACTAGGGGTGTGCTGTTACTTTGTACTTGATGGCCTCAGCAGTACAAATGTCAGCTTTTGAAACTCAATGTGGAAATGAATTGCCATTGATTGGCACTCAATTTTAAACTGAGGGAAGAACAGCTTTTCTTGTTTTGAAACCAACTCGTTAATGAATGGATTTATTAAATACCTGCCGGTAAATATTTCTTTAAGTAATTAAAGAAAGAATAATAACCACCTAACAGTATTGCTGTTGTCACTTTGGTTTATTTATGGCTGTAAAAATCAGATTTTTTTAGGAAGGTTCATATTTGAATGATTGGTATTTTGGATCCATCGTCTGTTGAAATGAATTGGATAGACCCCCCTCCGATTTAATGTGAGATGTGAGAGTAATGCATTTTTTTGTTTCTTTTGTTTTAGACAGGACAGTCAGTAAGGCACTGACAAACCGTAGAACTATGCGAGTGAATGGCACATGGCCTTGCAGCTGTGATAAATATGATTGGCTCTTACAACCAATCAGAGGGCTTGGTTTGTCCAAACCGTTTTATAATCAATTTCAGAAGCCTTTCTGTCAGTTCTTGGTTTGCAGATGCAGCCACGGCAAGAAGACGGAAGATTTTTAGACCATTCAGGGTTATCTAGTACTGAGGAAGCTACTGACCTAATCATGTTGGTTGAGCTGCGAATAAAAAAAAAACAACTCATAACCCCTGTGGGAATCAGCAAGAACATTTGAAGTGTAAAAAACAAACAAACAGAAAAAAAAAAACGCTTAACTTGCCACAGTTAATGACAAGTCTAGAAGGGGTAAAGCAGGAATGCATATAATTTTCTACCTTGAGTTTCAGCACAAAAAAATCCCGGCCAAACTGATAGCTTTTACAAACGTTTTTTTTTCTTTTCTTTTTTTTTTATCAGAAATCAAAAATGTTGGCAGCTGCACTCAGACTTGACTGACCATATTAAAGTACAAAAACAGCCACAAGGACAAGATGTCAGTCAGACCTTAAATAATTCAAATTCCAAGGCAAGACTTCACATGGCAGTATTCTGGGTGGCCAACATGCAACATGTCATGAACCCTGCACTTCTGTAAAGCAGAAATGTACTTCCTACTTGGTCAAGGTATAGCATAGCAAGTATGAGAGCTTTCCTGGCAAGATTCGGCACCAGTTGTTGTTCCAAGTGGAACATTGGAAACAGCCTCTTTGAAATGTTTATACTAAAGTGTGTTTCTGTTTTTAATGAAATGGTTTTACCCTTGCTACCTGTTTTACTGTGTTTTATTTTGCATTGCTCTGCAATCATTTTGTGTTATGATTTGTTAACAGATTGTCTGTGGTTGCCATTAAATAATGAAAAGATCAAGTAGCAGTGGATATGCCACTTGAATAGACCCCAAAGTCTTAGTTAAAAATAAACAAAAAAGGATACACAGCAGTAAGTTGATATCTGTCTGCTCTGGTGCCTTCAAAGGTTGCTGTCTTTATCAGTTAACAACTTCTCATGGAGCCAATAAATATCAAAAATACAAATGATTAAACTATAGCTTTCAATTAGCATCCAGGCTTTTTATATCTCCCCAGCGGAACTCTTTGCATTTTATTAAAAGCTGATGCTTTTTATAAACATGATATTGATGATTGGTCTATACTGCTTGTTAGAGGATATCCACAAGCACTTGCAGATTAAAAGCTTCCTCCAGCCTCAATCATTTGGTTTTGCCTGGACATCGATAGGGCCCTTTCAGTGTGTTTATGCAAAGTGTGGCAGGGCTCCAGGGACTAGATATTGAGAGTGCAGCATTGTGGAAGACATTAAGGAGTAGGTGTATACTAATTTAAATACTTATTGTGTAGCTTAGCAAGATTTCTATTGCGAGAATCGTGCTACATTGTTCAAATAAATAGCGGGAGTTGAGTTGTGGTTTGCTGCAGCAGAGGGTGCCCGAAGGATAACATCTATACATGCAAGGGTGCAAGAATGAAAATAACATAGTTTTTGTTAGGAACTATCGGGTTTAAAAAAATACAATAAAGACACACACACATACATTTATAGTGCTCAATGTATTTTAAATGCATAAATCACGCTGAAATAACTCTAATATGTTTAGGGTAGGATACACATTACATTATGAACAAATATATAACTCTGTACAATACGCCTACACAGTATACAGTACAGTAGTAAAATCAAATGAACACCTAGCGCACTTTCTTTTTACTTTAGCCTGTAGGCTACTGGTATGGTAACACAAAATAAATCATGCAGCTGGTGTACAATGCAAATACAAGCCTATTTTAAATTGAAACTAAATTATTTTAGAGTTTTATTATTATTATTATTATTATTATTATTATTATTATTATTATTATTATTATTAACTTGGCAGCCTAGACAATTAACACAAAATAGATCATGGTGCCGCAAAGCATTCCCTAAAAAGTCGCTAATAGCATTGCCCTTGTTTGATACATTTCACCCAAGACTTCCGACTTGTTTGCAAGAGGCGCAACACTTTAGTACACCTACCCCTAAGTCTAAGAGTGTTGCACGTGTTAAAAAATTCCATTCCTCTGTGTTCCTCTTCATTTAAAAATAAATATACAAGAAATATATGACTTTGTAAATGGAAAAACAAACTGCCATCCAAACACTCATGTAAATTCAACATTGCAAGTGTCAGAGAAATCAGCAGAGTATATGTGCGTTGGGCCCACTGAAACCATTTTGTGGTCCCCCAGGCTTCCTCAGGAGAGTATATGTGCATTGGACCCACTGAAACCATCTTGTGGTCCCCCAGGCTTCCTCAGGAGAGTATATATGCGTTGGGCCCACTGAAATCCTCTTGTGGTCCCTCAGGCTTCCTCAGGAGAGTATATGTGCATTGGACCCACTGAAACCATCTTGTGGTCCCCCAGGCTTCCTCAGGAGAGTATATGTGCATTGGACCCACTGAAATCCTCTTGTGGTCCCCCAGGTTTCCTCAGCATGTTCCATTTCTCCAGCCATCACGTGTTTTGTATTTTACCCGAAGAGAGGCTAAATTGAGCCTATTGTGTTCTGGGTTATCTTCAAGCAGCCTGAATGAAGCATCACCTGTCATTGATATTGCTACACAATTGTATCCATCTACCTACTGCACAACAGATCTCTCTGAGATAACACATCTCTTTGCAATGCTTTGCACCTGCTTTAAATTAGGTGTAAATTGCAGCTTATTTTAAACAAGCTTCTGTTTTTTTTTTTTTTTTTTTTTATGAAATTACTAACTAAGTGCCTGCATCTGGAAGATTTATAATGGCTGTAATGTTTACAACAATGTCTTCAATAGACAATAGTGGGGTCTCTTTAATTCTTTATTTGATCTAGAAGGTGGCATATCTGTAGAGTCATCATTGCAATCATTAAAAAAAAGAGAAACTTTGACGAAGCCAACAATTTGAATTACTGTCTTTAACAGTAATTAGAACAACAGACTTGTTCCTAATGTATTATATAAACAGTGCTGGCATTTAGATCTGGCTCTGCTAGCAGCAATGGAATAGGCCCGTGTCTTTCAAAGAATTGAAACAAATATGTAACCCCTGAAGGTACACAAGGAATTGAGCGCTTGTTCAAACGGTTTCTTCTTAAAACACATTTGAGAGCGACTCAAGCATCACGAGGATGTCCAGATCCAGCCTGTCAGTACATTTTAAACCCTGTTTCGGGCACAAATAAAACGTCAGTATGATTTTATTTTTACACTGAGCTTCAGTATTATCAACCTGCTTTTAACTGTTGTGTGTTTTTATAAGAAGGCTGCAGTTGCTAACTTCTCACTCTTTTAAGCGAATTTTACAATATTCAATGAAAGAATAAATAGTCTCATTGAAACTTGAATGAATTGATTACATATCCAGTGATACCCATAATACAAAGGTGGATTATGGTGAAAATGATTTTGCAGAAAACATCAAATGAAATGTAGAACATGAGTTTACTGGCCACACCACCATGCCTTCCTTGTTCCCCATTGCCTTGCAATACAAACTCAATCAGCAATTTACTGTGGAGACGACGTCACACTAAGTGGCATGGGTGAATATAAATAGATACCTGCTGCCCCCACAATTCTGATTGATATTCCAAACTAGCTGTGTGACGGGGAGTCCCCTGTAAATCCTTCACAGAGGGTACACCCTTCAGTTACTGTATGTATCATCTGCCCTCATTTTACATTCTTAAAGCATAATTCAACACATGATCTGAGCTTTTTGAGGGCAAACTAAATCATATCTTTTTATTAGTTAGAGGTAGGATCACTGAATTACTTTGTTTAAAGCATAATTCAACACATGATCTGAGCCCTTTGAACTAAATCATATCTTTTTGGCACTAACCATATTGTAGACATTCTATTGAGATTATTATTATTATTATTATTATTATTATTATTATTATTATTATTATTATTATTATTATTAGTAGTAGTAGTAGTAGTTATTATCTAGATTGGTATGTCTGCAGTTAAACATGGCTAGGGACTATGGAATGGGTTGGTTGTTAGAAGACCTGATTGTTAGTCTGTGATCAGCTGTTTTGTTTGATAAGCAAGATCAAGTGACTTCGACTTAAACAAAGACAGAGCCATCCAGCTGGGCACAAAAGAGTCAATACTTTTCTTTTTATCCATATCAAAGACAACCGGGCTAAAGGTGCTGACAAATGAGCAAAGCGTTTCATTGACCGCACAGTATTTCAATATTGACAACAGGTCTAAATTCACTGGTCATACACTGATGACCTTTAGAGCTGTTAGCTGGTTTTGTATTTTAAGATGCTCTCTAACCCCCGCAGCTGCCACATACAAAACACAACATCATTTCACACAAATCAAGTTCTGTAACCTACACGCAAATTCCCTTCATGGTTCAAAGGAACAACCATATTCAGAAACAACATTTCAATGTCAGCGCTCAAGTAATGAAACATATCAGTAATAATATTTCATTTACACTACTGTTAGAAAAAAAACAACAGCTTGGTTATTTGAAAGAAGAAAATTTTTTGTCAATGACAAAATGTCAAAATTCAATTATACCATATTCATCCCAAGACAAACATATACAAATTACACAAATAATACAGATGAAAGTAAAAAATATAAATAATTTTTAAAAATGGGGGGGATGCCCAATACCCAATACACAAGACAAAATACACAGTACACAATATACAATATACAATATACAATACACAATACACAATATACAATACACAATACACAATACACAATATACAATATACAATATACAATATACAATATACAATACACAATATACAATATACAATATACAATATACAATACCCAATAAACAATATACAATACACAATATACAATACACAATATACAATATACAATACAAAATATACAATATACAATATACAATACACAATACACAATATACAATATACAATATACAATACCCAATACCCAATACCAACCACACAATACACAATACACAATACACATACTAGCTTTTAAGATTTTGGCAATTGTTTTAATTTACAGAAGTAGCCATTCAAAAAATCTATAGCAACGTGAAACAAGTATTTTTTCTTCATAAGCATAAGTTTTGTGGTTGAACCAAAATAATTCAGTGATCCTCTCTAACTAAATGGTTGTATCCACCAGTGTTAAACAGTCATAGATTCATTGTGGATGTTGGTTGGTTGGAGCGCCTCCTAGGAAATGGGCAAGGGTCTGCATGGCGTTTACCGGTAGTGCAGGTATATGACAAAACTCAAGGTTACTTGGGGTAGCCAGCAGAAAATGTATATTGTAAATATATCTTCAAAGACTGCTTAGGTTCGATCACCAGTGATCTGTTGTTAAACACAGAGAATGGCTGTATGACCTTGTTATTCCTTTTAGAAGTATCTTTACCTTTGATAGCAATGATCAATCCTTTATCATGCCTTGAATAAGGCATTGGTCTTTAGAGCACAGTGGTTTGATTTTTTTCTCTCTCCTTTAGGGTTTACATTACCTTAGTACAGGGTTATAATGTATCATGCAATCACCAAACATGGGCTCTCCCCAGTTTCATTCATGTCCGTTTATTATTCACTCTTGACATTTTTCTTTCTGCTAATATAGAATCTAACCCAGCCAGCTATCTGTGGAGAAGACTCAACATTCACAAGGTATCTGTAGAAATGTATATTATGTGTAAACTGCAGGTCTGTGAAGTAAGGCTAATGCTGCAGATGATGTGTGAAAACTTGAACTGAACTGTCTTCACTGCCCGTGCTAAGAGCCTAGATAACACTTGAGAGCATTTGTGAAGTGAATTTACATGACATGCATTTTTTTAAGGCTGTTGAAAGTGTTCTGTTTCAGCAGGCATGACTCCCGAGTGTGAAATTCATTGAAGGAATATGAATGTGTTTGTCGTCCTATCCCCTTGAGATCAGATACAATATCTGAACCCCAGCAGACTGTATTAGTACTTGCTGATTTGTAAACCTGTTTCATATCTGTTACTGCCCCAATCATTTTAGATTGTATATGCCTGCAGGTACAACATTACTGCATTGTCAGTGTGTGTCTCGTGTGTCGTTTGTCACAAGAACCACATCTTTTTAGAATATGCATGTCTCCTTTTGTTCCACACGTCTCAAGTCAAATAGTATCCAGTAAATTCTGCATTTTCAGTTTGTTGGTTTTTTGTTGTTGTTTAGTAGTTAGCCAGTGTGATCGAAGCCTTTCAGGTTTGGGCTTCTGGTCCTTTTCTAGCTCATGTTAATTTCTTTCAATTAAAACTTCCATCTGTAGCCTGGGGACAAATTTCAAGTTTTAATTCCTTTTCAAAAATATGCTCATTACCGGCTGCCTACGAGTGTATATTCCCCTGATATCCCCAAGTGTGTTGTGCCAATTCCACAGAAATGCCCTAATGGTAAAATTCCTAACAACCAAAAATCATTTTGCTGGCTTTTAGTGAGTAGCCCACTGGCTACTGAATCTATCACATAGAAAGCAGGTTAACCAAAATTTTGCAAAGCTTTAGGTATAATAATCACTTATATTGTTATTTTGGTATATACAGTAGAACCTGAGTTACGAACACCAAACTTACGAACTGACCGGTCTACCTCACACCTCACTTTCAACAGGAAGTATGCAATCACTCACCCATGTGTGCAATGCAACCAGATAGGCGCTCCTATAAGCGGTGTGCTGGTCATGGAGAGTGCAAAATTACTGAACCAACAAGTGTATCCAGAAATGTGAGGCAGATTTCAAAGCAAGTGCGGACAATTTTACAAGGAGCATTTCGTTTTAAATAAAGCACAGTTTATTTTTCAAGCCAAAGGAGGCTGAATGTCTGAGCAAGCTGCAGGAATGTATTTTGTTTAAAATCAAATCAAAAGAAGCACTATGTTAACCTGGGTTTTCATGGCTGTTTTTGCTACAGTTCCAATTTCGATGGTAACTTACATGTAGCCTTTGTATTATTCTCCAGATTGAGGATGTAGATAGCAGGTGTACACATTTATTAAACCATTGAAAAGTCAACCTCTTTGTGCTCCATCCTGTGGATGAGATGTTAAATCAATGTCCTATTGTAAGTGACTCTGCATATAATGCACAGTTCACAGCCTACCTCTGTAAAGCGCTTTGTGATGGTGGTCCACTATGAAAGGCGCTATATAAAAATAAAGATATTATTATTATATAGTTACAGCCATTTCAGACTTACGAACAACCTCCATTCCCAAGGTGTTCGGAACTCTGAGGTTCTACTGTACATAGTGTTGTATTTATTTACAGCAAATTGCTGACTTAGAGAGTAAAGGTTTGATAAAACATACGAAGGATCTATCCTGAAAGTGTGTATATTTGACTTAGTTTACATTAGGACCATGTATCTAAATGAAAAAAAAGTACCAAGTTACATTGATTTCAGTTTATAACAGTTTATAACATAAAATCTAAGCCATGAAAAGTGCAATCTGCAGCCAGGTATGACAAAAATAATGCTCTAGTTAGACCCCATTTTAAAAAATCCATCATTTCTATTGAGAAACTAGTTGTCAGTATGTCTGGAGCTACAGCACAGGAACATCTTCATTTTGAAGCACAATACAATAATATTTCAGTTCATAACATAGAAATGTTCAGAGTTCAAGTGTTGAATAAGTGTTTTTTTCTTTTTTTTATCCTGATTTGGACCCTTTGTTCTGTACTTATCAAGGCAGCACCCGATCATTTTGTTCATTCTTTTTTTTATCCTGATTTGGACCCGTTGTTCTGTACTTATCAAGGCAGCACCCAATCATTTTGTTCATTCTTTTTTTTATCCTGATTTGGACCCATTGTTCTGTACTTATCAAGGCAGCACCCGATCATTTTGTTCATTCTTTTTTTTATCCTGATTTGAATCCGAGTTGTTCTGTACTTATCAAGGCAGCACCTGGTAATTTTACTAAGCTATTTCCAAAGCAATTAAATCTAGATCTTTGTCCCACAGAATTAATACAGTTTGCTCTCTAATGAAGAATCTATTTGAACCTCTGCCATAATGTGACAGGTTTCTCTCTTGGGGACATTTATAGCAAAACACATCTAAACACACAGTGCAGTAATAAAGCTACTGATTCACTAATACATGACAACATTTAAGTTAACCAGCAACTAGCTTTTATTAGACAGTCAAAACGCTGCTTCTATTACTGCCACGTTTGATGTAAGTGTATGGCATTTAGAATGTGTTTGTTGTTTGAATTCATGTAATTTCACACAAGTAGTTACCAGTTAAAAAAATAATGTTTCTGATATTGCTGTTGACTTTGCATGCACATGTATGTCATTTATGAATAAAAACAATATTGAGAAAATGTATTGCTAATTCAAGAGCATTGTATTGGGCACATTCATATTAGATCATGCCTGGAATATTTTACAAATGGAAGAATGCTGATGTTAGTCTAATGAGTTGGCTAGCTGTACAATCTTGCAAGTGCTGAACAGTTAACAAAGAGCAGTGACACTCCAACCCCCACAGTTAATGGAGTTGGAAATTACAGTATGTTAACAGTAGACTCACGGCTGATTTGCCTACTTTTGGGTGAGCTGATTCCCTCTTTTTTAGTCTGTTCTGAAGTTATAGAATGTTGCCAACGATGTTCCTTGGTGAAAACCAAGAAACCATCTATATATAAAAACACCATTTGACAAATTATTAATTCATAAAGAACCTTTAGTAATGTTTTTTGAATATACCATATACTAGTGTTATATAGTGAATCAGTGAAATGCCTAAATTTTGATCATTGGATGATATTTACTTAAACTGGTAAACCATACAATAATACGCTATCATCCTTGCCAATTGGCTGTCTTCAATTCAACAAACAGTATTGCATACAATTCTGTTGAGCCTGATGCTTTGCTGAAGTGTCTAATTAGTTTTTAGTAAACATCTCATTAAGATTGTCCATTATTAACAACCTATTGATTTTGTCCAACCATGTGATCTATCTAACATGACTGAAATGGTAAAATGGGTGTTATATATTAGTTGTATACCATGCTTGTTTCTTGTCACTAAGCTTTGCATTTAAAAGGATACTTTCTATCGTCTGTATTGCACAGGCTTCAGTGCACAATACTTCAACTAAGACTGCTGTGTACAGCGCAACACTAAAATGCATCCCCCACCTCACTTCTCACATTCAGCTTTGATGAGTATTTAAAAAGCATATTAGTTGGTAAGCGTGATAAAACAATAGAGAATGATTTAGAACGCACAGAAAAGGAGGTGTCACAAGTGACCAAGGTTAGTGTTAAAAGAGATGTGTTTTTGTCACCTGAATATTGTATTGCACATTATTATTATTGAAATGTACACGATTGGCTTATATTATTGTTTGTTCATGAGGGAGAAGCAGCACACTGTTTGGAGCGTCGGTTTTTCTTTGTTTTGTTTTTTGTGTTTTCACGGGCTGTGATTTACATTGGCATGTAAAGGTTACCATGGACACAGCTGGCATCCCACTCAGCTGAATTCCATCAGGTCATTACTGTTATTCCCTATAAAATAACTGTTTTTACAAAGGGATTGCTGGGATTGCTGGTAGAAATCATAACGGGGGGAAATTGTTTTGTGTACAGACATTGCAATGTTGTTTTGTGGAAGGAAGAGAAATAGCAACATAGATATTGCATTTTTTGGCCATTTGTTGGTGTTTAAATCCACAGGTACCTGGGCCGAGGGTTTTGTGGGGCAATAAAGAATTTGAGACATTCCCATTGGAGAGGGAGAGCCTGCCCCTCGGTTCTAACGGGTGTCTGCGAGTCTTGGGTGTTTGCCAGCGAAGAGGAATGGGCTGTTCAGCCCTGGATGTCTGCGGGTTTGGCTGGGTCACTTAGGACACTTCCTTGCTGGATTCCATAGAAGGGCGTGAGTGACCATTGTGATGGCCCTGGGTTGAAAGGACCTTTTTGTACATATTATGCATACCAATAGCTATTAACTAGCTGCTAAAGAATCAATTTGTTTACATATCATGCATACCAATAGTTATCAACTTGCTGCTACACAGTCATTTTTTACATATATGCATATCAATACTTATGAACCTGCTGCTAATGAATTGTCTTGTCACATATATTCTGCATATTGATAATTAACTTGCTGCTAAAGAGTCATTTTGTTTATACAGTGCCTTGCATAAGTATTCACCCCCCTTGGACTTTTCCACATTTTGTAGTGTTACAACCTGGAATTAAAATGGATTTAATTGGGATTTTTACCATTTGATTTACACAACATACTTAACACTTTGAAGGTGCAACATATTTTTTATTGTGACACAAAAGTTAATTAAACAAAAAAAAGACATTTGTTGGTTGCATAAGTATTCACCCCCCTTGGACTTTTCCACATTTTGTAGTGTTGCAACCTGGAATTAAAATGGATTTAATTGGGATTTTTACCATTTGATTTACACAACATACTTAACACTTTGAAGGTGCAAAATATTTTTTATTGTGACACAAAAGTTAATTAAACAAAAAAAAGACATTTGTTGGTTGCATAAGTATTCACCCCCCGAGTCAATACTTGGTAGAAGCACCTTTGGCAGCAATTACAGGTAAGTCTCTACCAGCTTTGCACATCTGGATCCTGCAATTTTTGCCCATTCTTCTTGGGGAAATTGCTCAAGCTCTGTCAAGTTGGATGGGGACCGTTGGTGAACAGCAATTTTCAAGTCTTGCCACAGATTCTCAATCGGATTGAGGTCTGGGCTTTGACTGGGCCATTCTAAGACATTCAGGTTCTTGTTTTTAAACCACTCCAGTGTAGCTTTGGCTGTGTGTTTAGGGCAGTGCTTAATTTGAGCCGGATCCTGCCGGAACAGGATCCGGCACCTCTCAGATTTGACTTTTTTCGTTCCGGTACCTAATCTGCCCGGATCCGGTACCTCTCGCGGCATGATTTATTATTTTTTCCACTGTTTGCACTGTAAACATTCTAATAAAAGCGATCAGAGTTAAAGTTGCTTCTGCCTCCTTGTTATTTCTCCCGTCCCCCGTAAAAGCGCATCCTATCCTGCCACACCGATTCCAGACCTGCTCTCTTATTTGTACATAGAGGTTATGGGGCGGGCCGGCGAGGTAAGTAACTGATCTTGAAACAGTGGTGGTCAGCTAGCGAGAGGTCCCTACGTAATCACGTCACGTAGCCTGAAACGTGTCTTGCGAAAGGAAAGCCAAATCAAAAATGAGGGGGAAACTGCTCCTGATGGCAATGCCTTAGCTAGCAGCGCTGTCTGCACTGCTAATCCCGCCAGTTCAGCATCACCACCGGCACGTCCTCCACTAGCTAGTAAGCCTCCTAGTGAGTTTGACTCGGTGGGAGAGGGGAGAGGACAGGGACAGGGAGGGACGGGGACGGGGACGGGGACGGGGAGGATTAGTGATGGGCAGTTCGATTATTTTTAGTGACTCGATTCATTTGATTCAGTTCAGTATGGTGAATCGATTCATTTCGTTCATTTGATTCACTGATTCAATGACACAAAACCAATCAATGTAGACCGCATTAAGATTGTTTACGTAGGTTTATTTGAACCGGAAAGAACGAGTCGTTCACGAACTGCACATCACAAAAGCTAGGGAGAATCTATATTTGGTTGACTGGGTTCATAAACATTAAATTAAATATAGTTTGACAAAAAATAATATATATTTAGAATCGTTGAGATAACATAACAGTTTGAACCATTAGCATTGTTTAGCCATCAGTATCAATCTAATTTAATTTAATCTTTAAAAAATGTTTTTTCTATACATTTGGAGTCACCGATTGTTTTTTACAACAACAAAAGAGAGGCCGAACGAGTGGTATTTGTGGAAGTAATCGGTGGTATTTATTCAGCACATAGCAAAACGCTGTTTGCCCCTCTTCTATCCAGTAAACCTTTGGGATTAGTCATGTGATCAAGTTTAAACGTGTATATATTTCGTATTTTTTAGTGTTTAACACAGTAAAAAAACATTTAGAAAATGTATATTTAATGTGCGTGTAAAATAAATAGACGTTTAAGAACGTCATCCGTTAGAATGTGCAATATCCTTCTAAAAGGTCGTTGTATCGTAGCTGATACTACGTTTCACCTTGTGGAAATTATAAAATATGTAACCGTAGTTGTAAATTGTCATGTATAAAATACATTCATTCCTCAAGGTCAAATATGTAATCACAAGTTATATAATTAAGCCTTGGGTACAATAACGTTACAATACCAGTAGATGTTTGTATTTATTTATTTTGGTAATGAGGTGTATCTCTCAATTATTATTATTATTATTATTATTATTATTAATATTATTTAGTAATTTGTCTGACTTTACTGAAGATGACTTAGAAGTATGAATATAATTTGTGCAAAATAGTTAATTATAGATATGATTAATTTTTCCCATCGTTCACCCTAGTGAGTCATTCAAAAAGAACGATTCGTTCGCGAACTACACATCACTAGGGAGGACAGTGCATCCACCGACGGCCCGGAGCAGGTGCAGTTTGGACGGAGGCTCAGTTCAAGAAAAAGCAAACTTATAACCCCTGGCTTGTCATGAATAATTCAAAGCTGGGCTGTACAACATACAAAAAGGTAGGGAGCTTTGGTCCGGAAAAGACTGGAGGGATGAAACTAGCAAAAGCGTGGGTGGAATGTACAGTAACGTCCTCTGCCTCCGACGTAAAACAAACAACAAAGAGCCCTCAGAAAAAAAGGTTTTTGAACATGCCCGAACCAAGGCCCAATTAGCGACAGCAAGCATTGTAGCCAAGGCTAAAGATGACACCTTAACACAGGTTATAGTTACATTGTCTGGCTACATTGTGTTTGTCACTTCACACAGGTTATAGTTACATTGTCTGGCTACATTGTGTTTGTCACTTCACACAGGTTATAGTTACACTGTCTGCTACATTGTGTTTGTCACTTCACACAGGTTATAGTTACACTGTCTGGCTACATTGTGTTTGTCACTTCACACAGGTTATAGTTACATTGTCTGGCTACATTGTGTTTGTCACTTCACACAGGTTATAGTTGCATTGTCTGGCTACATTGTGTTTGTCACTTCACACAGGTTATAGTTGCATTGTCTGGCTACATTGTGTTTGTCACTTCACACAGGTTATAGTTACATTGTCTGGCTACATTGTGTTTGTCACTTCACACAGGTTATAGTTACATTGTCTGGCTACATTGTGTTTGTCACTTCACACAGGTTTGTTGCATTGTCTGGCTACACACAGGTTATAGTTACATTGTCTGGCTACATTGTGTTTGTCACTTCACACAGGTTATAGTTACATTGTCTGGCTACATTGTGTTTGTCACTTCACACAGGTTATAGTTACATTGCCTGGCTACATTGTGTTTGTCACTTATACACGGGTTATTGTTCATTGTCTGGCTACATTGTGTTTGTCACTTCACACAGGTTATAGTTGCATTGTCTGGCTACATTGTGTTTGTCACTTCACACAGGTTATAGTTGCATTGTCTGGCTACATTGTGTTTGTCACTTACATTGTGTTTTGTCTCTACATTGTGTTTGTCACTTCACACAGGTTATAGTTACATTGTCTTACATTGTGTTTGTCACTTCACACAGGTTATAGCATTGTCTGGCTACATTGTGTTTGTCACTTCACAGGTTATAGTTGCATTGTCTGGCTACATTGTGTTTGTCACTTCACACAGGTTATAGTTACATTGTCTGGCTACATTGTTTGGCAGGTTATAGTTACATTGTCTGGCTACATTGTGTTTGTCACTTCACACAGGTTATAGTTACATTGTCTGGCTACATTGTGTTTGTCACTTCACACAGGTTATAGTTACATTGTCTGGCTACATTGTGTTTGTCACTTCACACAGGTTATAGTTACATTGTCTGGCTACATTGTGTTTGTCACTTCACACAGGTTATAGTTACATTGTCTGGCTACATTGTGTTTGTCACTTCACACAGGTTATAGTTGCATTGTCTGGCTACATTGTGTTTGTCACTTCACACAGGTTATAGTTGCATTGTCTGGCTACATTGTGTTTGTCACTTCACACAGGTTATAGTTGCATTGTCTGGCTACATTGTGTTTGTCACTTCACACAGGTTATAGTTACATTGTCTGGCTACATTGTGTTTGTCACTTCACACAGGTTATAGTTGCATTGTCTGGCTACATTGTGTTTGTCACTTCACACAGGTTATAGTTACATTGTCTGGCTACATTGTGTTTGTCACTTTTTTTCTCATGCGTTCCGGTACCTCAGAGCCCCCCAGAACACCCCCCCTCTCGCGCTCACTATGTGTTCCGGGACCTCCCGATTTACAAATTAAGCACTGGTTTAGGGTCATTGTCCTGCTGGAAGGTGAACCTCCGCCCCAGTCCCAGGTCTCTTGCAGACTGAAACAGGTTTTCCTCTAGAATTTCCCTGTATTTGGCTCCATCCATCTTGCCCTCAATCCTGACCAGTTTCCCAGTCCCTGCCGATGAAAAGCATCCCCATAACATGATGCTGCCACCACCATGCTTCACCGTGGGGATGGTGTTCTCAGGGTGATGAGCAGTGTTGGCTTTGCGCCACACATAGCGTTTTGCACTAAGGCCAAAAAAGTTCAATTTTGGTCTCATCAGACCAGAGAACCTTTTTCCACATGTTTGCTGTGTCTCCCACATGCCTTTTGTCAAAATCCAAACGGGATTTGATATGGGTTTTTTTCAGCAATGGCTTTCTTTTCGCCACTCTTCCATAAAGCCCAGCTTTGTGGAGCGTCCAGGTTATAGTTGTCCCATGGACGGTTTCTCCCATCTCAGCTGTGGATCTCTCCAGCTCCTTCAGAGTTACCATTGGCCTCTTGGTTGCTTCTCTGACTAATGCCCTCCTTACCTGGTCACTGAGTTTTGGTGGACGGCCTTCTCTAGGCAGAGTCGCGGTTGTGCCATATTCTTTCCATTTTTTAATAATGAATTTAACGGTGCTCCGGGGGATGTTCAAAGTTTGGGATATTTTTTTATAATCCAATCCTGACTGGTGCTTCTCCAGAACTTTATCCCAGACTTGTTTTGATAGCTCCTTGGTCTTCATGATGCTGTTTGTTTAGATATGCTCTCTAACAAACTCTGGGGCCTTCCAGAAACAGGTGTATTTAATCTGAGATCATGTGACACTTTAATTGCACACAGGTGGACTCCATTCAACTAATTATGTGACTTCTGAAGGCAATTGGTTGCACCAGAGCTTATTTAGGGGTGTCACAGCAAAGGGGGTACAATCAAGACTTATCAGTTTTTTATTTGTAGATAATTTTGATTTTTATGTAGATTTTTTCCCCCACTTCGGCATTATGGACTATTTTGTGTAGATCAGTGACAAAAAATCCTAATTAAATCCATTTTAATCCCAGGTTGTAACACTGCAAAATGTGGAAAAGTCCAAGAGGGGTGAATACTTATGCAAGGCACTGTATATATTATGCATAGTAATGAGTATTAACCTGTTGTGAATGTTGTTGAATCACCTGTATTGGAGACATTAAGTGTACATGTTAGAGGTGTTGCTAATAGTTGTGTGTGGGGGGGTATATATTGGTGTTAATTACGTGACTAGCGAGGGCACTTACAGTGCTTGGCGCACATGTAGAGATGTGTGTGTATATATAAGATCTGTATTGTATCGTTCATTGATAGTTGCCGCAGGTTTGTTTTATGTGTGTGAGCTCTGTAATAAAGTCATTGAGATTTTACTTACCTGGTCTGTGGTTCTTGTTTGTTCTTTTAGGGGTCGGGGTGCTCAGCACAGAATCCAAAGTAACCTGTGGGGAAGGGGGAGAAGGAAATAAAGAGTGCTGGTCATTCTGAGCAGCATAGTCTGTTAGCAGTACGTGACAGATGTTCATCAGGAAAGACTCAATATTAAGAAAATGTGTGTATGGGGCTGAACAAACTGTTTATTTTTCTCAGGTAGAATTAGTTGTCATGTCATGTTGCCTTTAAGGAATTTCCTTTTTATATAAATGGAGTATTTCAAGATTTCAAGTTCGCTATAACATTTTATAAGTAACTTGAACTCTGCAACTGTTTAAGAGCTGAAAACAATTAAAAGTCTAATTAAGCAAATGATCAGTTCAATTAAAGATTAGGGTTGGGTAATTGAGAGCTCAGTTGAAATGCAAACCAGCAGCCACAGGGGGTCCCCAGGACTAGGATTGGCAAACCCTGATTGATAGTCCTTAGGAAGCAATAGGATTGGCTTTCAACCCATTAACAGTAGGCTTCAAATTAGATATTCACCATTCTAGACCATCTCTTTGGTATATTCTAGAGGTCACATTTTCCTTGATAAAAGTGTCCCAGTGTGATTTGGATCCATCTTTGACAAGGCAAGTTTAGCTTTATACCCGTGTTTGGCTTTTGCACTTTAACAGTGACTCCTCTCCTTTTAAAAATGGCCGTTCTAGCGATCTGGGTTTTGAGATCTGTCCTCTAAACCACTGCAGGAAGAGCAATTAAGAAAAAACAAAACATAACCAGTGCTCTGGCTTTTCTGTTCCGTACCACATCATGGACATGTTATTGCTGTGTTACCTGTTTGACAATGTGAACAATAATCCTTACGCTATCAGTGCACTAGATCAGCCATTTTGAAAAGAGCTTTAAACTGACTTTAAACGTATAAGTGTAAAAAGTTGTCAGGATGTAACAATGAAAAAAGAAAAATCACAGGTATGTTATTAAAACAGTTGTAGCAACACATGGGGACGTGTAATTCTATATTATTTAGAACACCACTACTTACACTTTAATGCTATGTGCTGTTGAAAGAATGTCTACTACAGAGGGTATTCCCCAAGGCAATGCTATTCTCTTCCTATTAACAAAGGGGCTAATGTAACATGCGCTTCACATACTGTGAATTGTCTTTTGGGATTGCTTCCCTAGCTATATAAAAGGTGACTTACCTGGTGTATCTACTGTAAGTCGATAGCTTTCACAAACTGGACTAGTAAAGTGCCCTGAATAGCTGACCTTCCCCCTATACTAATTGCTTGTGTGTATATTCTTTGAAATAGTTTCCATAGAAAACTGTTACTGTGTAAGGCTGGGGTTTAGACAGAAAGGGAGATGGTATATAATAATTGTGCAAAGATTTTTTTTTTTTTTAATTACTGTAGGTTATCTCTCTTTCTAGGTTGTAATATTATAAAAGAAACTACACACAGTTACACAGGGAATACAGTTACATGCCAGTAACATACTGTACATCCCCCCACTTACTAAACAAGGTCCTTACCAAGTTTCATTACGATGTGAGCAAAGTTGTTCTCTATTTATATGGAAATGTATTCTGTATGGATTGATGGACTGAAGCCTCCATATTGTATAACCCCATATTTTGATACTATCAATAGTGTGTTCTAAAGAATGTGCTTTCTATTCCTACACTACTGTCTGTGTTGACCAGTAACTATACTTCTTACCAAGCACAAAAGTGGAAGGAGAGAAACTTATATTAGGTAAGAGAGTTGTTCTAGAAGTTATTCTCAAGGAATGACCATGACTCATTTCTTTATAATGTCACTAATGGTAGAATTCAAGAATTAAACTACCTGTCCTGCTTGGCAAGGAAGCCTATCAATGTAGCCCCTCTGGCATTTTAAAAGCAGCTGCTGAAAGACAATCAGCAGCAAGGGAGGGCTGTCAGCTTTTGAGTTTGTTTCTTTTCAAACTGATATTCACCTTTCTCTCACTTTGACAGGTACTGGGATATTTTCCTGCAATGTTCAGGTGCCTCACATCTTACTACATGCAACCTGCTCAGGAGGCGGGGAGATTCATTTGCAGCTGGAGTGTAATTAAACCTGCAATTACCCCTACAGGAGCACCCTAGAGGGCTGGGACAGGCTGCCTCTCTGTCCAAATATTTGGAGAGATATCATCAACAGTAGTAAAAGCACCACACTGACCTGCATTAGGTTTAATAGGCTTTATTTCCCACTGTGCTGCAATGATAAGGCATATATCGTTTTCTAATAACATTATGACACTTCCAGTATTGAATATTGTCAGAAATTATTGCCAAGAAGAATATTCACAGTTGGCTAGTGAACAAACTTCAGCGATCTTTCCTGGTTCGAAGTTCAGAGTTCGCAAAGTTTAACTTTTTCAGGTTCAAGTGAGGGATTCATGATTTTTGTATTTTTTTCTGGAAGTGTTTCTGTTAATTAGATGTATTTTACTAAAATAAAATAATATTAACACATTTAATGGGATACTCTGCCAAATTCACGAATAGAAATCGGCTATTCTCAAACTCCATAAGGAACTCAGTGGCAATAACTAAGAAAGAGTGTGTAGAGCCCAATGAAAGTGTACTTCTAATGTTCAATCCAACCTCCGTAACAACAAGAGGTTTCTTTATTGATCTACACAAAGCTGAAAACAGTCATTCAATTCCTTATGCAGTCCTAGTAGTCCACTGAGACCTACATTCCATGTGGATGGATTTTCTGTTTGTAGGCATTAGTAAAGCAATCGATTATATCAGTCAAATAAAATAAATGAACTAACTATGGATTACTTAGAATTCCAGTACATCTTGTTCTGATACATACAGTATGGTATTGTCCTTTGCATAGAACACTGCTTCTAATGCACTGTAGGTTCTGACATTCATCAGGGACTGTACAAGTATACAAAGAAAACCAGGATGGGGAACAAAAAAAAAAAGTAAAACAAAAATAAAACATTTATATTTGTGTTATATTTTTAGTCCTACTATCTTCCTCATTGTAATTTAAATGAAATGCACAATAAGAACACATACCACCCACAACAAACTAACTTGCAATAACTTAAAACAATCAATCAAAGGAAAATATTGACTATTTCATAGAATGAAGGAAACAAAATAGCTTTTTCTCATGCTGGTCTTTATGTAATTTTTGCCCATATTTGGAGTACCTTCCTTATGCTTCAGTCCCTAACCACTGTCAGTTGAGCAGCAGCAGAATCGTATTTGATACTGGGCACTACATCTCAATGGGGCTATCTAGTGAAAAACTCAAACATAAAAAAATCATGACGAGAGGGTAATACAGAGTTCAGCTGTCCTCAGCCACCACAAGTGTCCATGAACCTCTGTTTAAGACTGAGCTGAATACGCTATTTAATGTACTTGAGAAACACCAGGAAAATATTGATTTCTGGACTACTGTTTCAAACCTGTATAACCTTGAGTAAGCTTGTATATTCCTATCAAAAAAATCCTTCAGACCACTGCTGTAGATGTCAAAAGAGAGGTGTTTTGTTTCCTATGAGGTCACTAAAAAAAAGAAATAGGTCATATACCTCGATAACAGGAAGCAGGCTTGTTGAATGTTTATCTGCATTTCTGTAGCAATAGAAGTTTTCTATTTGAAAGAATCCCAGTTGTTATCTCTTGAAATTAACGTTTTACAATTTCATGTCATTCAGTGAAAGTGCTCTATTTCCTTCATCTGTGCAAGCAGCAATAATTGTGTTCATATGGAAGGCACCATATATATATATATATATATATATATATATATATATATATATATATATATATACTGTATATATACATACACACACACACACACACACATATAGGTAACTTTAATAAATAAATAAATATTATATTGTACAGAGAAACTCAACATGTGCAAAATGTAGTGAAAACAAACAAACAATTTGTTAACACATATGTTGCAATACACATGAAATAGCAACGAGCACTTGCATATATACAAAAAGAAGATAGAAAGACAACATCCCTCAAAAATTAAGAAAGAATGCCAATCCAAACAGCACCATCAAAGTCCTGTATATGGGGGCACACTTAGTCCAAATTGCCTGTCAGGCACTGATTCTGAAAGTCAACAGGGTGTAGTGAATCTCCTCCTAGCGGCTGATGAGTGAATAATACTGACACCTCCACCTCCACCACCTTCACCTTCACCTCCTCCACCTCCACCTCCACCTCTCCACCTTCACCTCCACCTCCACCTTCACCTTCACCTCCACCACCACCACCTCCACCTCCACCTCCACCTTCACCTCTACCTCCACCTCCACCTCCACCTTCACCTCTACCTCCACCTCCACCTTCAACTCCACCTCCAACTCCACCTTCACCTCTACCTCTCCACCTCCACCTCCACCTTCACCTCCACCTCCACCTCCACCTCCACCTTCACCTCTACCTCTACCTCCACCTCTACCTCCACCTTCACCTCCACCTCCACCTTCACCTCCAACTCCAACTCCAACTCCACCTTCACCTCCACCTCCACCTTCACCTCCACCTCCAACTCCACCTTCACCTCTACCTCTACCTCCACCTCCACCTCCACCTTCACCTCCACCTTCAACTCCACCTCCAACTCCACCTTCACCACCACCTCCACCACCACCTCCACCTCCACCTCTACCTCTACCTCCACCTTCACCTCCACCTTCACCTTCATCTCCACCACCACCTCCACCTCCACCTCCACCTCCAACTCCACCTTCACCTCTACCTCTACCTCCACCTCCACCTCCACCTTCACCTCCACCTTCAACTCCAACTCCACCTTCACCTTCACCTCCACCTCCACTCCATTTTGAATTCGTACACAAATAAAATGTGAATTTGTATAATAATTCCTGCTCAAGAAAATCAATGTTTTAGTGACGTTCCGTTACCTTCAGATTTAAAACTACACCATTGATGTGAGGTGAAGCAGCCCCCAACGCATTGCTTATACTGTATATGGATCTCCATACAAGATCAGCATATCAGCTCAGCCGGGGTTTAAACCAACAAGCTCTTGAACCCACTCGAGGGTCTGGTTTTTCAAATCTTTTAACCTGGGTAACAGTGATCTGGATTTTGTAATCCTATATTTTGTGATTGAGATTACTTTTATCTGGGTTGTTTTGATCCGGTTTTTCAGAAAATGTAACTGCTGTATTACATTTATCCAGTTTACAAATAATTACGATGATGAAATCTGATCACAAAATATAGGATTACAAAATCCAGATCACTGATCATCAAGATTAAAAGTTTTAAAAAACGGACCCCTGGTGAGCCTCAGGAGAGACCCTGATCCCCTGTTCTATGGCTCTGTTGAACTCCCAGTCATATATGTAAACTCCATAAACACACCATTACCAAATGAGTCAAAACTCTATCAACATGTTTAAAAAAGTATATTTACATAGCCATGTCTCGAGAAAGTTTCATTCAATGCCATCATGATTGTATCTCTCGCAAATAAAAAAGTGAGGAAAACAATAGGTTACGGATGCAACCCCGGTTCCCTGAAAGACAAGACGACCAACAACAAATATTTTTGGGATATGCCTGCCACAGGTCTGGTATTCACTGAGCATTTTATATCAAAGCTGCTGATAGGCCCCTCCATGAAGTGATGTCCTTGGTCCCGCCCGCCGAGGGATTAAATAGTCACTACATGGATATCTCATTCTCTTGCATTGAACCTGCGAATGCCAGTGATGCGACCTCGCAAGATTTGGTGGTCGTCTTCTCTTTCAGTGAACCCGGGTTACATCCGTAACCTATCGTTCCCTTTCAGTTCGAAGACGACCACCAACCAATACCTTTGGGAAGGTATATCAAAGCCGTCGCAAGGGAGTGTGAGACGACCGCATATGAGGACGCCTCGCTACCGCCAACTAGTGTTGATGGTGTGAGCGTACAACCTCAAGGACCCTTGTGCTTAATGAAGGTGTAGAGAGATCTACCACATTAAGCCAGTAGAACCTGGTGAATGTATGAGGAGTAGCCCAGCTAGCCACAGTACAGATATCAGTCAATGATGTACCTTGAAAGAGGGCCCATGAAAGAGGTCACCCTCCCAGGTGGGGTTAGGCCGGCATTAGTATATGCAGTCGCAACTATGTCCACAATCCAGTGGGACAGTTGCTGCTTCAAGAGTGCTTGACCCAGTGTCCTTTCACCATGACAGATGAAGAGCTGGTCAGATTGACACAGCGCTCTCATCCTATCTACATAACCTTTCATTGCCCGTACTGGGCAGAGGGAATTCAGTCTCCTATCCTCCTCTGAATCAAAAGGAGGGGGATGAAAAGCCTCTAGTTCCACTGATTGGTTCAAGTGGAAAGCCGTAATCACCTTAGGCAGGAATGCAGGGTTTGTACATAACGATAACCTGTTCCCATTGTCCCAAATATGCATACAGGAACTGAGAGTCTGCAGCTCACTGATCTACTTAGCGGAGGTGATGGCTAATAGAAAGGCTGTCTTCATAGAGAGATATTTCAGCTCTATGGAATGTATAGGCTCAAACGGGGCCTTAGTGAGAGCCTCCAGTACCACGTCTAGACTCCATTTGGGGAGAACGTCCCTCCTAGGAGGTCACAATCGCCAAGCACCCTTTAGAAAACGGGTCGCCAAAATATGAGCGTGGGGACATTGAGTCAATAGGGACATGGCATGCTGATATGACTGCTAAGTACACCTTCAGTGTAGAGGGGGATCTAACTGCCTCTAGCAGATCCTGCAGAAAACTGTTAAATACTTGCTATAGGGCAATAAATGGGGTCATGACCTCTGGTCGTGCACCAAGTTTTTGGAAATACTTCCACTTATAGGCATACAACGCCCTTGTGGAGGAGGCCCTAGAATTCTACAACGTACCAATGACTGTGTCTGAGAGCCCTAAGTCAGACAGACGGCCCTGTTCAGGGGCCAGACCCAAAGTTGGAGTCTGCCCAGTTCTGGGTGCCTTGCGCCTGACTGAGGAGATCCATGCGTTGGCCGTTGGGGGCCACTAGGAGAACTGTCGCGTTGTCTATCAGGACCTTCTCGAAGAAGGAGGGAAGTAGCGGTAGCAGTGGAAATACGTACAAAAGTGCCTTGGGCCACTTGTTGGCTTGGGCATCGATGCCTAGTGGACCTCTGCAGTGGCGGAGGGAAACCATAGAAGACAATGGGTCGTCTCTGACGTGGCAAAGAGATTGACCTAGACTTTCTGTTGAGAATATCTGCAACATACTCTTTTTATTTATATATATGCTGTAAGCACACTCTTAAACTCAGGGGAGATGTTCAGGAGGGCATAAAGATGTTTCGGACTCCTGTAAGTGGATCGTTTGTGCACTGGGCTTGCAACATATTTAGATGACTTTTTAATATCAAGAAAATTACAGAGACTCATTTAATTTGAAGTTTTAACAAATCAGAGCAGTAGTAGTGCTCTTTTCGGTTTATTAAATGCTTTAAAAATTGGATTGGTTGGTTGCGCAGACCACCGTAAATCCCAAGTAAAAAGCAGTCTGGGCGATCCAGTGCTTTACAGGTGTAACATCATTAATACAGTAATACGAATATGGTTATCATATATTTAGCTCCTAGGCTATAAAATGACAAAAAGCTAAAAAACGCCTACCGCTAAATTCTAGAATATTCGATATATACATATATATATATATATATATATATATATATATATATATATAATATAAAATATAATTAAAACTAAAACATAATTTCTATACCTTATAGCAATGCATCAATGAGATATTAAATTAAAATATATGCTTACCTTCCAGTATATGGAAGTGTGGTACAAGATATTTTGAAAAATAAGAACTGTCTTCAAAAGGCAGATACTTGTGAATACGACCAAACAGCAATCAGTTTTTCAGAGATCTTCAGAGCATGGACCACACAACTTGTAGTTAACAAGTCGCGCGATACTTGACTGGGGTTTAACCTTGGTTTTTATAGGATCTTCCCTCCATTGAATACATCAGAAGTCCCAAGTAAATCTAATCATCACTCGGCCTTGACATTTCTTATCTTTAACTTAATTATACATTCTAGAAGGATCTGGTCAACTCCTTTTTCAAAACTGATTGGATATAACTTCTTGCCAAAAAATATTGGAACATGATTTCATCGCTCTCTTTATGCAACTCCTCCTTTTTCTAAAAAGTCAGTGGACCAAAGTTCACAGAATCCTTGCTATAATATAATACAAGTATATGTGTATATATGAGAGAAGTTTTTAACATGTAACACCAGCTCTATTTGATTATATTTAGCTAAGTTAAAAATATATGTCCCTCCTAGCTGCATATTATGGTACCTTTTCAGTGTGTTGCCAATGAGCCAGTTTAACTTCATATACAAATGTGTGTTAACAAAGTATGGGACAAAGACTGCCTTTGAATAAGCATACAGTGGTCAGGTTAGTTATTTTCATTTAAATTTTAAACTATAATAAACATGTTAAATATAATAGCTTGACCTCTGTCTCTGTTTCTAAAATTTCCCTGCACAAGCAGGTTTCATACACCCTGTTTACTTGGCAAGGCTAGTGTTTTAATTAATATGAAACTCCACTGTAAGCACTTTAACAAATTCACCGCATGAAGTCATTTTTTGGCCGATTCAAGAGACAACTAGACCGGTATCTTTTCAGATAATAAGAAAAAAAACACTTACATCCTAATTAACATCTCGTTATTTTCTTATAATATAATGAGATACATACTCCTGTCTTTCTTAAAGCACCTTCCGTTGGTTATCATTCAAGGTTGGCAAATCCTGCTTTCAAGAGCCAACATCGAATCCTGCTTTGAGATGCCAAAGACTAAGCTTTATTTTTTGAAGGTCTAATACCCTTCCAGAATTCTACTGTGTGTCTCAGACAAACATCTAAATATTTCACTTTACACTTTCCCTGTAAATAAATACCTTTGTTTCTTACTGCAGTAAAACCTTTATATAAGCTAAACATGTATATTATTTGATTTAATTGATATTGTAATGTCTAGACTTTTTGTTTAGTTGGAGAAACAGAACTAATTCATAAATTGATTAAATTAAATGAACATTATCGCAAGTGTGTCTTAACAATATGTTTGAAATATTGTCAGTGCCATGCTTCTGTTATAATAAACTTTTACTATGTGCTTTCAACAGTTTAACTTTAAATGGCATTATAAGATGTATTTCTATTTAAGTTACTTCAGTATAACAGTTGCTAACATTATTTTACTGAATTAAGTCTGACCCCTTTCTCTGTTCATACAAAATCCAGTTGAAGCAGGTTTTAAGACAACCTAGCCTTTTGCCAATTTTTGGAGTTAATTAGTATGAGACACTACCGTAAGCATTTTCTAATACTCCTACCTTCTGTTATCTGAAAGTACTGAAAGAAATTGGCTACTTTTTCTCATAAAACTGGAATATGTTAACAAGGCCTTATGATAAGAGCCTGCCAAGTTTGACTCCTTCCAGCAGGTGCTTTCATAGACTGCACACAACATCTATCCATTGTTTTATACTGAGAATACAGTATTATTATAATTATTGACAAAGAGTATATCGTATTATTTCAATCAATACAGGTTAGTTTAAATCATCCAATAACATCCAATAACACCACGACAGGCCTGTGCACATCTGCTAAAAATATTTTCTAAAACACATTACAGTCATTACAATATTTATTGAAGTTTCACAAATGTTCAATTTGTTTCCAAAAGATCGGCCTGCTTCCAGTAGCTGTGACAGTCTTGGGTCAGTTTCTGCTCTCAGTGTGTCAGTTTCTGCTCACAGGTGTGGGTGACAGTCTTTAAAAGCTTGATAACTGCAAAACTTAAATCTTGTTAGCTGGGATCCCATTCCCATTCCCATTATTAGTGGGCAAAAACATTTTAACTGAATATGGGTCCATCAACGAACCGCACACCCTTGAAACCGAGGACCTTCCATGCAAAAGGATCTAATGACTTATAGCACAAAATGGACGTGCCAGAACCGTCTGTGACAATTCCCAAATGTGTTCCACCACCTGAGGGTGGAATCTCCATTCTGACGGGCGAGGACCCACTCTTGAGAGGAGATCCAATGCCTGATTCACCACTCCTGGGAGATGAACAGCCTGGAGGGATAAAAAGTGTCTCCGTGCCCAGATCAACAGCCGAAAGGCTATGCGGTGTAACCCCAGGCACTGAAGTCCTCCCTGGTGGTTCACATGCGCTGCTATTGACATGTTGTCCGTGCAGACAAGGACATGTCTGTTCTGGAGCACAGGAAGGTGTTGCTGGAGAGCGAGATGGACCGCTCAGAGCTCCAGCGCATTTATGTGCAGGGACGTCCAGCGACCTGACCAGGATCTACAAACTCCTCTGTCCAACCAGACCGCACCCCAACCCGAGTTGGATGCATTTGTCATCACCACCTGCCTGTTGTGTATCACTCCCATCCTTACGCCTTCGTGCAGACGGGAGGCTTGTCTCCGCCACTTTAGGGCTTCCCAGCATGAGCGAGACACAGTCAGCCAACGGTGTCTGTCACACTTGGGGTGTAGCCGAAAAGCATTGAGCCATGCTTGGATTGGGCGCATGTGGAGTAACCCCAGCTGCGGCCATCAGACCCAATAGTTTCTGACACAACACCAATTGCAATGTGGACCCCTGTTGAAACAGGGCTAAACAGTTGCGAATGGCGACCATTCTGTCATCCGAAAGGTAGACTCACATTGTAAGGGAATCCAGCCAGAGACCCAAGTAAACCGTAATTTGGAGATATTTCCTGTGTGCTGGACAAATAGGGACGTGAAAATACGTCCACTGCTGTAAACCAGTCGCCTGGCCGGACAGACTGGAGGATGTGGCGATGTGTAACCATCTGGGACCTCCTTTCCCTCAAAAAACAGTTGAGGTGTCAGGTCTAGGATTGGGCGAAGGCCGCAGTCCTTTTTTTGCACCAGAAAGTAAGTCGAGAAGATACCCTCTTCCTGAGAAGTAATGTTTCTACTTCTTGCCTGAGAGCCAAGACCTAGAGAGGGTCGCTCATGGATGTAGTCATGAGGAGGTCCCGATTGGAATTGCAGTGCATAACCGGTGTGTACGGTGGCGAGCACCCAAGAGTCTGAGGTGCATTTGTGGCAATATTGCATCTGGTGTTGCGAGAAAGGGGGAGTCTGAGGCCACAAGCCTTCAGGGCCCTTGCTGGGGCTGCTGAGGCTGAGGTAGAGCCTGTCATAGGCGGCTCCGCTGGAACCGACTCCCTGTGCGCTGATGCACGGGCCCCACATCCAGCGTTTCCCCATCCTTGCTGACAGCTCTGGATGTTGGCTGCCACTGAGGCCTGCAGGCGGTGCCTCAGGTCACCATGCGGCGCAGTGGGGATCGGAATTGTCCGGGTTACCATAGTAACTGCCAGCGCTTTCCCTTTCCTCGTGTTGGGAAGGAAGCATTGCAGCCACCTTCTGAGACGCTTACCGTTCTCTGTGGGAGCTTTGCAATATCTGCTCCACCGTTGGCCCAGAGGCGTGGCCAGGGGAGACAGGTGCGTCCAACAGGGTGGACTTGTCCACATCGGGGACCTTTGCCTGAGATAGCCACAGCTGTCTGCGTGCCACCACCAGGCCTGCCAGTCTTCTGCCCAGGACTTGACAATGGAAGCCGGATATCTGCAGCAGTGTACCCAAAACCAAGAGTAGCTCTGAAGCTAGCGCTTCGGGAACAGCTACAGTTAGGCCGTCAAGAGACTCCCTGTGTTGACAAGGTGCATTACCTGCACCTCGGCTGCATACGCCTTTTTGAGGTGGGCTTCTGTGATTCTGCATTGGCCATTAGGGCATACAGTCAACAACCTCTAGGGGCAGACTAGGCCAAGTGCAGCGAGTGTGCAAGCCGAGGCCGCCCAGAGTACTCGACTCAACAGCGGGCACAGCAGAAGCCAGGTCCTGCTGGATGAGACATCTCTTTTTTTCCGAAACTGCCAAGGCAGAGGAAGAATAGAAAAACACAGGCAGCAAGCTGCAAGGTTAGTAGAAGCAGACTACAGTCGCCAGGCGATGTAGGCTGTTGAAATAATATTTCTTATATATTTTTACAAATGTGAGCAGTTGCGCAGTGCATCGCTCAGTCTTCAGCTGCCAAGTTTCTGATTCCGGGGAAGTGGCAAGCTGACTTTCAGCAGTCCAATTACAAGGGAACTCCAGAAAACTCATAGAGAAAGAGCTCTTTTAAAAAGGTCAATCACACAACTGGAAAAGGTTAGTATATACCTACCTTACTTACCTGGTTGTGAGAAGCAAAAGAGAACGAGATCTCCGCGGAGTGACTATTTAATCTCTCGGGTGGTGGGACCAAGGACGTCACTCCACGAGGGGCCTATCGGCAGCTTTGATATAAAATGCTCAGTAAATACCTGACGTGTGGCAGGTATACCCAAAAGTATTGGCTGTTGGTCATCTTTGAATTGAAAGGGAACAAATATTAAAATTAAAATGCATGATGAGATCAGAGTAGAGTAGGTGCATTACTGGAGTAAGTAATAGTTTTTTTTATCCCCCCCACGCTACAGTTCCCATTATTCATTGCAACACAGATGCTTAGAAACACATGCCTGCCTTAGGATGGAAGTGAAAAGAACATGAATAGGTTTTGAAAAGGTCTGTGGGAAACTTCACAAGCAGCATCTTTTTTTGTGCAACATCATCCATCGATTTGATGTGCAACCCCCCCCTCCCCAAAATAAAAAAGACACCATTATTTTTATACTTGGCTCTACATTTACATTTGCAATAATATGTACATTCCTGAATATTGGGTAACCTGGAAGGCTCATTTAACATGATGAGTTTACAATGTGTTTAAATACAGCGTTTCTGAAGGGATATCTTCATTAACTTCTTTGTGGAATCTGAAGGCATAAATCTGCAAGGAAGTCTCTGAATCAACTTCAAACAAGATTTTCTTTCAAACCATTCTACTTGCTCTGCAATTAAAAGTATAACTTTTTTATTTCCAATTAGTATTCACCTACATGAGCTGGGTAAAGTAAATTATGGGAAGGACAGTCTTCTGCAGTCCGTCTAGCTAGGTAAAGGAAACAATGGGATGGACAGTCTTCTGCCGTCCGTCTAGCTAGGTAAAGGAAACAATGGGAAGGACTGTCTTCTGCAGTCTGTCTAGCTAGGTAAAGGAAACAATGGGATGGACAGTCTTCTGCCGTCCGTCTAGCTAGGTAAAGGAAACAATGGGATGGACTGTCTTCTGCAGTCTGTCTAGCTAGGTAAAGGAAACAATGGGAAGGACTGTCTTCTGCAGTCTGTCTAGCTAGGTAAAGGAAACAATGGGAAGGACAGTCTTCTGCAGTCCATCTAGCTAGGTAAAGGAAACAATGGGATGGACTGTCTTCTGCAGTCCGTCTAGCTAGATAAAAAAAATGGGAAACAGTCTGGTAAAGGAAACAATGGGAAGGACTGTCTTCTGCAGTCTGTCTAGCTAGGTAAAGGAAACAATGGGAAGGGCAGGACTGTAAAGGAAACAATGGGAATGACAGTCTTCTGCAGTCCATCTAGCTAAGTAAAGGAAACAATGGGAAGGACTGTCTTCTGCCATCCGTCTTCTGATTTTATCAGCTTCTTATCCAGGTCTGGTCCAGTCCACACCCTTGTGCAATACACCAGGGGTTCCCAAACTGGGCATCCGGGACTCTGGGGGGCTTAAGGGGGGCCCGTAGCACATGGTAAAATGTTCTCTAAATATTCCACAGACCGGGAGATGAATGAATTTACAAGAACACTGCTGTTAGATGCTCGTGGTTATTTAGAATGTAGCATTGAAATCAGCTCATGTTCGCACTAACAGTATGTACAATTGGGTGATTGTAAGGAGAACAAAATAGGCAATTATATTAATGCACTTTATAATTATAACATACATTTTTTTAAATTTAAAAATAAATAAATAAATGCACTGAAAGCTTCTGTACTTCTACCGGTACAAATGAACAACCTCCTCAAAATCCAGATTCTGGGTGGGGGTCCTCAGTTAGGATTTTTAATGTCATGGGGGCCTTGAGGCAAGACATTTGGCAAGCACCTTTCACATTACTACTCTGCACTACACTAATGACAGAACCAAAGTCAGGCTTGATTTGACAAGCACCTTTCACATTACTACCCACACTCACCCTGGGTCACTGTCATTGAGCCTGTCTAACAAAACAGCAGCAATTATGAACACAGAATGACACTGTTTCAGCTTTAATCCATTGTTTTTACTTGTATTTATTGAAATAAGCCACACGTAAGAACTAAAGCTCACCCAGTGTTCACCAATCAATTAACTACTGTCTTTCCACTGGAATAATGATGCATTCATACATAAAAGAAACAAAAGAAAAATAAACTATTGTTTCAAATAACACTACATTAAAAATATCTATGTAGAAGTTCCATTAATATGTACCCCTTGTCACCTGTTGCCAAGTACATTAACAGCTAATATCAGTTACCCTCCTACCAAAGCACAAAGAGAACAGGCTTTTAACCAGGAATTTGGAGGAAACCTTTGTATAGACAGTGTCGACCCAGGGGACTTTTTTGACCTGAAAAAAGAAACAAAGACCAGGGGTCACAAATGGAGATTAGATAAAGGAGCATTCAGAGCAGAAAATAGGAGGCACTTTTTTACACAGAGAATTGTGAGGATCTGGAACCAACTCCCCAGTAATGTTGTTGAAGCTGACACCCTGGGATCCTTCAAGAAGCTGCTTGATGAGATTCTGGGATCAATAAACTACTAACAACCAAACGAGCAAGATGGGCTGAATGGCCTCTTCCCGTTTGTAAACTTTCTTATGTTCTTATGTTCTTATGTTCTTTAACAATACTTAGGGCTTGAACTTTTTTTATTTTCCAAAGCTCTACCTCCCTTTAAATGTTTATTAACCGTTGTTGTAATAAAGAGAAAACTACTAATTAAAGACTAGGTTTAAGATCATTGGTTTCTTTGCTACAAATCAAGGAGATTTGAAATGCTGGGCTTGCTATCAGTGTACACTCCATACTGGGTATTTTATACAGAAAAGGATATCTGTCAGGACAGCACTGTTAAATGAGTGAAAATAACAAAAGCACAACGATAAATTAGGCGACTGCAAGAATGAAATGCAATAGGATCAGTGATGAGCAATTACCATCATCGATCACGTCTGTTTGAAATAAAAATTACCGGTAAGCAAAACAGAATCAGGCTCAGTCAAGATATGAAGGTAAAAACGTGACATTGTTTCGTAATGAACAGCTTTTGTAACAGGTTAAGGGTTCTTTGCACTTTATTTTGCATTTAAAATGTTTTGTTTTTTTCATTGCATTTTGATTATTTTATATTGGTATGTTTTGAAAGCATGTGTGAATGTGTGTAATTAAATTGCAGTGTAATTAATCAATTAGTCCAGTTGTGTTCAGCAGGATACTTTATAGAGCTTGATTAAGAGATAGAGAGAGCTTGGAGGATATTCATGATAACGGGCAGCTCATGTGAGCATGGATGCCAGGCTGGGAAGTTAGAGCGGTGGTAGGAGTTTTGAGAAACTGCTACTTTGTTTGTAAAACGGGGCGAGCCATGTGTGAAGTATATAAACTGAAGCGTATACTGGCTGTGGTGGGGGGTGGGGGGGGTATCCGCATACAGCAATTGGAGCTCATGTGTTGTCGCTGCTGTTACTTTCTTAGCCCAGCATCAGCCCTGACTCTAGTGGGAGGGGTAGGGGTGATCTAGAATGGGTCCTATGCAATTGTTTAGCCTGTACATTGAAAATCCAGTTCCTTTCTTAGCTGTGAGACTGGGATTATTTAACCAATAGAATACATGCCTGATAATCGATATCGAAGTCCATTGAAGATGAGATTGGGGACTAACTCGCTTTTATTCCATTTTCGTTGATGGAGTCCTCAGACACATCTCCAATTCACCAATGTACTAAATCTGTATTGTTTTATTATGCTCAGGTGCCATTCAGTGCTTTACAACCATTGATGCAAAAAGCATATTTTATCTTATAAATAAAAACACTGAGCTCCATTTTTGCTTGTCCTGTACTTTCCTTGTGGTTCATGCATTGCTCTTTCTTAATAAAATAACCTGTGCTGTTAAACTAGGGCAAAATTGGGAAACATCCCATTTCAGTTGCTCTTTTATAGAGCTGGCGTAGTGGAATTACTGCACAGCGTAGAGGTGGTGTTTTAGCTTGAGAGTAGTCGTCCCTGCTGTCGCTGTGCTCTCCCTTACTTGTTTGAAGTAGGAAACAGAATCGGCTCAAAATAAGTTTAAAGGGATGTCATGTGATCAAAAATAAAACCCCAAACTTCAAGCCCTAACAATACTTTACTTTCTGACATGTAAACCTCCCACAAACAAAAAACTGCCATTTGTCACTTTTGGGTCACTGGCATTTGTCACAAATTTTGTTTAGTAAACCTAATCACCACTGGTTGCAGAAGACTCTCCTTCCCATTGTTTCCTATATATACAGAGTGAACTTCCATTGCTATGCTCATGACACCCAGATATCCTTCTGCCTGGGTGTTATTAGCTACTTGCCTTACAGACATTCAGATAAAACAGAGGTTATGCTAGTGGGCTCACAGAACCAACTAAAAAGAGATGTGGGATTACATGAGCTCAACCCTTGCAGTTGTCTCTCATCAAAACTTAAACTAGAAATTAAGAGTTTGGGGATCATCTTTGATCCTGATCTATCATTTGAGACTCATATTAAGGAAGTTACAAAAGTATATTTTTACCATTTGAGAAATATAACCAAACTTAGACCAATTATTTCCATACCTGATACTGAGACACTAATGCATGCCTTTGTTTCATCTAGAATTGATTATTGTAATGCACTTTTTCTGGTGTCCCAAAACGTGTGGTATCTCACTTGCAGCTTGTTCAGAATACCGCCGCTAGAATTCTAATGAAAACCTCCTTACACTGGCTCCCTGTGCAGTATAGAATTGATTTTAAGATTTTGCTGTTAACTTACAAGGCCCTGAATGGATTAACACCTAGTTATCTTCCAAACCGTACTCTGAGATCACAGGATGTAGGGCTGCTGGTTATTCCTTGAGTCAACAAAAGCAACACAGGAGGTAGGGCTTTTTCTTCTAGAGCTCCTAAATTATGGAATGCTCTGCCTTCATTTGTCAGGGAAACTGGGATCTTTACAGTTTTCAAGTCAAGACTAAAAACGCACTTTTATATTATGGCTTTCATATCTTAGTGGGTTTTAATGTAACTTTAAAATTGCTGCTTTTGTATTATTATGTATATATACTGTTATTTAAATCTGTTATTTAAATGGTCTGATTGTGGCAGTTGTATGTGTGACATGCTATACAAATGTATTGTGGTTTGTTCTTTTTTTCAGCTCTGTACTGTACAGTGCTTTGCGATACTTTTGTATAAAAAGCACTATATAAATGCAAGACATAAATAAAATAAATTAATTCATACATATTATTACTTAGCTGCTTTTACAGCCACTCATAAATGTTTTGGATCTTTACACTTGTATAGATTTCTTTCAGCAGGTCTATTACAGGAGAACACAGACTGTGCACTGCATAGCCCCCCTGCTGACACTTTGCAGACCCAATGCTTTGTGAACAGATCTACTTCTCTTTGATTATACATGCAGCATAAAACATTCACTTGAGCCTGTCGTCAATATGCTCCTCTTGCAGCTCTACCTAAATAATGCAGTCTTTCTGGGCACTGTTCTTATTTTCACATTATAATTCATGTCCCTGTTGGATCTTAATATCTTATCAGTAGCAGCTACACTTCTAATTCCATTCAGAGCGTCTTCTCTTGCATAAAGATGTAACTAAAATTTTAAACATATTCCTCACCGTTGATTCTTGATACTTCTTTTAGAGGCTTCTGTCAGGAAAATCTACAGTATCAGAAATAATGGAAGGCAAAAGCTGTACAGTAGATATTTAATATGGTCTTTCTTTTCTTTATACATGATGTCAGATTCAAGGAGTTCTGCCTCTTAGCCTTCTACATATCCAGGGGTTCATTCCAGCCCAGGAGCAGCTCCAGTTCAATAATTATGGACCCAATTTGTCCATTTATTGGATAGCCTGAAAGTACCACTGATCCAACAAACTCGAAACGGATAATACCACAGCAGTGATTGAATCTTAACCTCGAGTACCCCCAGAGTGCCAGGCTCACTCCCTTTTCAACCATTTCTCCTTTTTCTTTCTTTGTATTGCAGTCTGGTGATGAGCAAAGACTAGAGCGATCACCATAGCCAGATAGGCCTGTCGGCAAGTGCTGTATCATGCGCAATGGAAACTGCATTGCTTTAACCTCTGTCCATATTAATGACACAGACCACACACTGTATTTATAGTTGGTACACTGCTCTATTCTATGATTGTCTCAATTTAGTCCATTACAGGTGGGGTACAATAGAAACTAACCATTTCACTGCAATATTGTAACCACTGGTCAGACCAATGATACAGATCTTTTTCACGTATCCATTTTACTATATGTTTACAAACCATTCAATCTGATAGGACATTGCCCTTTGACTAATCTTCCCAGGGTATGCTTGGTTTTTGTTCAGAAAAGTTGAAATATTTTCCTTCTGAATTTCATTTAAAAAATGTATATATATCATATTCAGAGCACATTTTTATTAACATTTGTGAAATAAAGAAGATAATACTTGAATTCAACTGAATTGCGATCTGCATTAACAAGAATCTGCAGATTGTGCCGTTTCCACCGAATTCAAACCCGTTTTGAAATTCGGGTCCATTATGTTTACTTTTTGTGGTAGAACTGATCATTTCTATACATGTTGCTCCTTGTTTGGTAGAAAATCACCTCTTGACTAGAACTTAATTGTGGCATGTAATATTAGCTTTTATTTTATCACTTCCCTTTCTCCTTCTGCTGACATGCTTTTTAACAATAGATTGTACAATGGCCTTGGCACTGGGAAATGCATTTCTATGCTTGACAATTGGGCCAAGGTGAAAGAGGATGTACATGTCTGCTACTAAAACCCCTAGAGCTACAGAAAGCAAAGAAATTAACAAATCTGAAGTACGTGGGGTGGCACTTTAAAAAGAGGACTAGGACACTGCAGTTTAGACAACAAAGAACAATAACAGGCATTCAATAAAAAATCAATAGGTCTGCCACGACTGAGTGATTAGGTCCAATTAAATACAGCTACAGGGAGCAGTATGAGAGTATGTGTGTCTGGGTCATATGATATTGCAAGCCGTAAGCCATATAAGCTATCTGCAAATTATTGGAAGTCCGGAAATGTTCTAAAAGGCATCGATTGCACACTGACATTTGAAGAACGATTTCCTTTCGACCGCTGCCAATAGTTTGTCAGGTTTGCACTAAGAAGTACTTTGTGCCTCCGAAGCCTTGGGATTTCGTATTTATTTTTTTAATTATTTAATGATCCCCCTGTTAATATATTAGTATTAGACAGCACAAGAAGGCTTGTTTAGCTTTGATGTGTATGAATATTGTAACAGGCGGATGTTGCTTTGTCTGGAGTGAAGTGAATCTTTAACACATACTGAGGATCCTCATAATTGCCTACAGTGAAAGTAAAACATTACAGCAGGATTTGTATAAAAGAAACAGTTTTATTAAATCAAGTGCAATCTGAAACGTCTATAGGAAGTTGGTGTATGATTAAGTTGGGATTAAGAGTGTGACAGGCGACAGGACGGGCGGACATGATCAGTGTGTTTTTTATATGAGGTCCCTGAACAGTCTGGTGCATTGTGTTACATACCTTCAATTATTTATTGTTATATATTGGATCTAAAAAGTGCTGTTGATATCCCAAGCTGTGCCTCTAAGCCTATTGTAATATCCTGCAACTCTCTCCCTGTCAGCAGTTTCTCAGTGAACAACCCATGAGACAGTGATGCTGTTAGAGCAGGGTAAGAGAGCTGCTTCTATATACAGTAGAAATACACTTGCACTTCTTCAATAATCTTAATGACAGGCAAAGGATCCAGATTTTCTGCTGGTGTACCATGTCTGTGGAAAAAGACATGTACCCGCCCCATCCAAGCATGAGAATGTTATAACGAGAGTGCCTCATGGCATGGAATGTTCATGAAAATGTGACATCATCAGAAACTTGAATAACATGTAAGCCCTGGACATTCTAAAATCACATGCAAAACAATGCTCTATGTTATGTATTAAGATACACTAAATAAGCAGTGATAGGAGAAGGTGCATTTTCATGAAGGGTTATGCAGTAGATTGCATATTGTTTTCATTTAACATATTAGAGCAGCAGCAGCCAAAGACCCACAACAGATAACATATATATATATTCTTATCAAGCACGGAGCTGCGACAATATCAACTCATTTGCAGTGTCTTTGAGGGAAGCAAAGTACATTATCTAAAAGAGTGACCCAAATCTACTTACCCATTACAGTCTCGAGCTCTCCTAACAGGAAATATATTAATTCGATCCCAATGATTATAATTAGTACTTGACAAGCTGATGCTTGGTGCTAGGTTAATACAATAGCAACAAGGTACTGGATTGCTTTTTTTATCATAGGATTCATATACTTCCTGTGCATTTAACCGTGATAATGGAATATTATGATTGTTTCTAATTTTGTATAACTCGGTTTGATTAGTTCAGGAGCTGGGATAGCTGCTGTGCTGTATATTAATGTCCTCTGAATAACTGTGGCAAAGTGGTTGATTGGGTACAGGTGCAGGAGTGATGCAGTGCATAATTAAGCAGACAGAGAGGTTTTAAATCCGGTTTGGAAACAGTTTTTATTTTTATATCCAGGTCAGGTGACCAAATAATAATCCCCGGCAATACACAACAATGTGTAGAGCATGGAGTACATAACAACAGGGTTGCAGTCCCAAATAATAAACACAAATATCCGTCCAACAATATACTAACACAGTCACCAGTCCTAGGTGCATGCAATAGTGCTCGTGGTGGGTGATACAGGTTTATAACAGTGACAATAGTGCAGTGCTGTTCCAGGTTTTGGTGCTCCGGAAAGTGTTAGCGGTCTAATAATAACAAACAACAAATATAGACAAACAAACAAAACACTCAGAAAACGTATATTCACTGCTCTCTTCTCGGGTCCTTTCAGGTTTAAAATACAAACCAAAGCGAAGGAACAGATTGCGATTCTCCGTCCTCTTTTATGCCATCACACATGACCCCTTGGTAAACGAGTGCAACCGCCTCTCCAATCTGCGGCTGCCACATCGTTTCCCTTCCGGGTCAATGCGTTCTTGCAACAGAGTCTCGCCTTCATCCAGACTGGCCGACTTCCCGACCCTGGGAAAGAACTGTCAGGCCAGCCCATCCAAAGAACTCTGTTCTTGCTGCTTAGTGCCCTCACAGGTCGGGAGGGAGATTTACAACCAAGAATCATTGTATTTCTGTCACATATCCCACCACTTAGAGTGGAGTCAAAGGAACACTTGGCTGAATCTATCTTTCCCATTATTGTTCTTCTAACCATTTGGTGGCTTCCCTTTCCCTGGTGGTCCTCCTCTGTGCCACAGCAAGTGCCTTACCTTTGCCTCTGGGACGACCCCATTTGGATGTAGAAGGATACTGCTGGTGTTCGACTGCAGTTCATACAGCAGAGGTCACGGTGGTGCAGGGCTGGTGCAATAGAGGTAGTACAGGGCTCTGGTGCAATGGGGGTAGTACAGGGCTCTGGTGCAATGGGGGTAGTGCAGGACTCTGGTGCAATGGAGGTAGTACAGGGCTCTGATGTAATGGGGTAGTACAGGGCTCTGGTGCAATGGAGGTAGTACAGGGCTGTGGTGCAGTGGAGGTAGTACAGGGCTCTGGTGCAATGGGGGTAGTACAGGGCTCTGGTGCAATGTGGGTAATACAGGGCTCTGGTGCAGTGGAGGTAGTGCAGGGCTCTGGTGCAATGGGGGTAGTGCAGGGCTCTGGTGCAATGGAGGTAGTACAGGGCTCTGGTGCAACATGGGTAATACAGGGCTCTGGTGCAATAGAGGTAGTACAGGGCTCTGATGTAATGGGGTAGTACAGGGCTCTGGTGCAATGGAGGTAGTACAGGGCTCTGGTGCAATGGAGGTAGTGCAGGGCTCTGGTGCAATGGGGGTAGTACAGGGCTCTGGTGCAATGGAGGTAGTACAGGGCTCTGGTGCAATGGAGGTAGTGCAGTGCTCTGGTGCAATGGGGGTAGTGCAGGGCTCTGGTGCAATGGGGGTATTGCAGGGATCTGGTGCAATGGAGGTAGTACAGGGCTCTGGTGCAATGGAGGTAGTGCAGGGCTCTGGTGCAATGGGTGTAGTACAGGGCTCTGGCGCAACATGGGTAGTACAGGGCTCTGGTGCAATGGAGGTAGTACAGGGCTCTGGTGCAATGGGGGTATTGCAGGGCTCTGGTGCAATGGAGATAGTGCAGGGCTCTGGTGCAATGGAGGTAGTACAGGGCTCTGGTGCAATGGGGGTAGTGCAGGGCTCTGGTGCAATGGAGGTAGTACAGGGCTCTGGTGCAATGGAGGTAGTACAGGGCTCTGGTGCAATGGAGGTAGTGCAGGGCTCTGGTGCAATGGAGGTAGTACAGGGCTCTGGTGCAAAAGAGGTAGTACAGAGCTCTGGTGCAATGTAGGTAGTGCAGGGCTCTGGTGCAATGGGGGTATTGCAGGGATCTGGTGCAATGGAGGTAGTACAGGGCTCTGGTGCAATGGAGGTAGTGCAGGGCTCTGGTGCAATGGAGGTAGTACAGGGCTCTGGTGCAATGGAGGTAGTACAGGGCTCTGGTGCAATGGAGGTAGTACAGGGCTCTGGTGCAATGGAGGTAGTGCAGGGCTCTGGTGCAATGGAGGTAGTACAGGGCTCTGGTGCAATGGAGGTAGTACAGGGCTCTGGTGCAATGGAGGTAGTGCAGGGCTCTGGTGCAATGGGTGTAGTACAGGGCTCTGGCGCAACATGGGTAGTACAGGGCTCTGGTGCAATGGAGGTAGTACAGGGCTCTGGTGCAATGGGGGTATTGCAGGGCTCTGGTGCAATGGAGATAGTGCAGGGCTCTGGTGCAATGGAGGTAGTGCAGGGCTCTGGTGCAATGGGGGTAGTGCAGGGCTCTGGTGCAATGGGGGTAGTGCAGGGCTCTGGTGCAATGGAGGTAGTACAGGGCTCTGGTGCAATGCAATGGAGGTAGTACAGGGCTCTGGTGCAATGGAGGTAGTACAGGGCTCTGGTGCAATGGAGGTAGTACAGGGCTCTGGTGCAATGTAGGTAGTGCAAGGGCTCTGGTGCAAAGAGGTAGTACAGGGATCTGGTGCAATGGAGGTAGTGCAGGGCTCTGGTGCAATGGGGGGAGGCAGGGATCAGGGCAATCTGGTGCTCTGGTGCAATGGAGGTAGTGCAGGGCTCTGGTGCAATGGGTAGTACAGGGCTCTGGTGCAACATGGGCAGTACAGGGCTCTGGTGCAATGGAGGTAGTACAGGGCTGCTGGGGTATTGCAGGGGCTCTGGTGCAATGGAGATAGTGCAGGGCTCTGGTGCAATGGGTGTAGTAGAGGGCTCTGGCGCAACATGGGTAGTACAGGGCTCTGGTGCAATGGAGGTAGTACAGGGCTCTGGTGCAATGGGGGTATTGCAGGGCTCTGGTGCAATGGAGATAGTGCAGGGCTCTGGTGCAATGGAGGTAGTACAGGGCTCACACAGACCACTTCTCTGTACTGCCCCACACTGCACACTTTCAGCACACGTGGTCTCAGGCTGCAAGGACACCATTACATCTGTCATCGCTCCCTGGAGAAACCCTTTCATTCCCTGGGGAAAGATCAATACATAACATACATGTGTTTATATTGATGAAAGAATGTCTCTATATGCATACTGTATGATTCAAAGATTCTCACAATATACTATTGGAACATGTGTTATTATGTATTAGCCTACCACTCTATCAACACTTGGTTCACCTTCCCTGATTCTTGTGCTGTAAATATTTTGTACTATTATTGTATTAGCCCTCTATTGCAGATTTTTTTTTTTTTTTAAAAATCCCTCGTTTCCTGCTATTTAGGGCTTTCTGTATATATATATATATATATATATATATATATATATATATATATATATATATTATATATATATATATATATATATATATATATATATATATATATATATATATATACAGTGCCTTATGAAAGTATTCGCCCCTTGAACTTTTGACCTTTTGCCACATTTCAGGCTTCAAACATAAAGATATGAAACTGTAATTTTTGTGAAGAATCAACAAGAAGTGGGACACAATCATGAAGTGGAACGAAATTTATTGGATATTTCAAACTTTTTTAACAAATAAAAAACTGAAAAATTGGGCGTGCAAAATTATTCAGCCCCTTAAGTTAATACTTTGTAGTGCCACCTTTTGCTGCGATTACAGCTGTAAGTCGCTTGGGGTATGTCTCTATCAGTTTTGCACATCGAGAGACTGAAATTTTGCCCATTCCTCCTTGCAAAACAGCTCGAGCTCAGTGAGGTTGGATGGAGAGCATTTGTGAACAGCAGTTTTCAGTTCTTTCCACAGATTCTCGATTGGATTCAGGTCTGGACTTTGACTTGGCCATTCTAACACCTGGATATGTTTATTTGTGAACCATTCCATTGTAGATTTTGCTTTATGTTTTGGATCATTGTCTTGTTGGAAGACAAATCTCCGTCCCAGTCTCAGGTCTTTTGCAGACTCCATCAGGTTTTCTTCCAGAATGGTCCTGTATTTGGCTCCATCCATCTTCCCATCAATTTTAACCATCTTCCCTGTCCCTGCTGAAGAAAAGCAGGCCCAAACCATGATGCTGCCACCACCATGTTTGACAGTGGGGATGGTGTGTTCAGGGTGATGAGCTGTGTTGCTTTTTTACGCCAAACATAACGTTTTGCATTGTTGCCAAAAGTTCGATTTTGGTTTCATCTGACCAGAGCACCTTCTTCCACATGTTTGGTGTGTCTCCCAGGTGGCTTGTGGCAAACTGTAAACGACACTTTTATGGATATCTTTAAGAAATGGCTTTCTTCTTGCCACTCTTCCATAAAGGCCAGATTTGTGCAGTATACGACTGATTGTTGTCCTATGGACAGAGTCTCCCACCTCAGCTGTAGATCTCTGCAGTTCATCCAGAGTGATCATGGGCCTCTTGGCTGCATCTCTGATCAGTCTTCTCATTGTATGAGCTGAAAGTTTAGAGGGACGGCCAGGTCTTGGTAGATTTGCAGTGGTCTGATACTCCTTCCATTTCAATATTATCGCTTGCACAGTGCTCCTTGGGATGTTTAAAGCTTGGGAAATCTTTTGTATCCAAATCCGGCTTTAAACTTCTCCACAACAGTATCTCGGACCTGCCTGGTGTGTTCCTTGTTCTTCATGATGCTCTCTGCGCTTTAAACGGACCTCTGAGACTATCACAGTGCAGGTGCATTTATACGGAGACTTGATTACACACAGGTGGATTCTATTTATCATCATTAGTCATTTAGGTCAACATTGGATCATTCAGAGATCCTCACTGAACTCTGGAGAGAGTTTGCTGCACTGAAAGTAAAGGGGCTGAATAATTTTGCACGCCCAATTTTTCAGTTTTTTATTTGTTAAAAAAGTTTGAAATATCCAATAAATTTCGTTCCACTTCATGATTGTGTCCCACTTGTTGTTGATTCTTCACAAAAAATTACAGTTTCATATCTTTATGTTTGAAGCCTGAAATGTGGCAAAAGGTCGCAAAGTTCAAGGGGGCCGAATACTTTCGCAAGGCACTGTATATATATTTAGCTTCAGAAAGTCCTCCACCTGTTCCCCTACAACGTTGATTATATGTAGCAATTTTTTCTTACTTCGCCAATATCTTTTTTGGACCTCCTTTGTCGACCTTTTTAAAGCAGATGTTGCATTTATCTTTTTGGTTATTTCGGTCCATATTTTCAGTTTAGAAGCTGATCCAGACCTTTTGCAAAAATGAATAGATTAGTGTTCCAACACTTCATCATCATGTTTGTGACTCCCTGTGCGCTTCCCCGGTGTTAGGTAGTGGAATGGAAGTCTTTATTTGTGACCAATTAGCTTGTTAAGGCACCTGAAATCAATTGCAATTTCAATTACATGGGTCGTAAAAACTACTCACAAAGGGCTTTGCGAGCCCGTTGCTCCCTTTGAAAATAGAGGCGTATAATTAGTGAGCAAAAAAAGTCATACCAAAAATGCACTGTGACCTCTATGTTTGTTCGAAATGTGCCTCTTCTGAAAATGAGGCGATTTAATCCCTTAAATACATTTTATTGGTATGCCCAATTTATTAACTGAACAAAACAAATCCTTTTTTAATGCAATCCACTGGCTCATTTGTTTCTTCTCCATGTTCTTGCTCTCAGAAGTTTTTTTTTTAATTTTTATTATTGTAAATATAGTTATAGTGCTATATATTTTACATTTATTTATTTATTTATTTATTTATTTATTTATTTATAAATGTATTGAAAATAGAAGACTATATTCCCACAAGGAGTGAGGGTGGAGCAAGATGCAGTTAAGGTTACTGGCTGATAAACAGAGCCCCTGTGACGTCCCGGTCTGACGGGGACCAAAACCTGTGCAAATTGATAAAACCATTATATTCAAATAAGAGGTATTCTTTGTAAAATGATTTTTAATGTATGTGTCCCGCTTCTGATCTTTGGAAATCTGGTCACCCTAGCTATAATTCAGTGTAGTTGTTGTTTAGTATCGACAGAGCTTTCTGCCCATCGTGCTGTAAGCTGACAGAGTTGATAGCTGTAGTTAGTGAATTATCCACGGTCCAGTGTGGGTGAAGGGAGGTGACCTTGGCAGCCCTGTTTTGCTGGTGCCATTGATTTATTTGCCTCTGCTTTCCTGAAGGGGGTTTTCAAGAGATATGTGGGAGCAGCAAACCTAATCAATGAGCCTGACAGGCGATGCCAGGGTGTAGAATTGTATTGAATATCTATTTACTAAAGAATGTGTGTACTGTCCGTTTTACATATTGCTCACACTGTACTATGTAACACAGTTCAAAAGTCCAGTAAAAAAGTAATAAGCAAGATCTGAAATGGCCATGAAATCTGGATGTAATTGACTCTACAAAGGGAATTTAATTATAAACCAGAAAATGAGTACAAATAGAAACCTGGAGGAATGAGGCTATTGCTGCTTTTCATTTTCACATAATTTAACAATAGGTAACCAGATAGACCTGTGTGCTATCAGCAATGATGAAAAATCCAGACTTCAACTCATCGCAGACCAAATGCTCTTCACTTCCTACGGCAGACTGAGCAAAGCTTGACATGTGAATGCTTCCTGTGGTATGATGTTTGCATTGTGCACTTCCAGTTTATCAAGAGGTATGACTCTAGAAACCAGACTGCTGCAGTGAATGCTCGTATTTGACCTATTTTCAATTGTTTTGTGGAAAGATACTGTACTGGCTTCTGTCATTATATTAAGTGGGTTTTTATCTTATATTGCTGAGAAGGTCTGTCTATGGTATTTTTCCTGGCCGCTGTATGACCTAAACAAGCTGAATCATTTTCAATCCTTATGGTCCATAATTTGAAAGGGTTTACAAGATTTGGAAGAACCAAAATGGCTTTTATATTATACAGTACCAGAAAATCAAATACAGATAAAATATCAGATCAGACACTCAAATGAATTAGCATCTGCCGCTCAAAACCATGCATATATTACTATTTAAAATCTGATTTAATCAGAAAAAGTCCAATCAACAAATGCAGCCGGAAAACCTATAGTTACACATTTGTAAAACTCAATGAAAAAGCAACCACTACAACTGTGAAATACAAAGAGAGTATAAGAATTTGTACTGGTTTCGAAATGAATGTTCAGAGAATATTATCTTTGGTTTGTCTATTCCTGGCAGCATTGGTTTCTTCATAAAGGCTCTGTCAAGTCTACCAGATAACTTAAACATATATTGGGCCAGACACACTGACTACTCAAGAGATAGGTTTACTTCAGCTTTTTTTGTAAAAAGAAAACCATAAATCCAAAAAGAATGATCAGGAAACAACTATTGTGTATGAACTCTCAATGTAGTCAAAATTCTGGAAGATTAACTGTTTGTTTTTCCCATTTACAGTATAAATCTGGTGAATCTATCAGAATGTATCACAATGCAGACTGTTGTTCTAATGATCTGGAATTCCCGTAGTATCAATGTTCTTGACCAGCAGAGGCCATGAGCACTGTCCACAGAGGAAATCTTCACACTGTTGTGGCTGTGTTACTGCTAAAACCACTAGGAGGCAGCATTGCCACTATCAGCATGGTTCTCTTGAAAGCAGGATTTCTTTGTGTATTTCTGACAAAGTACAAATTCTATTTATTTTATATTTAAAGCAGCTAAATGTATTTATGTGCTTTGAAATACGCATTTTGACTACAGGTACAGTAAGTTAACACATTTTTAACATTGTTCCTAATGGAAACAAACACAGACTTTTTTTCAGAAACTAACAAAACATTCTATTAATAGTGCTCAATTGTGCCCAGTTCAATTAACTTAAAGATAAGAAAATTCACTTCATACTGTATAAATTCAAGCATGAAGCAAAGAATGTTTGTTTTTTCTATTTCTATTTATTCGATTAGAACATCACTGAAAAAGTCATTAAAATCTCCACATCCTCATTATTGCACAAACGTATTCTCTCTCCTAAAACGCTTCTTCCTGTATAAAAGTAGGTCAATATTGGGCATTTTATCTACTGAGCCCAGAGCATCACATTTGGAGTTTTACAGTTTCAGGGAATCTCTGAGTTGTTAAGCTGATTCAGGAAGATCAGCTACAGCTGGCTGGCACAATGACTGAGCAGAGCTGTGTAGACAGCATGTTTCAGTGCCTCAACCTGTTCCCCATGTCAGCCATCAGGAAAACAAGTGGTAACCTGTGGTTCATCCTCACATATGGGAAGATACCACAACGCAGCTATACCCCCTTCATCACGATTTAAAACAGTGTGGAGTTCGAGAAGTTGCCCCGCAATAACTTTGAAGAAAAAAAAAACATATATGCAATATAAAATAGATACATAGATAGGAAAATGAACACGGTACAATTATACATACAGTGACTGAAGGGGACATTCCAAATATTGCTTTTTTTACTGACAGCGTCTGACTGTCACACACAGTAGAAACACTATTTTTTTCAAAGGCAGATAGAATTGTAAATAAGTGGGGCGAACACGGCTGTACAAAAGAATAAATACATCCGTCACATATTCAGGATGCACTTTTATGTCAATGATTAATTAGTCAAGATGGTGAAGATTTTATATTTGACAGTAGACACTCAATAGACAGGTATTTCTGTATATCAGGATATGGAAATGACAGATGATTCACAAACAACCCTCTCAACTATGGTGTTTCCATGGACCAATCTGGAGAACAGACTTTACTGCAGACTCCCTCCCAAACCCCCAACCTCCCAACACCCCAACAGCCCTGAAGCAATTAGAAATGGTAATCATTCAGGAATGTTTATGTATGCCTCCAGAACCACTGAAACACCTTGGCCACTTGTCGAATCCAAGCAGTTCTGGTTATTATCAATTGCCATACTCACTGTTGACAGTGTTAAGACAGGGACCAGTACAGTTCCTGTAGGCAATTATTTTGGTGAATACAGAGTGCTTGTTAACATGGTCTCATTTACAACACTTTACAGTAGATCAGACTCCTTAACTGCCCTATATAACTCAGTACTAGCTAGGTAGGGTTAGTGCATAGAGGTGATAAGATAGTTTAAACACTAAGCTATCGCTGACAAAGATGCAAATACAGATATCCACTAAGACCTGGTTAATGATACCTGCAAAAATCTATTCCCCAGTGCACGAATATGTGAAGCTGAAACAGGAATCCGCGTTTGATTCTGCTGTACTGCTGTCAATCCGCATGTGATAGTGCTGTAATGCTGTCAATCCGCATGCGATTCTGCTGTACTGCTGTCAATCCGCATGCAATTCTGCTGTGCCGTCAATCCGCATGCAATTCTGCTGTGTCGTCAATCCGCATGTGATTCTGCTGTACTGCCGTCAATCCGCATGCGATTCTGATGTACTGCTGTCAATCCACATGTGATTCTGCTGTACTGCCGTCAATCCGCATGCGATTCTGATGTACTGCCGTCAATCCGCATGCGATTCTGCTGTACTGCCGTCAATCCGCATGCGATTCTGATGTCAATCCGCATGCGATTCTGCTGTACTGCCGTCAATCCATGCGATTCTGATTCTGATGTCAACTGCATGCGATTCTGCTGTACTGCAATCAATCCGCATGCGATTCTGCTGATTCTGTCAATCTGCATGCGATTCTGCTGTACTGCTGTCAATCAATTCTGCTGTACTGCCGTCAATCCGCATGCGATTCTGATGTACTGCCAATCCGCATGCGATTCTGCGTCAATCCGCATGCGATTCTGCTGTACTGCCGTCCAATCCGCATGCGATTCTGCTGTACTGCTGTCAATTCGATTCTGCTGTACTGCTGTCAATCCGCAATCTGCTGTACTGCTGTCAATCGCATGCGATTCTGCTGTACTGCTGTCAATCCTGTCAATCCGCATGCGATTCTGTACTGCTGTCAATCCGCATGAGATTCTGCTGTACTGCCGTCAATCCGCATGAGATTCTGCTGTACTGCCGTCAATCCACATGTGATTCTGCTGTACTGCTGTCAATCCGCATGAGATTCTGCTGTACTGCCGTCAATCCGCATGAGATTCTGCTGTACTGCCGTCAATCCGCATGTGATTCTGCTGTACTGCTGTCAATCCGCATGAGATTCTGCTGTACTGCTGTCAATCCGCATGCGATTCTGCTGTACTGCTGTCAATCTGCATGTGATTCTGCTGTACTGCTGTCAATCCGCATGAGATTCTGCTGTACTTCAATCCGCATGCGATTCTGCTGTACTGCTGTCAATCCGCATGCGATTCTGCTGTACTGCCGTCAATCTGCATGAGATTCTGCTGTACTGCTGTCAATATGCATGTGATTCTGCTGTATCCATGTGATTTTTGCTGTACTGCCGTCAATCTGCATGCGATTCTGCTGTACTGCTGTCAATCCGCATGCGATTCTGCTGTACTGCTGTCAATCCGCATGCGATTCTGCTGTACTGCCGTCAATCCGCATGCGATTCTGCTGTACTGCTGTCAATCCGCATGCGATTCTGCTGTACTGCTGTCAATCCGCATGCGATTCTGCTGTACTGCTGTCAATCCGCATGAGATTCTGCTGTGTACTGCTGTCAATCCGCGATGCGATTCTGCTGTACTGCTATCAATCTGCATGCGATGCTGTACTGCCATTCGATGAGATTCTGCTGTACTGCTGTCAATCCGCATGCGATTCTGCTGTACTGCTGTCAAGCCGCATGTGATTTTGCTGTACTGCCGTCAATCTGCATGCGATTCTGCTGTACTGCTGTCAATCCGCATGCGATTCTGCTGTACTGCCGTCAATCCGCATGCAATTCTGCTGTACTGCTGTCAATCCGCATGCAATTCTGCTGTACTGCTGTCAATCCGCATGCGATTCTGCTGTACTGCTGTCAATCCGCTGACCCATCCTGTCGCTCGGGGTGATTGACTCAGAATAGGCGACTGGTCCTCCTTGTGTAATTGATTTTAATGTATCCATTTTCTGAGCTGCCATGTAGAATTAATTGCTTAGGAGAGATTTATTTTCCTTCATTTGTGGTACAAAGAGTTAAAGGTTATTTCTCACAAGCATAACATATATTTGACACGGTGGTCTTTTCAAATCCTAAAACGCAAGACCGACCGACAAATAAACCTCCGTAGTTTTAGTTAGGCTCTGCTCATGCAAGCCTTTCACAAATTCAGGTCTGGTTTGAAGCCTGAGGCGTCCTTTTTTTTGGTTCTTTTTTGCTTTTGAGTCTAGTAAATTCCTATAATAACCTGTCAGATATTTTTCACACTTGTACACAGGTAACAGTTTGGGAGTTTGATTATACAAGCACAAGCATGAACTGAAAGAATCAAAGAAGTGAGTTGCCCCTTGGCAGTCACCGTTGCAGAACCCTGTTATTATTGGAGGTAAAATGACAAGTAAATATGGCACCCAAATTAGGCTATATGCTGGCTAAGTATTGCATATAAATTGTTGATAAATTATTCATGCTCTCTCTCTCTCTCTCTCTCTATATATATATATATATATATATTCAAATAATACAAATAAAAACATACTTTTTTTAGTTCAGCATTGTTTCCAAAAGTTTTAGTTTCAACGTGTTTGTTGTATTCAATATGTGAATAATAAAATACAACCTTTTCAATGCTTTTTTTGTGAGGTTTAGGTGCTGTGCCATGCAATTGTGTCATTTCTCCTAGAAATGCAAACTGTAGAAAAAAAGGTATGTCATAGCCAACATGCTATTGAAATCATTGAAAGGAAACTAAAGGTACATTTTAACAATGTAAGGGCGCAATTGTAGGCTACTATATAATGCAATGCAGCTTTAACTCATTGTTTGTCTTTAACAGGAAAACCATATCAGTGGTACACCAGCGGGAAGGATCACCCAAAGACCAGTTCCAACAGTGGCACTGCCGCACATCAGTCCAAGCATGTACAATTCTAAAGAAACAATACATTCTACATTTCAAACCACCACCATTATCCCCACATTACGCATTTCAATGACTCATGTTCAGTATTGTATAAAATAAATGTGTCATCTACCAAACAAATTACACACACAAAACAAAAAAACAAAAAAAATCTAAACTGACTTTCTATGTGGTTGGCATATCTGTGATAAATCGGCTCTTAAAAAACAAACATGGCCACTCTATTCTTATTTTACCACCTTCTTTCAATGCAGTAACAGGTTTTTGCTTGAACCAATTTCTTTCTATCTAGTCCATACTCATTTCTGGTTGTTAATCATCAGATGGGTGTACAGTATATGCCCTTAGAATGTATACAGGTTGAATCACAGATACAAAACAGCACTGATTAGGGATGGACCCAGTTCAATTAAATGTCTTTCTCAGCTCTGCCTTACTGTCAAAACAAAATAATAAAAGGTATTTTGTGTAAAATAGGTTATATTTTAGAAAGGGCATATGTTTACCCCTTTTGGGGTGGTCAGGGTGTTTATTCAAACAGGGAGACTTGTCTCGCAGTACACTCAGTGCATCTTGTACTCATAGCTACAGTATTGTGTGACAGGAGCTCGGGGTTTTAAGGACTCTTCCTATCTAAACCTTGTCTTGAATTTCAGCCTCATTCATCCAAACTCCCTGAAACGTAGTTATGCTTGCTAATTACTTATGTTATGAGCTTATGATGTGAGATTGCACTTCATTCAACTGAAGACTTGTTTGTTGTTTCTATATAAAAGGAGTGCCACTTTGTCACAGTATACTATTATTTTTCTTCACAGGCTCTTTTGATTTCCCTGTTTATTGTGCAAGCTTTATAGTGAACTTTAGAGTGCTTTGCAACAAATAATACCTCAGTTTACACTGATTAATACCTGGAAATGAATGTCAATATGTACAAGTGGAACACCAAACAGAATAACAGATATCCACAAAGGTCAACGCAATGTTGGGATGATGCATTTTTATTGTATTGATTCTCTATATACGTGTTTAATTATATTTATTGTAACCCATCACTGTGTGTCCACTGCTAAAAGCACTCCTGTAAGTGCTGAAGTTGAAACTGTATTCTAACAGATGCATTTTAACAAAATATATTTCTTTAAATTGATGCAATACAACACTAGCATGATCATATACTCAACATAAAGAAAACGTGAGACAGTAACTATAAGGAGAATTTTGTAATAAGGACATTTTGGCAGATTTTGATCTCATAATGTGTAAAGAATATTACCTGCCAATAATATTCAGTTCTGACATAGCCATTGTAAGGTGCTAAATGTACAAAGCTCTAGGGTAGATAAAAGTTTGCACAACATCATATAAACACATATCAAAGATAATGGTTACTTTCCAGAAATATCAGCAGTGTTATAATCACATAGGGTACTTTCAACGCATGGCGAATGGAAAACAGACACTGGGATAACAATCAGGCATCCTTTTTCTCATCACAGACTGTATTATCAGATTTAAGAGTCAGTATGTTCCAAACTGTAGGGGTGGCTTGAAATCACACAGGGAAGTCTAAGCCTCAGAATGAGAACATGATAAGAGCATGGTGAAGAGTGGGTAGCGAGCCAGTGTTCCACCGGCAGTAAATAGAATGTTATTACTTCTACTCTCCAGTGGATGTGTGGGGAGGTGAATACCAAAAAAAAACATACGCCTCTCTGGTTTAAGGGCAAACGTACAGGTTTGCATTCCAAGGGACTGCAAGACTTCTATGGTACGTCTATTATTTCATATATCCTCCTACTTCTTTACACTCACATGCTGTACTAGTCATGCCACCTTTTTCCGTTAGTTTCCTGATGAAGGTATCTGATATCACGTCATTAGGCCATCTCGGTTTTATAAGCCAGAAGTGACTCCCAGGGATCTAGCTCTGATTATCAATAAGTAATATACATTAACAACAACAAACAAAAAAAAAAGAAAAGAGATATACATCCCTGTGAGTCAGTCATGATTGCAGTTCCATATAAAATTACAATTTCCAAAGTTAATAATGACAATAAAAAAGAAATGAAGACATTATTAAATGTAAATGTGATGGAATTGGGGATTTAGGTTTTCCAATCCCAAGTTAATAGGCATATGGTTTGGGGTTAGCTGAGAGCTAAACTAGATTAAAGAGCTCAAGACAGAACTGCAGTAGATGTGCTTCTAATGGAAAGAAGGATACAAAGGGTGCTGGAGAGAAAGCAGGAAGCAGATGACAACATGACCTCATTGTCTTGGTCTTATATTCAAGTGCTACTACAGGACTTATTATTCAGGATTTTTTTTTGCATTTCATACTGCTGATATGTAGAACTCAATAACCCAAGCTTCAGTCTGTCTGCTCCTGGCCTCAAATCATGTGTACATGTAGGGATATTCAAGTGTTGGTTTGTCCCTCTATGACTGAAGATGACCCCCAGCTCAGATTTAGGGGGTCAATGATCTAAGAAGCATCTTGTTTTGGTGAATTGCTTTCAAAAGAAAGGCCTACATAGTGATTGAATGTCTTTCAATCATCCTTTACATTTTATAATTGTTTTTATAATTAAGAAGGGTTCCGAGTTCTGTTGCTTGACATTTGTATACTTTTATAATTGTTATTATAATTAAGAAGGGTTCCGAGTTCTGTTGCTTGACATTTGCATACTTTTATAATTGTTATTATAATTAAGAAGGGTTCCGAGTTCTGTTGCTTGACATTTGCATACTTTTATAATTGTTATTATAATTAAGAAGGGTTCCGAGTTCTGTTGCTTGACATTTGTATACTTTTATAATTGTTATTATAATTAAGAAGGGTTCCGAGTTCTGTTGCTTGACATTTGTATACTTTTATAATTGTTATTATAATTAAGAAGGGTTCCGAGTTCTGTTGCTTGACATTTGTATACTTTTATAATTGTTTTTATAATTAAGAAGGGTTCCGAGTTCTGTTGCTTGTCATTTGTATACTTTTCTGCTCCATGTGCTGCCATCTCGCTTGCTGGCCTGGGTTGTGTTCTTTGTTTTCTGCATTTGAGAAGTTCTGTGATATTGTGACCTTCAACTCTGTTCACTTCATTTGTAGCTATGCTTTGGCAGTCAGATCAATAGAAACTAATTATAAAAAAACAAAATGTAAATATCAGAGCCACAGAACTGAGAAACATTCAGAATTATTGCAGACATAATATAGCAGATGGGTAAACACACACACACACACACACACACACATATATATATATATATATATATATATATATATATATATATATATATATATATATATATATATATAATAGAACATAGAATATAGAATATCTCGAAGGATCACCCCTGACTATCTCACAATAAAAGGAGAGACAATAATAATGTTAATAGAGATTGTACAAGATTATACAAATAATTATAAAGTATTGGGTTAGCACTCCTTCATATCTGCTGTTTTAAATAGATGTTTATACTTTTACTTCACAACCAATATATTAATAAAAATGTACATGTGAAAAGAACAGATGCCCCCCCAGGCTACAAATCGCTGTTCTGGCTAGCTTATCTTTATATGAGGAGACGTCCCTGCATTCTGACACCAGGTTAGGTAAATCCCAATGCAGAACTCACTAGCCAGCGGTCATGAGTCAACTCTGACCCCATTCAAGAGAAATCCAGTGGTGGAGGTATCATTCAGATGATTTCAGTAATATGAATGGAGGGGAGAGGAATGGTATCATTCAGTGCTAGCATGCCTTTATCAAGTTCAAGATGATTTCAGTAATATGAATGGAGGGGAGAGGAATGGTATCATTCAGTGCTAGCATGCCTTTATCAAGTTCAAGATGATTTCAGTAATATGAATGGAGGGAGAGGAATGGTATCATTCAGTGCTAGCATGCCTTTATCAAGTTCAAGATGATTTCAGTAATATGAATGGAGGGAGAGGAATGGTATCATTCAGTGCTAGCATGCCTTTATCAAGTTCAAGATGATTTCAGTAATATGAATGGAGGGAGAGGAATGGTATCATTCAGTGCTAGCATGCCTTTATCAAGTTCAAGATGATTTCAGTAATATGAATGGAGGGAGAGGAATGGTATCATTCAGTGCTAGCATGCCTTTATCAAGTTCAAGATGATTTCAGTAATATGAATGGAGGGAGGAAAAATCATTCAGTTAGCATGCCTTTATCAAGTTCAAGATGATTTCAGTAATATGAATGGAGGGAGAGGAATGGTATCATTCAGTAAAATCAAGTTCAAGATGATTTCAGTAATATGAATGGAGGGGAGGAATGGTATCATTCAGTGCTAGCATGCCTTTATCAAGTTCAAGATGACAGTAATATGAATGGAGGAGAGGAATGGTATCATTTGCCTTTATCAAGTTCAAGATGATTTCAGTAATATGAATGGAGGGGAGAGGTTATCATTCAATTGCCTTTATCAAGTTCAAGATATTTGTATGAATGGATGAAGAATTCAGTGCTAGCATGCCTTTATCAAGTTCAAGATGATTTCAGTAATATGAATGGAGGAGAGGAATGGTATCATTCAGTGCTAGCATGCCTTTATCAAGTTCAAGATGATTTTTAATATGAATGGGGAAGGAATGTGTAATTCAGTGCTAGCATGCCTTTATCAAGTTCAAATGATTTCAGTAATATGAATGGAGGGAGAGGAATGGTATCATTCAGTGCTACATGCCTTTATCAAGTTCAAGATGATTTCAGTAATTGAATGGAAGAGGAATGGTATCATTCAGTGCTAGCATGCCTTTATCAAGTTCAAGATGATTTCAGTAATATGAATGGAGGAGAGGAATGGTATAATGCTAGCATGCCTTTATCAAGTTCAAGATGATTTCAGTAATATGAATGAGGGAGAGGAAATCATTCAGTCTAGTGCCTTTATCAAGTTTGATTTCAGTAATTGAATTGGTATCATTCAGTGCTAGCATGCCTTTATCAAGTTCAAGATGATTTCAGTAATATGAATGGAGGGGAGAGGAAAAATGTTTCAGTTTGAATGTTCTCAGTGTAGTTGTCTTCACAGTAAAATGTTATTCATTGTACACTCATTCACTATGGAAGTGACATAATATAGTATATTGGTTGAGATTAGTACTTGAGTTACAATTCCTAGTCTATATTTGTTTGATGAAGAAACCCCCATTCATTCTAATATTTAATATAAACTAAAAAAGCTGTGTGAAACAAATACAATAACAATCAAATTCACAGTTACCAACACCAAATTCAGCATTTTCCATATTGGCTGGAAGTCTGGCATGACAACTTGGATTATCCTGTATAGTGCTGGTCACTGATACTTTCTGTAAACTCAATCAGTGAGTTGTTCTTTTTTTTACACACAAAACATGCTTTGAGTCTATTATTGTGTGACTCCTCAAAATTCAACTGATCAGATGAAACATTATTGGCATGTAAAACAAACTATCATTGAACAAATAGATAGGAATTGTTACATCCGCACTGTTCTGAGGTATTGGCTTTCATGTCACATATTGTACATTAAAAGCACCACTTACCTTGTCTTATTCTTGTTGATCATCGTGCAGTGGCTTCATTGACACTATATGAACTGTACTAACAGAGTCAACATTATGTACACACTTAAATGACACAGTTCATCATTTTAATGAGATGCAACAGACAGAGTGGTTCAGTTGTATTTAGTACTGCTAGATGACTATGATCCATTTGGTTATGTCTACAGCTTGAATAGCTAGTGTGCAGCAGGCAGTGGTGAGTTCTGGTATTGCTGGCAATCATTTGGATGCTAGAGTTCTGTCTGTATTATGGTCTGCTCCCTTCCCTGCTTTTAACAATGTCAACTCAGAGTCCATTGTCCCATGTTTACTTCTGTCAATGGTTTATTTCTTTATTTTAATAGAATGTTACCTCGATGGTATTATAATTTTCACACTGTACGGAGTAAAAAAGCTACATTTAAATGATTTTCAAAACTATCAAAACAATGAAAGAAAAATAATGAGCAATAGAAACAGCACCTGAAATACTCTAGGCTACCCACAATTAAATGTATACTGATACAGTGTACCACTACCATACAGTGTACAAATGCAATACACCTAGGGCAAAAGTACAATACGTAAATTAAACACTTGGGCTGAAACTTACATTAAAAAAATCTATAACACATATAAACACCTACTGTACAGTATATTCAAACAGATGGGGCCTGTTTAGAGAAAATCTAGTGAAAATAGATGGGAGGGAGGTGTACTTGCATTGCAGTCATTTCTGGTTTGCAGTGCCTTGCTAATAACGATCGGATGTTAAATGAGAGAAAGCACACTGTGTGCACTAATTGGAGAATGTTTTAAAATGCATTCAAGAAAAGATCCAAGTAACTACAGATCAGAGGGTTAGCATGTCCCTGACTGTTAGCACCGAATCACTTGAATAACACACTCGTACTGTACCCTGTATATCTACAAATCAGTGCTAAATACAATACATACGTCTTTGTATCGATCGCTGAGGTGCTCGACTATGAATCGCTGACAGAAAAACTGCAGATATTTTAAACGTACCCCTACTACTTTTTTCACCACGTATTTTCACTTAATATTTTAAATCTGTGTACAGTAACTATTTATCAATGTATTCATTGTTGCAGTTTATGCAACACATTTCAGCTGCCAGGGTAATTGTGAAGGTGCGTCTGAATGACTTACTGAATACGTCTCTTTGACGTTTTAATGAGAGGCAAATGAACTGTATAGCACGCGCTAACCGCTTGGAATTAGACTGTACCTGAACAACCCATAAGAACCACGGACAGCTCCACCAGCTCGACTAAACGTTCCTCCACCTCACAGCACATACCTTCCTCTTTAACATGATTGACGTTACCAGCAGCCAAAACAACATCCAATAAAACAGGCTGTGGGCAGGTCTATTGTGCTTGTGGAAACAACACAGGAGGAGCCAGAAGGCTTGTTTTCAGAACAGACTCAGGTTAGGAGGCTCAGTTGAGAGAGGAACGCATCTGAGTGCACACACTGCTGTCAGGACTATACTGTACTCATTTAAAGAAAAAATAGGGACGCCAATCGCTTTAACTTCTGCTATCGAACTGCTGCTAACAAAACTTCAGTGATAAATGTAAACACGTTTTTTCTTCTTCTGGAGAACATACAGCTGAAGAGGAATACTTCTGTTATATTTCTTTTTTAAATTATTGTTATTATTTTGGATAAAAGAACAATAAGGGATGGATAATGAAAAGTACTTGCCGGAGCTCATGGCAGAGAAGGATTCGCTGGATCCATCTTTCCTACACGCTTTACGACTGGTCAATCAAGGTAAACTATTATTATTATTATTATTATTATTATTATTATTATTATTATTATTATTATTATTATTATATGCTTTGAAGTTTTTTTTTAATTGTTTTAATTGAAATGTTTTACTCAATCGTAAGTTACACATGTTACATGAAACATTCACTGGGAAAGCTATCCCTGAAAAGTAACCGAGTCCCCAGAGGTGATGGATGACACACTTCTTTGACCATGATCTGTCAGCCTGTAATGCATTAGCGAGGTTCGAGGAGACAGCTACTTTAGGGGGATCAAAACAGCAAAGCAACTGACACAGTTTAATGTTGGGTTTTCCATTTCAATAAGCGTGTGTGCCGTTTACTCGGCTAGTTTCTTTAAAATAATTAATCTTTAATTGTTCTTGTTTTTTCCCCAAAAATAAGTTTTAAAAGCTTTGCAAATTCACATAGCCATGCAGTAACATACATCATTGGGGTATTTACACATACATCGTTGTGTAAAGCAGTTTCTAATCATGCACGTTTCTATTCAGGATCGTTGGTCTAGGTCAGTGTGCGTTTAATGCCACGCGTGATAAACTGTCAGTGGAGACCTGTATTGAGATCTCACACAGGTTTCGCAATAGGAAACGTCGTACAATTAATGGATTATGCATTTGGAATTGAATATGTTTATATTATATTACACAAGGGGCAGTTCTGAAGAGAACAATACTCAAATGAAAGATAATAAAACATATGCTCTATAGGAGTTTAGCTGGCTGCGCTGTCACAATAATAATAATAATAATAATAATAATAATAATAATAATAATAATAATAAAAGATTGAGTATTAGAAATTCTCTAATGTATTAGATTAAATATCTACCTTATTGATTTAACTCTAACACACAAACCGAAAAAGAGTCACCATATATTTTTTTAAATAAGTGGTAATCAGGTATCATTTAATAGGCTCGCTTTGCTTATGCATATATATCTATATCTATATCTATCTATCTATCTATCTATCTATCTATCTATCTATCTATCTATACACACACACACACACACACACACACACACACACACACACACACACACAAGTTAAGTTTATTAGAATAAATTACGGTGGGCTACTGTTTTCTTTTTTCGGCTGGCTGGTGGAGAAAATCCGTTTAACAGCTTTGAATTGGGGTAAATCGTTAACAAGATATGAAAAGTCAGTCAGAATAGGATAATAAGAAATTCGTCTGCTGCTGGTGGCTTAAGGGGACCCCAAGACTTCTGTTTTTTTTTCTGCCTCCCTGTTTTTTTGAGCACCAGCCGCCACTGGTCAAACTACTAATGTTAAATCAATGTCCTATGTGCATAGTTCACATGAAAGGCGCTATATAAAAATAAAGAAATTACATTATTATTATTATTATTATTATTATTATTATTATTATTATTATTATTATTATTATTATTATTATTGATGAACACAATAACAGGCACAGTCTTGATTGCTGTTCCCGCGGCTCCAGCAGAAAGGGTTAGGTTGGGGTCAATGCCTTGATTCGCGCTGTTGAAGAGTAATTTGGCTCTCTGCATGCAACAGCCAGATTGAAAAAGAGGAAACAAAATAGCATGGTTTTAGTTATGTTGTATTCGACGCGATTTCACAGCACTTCATTGTTCGTTCTGTGTGAGAACAATGCTATTACTTCATGTCAACAGTGTTAAAAACAAACAGGTTGGAGTTCATGTTTTACTCGAGTTTTAACATGGTCTGGGACTATGGAAAAACAACGTTTTCTTTTGGGAGACATGGTGATGGAACTGATGTAATTAGGCTGTTTACGCAGCTGACAGCAGTTCCTTATGTTACTCAGAAAACAGGGTTTCCCGCAGTATCCAAGCAGACATGATTTAATACATGTAAATTGTGCTTGCATGTACAGCTACGGCCAAACGTTTTGCATCACTTAGAATTTTATGTTTGCTAAATAATAATAAAAAAGTGCGAACGCAATTCATATCTTAGTTTAATTTAGTTTAGTTTATTGACTTTGTGCCCAGCGGGCCAGCACAGGTACATCTCAATAGTGCAGCACTAATACAAAGAGAGACCTAAGTAGAACATACTCAGTAATAAACAATACAACAATTACTATACCTCCAAAGTAATATCAATAAAGATACACACACACACACACACACACACACACACACACACACACATATATATGATAGTAATATCAATAAAGATACACACACACACACACACACACACACACACACACACACACACACACACACACACACACACATATATATGATAGTAATATCAATAAAAGACACACACACACACACACACACACACACACACACATATATATATATATATACACAATACACATACATATATTAAAATATAAAGATATTTATATTTTAATAACAATTTCATCACAACTAAAACAAGTTCAACTCAGACGCAGATGACACTGAACAGCAGTTTAAACCCAGAGAGGCTTGATAATGACACAGAGGAATCCAGAAGGGCATTCCAGAACCGCAAGGCTGTGCCAAAGAAAGAATAACGACACAACTGAAGAGATAAGGACTGATGGACAGAGCAGTTCTATGGAGACCTCTCAGCCCAGGTCTTTCACAAGCACAGCCTGACACAGAGGTAGAGCACAGTGAATGCAGAACCTTACAGAAGTGAACAAGAATAAAATAGGACCTTCTGCCACTTTCTGGTTTAAGAGAAGAGCGACTAAGAAAGTTGTCATGAGTAAAATGACAATTCCAGTCATTCAATACAATCCTACAAGCACATCTGTGCACAGACTCAAGCTTCTTAGTACTGGATTTGTGAAATGGGTCCCAGACAAAACAGTTGCACTATAAAGTCGGTCTTACCAAACTCTTGTAAAGATGCAAAACAACACCTGGAGGGGCCTCTCTAAAGGAACAAAAAATAACCCCCCAAATTCTTCTCACTTTGCTGCAAACATAATTGTCATGGTGTGTCCAGAGCAAGTTATCAGATACCCAGACCCCCAGGAGCTTATAATGAAGATACCCAACCCCCAGGAGCTTATAATGAAGATACCCAACCCCCAGGAGCTTATAATGAAGATACCCAACCCCAGGAGCTTATAATGAAGATACCCAACCCCCAGGAGCTTATAATGAAGATACCCAACCCCCAGGAGCTTATAATGAGTGACTGTCTTGATTGGGAACCCCCCCCCACCACCAATTTTGCTTCATAAAGTCGAATAAAACCTGCTGAATAATGTTATGTTAACATATTGAATTACACACCGCTTTGTAGTTTTCCATATACTTCACAAAATACTGAGAAAAAAATTGTATATATATACAGTTGTAGTCAAAAGTTTACATACCCCAATGGAAATTTATCATTTCTAGAAATTTCTCGAAAACAAAGAATTTTAAGAAAAATCTTTTGCAGCAAAAGTTGTGCTTTTGTGGATGAGGAAAAAAAGTTACAAGAAATAGATGTCTACAATTATTTATTTCAGATTTTTTTTTTGCAAAACTTCAAAAATGCTAATTCAAAAGTATTCATACCCTTTGATGCTATGATAGTATTGTCCACAAGGTGCTAGAAATTTCAATATGATAGTGCAGAACCTAATTCTAGAAAATTCTAGAAAATGCTGGATTGTAGGTGAACATTCTTAGAGAGTATGAAAGGGTTAGGCATAGGATGATTGCTGTCATTACCAATACATCAATATGGGAAAAAGTAAAGAGCTATCTGAAGACCTTAGGCAGAAAATTGTTTACTGTCTTAAAGCTGGAGAAGGATACAGGAAGATTTCCAAGCATTTGAGTATCCCAATTTCAACTATTGTTTCTATGATCAAGAAATACAAGACTCGTGGTACTGTTACAACGCTCTCTCGGTCTGGAAGAAAGAAGGTTCTTTCACCAAGAACAAGTAGAAGAATTGTGAGGAAGGTTAATAACAATCCGAGATTGACTGCCAAAGATATTCAAAGTGAATTGGCTGCAAGTGGGACTGGGGTTTCCATTTCTACCATAGGTTGAGTATTGCATGGTGAAGGTCTCAATGGTCGCATGCCACGGAAAAATCCACTGTTTGGAAAAGGTCACAAGGACAATCGCTTAAAGTTTGCAAAATGGCATTTGCATGCATAAAAGATTTCTGGGCAAAGGTTTTGTGGAGTGATGTGGCAGGATGGGCCGTGTGGTGTGTGACCTGACCAGGAAGCAGTACATAGAACTTTGAAATGCGGGACTGTTTTGTTTTCAAACAAAACAAAACACTGTTGAAAACACAAAACAAAAGGGCACACAGGCTAACACAAAATGTTCACAAAACCAAATACAAAAAGTCTAATCAAACGAGTACATTTGTAACAACTTCACAAAAGCAATCGTCTGTGTCTGTGTCTGTGTCTGTGTCTGTGTCTGTGTCTGTGTCTGTGTCTGTGTCTGTGTCTGTGTCTGTGTGTGACTCTCTCTCACCTTCTCCAACCACACCCTTAATGAGCCCAGAGTGGGTCCTTTTATACTATGGCTGGAGCCTTAACTACCCATCAGTCAAGCAATTACCTCATTAAGGCTCCAGCCACATTCTTCATAAGGTTTTTATGGATGGGGAGTTAACCCCATCCTTGCCACAATACACAATTCAAAATAGTCGTTACGTTTGGAGAAAGTCTGATGAGGTGTACAAAGAAAAGAACACCATACCTACTAAGCATGACATTGGGTGAAAGAATTCGGAGTTGGTTATAGGCCTTCTAGGAACCGGGTTACCCGATTCCTGGAAAGGGTTAATTACACCGTTTTTACCCTCTAAAGCACTACGAACTAATGCACGCATGTTTGTGGCTGTAGGTCGAAATAATCAAGTTTGAAGGTCATTGTACGTCATGGCCGGAGCAGGGAAGGGAAGGGAATGCAAGCCAGCTGACCACTCGCATTTCTGTGTGTTCTGCGTTCACATTTTTTAAGTGGTCAGTTTGAGAACTAAACTTTATTCAACAGCTGACCCTGCTTTAGTACAAAGCCCACGCTACATACTGTTTTACATAATGATAACGTTGCTCTTAAATTTCTGTGGCTGATTCTTTGGCTGAAGAGACATTATCAGCTCATCATCTAACCATGGAATCTTGTGCAATTAAATCACTTAAACTCCTGACGGTAAACAATGTAACAAAATCTACTGGGATGCAGGATGCAAGAGATGAAAAAAATCTATTCGTGTTGACTCAAAACTTTATTTAGGCACTCTACGATTAGATAACATTGTTTTTTTGGAGTTCACAAAGACAGCTTTTTTCAGCTTGGTACGGTAACCTTTTCACATCCTTGTGTGTTTAATTCTTGCTCTTTTTGCTGCATTACAGCCCTTCATTAATTACGTTAAGTTTTCAGGGCATCTTGTTAATGGCATGTGTGCAAGACACAAACCTTAAGTGTATTTTTATTTGTTGCTGTTCATGGGGTTCATGTATTCTGCTGGTGTTAATATACCTGATGAAGACACGTTAGTGTTTGTTTTACAACTATGTCCTTTTTAAAATCAATAAAGAGACTAATGAAGAATATAAACGAGCGGGAGTCAAGTATTTAAACCTCTTTGAAGCAAAATGATGAATTTCTTTTGGTAAGCCATTTAAATATAGTTTGGCTGAAAGAAATCTGAATGCTTGCATTGCTGTACAGACTTTCATTGTGTGTGTGTGTGTGTGTGTGTGTATATATATATATATATATATATATATATATATATATTGTAAGGTAGCGGGAATGTGAGACAGCAGGGAGGGGGTTAAAACCTCCCTGAAGAAAAAAATGGCACCTTTTGTATTGTTTAATTGTATTGCTTTTCTGTTAATTAGTTTTTGTTAATTATTCTATTGTTTTAATTTAATTGTTTTATTATGTATTATCCCCTGCACCCGGGGGTGATTAAAAATTGGAACCGGGTGCAGGGTATTTAAGACGTGCAGCCAGGCTGCACGGGGCTGCTGAGTAGAAGGAGGCAGAAAAGGTGCTCTGTCTCCGAGCAGTCAGAAAAAGAGTAAGTGCTGTGTAAACCTGTGAGTTGGTGATTGTGTCGGTGCCAGGTAAACGGCTTAGCCGTCCTGCAAGTTAGTCAGGGAAATACCTGTGTAGTAAGTGCTCCAAATCGGAGTTAGGTGTTTGTTTTGTGTTTTGTTTATTTTTGTGTTTATTAAAAATTAGCGCATCAGCGCTTGAAAACTCAATTTCTGTGTGCTGGGTCGTATTCTTAAAGGGGCAACGAACCCGAGTGGATGCGGATCTTTTACTATATATATATATATATATATATATATATATATATATAGATAGTGAGATGGCAGGGAGGGGGTTAAAACCTCTCTGCAGAAAAAACATGTGCGGAATGCACATTTGTCTTGTTTAATTGGTTTTGTTTTGTTTTGTTTAATTGTTTAATTGTTTTATTGTTTAATCATTACCTGCACCTGGCTATTATTGAAAATTAGAGCCAGGTGCAGGGTTTAAAAGGAGAGCAGTCAGTCTGCTCTGGGTGGTTGCTGAAGAGGGCAGAGGCCCGACTGTGCTGGTGTGTGGGTACAGCCGTAATTAAAAGAAAAGGTAGAGTGAAGCCTTTGTTTTGTGTGTGCTGTTCTGTTTTGTTTTTGTACAGGTAAACAGCTTAGCTGTCCTGTTTAATTTAGGTTCCTGTTTTGTTTAGTTATTGCTCAAAGAGAGCTAGGTGTTTGTTTTGTTTCTTTTTGTTTTGTGTTTATTAAAAATAGCGCAACCGCGCTTCAAAAATCAATTTCTGTGTTGGGTCAGTGTTTTTTTTAAAGGGGCAACGAACCGCGGTGAGTGCGATTCTATTACATATGGTGGCAGCGAGTGTGGGTGCCCCTGGAGACCCAAGAATGGATTTTAGAGATTTAATTGAGAGGTTTAATAAAAACACCGCTGCTCAGGAGGAGCAGATAAAGAAGATGGAGAGGCAGAGACAGGAGCTGGGCGTGGCCCCGTTGATAATACAAGAGCGGGAGCCAACGGAACTGGAGCTGCTGCTACAAAAGTGGGAGCTGCCGTCCCGAGAGCCAGAGGGGGTGGAGCTGCCGTCCCGAGAGCCAGAGGGGGTGGAGCTACCGTCCTGAGAGCCAGAGGGGGTGGAGCTACCGTTCCGAGAGCCAGAGGGGGTGGAGCTGCTGTTACCAGAGCCCAGAGGTGAGGAGTCGCCTCTTCCAGAACCATCATCCATGCAAGGGAGTCCGGCGTTGCTGAGGGAGGTCCCCAGTCCCGTCATCGTGGACACCTGGCCGGAATGCCCAGACCTCCCTGCGCTGGACCTTGCTCCCAGGTCGCAGCACTGCCAGGCACAGTCGCTTACCTGGTCCCTTACTCCACTCCCCCTGGAATCCCAGACGTCACTGCGCAAGAGGCAGACGTCGCTACGCAAGGGGCAGAGGTCACTAGCGTTCCCCCTGCTGATTGCTCCGCTCCCCTTGCATCGTGCTGCGCTCCACCTGGAATTCCAGAGGTCGCTGCGCAGGTCCACAGGCGCACGCCTTTGCCTGTCAGTCCTGACTCCCGGTCACCGGTCCGCGCTATGGTCGCCCTGGACAAGCCGTCTGGGTCCCTCCTCGCCGGTCCTGGGTCCCTCCCTGGAAACGCCGGAGGGACCAACCCACCCTCAAGCCCGCCCGTGGAAGAGGGCGAAAATTGACATTTGTGGACTTGAGGGTGGGTGGTCTTTAAGGGTGGAGGAGGTGGTGGCCGTTGTATGGCCGGTGTCTTGAAAAGACATGGGGGGGGGATGTGTGAGATGGCAGGGAGGGGGTTAAAACCTCTCTGCAGAAAAAACATGTGCGGAATGCACATTTGTCTTGTTTAATTGGTTTTGTTTTGTTTTGTTTTGTTTTAATTGTTTAATTGTTTTATTGTTTAATCATTACCTGCACCTGGCTATTATTGAAAATTAGAGCCAGGTGCAGGGTTTAAAAGTAGAGCAGTCAGTCTGCTCTGGGTGGCTGCTGAAGAGGGCAGAGGCCCGACTGTGCTGGTGTGTGGGTACAGCCGTAATTAAAAGAAAAGGTAGAGTGAAGCCTTTGTTTTGTGTGTGCTGTTTTGTTTTTGTACAGGTAAACAGCTTAGCTGTCCTGTTTAATTTAGGTTCCTGTTTTGTTTAGTTATTGCTCAAAGAGAGCTAGGTGTTTGTTTTGTTTTGTGTTTATTAAAAATAGCGCAACCGCGCTTCAAAAATCAATTTCTGTGTTGGGTCAGTGTTTTTTTTAAAGGGGCAACGAACCGCGGTGAGTGCGATTCTATTACAATATATATATATATATATATATATATATATATATATATATATCTAGATATATATATATCATCAGACCGACGTCATCTCGCATTTGTAAATATTGACACTTGCTTTTAAAGGGAGATGCAGCATTTTTGTGCCTAACCCCTGTAAAAGTTGTCAAAATGTTTTTTTGTTTGTTTGTTTTTGCATTTCTAACCTTTTTAATCGCAGTCTAGAGCTCTGCATTATAATTTCTCATTTCTCTGTGCTTCAGTGGTATAAACAGATTGATACACGATGGTGTGATTGACAGAGCATTGTGTTTTGAGGAATCATATCGTCATAAAGAACTATCGGTGTGTACCAGTGGCAAGCCTGTCGCATACCAGTAAAGGTACGCTTACCACAGGTTGAAAAGCACTGGTCTAGCCAGTCAAGTGGAGTTGCTCCACTACAACAGGTCACGTGGAAAACTGAGATGTTCGATTTTAAAAAAGGGATTCAAAGAGGAATCAAATGAGAATCTTTGGTATGAGGCTGTGCACAAAAGTTGGAAACTTATGAAATGGTCAAAAATCACTAAAGAATCGTGCCAAAAGCACTTTGATAAACATCCTAATCGTTAAAGGTTATTATTTTTAAAGGTGCCTATTAGCTATTAATTTCATTTTCTTTGCCAGGGTATGAATACTTTTGAATCAGCATTTTGGGGTTTTTGCTAAAAAATTGCTGAAATAAATAATTGTAGACATCTATTTCTTGTAACTTTTTTTTCCTTCATCCAGAAAAGCAAAATTTATGCTACAAAAGATTTTTCCTATAATTATTTGTTTTTGAGAAATTTCTAGAAATTATAAATTTCCATTGGCGTATGTAAAATTTTGACTACAACAATATATATATATCTTTTTTTCCTGTTACACATTACATGTGTGAGACATAACTAGACATTTGTTGTTCACAGAATGAGTGGAGAGGTCTCTGATAGGAGCAAGATACAAATGATGTTCTTACTATTGATTCATAAATGCTGTCATTACTGCGAATGCTTATTTAGGTGAATAATACAATCGTCCCTTAATGCAAAGCTCTTAACTACACAGAATGCTGTTAAACTGCTCTCTTGGTTATTCTCTGCACCCCCTAAACACATGTGAAAAGCATGGCCCTTGAGAACAATCTTCTAATGAGCATGGAGTGAAAATGAATGGTCTACTTAAAAGTAGATTTATAATGGATTAGCATCAGCCTAAACCGTAAGGGCAAAACTGTGCTCAAAATAAATCTGTTAAGTGTACTTGCTGTGGGCAGAGGTTCATGAATTTGTTTGTGCTTTGTGTTACCTTTCGCATGTGCTGAATAGTTAGAAAAACTCGAGTCGTACCTCATTACACATAGGAAGTGGCTGGCTACTATTACTTACCATAAGATCTTTAATTGTAATTGACATTACAGGAGGTAATAGGTTCCTTGTAAGATCCCAGTATCACCCTTTTCCCTAATGTAATTCTAGTAATCTTTTTGCACTAACCCTTAGATTACAATTATTTTTTTGGCCACAGCAGTTGGGGAAAGAGTTAATGTGACTGCTGTACTAAATTGCTTCTTTTCAGTGAAGGGGAATGTAATTGAGGCACCAGTAGCTGACTCAAAATGATATATGGAGGAAACTTTTAAGGCTTTATTAATGAGATTCAGGATAAACTGTACCACATGTTTGCAGTTGGACACATTTATTGACCATCGAGTTCTGTTTGATGACATCATGCTTTTCTCCCTTTTGGTGCAAACGCCACTGAACACTAGACCAGTGGTTGGTTTCAGACACTCTGATTAGCCCTAATCTCGGACTACACTCCTTATGAAAGGTGTGATAACTGATAGTGGTAGTCATGTTCTGTGAAACTAGCCGTCAATCAGGCAGAAACTATAATGCTATACTGTGTGATATTTAAAATTAACTTTGCAAAAATCTTTAATTAAAATGTGTTCACATAACAAAACTATCTGAGCCACATTCCTAGCTTGAGATCTCTGTTATTTGTGCTCAACATACACATTACATACCTTGCACTGTTTTTGGACTGTCAGACTGCAAAATTCCTAAGGCCGACTGTCTGCTTCTGTTTACTTTGCAATTATTTGAAATCATTTAAGAAGTCAGTAATTCAGTGCTGTCAGATCAGAGCTTTTAGAGCAACTTGGTATGGGTGTATAACAGTTATCTTATCTAATGTATTCTTCTGGTTTAGAATCTCTTTGCATATCAGCCTCTGTTTCACGTCCTGGAGACTTTTTAAAATGTTATAACTGTATATAAATATGCCTTCTCTGTAAGTACAGCTGGCAAACATAACATACACCACATTTCTTCTGTGTGGTATTTATTACATCCACTGGGGGCAGTGTTGTAGGAGTTACACCCTTTTGTATCATCTGTACTCAGAGAAGAAACCACATCTGAGAGCTCAGAAAGATTCTGGGTTCTAAACTAGAAGAACAATGAATTAGTTAAGGTAACTGTGTCGCTGGGTAGGTCTACAATGTTTACTTAAATGAAGTATAATACAATGGTAATAACTGGATAACTACCAAGGATTCATACAGTTAACTATACTGTGTGCAATTATACATGGGAATGGTCGGTGCCGTAGTGTTACTTTGTAACAAGTTGTTGTTTACAAGGTCTATTGCATGTAACTACTCAGGACTTGTGAGCTGGGACCATTAGAAAGTAAGCAGTTATTACCATGTAATAACACTGCTATTCATGCTGTGTAATCTAAAATCCCACCATTACATACATACTGTACCAAGTTACTCTTTAAGCCCACCGGTGTCAATAGATAAGAAACGTATAGCTACAAATAGGCTAAGAAGGCATCTGTCGATTTACGTAGGATCAAATTCAGTGGTGCTTTCACACAGGTAATGGTAAACATAATCCTTTGCTTTAGCAAGAGATGCCGTTTGACAGCAGCAGCATCAAAAAACACAAACTGCCATAGAGGGACAGAGGGAATAGTGTGCTTGCTGTCTGATAGTCTTGGAATAACTGCTCATATGCTGTAAATTGCAGTTTTGTTTTGACAGAAGAAAGATTTATTAGAAGAAATAGTATAACCACAGTAATCAGTTTCCGATATGAAATTCAGCCCTGTGGTGACTGTGGAAATGTGTGGTTTGTAAGAGCAGAAGAAGAGCTACATTCAGAAGTCATGGCAATAATAAATCCATTATGTTGGGTGCCATCTCCTCGCTGGGAGTGTCGCATTTATGAATGCAGGTTTGCACTCGTAACAACAAAAAAACCTGTCTCGCAAAGTAATCAGAAATAGTTCCTTATCATTATTTCGGTCAGTTAGTAAAAAATGCAATCAGCTCCCTTTAAATATATGTTGTGTCTACAGTATCTACACAGTATAAAACACATACTTCAACATACAGGAGGCTGTGTGGTCCAGTGGTTAAAGAAAAGGGCTTGTAACCAGGAGGTCCGCGGTTCAAATCCCACCTCAGCCACTGACTCATTGTGTGACCCTGAGCAAGTCACTTGACCTCCTTGTGCTCCGTCTTTCGGGTGAGATGTAGTTGTAAGTTGCATAGTTCACACACCCTAGTCTCTGTAAGTCGCCTTGGATAAAGGCGTCTGCTAAATAAACAAATAATAATAATAATAATAATATTACTGTGCAAACAGTTTCAGATACAACTTGGACATCAGAATCAATGTGATCTGTCTGTACACAATCTTCCTGGTAACACTTTACATTGTGTATCTAGTTACTGTGTATTTACATAGTACTTACTTAGTAAATTCATGTGTACATACACATAATTACAGTGCTATTAAGCATAGTTACAGTGGCACTCCAAATGATGGCTGTGAAAGATCCAAAGAGCCAAATCAGTCAAATCCGTCTTTCCATCTTCTCATAAATCAAGGCTGATGATATGCAGCTGATGAAAAACAGTACTGACAATATTTGATGAAAGGAAAATAACTGAAAGATGAGTTTGAAAGTGGTATGTAGCCTAGCCTGTTGAAAGGGTTAAGATGTGAATCTGTGTAGTGTAACGGTTATGTAGTTGGAGTGAAAGTATGACTAGTTAGGTGTACAAAAGTATGTATGTTCAATGAAAGTGCCATTCATATCAACTTCATTTTTTTCACATAAAAATGTGTTTATTACACATAAATAAAATCTATCTATATATATATATATATATATATATATATTCAGTTTGTGACTAGTCAATTTTAAAATATCAATAAATCGTTTAATATAAATGATACAGACGTCAAAATAAATGCGTTCCCTAGTGTATTTCCATGTTGACAAAACAAGTTAATTGTCATTAAACCCGGATATCCTGTAATATACATATGCGTGGATAAACGTGCCTGGGGTTTGCAAAAATCTGAAAACAAACAAGAAAAAAAAGGAGAAGGACATTTTGACCTTACTTTGGCGACTTAATTCTCTTACTGTATGACAGGTATTGACTTTTATTCTGCATTTCACCTAAGAGTGTTGGGAGCTACAAATTAAAAGTGAAATGGTGCTTTTGGCTGATTTACTTTTGCTGCTCCAATACCTTAAAAACACGTGAACAAGGCAGTGCAATTCCATTTTCTAAAGTGTCTTACAAACCAACGATCATGAAACATTGTACATGAAATAATAGCAGACCACTCTCAGTATCATTACAGTGTGTGAACCCTTGGAATGAAGAATAACAGATAAGCTTACAGAAAGAAGCCTGTCTGGTTTTTATGTTCAATTTGCATTAGAAGGAGCAGTTGGGTGTAAAGCAGTGTCATGCTCTTTTTGGTAATTAGCTGTGGGAAGTGCTGCCACTTTAAAGCAGTGCAGGCTGCCAGGTATCTACACTGGAACGCAGATGTGCTGTGTCGGATATCACAGCGGGTGGGATGAGGAACAAGGCAGCTCAGCGCTGTCAACTGATTGTTCCTTCACTGATCCGCAGGGCTGGTACAGTGCTTTTTTTAATTCAATGCAGTCACGAAACACTGTCAGTGTATGAGGACTGCTTTTTGCAGGGCTTTCATTAAAATTCACTGATAACTATCCCAGAGATTCAAGTGCTGTTATTTTTTGCTGGGGCTCTCTGGAGGAATTGAAACACAGGCCATCCAAAGTCAGCCTGTTTATTGTTTTCTAATAATGTAGCAATGTGTTTGCTGGTATATGTCCTTGGATATACAGAATGTCTGGATGTTAGTAGCTGAAATGCTGTAGCTTTTTAATTCAGTTTTTTCAACAGTGTTTTTCCATGTATTAATTATTTCTCATACATATATGAACTCACACACATGCATATAACTTAAAATGGCATTTTTATTTTGAAAGGAGTGGTTAGTGTAACATGTTTATTAAAACATACCATTTACAGTACGCACTGCTCTTTTACTGAAATATGTATATTTACGTAATATGTACAGTTGACTACAGGCACCTAACCCATGGGGCAGAAGGGCATGTGCCCCCCCACACACTTTGAATATAGGGGGGATCAAACTATATATTTTGCCCCTCCACTTTTTATCGTTCATTATTTATATATTATACCTTGTTGTGTTTGGCATTGGTTTACTTTAAAATCTTTAAAATAAAATATAAAAATGGAAAAGTATTCAGAGGATGGACCACATTTATAAACAATCACAACAAATTCTCCCTACACAAACATATTGGTTTGTCCTAAGGTCTGCACCGTGGCTGACGTTAGCGAACAGTAAGAAAAAAACATCTTTAAGTGAATGTGAACTTAGCAGGCGGTCAGGAGAGACATATTAATACTTAAATAGAGGCATATATTTTATATTTATTACTCACAAAAATATCTGAAGGAAGAGAGAGTATAACTCATTATTAAAATAAAAAAGGTAAGGAAGAGAGAGTATCTGACCGTTATTAAAAATGTAATAATGTTGGGTTTGTGCTGCGCGGTCAAGTTCAATTCCCACCAAAATCTTTTATTTTTAACTTGGCTAAGGATTAGTAAATATGTAAAAAGTAGCACTTCAAAATCACCAGACCTGATTTTACTTTAGTGATGATGCCTACAACGCATCCGCATGGTTTGTTTTGTATTACGTTAGACTAAAAAAAAAAGCCTGCTAGATATTCATTTGATTTTACTACTGTATTGTTTAAGCCTATTGTAGATATTTATATTTTGACATAATGTAATGTCTACAAAGAACATATTAATGTTATTTTAATATGCCTGCATATTTATTAGGCAAGTAATATTTTTTACTAAACAAACCTAAATTGATTGAAAACATACAAATACATACATACAGCAGTACTTTAATGACTTACTGTGTGGTGTAGTGGTTAGGGGTCTGGATTGTCAATCAGAGGGCAGTGGGTTCAATACCAGGACACTGTTGCTGTAAAAACCCAACTGTATAAATGGGTACCGGAACTTGTATGTAAAATAACTAATTATAACTCGCTTTGGAAAAAAGTGTCAGCCAAATAAATATATTATTATTATTATTATTATTATTATTATTATTATTATTATTATTATAAATAGACAACAAGACCATAGTGCTGACAAACCCGCCAGAACCAACCTTTATTTCACATACCTGATGATAAATACTTACCTTTATTCATAAAACCACCCGGAACACTAGGTTCCAAAGTTCCATTTGGAGGAAAGTGATGCATGTAATAAAACTAAGTGAGTATAACATATTACTACTGAAAAAACCTACCAACCCGACCTATAAATATCTTCATTGATTAAACAGTGGTAGAAGCAAATTTCAACTGTTTGACACAATATTACAAGATTCATCACAGTTGTAATTAAACATAGTTACTAAAATTGTAACTAAACATAGTTACATTGTACATTTTTCTGTAGGTTCTTTCCGGTTTTAACAAAGTTGGGAGGTTACATTTATAACAATGAATCTTAATGAATCTCTCATGTTTTTATCCATGCCTCCACCAGTAAGTAGGCTCCTTCACCTGTTGTCAATAGAATACATACTGTGTGTAACTTCAGACCTGTTGCCACCCACAATTTGTATGCTAATTATAATTTTTGCTTCTAATTAGTTAGTAAATAGGGCGTGGCACGTTGGGAATTACCATGCGCAGTAATTGTAATTTTCCTCCTGTAATTCTGGCCAAATTACCGCTGCTTAGTAAATCTGGCCAATAGTGTAGTTTTAAATCTATGTGCCCCAGTTCTGATCCATCACTACTGCAGAGCATGCAAAGGTGACATGTACGCCATATTCGATGCTATTGGCTCTTAGCTTCATGAAATAGTAATAGCATGTTGTTGCAGGCAGCACACGTGACTGCATTCATTCATTCACGGTTTTATATGTAAATGTCAATGCAATAAAGAGTAAGTAAAGTAGCTTCAATTGCATGCTCTTCTTTTTACTGTAGCTTTACTTTGTATGGTGCTTACAATCATTCGAGCAGCTGCTATTACAATTACCTACAGCAAATATTATCCATTGATTTGAATAAGTCTGTGTTAACCTGCTTTTAATTGGTCATCTTACAGAAGGAAGAACCAATGCCATCTAGTGAACATACTGTGTACCTTTTTGTATGGCTGGCATTACAGAGTTGTGCACTAGATGGTGTTAGTGCTTTCTATTACAAAGACCCTTTGGGTGATCTAGCCTGTGTTACACATGTCTATGTCAGGCAATTAGAACCGGAGATCTAAAGGCACCTTCACATAGGCATATAAAAAAGACCTTTGCAAGAGTATATTAAAAAACGGGGGAAAAATAATATGTTTGAGCCATTACCATCAGAACCACCTCAGAAGGAGACTTTTATCACAGTACACTTTTAAAGTGGTTGTTCTGCAGATAATTAAAACAAATAATTGATAATAATAATAATAATAATAATAATAATAATATTCATAATACGTCACTCATGAAAATGAAGAAAACAAACTATTTTTCTCCATTCCTTAAAGGAAATTGTAAACACAACTTGGTCCTACCGGTGTCCCTGCAGGTTTTTATTCCAACTGCATCCTAAGATAGATGTTTTTAGATGTTTTTATTTTTTTTCTTTTCCCGGTCAGGGCAATTGAGGCTTAAGCTTAGAATGTATAAATCATCATATTGAATAAGGAGTTTACTCAGCATGGGTGTGTACTGCGGAAGGACAGTGATAACTAAGGGATCTGAACATTTTGGATCAGCCCAACATGTCCATAAGCTCCATGGAAATGCATTTTGCAGCTTCCTAGTGAAGAATGAAACTGTAAACCCTGAACAGATTGGTATGGAAGTGCTTCTTCTGGTTCATGCTTCAATGCTTAAATAATGTAGTTTTCCATCCATCTACTGTCTAACATGCTTCTTACTGGTTCAGACAGAACGTTGTAGTATGTGCCTCTATTTCAATATACTAATGTGTGTTTTCTACAGGCTGACATGACTTTTTATTCACAAGATTGTAGTTGCAAGAGTCTATTTCGGTTGAATTATTTGTTTTCATCGTTTAAATCAGTTCATATCCATGATCCTCTTATTCTTGTTTAAAAACGACTCTAGCAATTCAACTTATTTTTCCTTGAGGGTAAAAGCACACGGAGAGGCATGGTACTTTAGATGTAGTGCCAGTAAACCACGCAACCTTATCCTTAACTTTTAACCACATTTATAAAGCATTGTTATTGGAACATCCTTTGTACTGAACATTCTTCAGAGAAAGACTTACTTGTGTTACTCAGATTTAATATAGATGCATTAGAGTTTCATGGCTATGACTTAATTTTGAACTTCACATTAAGATATTAAACTGAAGGCTTGAAGGTTTGCATATAGAGGTAAATGTGATGTAGCTGTAGATCCAGAGACCTATTTCCTTGACTGAACATGTGGAAGCATGAACACGTTTTCTAGTCTTCCAGTTTTCCAGAAAACATTTTCTCATTCACACAGGGATGCCCAACATACTGTAAGTTTCATTCCTAACCTATTACTACTAAAAAAAAAACTTAGCAGCAGACAAACATTTCAGAGAGGTCAGTATCACTGCAAAGGGTTTAATACCCAATCTTTTATTTATATCTGTTTATTAAAGAGAAAAAAATGGCTGTTAACTTAATATACAACAACTTATTGTAATAAAAGGTCTGTTATGCACCTTTAAGCTTTTCTTCTCGATTTACAATGCTCATTTAGGTTTAGGTGACCTCACCGCATCCATCCCCGCAGCCGCTCAGGGGAACTAAAGATCTGTGGAGGTCCTCTGTTCACATGACCAAACCAATTGCCTCATAAAGGTGTCTGCTAAATAAACAAACAAATAAATGCAAAACTCCCTGTGGAATTCCCAGCTTCGTAGAGCCAGAACGCAAACACATGTTTCTCTGACTGTATGACTCACCATGCACACCACACCACCAGTGGTGCATTTGTTAGGTGAGCCACTCGGGCCACCTCGTTTTGTGAAAGTTAATTAAAGGGAGTAATCCCTTTGAAAAAAAACAAACAAAAAAACATTGATAAACACTTCTAGTTGAAAAGTTGGTTTAAGTTTCTTTTTAGTAATACTATACTGTAAAGTTCCCTGTTTCAAAGAAGTTGGGGATTTGAAAACAACAGCATTTGGGTTGTGAAAACTTGCAGTGAGTTTTAAGCCCTGCAATGGTATTCTAAAGGGAGTGAGCATGTTTAGCTGCAGAGTATCTGTGACACTGTTGAAATATGCTATATAGAGGAGTGTATTGGAATGGGAATATGTCTGGTAGGTCAATGAATATTTAAAGCAGAGTGTTCAGGCAGGCTTGTAGGGCTGCCCTGCAAGTACCCTACAGTACATTAACATCAATACAATAATTAATGGGATGTGATTAATGGGTCTATCTTTTGTAATGAGGGCGCCATGGCAAAATGTGTGGGTGCGTGTGATTAATATAGAAATTAACAAAGTGCTGCAAAGCTCACAGCATGAGCCATGCTGCTCTTTCTTTCATTTTGTTTAGCAGATAAGGGGTCCTGCCTCATCTTTAGCTGGACTGAAACCTCACGCTGGGCTTTAATGGGCTTATTGCTAGTGGCACACTTGGTCCCTCTTTAACAAAACCGATAATGGACTTAATCATTAATTCCAGGCCATATGGACTGTGTTTTGTCAGCCCTGCTCTGTGTTCTCAGCCCTGCTCTGTGTTGTGTTGGCCCTGTTCTGTGTTCTCAGCCCTGCTCTGTGTTTGTCAGCCCTGCTCTGTGTTTATCAGCCCTGCTATGTGTTTATCAGCCCTGTTGTGTGTTTTATCAGCCCTGCTCTGTGTTGTGTTGGCCCTTTTCTGTGTTCTCAGCCCTGCTCTGTGTTTTGTCAGCCCCGCTCCTCTCCGCTGAGTGGTAGCGCAGATGCGGGGAGCCGGGGGTCCTCTTTTGGGAGCAAGTGACGTTCACTTCCAAAGCTTAGGCCAACTGAACTGGCTTCAACCTCCGAGACAAAGGTTTTCCGAGAGTTAGAGGGGACCCCCGCCAAATTCTTAACAATCTCTCTGTCTTTCGAAGTTCCCCCTGAGGGCAGCATACATGGTCACCGGCCTTGGAGGCTGATCGGTTCGGTGTCACCTCCGTGAGGGCGGCTCTCCACGAGCCAAGGGGAAAGCATGTCATCTTCCTAAAGTCACAAGCACAGAATTCCTATTTCAAGTCCCAGGGCTTACTCCTCGCAGCTTGTGAATTCATCTGGCATTATCTACAGTCTGTGCAATCTTAGTTGCTGGCTCCTTTTGAGAGATTCTTGACTAAAAAAAAAAAAAACATGATCTGGTGACCTGAACTCTGCTAGCCCCATACTAATACAGCTAATACAGTGTTAAGATAGAGACACTTTGAAAATACAGTATGCCCCAACATGTCATCCACTTTTTTTACACAGAGAATTGTGGGAGTCTGGAACAAACTCCCCAGTAATGTTGTTGAAGCTGACACCCTGGGATCCTTCAAGAAGCTGCTTGATGAGATTCTGGGATCAATAAGCTACTAACAACCAAACGAGCAAGATGGGCTGAATGGCCTCCTCTCGTTTGTAAACTTTCTTATGTTCTTATGTACTGTAACATGGATTGAATATTTACCATTGCGGTGTTCTGGTTATCATCGATTTCCTATATTTATACAATAGTTTTATTGTGCTTCTACTTTATTTGTTCTTTACCGTGCTTCACCATATTTATTTGTTCTTTACCGTGCTTCACCATATTTATTTGTTCTTTACCGTGCTTCCCCAAGATTTCAAAAAGCTTTACTTACTACACTACAATGGTTAACTTCCAGAGACTTGGGAATGGGTGGTTGTTTAGTGTTGTGTTGTGTTAATAGGCATCCTGTTTTTCTGTCAGGAATGCTCATTATTGTTCCAGCTGTTACTGCTTTGAGTAATCTTTCTATAATACACATGGGGAACATCTGCAACAAGCTAGTGCCTTAGATCAGAACATCTCGAACCAGATTTTTGCAGCTGGTTTTGCCGATTAATACAAACAAACAGTAATTCCTTTGAGATGTCAACCCAGAGGCATGTATTGAGAAACCAGAGCAGCAATTAGACATGCTTTGATAAATACAACACGACCAGTGGTCAGTGTTCAGATGTGGAATCCCATTGCTTCAAAAGCACAATAAATATGCTACCCTTTCCTTCTTCAGAAATTATTACAACATACAAATACAACATACATTTCTTGTTAATACGAATTTCAAGGGACTAGCAAAAAAAATGTAATCTATTATCAGTAATTCGTATTATCAGGAGTCTAAGCCAAATCCCTCCTCTCAGTTTTTATTGAAGTCACACTAACACTGAAATCAGATTTCAATTACAGAACAATAAAAAATATTGTGCATTTATACACAACAGGCAATATTAGGGGTGAAGCGCTGGTGGGCACATTTATTAATCGAATAAAAATGTTGAACAGGAAATAAAATACCTTCACAAAGTAGCCAGCACGAGTATTAATTGTTTTTATTCTTACTTTCTTTATCTCACGACTCACATCTCTCTCTCCACCCTGAACACCAACCTCGCTCAGCCAAAGCTGCAGGTTTTTATACATGTGACCGTCTCCAGATTAGCAATAAATGAATCAATCTGGGGACAGTCACAGTCTGCACGAGTTTAGCATGGCTGGGGAATTTTAACCCCATCCATGCTTTAAAATAATTAACAAAACAATGTTCAAACAAAAGACAGTAACTTTAAATAATAATGCTACAAATACAAAATAACACAAATACAAAAAAAAACATTGCAAATGAACTGCACTTGAAACCTGCATATTATTATTATTATTATTATTATTATTATTATTTATTTCTTAGCAGACGCCCTTATCCAGGGCGATTTACAATCGTAAGCAAATACATTTCAAGTATCACAGTACAAGTAATAATACAATTAAGAGCAAGATAAATACAATGACTTTGGTTCAAGCAAGTACAAGTGTGACAAAATACAATTCAATAATACAGCAGATAACAGTGTCAGTGATAGTTACATCAGGATATGATTAAATACAAAATACTACAGATTAAACACTTGGCAGATTACAGTATTCTGAAGTACAGGATTAAATGCAGTAAAATAGGGGGCAGATAAGAGCAAGTAAAGCACATTTAAGGAAGGGTGATAAGTGTCCCAGGGGAAAAACAGAGGAGTTCTACAGGTGCTGTCTGAAGAGGTGAGTCTTAAGGAGGCGCCGGAATGTGGTCAGGGACTGGGCAGTCCTGACATCTGTAGGAAGGTTATTCCACCACTGCGGAGCGAGGGTGGAGAAGGAGCCGGCTCTGGAGGCAGGGGAGCGTAGGGGAGGTAGAGCCAGTCTTCTAGTGCAGGCGGAGCGGAGAGGTCGAGTGGGGGGTGTAGGGAGAAATGAGGGTCTGGAGGTAGCTGGGTGCAGTCTGGTCAAGGCATCTGTAGGCTAGTACAAGAGTCTTGAACTGGATGCGAGCGGTGATCGGGAGCCAGTGGAGTGAGCGGAGTAGTGGAGTTGCGTGGGAGAAGCGAGGCAGAGAGAACACCAGGCGGGCAGCGGAGTTCTGGATGAGCTGGAGCGGACGGGTGGCAGACGCAAGGAGGCCAGCCAGGAGGGAGTTGCAGTAGTCTAGGTGGGAGAGTACCAAGCATATCCCATTCTGACCACAGGCATTTTTAAACCACAAAAGCATGGCGTCCTAAACATCAGGATATTGAGCAAATTGGAAATGCTGATCGCTTGCATACAGTTTGCTGTTCATAGGCCTGTATTATTGTATCCCGGTTTTTCAGAATGGTAGAGAAAGTGTTCCTGGGAATGTTGAAATCTTTCTTTTTCTTGTACTGTAGTGCATTATCCACAGCTTTCAACACCTCGACTTTTGCCTGCAAGGATAATAGTGTATGTTGTTGCATTGATTCATGAAAATGGCTGTGGAAGGGTGGTGGGTAATTCACTGACACAGGACACAGATATGAGGCTGAAAACACCGCACAGGTGCCCAGTTTTATTAGAAACGTATTTTGGGATGGCCTGCCGTACCAACTATGGTAGCAACAGAGCCACAACTATACCAGAGCGGTACAGGGTACAGAGGTTTAAACAAAAGTACAAATCAAAAGGCGAAAGGAACAGGGAAAACAAAACACAGTAAACAAAACTACAGCTCGGCAGTTTGAACTAGGGGTTTTATTCTCCCTCAGCCTTTTCTACACTGGGGGCTGCCCAAAGTTTTACCTTTTTTTATTTTTTCTTTATTATTTATTTATTTGTCTTGCTGGGATTTTTTGTGATTTTCCTAAGTGAATTCGTTACGTCTTGGGCAGACCTGAGGGAACAGCAGAATGAAACTTATAGGGAGCTAAATTCCCCAAGACCCGCCTCCCAGCCACTCAGAGAGAAGGAAAGTCCGCACACCCACTCTCCCCCCTCTCCGTGTCACTGCCATGACTGACAGGCGGACATTGACGAGCTGCTGCCCTCTCCCTGCAGCACTATGAAACGTCAGAAGAGTCAGCACAGGTCTCCCCTGTTACATATCCTCCCCTTAGAATGGCACCACCGGTCCATTCGAAAATCCTACATCCCCCATGCCTTCCCGTAGAGAAAAAATCTGCGTTTTGATGCAGCTTCCTGCTCGGTGGACAACCCTGAAGGCATAGGGCTGCAGGGGTACCACCGCGTGATTCTGGCGTTGTTATCCTTCATGTGAAGCCATGTATGATTTAACCAGGGTGAAACAGGATTAGTTTTGGAGTTTTCGAGTTGCCCATTTTTGCGAGACACTCCTTTATGGTACTATTGTTGATATACAGGACAGGTGCTCGCTTCCCCGCACCTCCTGGGACAACACTGCGAGACCTGTCTCTGACGTTCCGTCTGCAGGTAAACCTCTTACCGAAATCGGACTGCATAGCACTGGCTTGCTACACAACCTCCGCTCAAAGCGAGAAAGGCCTCTGGCAGGTGAGATCCACTGAATGTTGGGGCAGCCTTCCTGGTGAGGTCTGTCAAGGGGTGACTGTGGCGGAAGCCCGGAATGAACTTCCTGTAATAGCCCGCTAGTCCCAAGAAAGAGCGCACCTGGGGTTTTGGTTGTAGGGACCGCCAGTCAGCCAAGGCTTTCACCTTAGCAATCAGCGGTCTGATCTTGGAACCCCAAATCCACTCACTCTTCCCAATGGCACATTTCTTTGGGTTAGCAGTGAGCCCAGCCTCCAGATTAATGCTGACACAGATGACTGCCAATCCTCACTGTGGATAACCCTCATCTATTATATTGCTGATGGGGACGAAAACTGATCCATACCTGGAAAGTGGCTGGTCAGTATAACCCAAAGGGCATGGTCCTAAATTGGTATAATCTGAAGCATCGAAAACGCCGTCCCTCTCTGATTCCGGGTCAGGGTATCTGCCAGCACCCTTCGTTAAATCCAGTGTACATAAAATGAGTTGCCCAGACGCCCAGCAATTCATCTACCGGGGCATGGGATAGCGTCAAACCGATTTTTCATTAACTCAAAGTCAATGCAAAATCGAGTTGACCCGTCCGGCTTATCCACTAAAACAATTGGACTATTCCAGTCACTTTGGGACTCTTCTATTAAGTCTCAGCATTTCATCAATTTCGTTTTTTATTACCTGTCTTTCAAACTCAGGCCGGTATTTGCTGAAGAGCTCAACTTCAATGTGATGATTACCGAGTCTGCCCGGGACGGGAGAAAACACATCAGGAAATTCCGTCATCTGTTTGCCTGACATTTCTGTGTTGGTGTCAGATTTCTGCAATATCTGCCACCCTGATTTTTCGCCAACACAGAAAGATCAGGTCCCAGGTCGGTGACGCCATCCATGCGCCACTACCAATGCCTCCGGTTGCAGCCAGGGCTTCAGGAGGTTAACTTGTAAATGTGATTCTCCGTCGCTCCGGCTGGCAGATCTCATAATCCACCGCCCCCAATTGTAACCTCAAAGGGTCCTTGCGGTACAGCCAGGAGTTTTGACTCAGAACTGGGTAATAATAGATTTTATCCCAGGCTGAAAGTCTCTCGGCTCCTCTATTGTATTGTCTTTTGTCTGTGTTGTGCCTGCTGCAAATTATCCAAGCCCATTTTCCAACAGGAGGCGTTTGCGCAGGTTACACGGACTGCATTGTTCATTATCCTGCTGTTCCTCCCACATGTTGACCAGATGAACACCCGGGGCCGCCCCCAGCTCGAATGGCGAAAACCCTTGGAAGCCTGGGGTACCTCTCTGAAGAAAGAGAAGGGGAGGAATCAGCTGGTCCCAGTAAGCACATCACTGCTAATAAATCTGCGCAACATGCTCAGGGTCTTATTAAAGCGCTCCACAAGACCATCGGTTGAGGATGAAACACCAGGTCCTAATGGTCTTAATCCCCAAAAGTTTACATGTTCGGAAGCCGAGACATAAAGTTGGTTTTGGTTTTTGTTTTGGGGATCCCCACCCGGGGAGAAAACCTTATATGGCAACAGACTTATATACATAGATATATATAGCCTCTGGATATAATCCAAAATGACCACAGGTGTGTGTAAAAACTCCTTTCCAATGGCCCGACTATGTCCATCCCAATACGCTCAAACGGAGCTTCCACTAGGGGCAACGGCACCAGTGGTGCTGGTGGGGACTATTTAGGGCTATGTGTTTTGACGTCACCATCCAACCCCAGCCAATAGAACCGTGTCACAAGCCTTTTGGTTTTGTCCCTACCTAAGTGACCAGACAGAGGAATAGCGTGAGCAAGCTGCAATAAATCCTCCTTAAAGGGCTGAGGAATGAGCAAAACTTCCCGGTCTGGGGTAATTTTACGGTACAGAAGGTCTTGATTAATTTCAAAGTGAAAATGACGCGTCTGGGTCGAAACCATTAACCACAGCTGCTTGGTCAAAGAGTCTGCCCAGCACGTTGTCGCCCTTGCTCGAGTCGGAATAATGCAAGCTAAGAAATCAGTTCATATTCATTTTCAACTCGGGGTCAGATTTTAAAGCAGAGGCACGAGCCAGACCCCTGCGCTGGCTGGTGGGGCCTCCCCCAGACTCTTCACCAACCGCCCCCACCTGAAACTTCTCCGACCCCCCTCCATTGCCAGCCCTCATTCTTAGCGATCCGACGCTCCCGTTTAGGGGGTTTAAATTTATGACAAAAACCACTCCGGATCACGAAGGGAAAAAATCTCTCCAATTATTTCCTCTTTCTTAGCCAATAAGGAGGACGGGCTGTCAGGGCAGCTAACCAATCTTTAAACTGCTCACAGTCCCGTCCCAGAACTACCGGCACTGGCAATTGAGGACATAATCCTACCTGCACCTCGTCACTTGCTGGCCAATCGTCATATTCACACTGATCTTGGGATAGGAACGTACATCCCCATGAATACATTTAATATGCACCCGTCCCAGTATATGTTTATGCCCGGTGAGATTAGGCTCTCCTGTACTAGAGACTGACCACACCCTGAATCCAGGAGAGCCTGGGTTTTGCACCATCCACGGTCACAGGAATAACAAAACCCTTGTGCTGAAGTGACTGAGGTAATTGAACGTGATTACCTGGTAGGTGTCACTCCATCACCGGACAGTCCCGGGGCGAGGTGGCCCACCTCCCTGCACGTCCAACACCGCAGTGGGGTTGTTTTCGCCCTGGAGCCTCGGCAAGAGGTGGAAACAGAGCCATCAAAGGGGCTCGACGGTATGAATGAGACCCCGGTCCGACACCGCAGCCGCGGGAAACCCCGCTGCCCGGTCCCCGGGCGGAGCTCGCACAGCCCCCCGTCCAAAACCTTGTACACCCTTCCCCCAGTCCCTTCGCCCCTATCCGGGGCGGTGGGGCGGATGATTTCTCCCCGGCAGCCTGGCTGGCGTTGGTTCGGCTGCCGGTACTGCTCTGCCAGATCCAGGGTGGCGGGTGCCTGCCGCTGTACCCACAGCCGTGGTTCGGAGCTTCCAGAAAACGCCCACCACAATCACCTCCACCAGGTGGTCGCATCCGGCCGCAAACCACCCCATGGCATACTCATTTAGGCGATGAGCGATGGTTCTAGGTGCTCCTCGGGCGGGAAGCGCCTCCCGAAACCTCCTCCGATAGCCCTCGGTGTGGCCCCCACGCGATTCAGGATGGTAGCTTTTAGCGTGGGGTAGTCCATCATCCGGTCGGGGAGACAGCGTCCTCGCTGCTGCTTTGCGCCTCCCCGTTAACTGGGGCAAAGAGGTAACTGGCCCATTGGGCCTGATCCCACCGGCAGAGGTCGCCAGCGCCTGAACACCTCCAGGTAGGCTTCGGGTCGATCCTCTGCCGCCATCTTGGTGGGTCTCATCAACCGGGGTCAGGTCCCCGGAGCCGCCCCTTGCACTGCAGCCGTCAGGGTCTGACGCAGGAGATTCATCATTGGAACTGAGAAGCATCCATGCTGATGTGCATGCTTGAAGGGGGGCAGTGCCAGTGAATAACTTCTGACACCACGTGTGGAAGGGTGGTAAACTGACACAGGACACAGATATGAGGCTGAAAACACCGCACAGGTGCCCAGTTTTATTCATTTTGGGTTCAGCCATAAGGGGCTGTTGTCTGTGGCCTGATACCAACTATGGTAGCAACAGAGCCACAACTATACCAGAGCGGTACAGGGTACAGAGGTTTAAACAAAAGTACAAATCAAAGGCGAAAGGAACAGGGAAAACAAAACACAGTAAACAAAACTACAAAATAAAAAAAAAAACTGCAGCTTCACCCCAACCGTCGCTAACGGCCCGGTCTCCGATCCTACTAGCGGCTCCCTCAGCCTGCTCTACAGTATCGGGCTGCCTAAAGTTTTCCCCGCCACCGTTTTTATTTCTTTCTTTATTATTTATTTATTTGTCTTGCTGGGATTTTTTCGTCCCGCGGATTTTCCTAGCTTCAAGACGCCGTTTACGTCTCCGTGGGGACCTGAGGGAACAGCAGAATGAAACTTATAGGGTCAGCAATTCCCCAAACCCGCCTCCCAGCCACCAGAGAGAAGGCAACTCTCCCCTCTCCGTGTCACTGCCATGACTGACAGGCGGACACGAGCTGCTGCCCTCTCCCTGCAGCACAATGAACACGTCAGAAGAGTCAGCACAGGTCTCCCCCTGTTACAATGGCATTGATGCATGAGCACTAAAATAAACAACAGAGGTGCTAATCTGGATGCAAGTGAATACATTTGCCAATATACTCAGCTGTTTGAACTAGGGCTTTTATTCAATGTTTTCTTCCCTGGGGGGGGGGCTCCAAAATAATTTGCACTAATGGAAATTTGTGTTAAGTGAATTCGTATTATAAGAGGTAATTTATAATGAGCTAAATGACTGCTAAATTTGTCCGGGACATGTAGAAAATTCGTAGTCTCTGGAAATGAATGTAATCCAAGTTCATTTTAACAAGAACTGACTGTAACTGCTTGTAGCAGGGTGATTTCCCTGCACATTGGGAAATTAGTGTTGGTGTAATTTATATGTGGAAACAGATTTGTTTTGTGTGCTTTTTGGAGTTGTTATGTTTGATTAAATGATTGTTTACAGACAGGTGCTCGATTGAGACTTGCTGCCTGCTAGGTTTGGTTGAGAGGAAGAGCAGCGAGTGATTGGCTGTGTCGGTCCTCAATCAGCAGGTGGGCAGGTCTCGACTGAATGTCCGCCAGCATAAAAACATCTGGTTCTGGGTGACTGCACCGCCATGCTACAGAGGGGCGCTGCGTACACTCTGCGTACACAGATTTAACCTGATTAGCATTAATCTTGGAATATCCATTGTTACTTTAAGGAAGTCCAAGATTAATGCTGACCAGGGTCTGTGAAACCAACTGATTATGTTGTTCATCTAACTGTTATACCATTATCATCAGTATAACAGCAAAGTCTGAAGCATCAATGGCTATGTTTACAACAGAAATAGAAGTAGCACGCCTTATAAATACCTATAAAGTTGTTCCCCAGTAGTTTACTCCACAGTCCTCTCCAGTAATCTCAAAGTCATATGCTGGACATGCCCCCTTGTGTCTCTCAGCCTGACCTCTTGAATGCGCTGCACTCTAGATACTGTTTCAAACTGATGCCTTTTTGCTGAAGAGATCGGAGAGGATTACCTCTTCCGCTTTCCAAATGATCCAATCTGTTTGGTGTAATCCAACTCAATTTAATTATATCTGCCATTCACTCTCCCTGAACCATGGCCATCAGTGTGGCTTTAAGTCACTGTGTCTTGTTGAGATTCTGGCTGCTCTGAGTGATGAGGTTTGCGGTACAGAGTACAGTTACAAACGCTTTATAGATTCTATACAGCCAGGGAAGTCTCTCGACTCATACCTGCTTTTATATCGTGCGGGCCAAGAGCCTGCCAAGCTTAGGAGATGTTGATTTTTACACATCTGTTCACAACCACAGCAATGTTACTGAACACCTGCCCCTCACTCCTTACCCTGAAGATCGTAATTCATACTTGTAAGTGATCTTTAGACAGGCACGCCAAACATTTAAAAATACATTTCTCAGACTTTCTAAACAGCTGTTTCTTTTGTTTTGCAGCCACTGTATATATATATATATATATATATATATATATATATATATATATATATATATATATATATATATATATATATATTGGAAAAAATTAGAGACCACTGCAAAATTATCAGTTTCTCTGGTTTTACTATTTATAGGTATGTGTTTGGGTAAAATGAACATTTTTGTTTTATTCTATAAACTACTGACAACATTTCTCCCAAATTCCAAATAAAAATATTGTCATTTAGAGCATTTATTTGCAGAAAATGACAACTGGTCAAAATAACAAAAAGATGCAGTGTTGTCAGACCTCGAATAATGCAAAGAAAATAAGTTCCTATTCATTTTAAACAACACAATACTAATGTTTTAACTTAGGAAGAGTTCAGAAATCAATATTTGGTGGAATAACCCTGATTTTCAAGCACAGCTTTCATGCGTCTTGGCATGCTCTCCACCAGTCTTTCACATTGATGTTGGGTGACTTTATGCCACTCCTGGCGCAAAAATTCAAGCAGCCTCTTTGTGGTAACGCTTTCCATTAAGTGTCTCTAATTACTGTGGATTTACATAGTAGTTACAGTAATCCATCGCATATCTGACTGCGGTGGGACCAGAGTAAGGGCGGATATGTAAAAAGGCGGATGAATGAATCCTGTTTTAAATACCATTATGCACAGCTGTAACAATTACTATATTTTACACAATTATTGTTTTGAGATTCAGCTTTTAGTGTGGAGCTCCCCCAAATCCCTTGTTTAGAAAGATACAGGGTATTAATGTTTGCCATGTGGGTGCGTGCATTCGCTGCTGAGTGACAGGCAAGAGATTGACACGGAGGTTGAAGCTGATACGCCCCGCAGGCAAACAGGATTTATTTACATAGCAACACACTGAACAGCTCACGTGACACTACCAGCAATGGCAGCACACAGATCACCTACAACACAGTGTACGAAAACTTTGGTAGGATCTACAATATCTGAACTAATCTTTTCTGCTCAGTAATAAACTAATGTTGCTGAAAAGGTTGACCGTGGCGGATAAACGGATAGGGTGGATATGTGCATAGTTACAATGTACTTAATGTGTCGATTTTTTTGCATGATATAACCCTAACTCTATACCTAACTCTAAACCGATCCCTACCCCGCTAACCCTAACCCTACAGTAACCATAACACTTTTCTGATACAATTGTATATATATCGTGCACAAAGATGTACACGTTAAGTACATTGTAACTATGCATAATAACATTATAATAACTGGTGAGCAATGTTTTCAATGGGCTCTTCCAGTTGATATTTCCCATAATAACTGCCCGGTTATTACGGGGACCATGCGCTCGTTAACACCAGCAACAGAGCGAGACCCCAGCACGAGCTGTCAAAATGAAAGGAAAAAATTGCTCACCAGAGATTACAAAAAATTGGGGAGGGATGCTTGGATGTGTAGCATATCTCACACTACACCATGCATTATTCTCTATGTAATTATGTGTTAGTACACATGTATTTTAAGGCTTATAGTTTTCTACTAAAAGCCATAACTCCACTCAGTGTTTATATAATGTATTAACCTTTAGTTCTTACTATGTTTTCACATTGAACTTATAGTGCTCACAAGAAGCAATTACAGACAGGATAATCAGTGGCATTGAAGGCAAAAGAAGGTAGATACTCATAACAAGACATTGCCTGTTAAATCTACTGGTTTAAGTTCTCCTGTATTTGAACTTGTGAAAAGGCTTTCCTTTCGGCAACAATTTTGTTGATTGTAGGTAAAACATAATGTTCTGTTTCTACCTGGTTTGCAAGCACTGGAATTACAGTAGGAGCTCAAAAAGGTGAACCGATTTGACCACAGAGTATGTTAGCTAACCCAAGCCCGGAGGAAGGCCTAAGCAAACTAGGGAGCCGTCTAGAGCGGCAAATTTAGGGAGATAGTTCAGGGGACAGTTTAGGGGGACAGTACTTAATGAGACAGATTTACAGACTCCTATCATCACCAATGCATAATACACAGGTGTGTAGGGTTATTCAATGGTTCCGTGATAAGCCATTCATGTATCTTAATTACAAATGAGAAATGTAATACTGATAAACTGTGCATACAGACGCTGTTTGCTGCCTTCATGTTTAATAATAGCCTACGTGCTTAATTAGTTTAATTACAGTGATGTGTATAATTAGACTGACAATATTGGGGAAGGTAGTAGTTGGCGTGACAGCGTCTGTGTTGCCCTGCAGCCCTGTCACAGTTTTGTGTTTGTATTTTCAAAACATAGAGTACATTGGGAGTGTGTTTTTTTGATAATATTGTAGCATTGTGTGGAAATGAATGCAGCGGTTTATCAAGCCGGGACTCTACACTGGACCAGCAAAGTGTGCTGCTTTACCAGCCAGTGGTACAGCTTATTTCCTTCTTCGTTCCTTAGTCCCACTTTTCTTTGGCTCTCCTTGGCTGTTCTCTCCAATTCTCTCTCCTTTAGCCGCTGCAGCTGCTTGCCACTGCTCTCACTCTTCTACTTATCCCCCCATCCAGGCCACACCCCCAGTGCATCAGCCACCAATCCCAAGCATGCACGGCTTCCTGCTCTTGGCCCCTGGTTTCCCGCTGTCAATCCCTTGCAACATTCTTGTAACAATTTACCCCTGATTTGTGACAACAATGTTGCAACCGGGTCCCGCCCACTCTGCAAGCTGAGCTCCTGATTGGTGGCGATTCAATCAATAAATCTTTATTTTTATATATCGCCTTTCACAATAGAGCATCGCAAAGCACTTTACAATGATAAAAACATTAATAAATATTACAAAAAGTAATAAAACAATAAAACAATAAAACAGTAAAACAAGCAAGTACAGGTAAGAAAACACCAGCTGCGGTTGAACCTTTGACTCTGGGTCACAAGAACACAGTTACTTACAGCAGACCCAGGTCATTACAGTATTGTGATGTAATGTAATGGTTACAGCAGACCCAGGTCATTACAGTATTGTGATGTAATGTAATGGTTACAGCAAACCCAGGTCATTACAGTATTGTGATGTAATGGTTACAGCAGACCCAGGTCATTACAGTATTGTGATGTAATGGTTACAGCAAACCCAGGTCATTACAGTATTGTGATGTAATGTAATGGTTACAGCAGACCCAGGTCGTTACAGTATTGTGATGTAATGGTTACAGCAGACCCAGGTCGTTACAGTATTGTGATGTAATGGTTACAGCAAACCCAGGTCGTTACAGTATTGTGATGTAATGGTTACAGCAGACCCAGGTCGTTACAGTATTGTGATGTAATGGTTACAGCAGACCCAGGTCATTACAGTATTGTGATGTAATGTAATGTTTACAGCAAACCCAGGTCATTACAGTATTGTGATGTAATGGTTACAGCAGACCCAGGTAGTTACAGTATTGTAATGTAATGGTTACAGCAAACCCAGGTCATTACAGTATTGTGATGTAATGTAATGGTTACAGCAAACCCAGGTCGTTACAGTATTGTGATGTAATGGTTACAGCAGACCGAGGTCATTACAGTATTGTGATGTAATGGTTACAGCAGACCCAGGTCGTTACAGTATTGTGACGTAATGGTTACAGCAGACCCAGGTCGTTACAGTATTGTGATGTAATGGTTACAGCAGACCCAGGTCGTTACAGTATTGTGATGTATTGTAATGTAATGCTTACAGCAGACCCAGGTCATTGCAGTATTGTGATGTAAATAGTTCTGTTTTCGCCTGATAAACTTTTGTTTACCAACGCATTAGATCAGGGGTCTCCAATCCTGGTCCTGGAGGGCCGGTGTCCCTCCTGGTTTTTGTTCCAACTGTACCCTAAATTACTTAATTGGACCAATTAAGCTTATAATAAGCATTTAATTGGTCCAATTATGTAAGTTAAGGTACAGTTGGAACAAAAACCAGGAGGGACATCAGCCCTCCAGGACCAAGATTGGGGACCCCTGCATTAGGTAATTTGACAGCACAGATTCATACATAGGCATAATTTACACGGGGGACGTGGGGGGCATGTCCCCCTCACCTTTTCAATGATGGGGACTATACATTTTATTTCACCATAATGTATTGGTATAATCACTAGTCAGTATAGAAGTCAATGGAAAGAAAATGGGATTGGATCCAGGATCACTGGAGCCGGATCATGAGATGGTGTTTTATACGAGGATCTGGATCAGGCTCCGATCCTGGAGCTACACACACCTTAAATAGGGAAACTGACCAATCAGAAGTGAACATACATGGCGTGTAATTTAAAGACCCCAGCTGACAAATTTGTATACAACCTGAGATCACAGTAATATTGGGGAAAAATGGCAAACGGATAGACAGAGATAGAGGATGCGCTACATTGCTGAAAAAGTGACTAAATTCGGTAGGATGGTAGATGCTCAAGGGAAGTTGGTAAATATTAATTGAACATATGTCACATGGCTTGGCCGCCATATTGGATTGAAAAAAAACATTTTGCCTAAATGTAAAAATGTGTCTTTTGAAAACCACTAATTGCAGAGTGTGAAAGTTGGTAAACTTGTTGAGGGATAGTCCAAGATTAACTGGTGTTTGTAAGAAGCTGATAGGTTGTGTGGTATGGCGACCATGCTGCATGACGTCAAAAGTGCACGGTACAGACGTCATAATCACAACCTACAAAGATCTTCTCCCAAACCGCTAGTCCGATTGAAGCAAACCCAACAGCACATATGATCGTAGTGTGGTTGTCTTTAAAGGTTGTTCAAGGGAAGTTGCTACAATAAAAAACATGGCAGCCACGTTGGATGACATCATCAACATACAAAACTGGCTAATAACTCCTTATACAGTGCAGACAGGGCCATGGTTACAATGGAACACATATAGTAACCCATGACCTCTGACCTTTCCTAAAGGTCAAATGTAAAACTGGCTTATAACTCCTTATAGAGTGCACATAGGGTCATGGTTACTATGTAATAATGGCATTCTGCACTATTTGCTAAAGTGTTTGGTACTGCTACTGGTACTGGTACTGGAAGCCGTAAAGTTGCTGGCAACTCTAGTTTTAAATTGAAACAGTAAACTTAAAACAGCAAAATGACCTTTGTGCCTTGTGCTAAATACATTACCAAGAACATTTTACACAATTATTATAACAAATTAATCACAATATATTACTGATTCTAAATTATTTTGCGTGTTCAAATACATCGCACAGACTCTCGCATCTCTATTTATCAATGTTCCAAAAACTCACTTTTGGTCACGTTTTACTAAACATTTTTAAATTAATAAATAAACAATTACCATAACAAACATTATCGTAATCATCGTAGTAAAGGTGAGTTCTTACCTGTAAACAGGAATTAATTTAAAGTTTGCATCTCATTGTCTGGAGCTTGGTGTTATTCACATTATCATCGATACACTGCGGTTTCAGGTTCAAGCTACATCTACATATTTTAAGTGAATGGAAGCTAAAAATACTTTTTAAAAACACTCTTTTCTTAAACCTATACAGTACGAGCATCGTTTTAATAGCAAAACTGTATTTATCTTAAGTATTTCAATTGTGGGGAAACTTCAACGTTTCTAGAAATATATTTCAAGGGCAATTCTCAGCCCTCTCATTTAATTTGCCTTGTGCCACACTTGCTCTAGAGCTCAACGATGCCCCCAGTGGCCGGTTGTACTAAAGGAATCTGATCCTGGATCCAGGCTCGATCTGATCAGAGCTTCGTGCTCTTTGAAGACATGGCTTCGTTATTCCATGACTCAGAAGCGACTGAATAATACAGCTATTTGGCACACTCATGACAACATTGTGCCAACAATGTATTGTTTCAAATGATTGCTGCAGGAATGTCTTTGGGTCTTTTAATTAGACATACAAGGGATGCAATATTTTGTTATACTTGTTTGTAACATATTTTATTATTTCAGATAGACAAATCTTCATGCATGCCCCAGCTACAGAAACTGCCCCCCCCCCACTTTTGAAACCAAAGTTATGCCACTAGATCCATGTTAAATTGGGATCCATAATGTGTGCTACGTAAGTTAAAAAGCTATATATTTTGGTCTGCCTAGCTTATTCTAACATTGGTATTGGCCCCACAACCTACCGTTTTAAAATGGTTTGATATTTCCCTATAGTGTTGTGTTCTTCTGTAGAACAGTTGTTAAGCATGAAAAAGCTAATTTGCAGCATCAAAGGAACATTAATGCTTTTGCATTAATTTTAACATTAATTTTCAACCAGTACATTTAGTTTCATATTACAGTTTAAAATGATGATGTTATTGAAGTTATGAAACAGTAATTTCAAAATCCCATATACCATGGGAAACCCAGTTTAAAATCCGTACAATTTTTCCAAACAGAAACCAGATTATATATAAGCACACTGAGCAATTGCACAATTCAAGCTGAATCAAAAACTTGCTGATTAAAAAAAAAAAAAAAAAAAAAAAAAAAAAAAAAAAAAAAAACATTACCTGCTATGCTTTGCCTAGGGCAGCAAGTTGCCTAGCACCGGCCCTGAGCTGACCTAATAAGAAGAAGTCATAGTTATTTTCTCCATAGATTCACAACCATAATCACCTACTGTACTGTCGCTCCCAGTGCCTACCTGTGAAGACATGTCCTCCTGACACTGTTTTCCCAATGAACTTTGATCCTCGAAAGGCGAAAACAAAATAGTAAAGTGTTTGAAAAAAAATCTAGATTTATAGATTAGTGGTTTGCCAAGAGTTCAGACGAGTGGCAGTTTCTAATTGTTGTCAAAGTGTGGTTCAATCTTACGAAGACAATCTGGTCGAAAGGGTTTTATTTTATTATTATTATTATTTATTTCTTAGCAGACGCCCTTATCCAGGGCGACTTACAATCGTAAGCAAATACATTTCAAGTGTTACAATACAAGTAATACAATAAGAGCAAGAAATACAATAACATTTGTTCAAGTGTGACAAACCACAATTCAATAATACAGCAGATAATAGTGATAGTTACATCAGGATATGATTAAATACAAAATACTACAGGTTAAACACTTGGCAGATTACAGTATTCTGAAGTACAGGATTAAATGCAGTAAAATAGGGGAAGATAAGAGCAAAATAAAGCACATTTAAATGAAGGGTGATAGTGTCCCAGGATACAAACAGAGGAGTTCTACAGGTGCTGTTTGAAGAGGTGAGTCTTAAGGAGGCACCGGAATGTGGTCAGGGACTGGGCAGTCCTGACATCTGTAGGAAGGTCATTCCACCACTGCGGAGCAAGGGTGGAGAAGGAGCGGGCTCTGGAGGCAGGGGAGCGTAGCGGAGGTAGAGCCAGTCTTCTAGTGCAGGCGGAGCGGAGAGGTCGAGGGGGGGTGTAGGGAGAGATGAGGGTCTGGAGGTAGCTGGGTGCAGTCTGGTCAAGGCATCTGTAGGCTAGTACAAGAGTCTTGAACTGGATGCGAGCGGTGATCGGGAGCCAGTGGAGCGAGCGGAGTAGTGGAGTAGCGTGGGTGGCGAAAGCAGAGAGAACACCAGGCGGGCAGCAGAGTTCTGGATGAGCTGGAGCAGACGGGTGGCGGACGAGGGAGGCCAGCCAGGAGGAGTTGCAGTAGTCTAGGCGGGGAGAGTACCAGGGCCTGGACCAGGAGCTGGGTAGCATAGTTGGTGAGGAAGGGTCGGATTCTTAGGATGTTGCTCAGGAAGAATCGGCAAGTGCGTGCCAGAGTGGAGATGTGCTGGGAATAAGAGAGGCAGGGGTCCAGGGTGACTCCAAGGTTCTTAGCGGAGGAAGAGGGAGAGAGTGTGGTAGATTCAGAGGAACAGAGATAGAGATCAGAGGAGGGGAGGAGGAGGGAAAGAAAAGGAGGTCAGATTTAGAGAGGTTGAGTTTGAGGTGATGCGAGTGCATCCAGGAGGAAATAGCAGACAGACAGGTAGAGATACGGGAGGAGATGGTGGAGTCAGAGGTGGGGAAGGAGAGGAAAATCTGAGCATCATCAGCATAGAAATGGTATGAGAAACCATAGGATGCGATGAGGGGGCCCAGGGAGCGGGTGTAGAGAGAGAACAGGAGAGGACCCAAGACTGACCCTTGGGGGACTCCAGTTAAGAGAGGGTGAGGTGTGAAGGTTGCTCCACGCCAGGTTACCTGGTAAGTGCGGTTGGAGAGGTAGGAGGAGAACCAGGCCAGAGCAGTGCCAGAGATCCCCAGGTCAGCAAGAGATGATTTATTTCCACTGGCTCATTGTACTGACAGTTGGACTCTGGGAAGGTTGATAAGAATAAGAGGGGGGGGTATATGGAGTTGCGGTAGATCAGAGTAGATCAGATTTCAGACGTGGAAACCTTAGCTTTCTGGGGCCCTGGAAGTGGCGAGCTGTCAAGACATTCCCTGCACAGGGAGGGAGATTGTGGTACAGGTCTAATTGAAATCTGACAGAATGGTAAATGCAGTGTAGAAGCCAGCTCATGTAAGGAAGAAATGGGAGCAGATGGCTGAGGTGGAAATAGATTAAAGAGAAGGCCAGCTCCTGAGGCTCTTTGAAGCTTCAAGATGTGCAGCCCTGTACTAGAAGAGTCACGGCTTGAATAGATGGGGTTATATTTGACATTTTCCTAATTAAAAGTCAATGAACTGTAAATATATATTTAATTTCAGTTTTCACAGTTAATGATAGCCTTATATTTACCTAAGAGATTAACGGAAATGTTTGAAAAACTAGAGAGTGGTAATGAGCTCAATACTCTCCGTGCATCCTCCCACAGGAATTTAGTTTATTTTAAATTATTGTATTTTAATCCAGTTAAAGAGTTAAGGTGCCCCAAGTCCTGCAGCTATCATTTCTGAGATTTCTACTTTCTCATGCCTCTGTTTTCCATCTCACTACAGCGATTGGCCAAAAGTGTTGCATCACCCTATCGAATAATGTTACGTTAACAACAAATTACAAACCTCTTTGTAGTTTTCCATATTATTAACAAAAAACTGACAGAAATTGAAAAATGTGACATTTCAAAATCTAACATGAAATGCTGTACTACTATTATGGCTTCCGGTAGACTTTTGAAATATCATTTTGTAGTTTCTTTAATTACATGATGTTAAATAAAAGATCTAAATTATGTTCATATATAGTTTTTTTTTAATTATGACTCAATATTAAAATTCTAGGTGATGCTAAACATTTGACTATTGCTGTATAGCCAGTTGATTTTGCATCAGTGCTAAGGAACAAAAGCAATAATCAGCCACACATTTTGAAGCAACCTGTAAGACATGCAGCAGCTGTGGGGTCTTGTTCCTGCAGATTAAATACACAATGGGCGATGACACCTGGGTCCTGCCCAAGCATTTAACATGTACACTTCCTCAAAAGTACAGGCTGTGGTGTTGACGGAGTGTGTAAGCAGGGGACTCACTTTAAGAGTGCACAGACTTCCCACATTTCATTGTCCTCCATGGTAATGGAGAGGGGAGCTTGGGAATGTTAGATATAAGTCGACATACTGTATGCTGCCACACAGGCACTGACAAGCAGCAGCTGTGTGGGTACATTTGATGCCTCTGTAGTCTATCACTTTCCAGCAGGTGGAGATGAACATGGGGAGAACTACAGTGTGAGAAAGCGAACATTGTGACATAAACTAAACATGCAGTAGATAAAACAATTTAACTTCCCCTTCCCATAAGAAAAATACAATTGCTCACAGTTATATAGGAACGAGTTACTTCTTGACAACAGTGACTAATGTCAATATATGTTTTTATAAATCCCTGCAGTACTGTATTGCGGTTTGAGTCCACCTACTGCAGCGCTCACTAGTCACATTGTAAAATAGCATGGAGGCTATGTAAATGAACTGATTTATGTTTCTCTGATTAGATCTGGTGTGTATAATTAGTGAAAGAGGCCTGCCACTCTTCCTCACGTTATTTCACTGATGAAGTCTTGAGGCTAGGGGAGGGGGACAGTACTGTCCGGTTAGCACACCAAGAGCAAAGATAGCACACCGATGCTGCGTTTACACTGCCACCTCGGACCTAAGCCGACTCAGGCCCAACTGATCGCGGAGATTCTTATCATTTTTCACGTAGCGTTTACACTGCGGTTGTGCCCTGAGCCGGCTTAGGTCCGAATGCGCGTGCATATCATCTAAATTACAATACATGCTCGGTGACGTCATAACGACCACTGAAGGGATGACAAGTTTTCCCCTCCCCAAACCACAAAGGCAGAAGAGGCAGAGTGGTATTACAAATGAACAATACAGTCGTGTTCATATTGCGTGGACTCGTCTTAATTAAAGATATACTTATCTTGCAGTCTACGAGAAAAATGGTTATTCGTTTGACAGTGTTTGACACAATATAGCGGTTCCTGACCCATTTGTTATGTGAAGGTGTGACAGAGATCGAATGGTGCTTGGTGTTAGATCTCCCTCTCGACCTGTGAGGGCACTGTGTAATGGGAACAGAGTACCCTTAACTAAATGGCACGACAACTTATTCCTTAGGGTAGGTGGAAGTCGGTCATTTAGGAAAGGGGCGCAGCTACGGTATCCAAACTCAATGACCCACACGGTAAATGGTGTGGCATTTGAGGATTGGAGGAGCGGATGCACTCGTTAACCTAGGGGTCATGAGCGAGGATATAAATAGGGGACTTAGCATACGTGATCTGTTCCTTGGTAAATGGTTAGTGCTAAAAATCTACAAGGAGTCTGTGTGCTGTTTCATGAACTGTGAGTTTTGTCTTGTGTTTGTTAGTGTTTTGTTAACTGTCGTCTGTTTTTAATAGACTACCAGTTGCACGATCTGGAGGTGTAGCGAAAGTCAGCATAAACCCGGACATCACTTTCACCCCTGCATTTCACAGAGAACTGTATTACACCACTTGCACGTATTCACTATCCCTAAGAACTGTGTTTGTGTTTTGTGTTTAGTGTTGTTGTGTAAAACTGGACTTTTTGGTTACGGGTCAAACCGGGGGATTTACAAATACCGAGTGATACACGCCGCTGTATCACTCCATTATTATTATTTACAGGTGTTTGCCATAAGGCTCTGGACATTGTTAATTAAATCAATAAACACCCTTGCACCTGGAAATCATTGTCTGTCTGTTTTGTATCCACTCTGCACGCACGCACCTGTATTCACTCACCACTTTGCCACAGAAGGATTTCACCTTGAGTAAGATAAGTACATTTGCTGTTTATTACTGTAATAATAAAACCCCTTTTTGTTTTCAAAAGAACTCTATTCTGTTTCTTCAACAATGTTATCTCACCTTGTATATATACATAATTGTATTATTTTTTGTTAAAATAGGCTGAGCAGCCACAGGAATACCGTAGAAAAAACATTTACTGTATACAATTGCACTTAACACATTTTATTTTTTCAAATTAGCCTTGTTACAAATACTACTACTGCAAATGAATACATAATAATAATAATAATAATAATAATAACTAGAACTGCCAGGCAGTTTAATGGCTCCCAAGCCCTAGTACCAGTACCAAACACTTAAGCAATTACTGGAAGAAGCAGGTTTAGTTCTTGATATTTGACAAGTTTTAAATCTGAGATTTGGAAAGAGATTTCGAAAGTTTTTTCCCGAAAATGCATCAGGCAGCTGTCTTGGTTCACGCACAAACACCATTTACTGATACAGGCATGATGATTTTCAGGTTTGGAGTTAATCAAGTAAATCATTTTTAAACTGAAGCAGTTTTAATCCTTTGCGGTCCATTTATTCAGCGCGTCTCAGGCACGTCAGGTCCAATTTATTTTCACATGCGCAGTTTATTTTATACGCGCTGTTTAAAAGGTTTTTTTTTCACAGTAAAACAGGTTTAAAAGGTTAACACACCAAGAGCAAAGAGGCTAGCACACGAAGAACAAAGAGGTTACCACACCAAGAACAAAGAGGCTAGCACACCAAGAACAAAGAGGTTAGCACACCAAGAGTAAAGAGGTTAGCACACCAAGAGCAAAGAGGCTAGCACGCGAAGAACAAAGAGGTTACCACACCAAGAACAAAGAGGTTAGCACACCAAGAGTAAAGAGGTTAGCACACCAAGAACAAAGAGGTTACCACACCAAGAGCAAAGAGGTTACCACACCAAGAGCAAAGAGGTTACCACACCAAGAGCAAAGAGGTTACCACACCAAGAGCAAAGAGGCTAGCACGCGAAGAACAAAGAGGTTACCAAGAACAAAGAGGTTACCACACCAAGAGCAAAAGAGGTTAGCACACCAAGAGCAAAAAGGGTTACCACACCAAGAGCAAAGAGGTTACCACACCAAGAACAAAGAGGTTAGCACACCAAGAGCAAAGAGGTTACCACACCAAGAGCAAAGAGGTTAGCACACCAAGAGCAAAGAGGTTACCACACCAAGAGCAAAGAGGTTAGCACACCAAGAGCAAAGAGGTTACCACACCAAGAGCAAAGAGGTTACCACACCAAGAGCAAAGAGGTCAGCACACGAAGAACAAAGATAACACACCAAGAGCAAAGGTGATCACTTAACATGTGGCAAGGGTTTAAAAGACAACCCACTTAAGGATGGCCTTTAACACCTGAGGAAAGAAAGACACTTTTATATCTTTTTTAATAACAGTCAATTTCTGGTTAATGCTCTGTGCACATATTTGAAGAGAACAAGGACGGATATAACTGAGTGTCAATGTCACTGCATTTACTGTAGTAGCTGTGTGCGTGACAGGCACAGTAAGATAGTGAATGTTAAATACATGCATTTGTATATATGTGTCTGGCCAGTGTATCAGATGACCATTTTATGAAACATGTTATAAAGAAACTCTATTGTATATACAGTACATTCTAGTGAAAAGTCAGTTGCTGGCAAAAAAAACAACACATTACTTGGCATTTACCCCTTTTACCCCTTTTTAGTTAACTCTGTATTGCTCAGGAGGACAGGTGTTTTTGATACTGTATGAGTTAACTCTGTATTGCTCAGGAGGACAGGTGTTTTTGATACTGTATGAGTTAACTCTGTATTGCTCAGGAGGACAGGTGTTTTTGATACTGTATGAGTTAACTCTGTATTGCTCAGGAGGACAGGTGTTTTTGATACTGTATGAGTTAACTCTGTATTGCTCAGGAGGACAGGTGTTTTTGATACTGTATGAGTTAACTCTGTATTGCTCAGGAGGACAGGTGTTTTTGATACTGTATGAGTTAACTCTGTATTGCTCAGGAGGACAGGTGTTTTTGATACTGTATGAGTTAACTCTGTATTGCTCAGGAGGACAGGTGTTTTTTTGATACTGTATGAGTTAACTCTGTATTGCTCAGGAGGACAGGTGTTTTTGATACTGTATGAGTTAACTCTGTATTGCTCAGGAGGACAGGTGTTTTTGATACTGTATGAGTTAACTCTGTATTGCTCAGGAAGACAGGTGTTTTTGATACTGTATGAGTTAACTCTGTATTGCTCAGGAGGACAGGTGTTTTTGATACTGTGTGAGTTAACTCTGTATTGCTCAGGACAGGTGTTATTTTTATTGCACTTGGCAACCTGGCATTGGCGTCTCTTGCGGCTCTCAGTGGGGTTACCAGCTTCAGCTGTGGGTACACGCTTGGCAGTCTCCATCTGTTCCAAATGCTTCTTGTGAAGTTCCTGTGCTAACTGTAAAATGTATTCTCTCCTTGGTAAATTCTTCTCCGTGCATTCTTTATAAAGAATTGATGGCTTAAAGGAGTTGATGGCTTCTATGTCCAATACATTGTGAAACACCTGAACAGGCCACCGTCGGGAGCCAGCTTTCACAAAATACTTCCGTACCATCTGATCCAAAACATCAACTCCATATTTTCTTGCGTTGTAAAACTCCACGGTCTCTGGTATTTATTTTCACTAGTCCTCATGCTAATTGACTGACCAAAACAGCACAACTGGCAAGCAGGCGCCAGCCTTTGAAAAGGCTGATTGAAAAACAATAGACTGTCAGTCATTCACTCAGGCAGAGAATAGAGACTAATCTAATTACAGCTAAGCACATTGCAGACTGGTAAATAAAAATATTAAAGTAGAATACCGTTCTGTATAATCACAATACAATTGTTTTCTGTGTGGCCGTCAATGTGACTGCTCCTGGGGCTTTTAGGTATAATGTAATATATCTCCTTTATTTCTGCACTCCCGTGTTTCATGCTTTGTGAGAATATTTAATACATACAGACAGAAAGGTACACGAACGCACAGCCCCATATGTGTTACACCAGTGGAGAAAATTACATTTTAAAACCAAAAACCGTCAAAATGACAGCCGCGGGTCTGGAGCATGGAGAAGCACATTATCTGTATTGTGAACAGCCTTAGAATCAAGGTAAAGGAATACCATTTTGTCGAAAAAAAAGAAAAAAAGAACAATAAATTAGACTTTTTTTATAACTTCTTGTGCTGTGCGCTTCTGTAAAATGTTTGTAAAATAAATGTTCATATGAGTATATATATATATATATATATATATATATATATATGCTTTGGTTTTTCAGATGTTTATGTAATGTACTCAAAAAAAAAACGAATTACATCTGACTGTTTCTCCTTTCGTTATACTATTTACAGTGTTTTGAATACAGCCGTCAGAAAGACTGCTGCGGGGCTTCTAGGTATGAGTATATCTCCGGTACTTCTAGTGTTAATACTGAGTTAACTCTGTATTGCTCAGGAGGACAGGTGTTTTCCCACTATGCACGTAACATCTTGCAGTATGTTGGATTAACATTGCTTTCTGCATGCAAGTAGACCAAAGTGATTTTAACAAGTTCTGGCGATGACTTGACTAGGTCCTGTTCAAATGCAGCACTTCAGCTTTGTAATACATTTTTATTCAGTGCTACGCATACGCCTCCCTCATGACTCGCAACTATTCTTTAAAATGAAAGTACAGTGCACAGTAATACGTCTAAAACCGCCCTCTCCCCACAGAGCGCTGTGGAACAGTCCTGAAAACTGTCTCTTTGAATTTCTTCCCCAAATCTCCTCACAGTGTAATAATGTAGACCTGCCCTTTTGACACACACTGTACATCTAGCTTGTGGATTCCTGTAAACACTCTAGGAACCACTAGCATGTATCATTCATTTGTGTACGCGCATTCAGTTTTTCATTTTGGATTCTCTAGCTCCTATCAGTCACAATGTGAGTGACTATACCCCCCTCCCTCCCTCCCCTCCCCTCCCCCCCCCCCCTCCCCTCCCCCTCCCCCCCCCCCCTCCCCCCCCCCCCCCCCTCCCCCCCCCCCCCCTCCCCTTCCCCTCCCCCCCCCCCCCCTCCCTCTCCATTATTATTTGATACCCTTGGAGCAAACCATGTGTTTTGTAAATGGGCTACTTTAGTTTTCAGCATGCTGCTTCTCACTTTAGAATAGTCATTTCCAAGGCAATTTAACTAAAGGGAGTATCAATTTTAGCAAACAAACACAAATAAATGGCCAATTTTTGTTTTACAGTTCAGCTGGAGGAAAAATATATTCCCTGCCAGCCTCCAAGTGATTGGACTTTTTCTTCTAAGCATAATCATTCTTGCTCGCTTGCTCCTTTTTCTTCAGAAGCATGCTGTTATTTATTAGTTAAATGAAACACACTCTTGTAGTTATTACCAAGGTATGGTGAAAGACTGCAGTAAAGCTGGCTGAGTAGATTGAAGCAGCTCATCTGCACCATGACTATTGGATTTACAGCTCTGGCCAAAAGTGTTGCTTTAACCTGTAAAATTAATTCATTTTGCTTCATAAAGTCAAATGAAACCTGCTGAATGATGTTACATTAACATATTGAATTACATACCGCTTTGTAGTTTTCCATATACTTCACGAAAAACTGAAAACATTGAAAAATGTGACATTTCAAAATCTAACATGACGTACCATACTACTATTATGGCTTCCGGTAGACTTTAGCAATATCATTTTGTAGTTTATTTGATTACATGTTAAATAAAATATCTAAATTATGTTCATATAAATTATGTTCAGGTGTTTTTGATACTGTACGAGTTAACTCTGTATTGCTCAGAAGGACAGGTGTTTTTAATATTATTTATTTTTTAGCAGACGCCCTTATCCAGGGCGACTTACAATTGTTAGAAGATATCACATTATACAGATTCACATTATTTTTACATACAATTACCCATTTATACAGTTGGGTTTTTATTGGAGCAATCTAGGTAAAGTACCTTGCTCAAGGGTACAACAGCAGTGTCCCCATCTGGGATTGAACCCACAACCCTCCAGTCAAGAGTCCAGAGCCCTAACCACTACTCCACACTGCTGCCCTTACTGAGTTAACCCTGTATTACTCAGAAGGACAGGTGTTTTTAATACTGAGTTAACTGTATTGCTCAGAAGGACAGGTGTTTTAATACTGAGTTAACCCTGTATTGCTCAGGAGGACAGGTGTTTTAATACTGAGTTAACTCTGTATTGCTCAGGACAGGTGTTTTAATACTGAGTTAACCCTGTATTGCTCAGGGGGACAGGTGTTTTAATACTGAGTTAACCCTGTATTGCTCAGGACAGGGACTGAGTTAACTCTGTATTGCTCAGGAGGACAGGTGTTTTAATATTGAGTTAACTCTGTATTGCTCAGAGGGACAGGTGTTTTAATACTGAGTTAACTCTGTATTGCTCAGGACAGGTGTTTTAATACTGAGTTAACTCTGTATTGCTCAGGAGGACAGGTGTTTTAATACTGAGTTAACTCTGTATTGCTCAGGACAGGTGTTTTAATACTGAGTTAACTCTGTATTGCTCAGGACAGGTGTTTTAATACTGAGTTAACTCTGTATTGCTCAGAAGGACAGGTGTTTTAATACTGAGTTAACTCTGTATTGCTCAGGACAGGTGTTTTAATACTGAGGATTGCTCAGGAGGTGTTTTAATACTGAGTTAACTCTGTATTGCTCAGGACAGGTGTTTTAATACTGAGTTAACTCTGTATTGCTCAGAAGGACAGGTGTTTTAATACTGAGTTAACTCTGTATTGCTCAGGAGGACAGGTGTTTTAATACTGAGTTAACTCTGTATTGCTCAGAGGGACAGGTGTTTTAATACTGAGTTAACTCTGTATTGCTCAGGAGGACAGGTGTTTTAATATTGAGTTAACTCTGTATTGCTCAGGAGGACAGGTGTTTTAATATTGAGTTAACTCTGTATTGCTCAGAGGGACAGGCTACAAACCGTCAGTCTCTGTTTGTAGCTTGAACCCTAGAGAATTATTCCAATTGCACAGCAATGAATTGGCATACAAATACCGTAGCTACTTTGTGCAAGTAAAACCAGCTTTGTTTTTCTTGTGCTTCATATTTTAGGTTTTGTGAATGGTTTTATGCTTTAGTTTGGAAAACCATGGGTAATTGGCCATGATGGGATGAGGCGGGACTAACTGGGGCTAAAGACCAGTGATAGGGGGAGTGTTTGTTGTTGTTGTTGGGAAGCAGAAAGAGAAGCAAATAAACGACCTCACCTAGAATATTGTGTTCAGTTATGGTCACCTTGCTCTAGAAAGAGTGCAAAGAAGAGCAACCAGAATTATCCCAGTTTTAAAAGTTGTATGCAGACAGGCTAAAAGAATTGAATCTATTCAGTCTTGAACAAAGAAGACTACGCGGTGATCTGATTCAAACATTCAAAATCCTAAAAGGTATAGACAATGTCGACCCAGGGGACTTTTTTGACCTGAAAAAAGAAACAAGGACCAGGGGTCACAAATGGAGATTAGATAAAGGGGCATTCAGAACAGAAAATAGGAGGCACTTTTTTACACAGAGAATTGTGAGGGTCTGGAACCAACTCCCCAGTAATGTTGTTGAAGCTGATACCCTGGGATCCTTCAAGAAGCTGCTTGATGAGATTCTGGGATCAATAAGCTACTAACAATCAAACGAGCAAGATGGGCTGAATGGCCTCCTCTCGTTTGTAAACTTTCTTATGTTCTTATGTTCTTAATTACAGAATGCTTTATTTAAAATACCCACAGCAGACTAGGGGCTTGTCAGTGGACAATTGTAGAAATTGTCTTGTATTCTAGCATTTTTATATAAGCCCTTAACCTCCTAAAGACTGTAATATAAGGTTATCAGAATATATGTAAAAAGAAGCAAAATTACCAAATTAGTTCCTTTTTCTGAAATGAAATGTGTCTTGCTTTAAAACATATATTTTTTCTCCCTCAGATCATGTCACTCATTCCAGCAGGATAAATGAGACAGGCACAAAAGGAAATGGGCTCTCTAATGAGGGCTCTTCGGAAATAGCGAAAGAACCAAACTTCTTTTGAGGATCATTATTGTGCTTAATCTCAAAGCCTTTTTTAATTCCCTGGTTGGGCCATCAGCTGTAATTGCTGACCTCCAGTGGCAGATAATTGGGTGTGATAACATGGCCTTCTGCCTCCACATCCCATAATGACCTGCTCAATTAAAAACCCCAGAACCTGAAGAAAACCTTACAGCCATTCTGGTCACCGTAGCAACCTATAACTCATTATTTTTTTCTCTTTCCCCATGTTTACAAAGCTAGAGGCTGCCTGTGCTATCTGGAAAAAAAAGAGACATCTTACTTCGTGCTGTCTGAAAAAACAAAACAAAACATAAAACGTTCTCTTACACTAAACCATTTGTTACTATTTATGACAGCAATTTTAAAATATAAAAACCTGGGTGACTGATCAGTATTGGGATTAAGGCTGCCATGTTTTTTTCTTGTTGTAAATTGACAAACAAAAACAAACAAAACACTCACGTTTCACAGCACAGGTTCTCCTTCTGGTCATTTAACATAACCATTCACAAAGGAACAGATCACATCACTACTGCCCCTTTTTATACCCTCACCCCTGACCCCTTGGTCAACGAGCGCATCCGCTCCTCCAATCTGTCGATGCTACACCGTTTCCCGTCCAGGTCATTGAGTTCGTATACCATAGCTTTGCCCCCTGTCTAGATGGCCAACTTCCACCTAACCCTGGGAATAAACTATCGTGCCATTTAGTCCAGGGTATTCTGTTCCCTTTATGCAGCTGCCTCGCAGGTCGGGAGGGAGATCTAACACCAAGAATCATTCGATCTCTGTCACAAGGTTAAACAGAGTAGTAAGTAGTACATTTCCACTTGTGCTTCTGTAGGGGAGTGCAGAGCATTTGGAAGAATGCATGGCTAATTAGCATACAACCCAAGCAGCTTATACTTGTCGTAGAATGGTGTGCGTTGTACTGTAATAATGATGGTAATTGTTGGACAGTGGGATAGGGTTTACACATTGATTTATGTGGGTTTCAAGGATGATAGGCACTGAAATTCTGGTGCTCAATTAGTTCACCTGTTGCAGCCCGGGAAACAATAAAAAGCTTGGCTTTGAACTATCATGTGAAATGCAGGAGGCTGTGGGATGTAATGTAAATGTCAGTGGCAGGTAGTGGTAGAGCTCAGCAGTAAGAGGGCTGGACTCATAGCTCAGGGGCGATAAAAATTGGGGGAGCATTCTCAACTAATCACAGGACAGCGTTGGCAATCTCCATGTGACTCAAATCAGCACCTAAATGCAGCAGCTAAGAAAGATTCCAGTCAAACTGCATGCCTCTGTTACAAAAACATATGTTGCATTATCTACTCTTTCTGTATTATGAACTGCTATGAAATGATTGTTACTGAAAAACGTAGAGGTCATCTTCATGAAAGCAATATCAAATATAATTGGAAAAGACCTTTCAATACTGAATGAGATCCTTTCAATCACTTCTCATTCTGGAGAGAGACCTTTAGGATAAGTGGCCTGACTGTGCAGTCTTCTTCTTTACAGACATTGTAATGAATATACTGTAAACAGGAAGCTGGCTAGTATCTGTTTACAAAGCAGAAAGGTATTAATACACTCTCCCTCTGAATCCCTCATGGCTCACAATGAACCCATCTCTGTCTGTCTGTCTCCCTGCTTGCCTGCCTGTCAGTGTGTCTGTCTGGATTCTTTCTACCAATGTGCTATTTAGAAGCTTAAGATCTCACTTAACCTACACATCTGGGATGGAGTTAACATGTGTTTCTTTGGAAACAGCATGTTTAGTGTGGAAACAGCCACCTTTGCAGCATAGTTTTGTGTAATTGACATAGGTGGTCAGCAGTTTCAGTCCTTGAAAAAGAAAGAAAAGAAAAGATAATCTGCCAAAGAGCTTGTAAATCAGATGTAAATATTTTATAAGGTCTGTTCTTCATTTTTTTTACTTACTGAGCCACCATACTTTGCAGTACAGCTTGTTAACGCATATCATTGGATAGGGGAGAGACTGAATTTCATTGGCTGCTTGATTTTTGTTTCATCACTGAGACGGGCATTTCATTTTTAAAGGGCGGAGACATAGGTCTTGAATTTTTACGAAAATGTAATTTCATAAACAGGCACTGTTCAATTTAACGATGATGTCCAAACACAATTTTTCCCCCACATAATTACTTTATTTGGAGTAAAAAGGCTATAAGATATAAAAATAGGTATGTTTTTCCAAAGATGGTATGATAATAACATGTTGTTGGTAAGTCAATTATGATGGACAACTGTTAAATTATTCAACAGGTTCAAAATATTATATTCATGAAATGATACAATATAAACCAAACTTTGCCATATTTAAAAAAGTGGACAATTACATCAACACCATCAAGATGCTTAAAAACAAAAAAATAAAAAAAAAACAAACAAACCAATATGATATCTTTATTTGATTTCTTTTCCAATTAGTAGTGGTACCCCTGGCATTGCCTTTGCATTTTAGTTTATGTTTATGAATTGTATTTGGAAGTGTTGGAATCTGCATGTTTGTTTGTATTATATTATGTTCAGCAAATAAAACATTAAAAATATAAACATGACAAAGGGCAGAGACATTTTGAAGCAGCAATAATACAGTAATAAATATAAACATGACAAAGGGCAGAGACATTTTGAAGCAGCAATAATACAGTAATAAATATAAACATGACAAAGGGCAGAGACATTTTGAAGCAGCAATAATACAGTAATAAATATAAACATGACAAAGGGCAGAGACATTTTGAAGCAGCAATAATACAGTAATAAATATAAACATGACAAAGGGCAGAGACATTTTGAAGCAGCAGTAATACAGTAATAAATATAAACATGACAAAGGGCAGAGACATTTTGAAGCAGCAGTAATACAGTAATAAATATAAACATGACAAAGGGCAGAGACATTTTGAAGCAGCGATAATACAGTAATAAATATAAACATGACAAAGGGCAGAGACATTTTGAAGCAGCGATAATACAGTAATAAATATAAACATGACAAAGGGCAGAGACATTTTGAAGCAGCGATAATACAGTAATAAATATAAACATGACAAAGGGCAGAGACATTTTGAAGCAGCGATAATACAGTAATAAATATAAACATGACAAAGGGCAGAGACATTTTGAAGCAGCAGTAATACAGTAATAAATATAAACATGACAAAGGGCAGAGACATTTTCAAGCAGCAGTAATACAGTAATAAATATAAACATGACAAAGGGCAGAGACATTTTCAATTTAATACAGTAATAAATATAAACATGACAAAGGGCAGAGACATTTTGAAGCAGCAATAATACAGTAATAAATATAAACATGACAAAGGGCAGAGACATTTTGAAGCAGCAATAATACAGTAATAAATATAAACATGACAAAGGGCAGAGACATTTTGAAGCAGCAGTAATACAGTAATAAATATAAACATGACAAAGGGCAGAGACACTTTGAAGCAGCAGTAATACAGTAATAAATATAAACATGACAAAGGGCAGAGACATTTTCAAGCAGCAGTAATACAGTAATAAATATAAACATGACAAAGGGCAGAGACATTTTGAAGCAGCAATAATACAGTAATAAATATAAACATGACAAAGGGCAGAGACATTTTGAAGCAGCAGTAATACAGTAATAAATATAAACATGACAAAGGGCAGAGACACTTTGAAGCAGCAGTAATACAGTAATAAATATAAACATGACAAAGGACAGAGACATTTTCAAGCAGCAATAATACAGTAATAAATATAAAAATGACAAAGGGCAGAGACATTTTGAAGCAGCAATAATACAGTAATAAATATAAACATGACAAAGGGCAGAGACATTTTGAAGCAGCAGTAATACAGTAATAAATATAAACATGACAAAGGGCAGAGACACTTTGAAGCAGCAGTAATACAGTAATAAACATAAACATGACAAAGGGCAGAGACACTTTGAAGCAGCAATAATACAGTAATAAATATAAACATGACAAAGGGCAGAGACATTTTGAAGCAGCGATAATACAGTAATAAATATAAACATGACAAAGGGCAGAGACATTTTGAAGCAGCAGTAATACAGTAATAAATATAAACATGACAAAGGGCAGAGACATTTTGAAGCAGCAGTAATACAGTAATAAATATAAACATGACAAAGGGCAGAGACATTTTCAAGCAGCAGTACAGTAATAAATATAAACATGACAAAGGGCAGAGACATTTTGAAGCAGCAATAATACAGTAATAAATATAAACATGACAAAGGGCAGAGACATTTGAAGCAGCAATAATACAGTAATAAATATAAACATGACAAAGGGCAGAGACATTTTGAAGCAGCAATAATACAGTAATAAATATAAACATGACAAAGGGCAGAGACACTTTGAAGCAGCAATAATACAGTAATAAATATAAACATGACAAAGGGCAGAGACATTTTGAAGCAGCAATAATACAGTAATAAATATAAAAATGACAAAGGGCAGAGACATTTTGAAGCAGCAATAATACAGTAATAAATATAAACATGACAAAGGGCAGAGACATTTTGAAGCAGCAGTAATACAGTAATAAATATAAACATGACAAAGGGCAGAGACACTTTGAAGCAGCAGTAATACAGTAATAAACATAAACATGACAAAGGGCAGAGACACTTTGAAGCAGCAATAATACAGTAATAAATATAAACATGACAAATGGCAGAGACATTTTGAAGCAGCAATAATACAGTAATAAATATAAACATGACAAAGGGCAGAGACATTTTGAAGCAGCAATAATACAGTAATAAATATAAACATGACAAAGGGCAGAGACATTTTGAAGCAGCAATAATACAGTAATAAATATAAACATGACAAAGGGCAGAGACATTTTGAAGCAGCAGTAATACAGTAATAAATATAAACATGACAAAGGGCAGAGACACTTTGAAGCAGCAGTAATACAGTAATAAACATAAACATGACAAAGGGCAGAGACACTTTGAAGCAGCAATAATACAGTAATAAATATAAACATGACAAAGGGCAGAGACATTTTGAAGCAGCAATAATACAGTAATAAATATAAACATGACAAAGGGCAGAGACATTTTGAAGCAGCAGTAATACATTATTATTATTATTATTATTTCTTAGCAGACGCCCTTATCCAGGGTGACTTACAATTGTTACAAGATATCACATTATACATTATTTCACATTATACAGATATCACATTATTTTTACATACAATTACCCATTTATACAGTTGGGTTTTTACTGGAGCAATCTAGGTAAAGTACCTTGCTCACTACTCCACACTGCTGCCTACAGTAATAAATATAAAAATGACAAAGGGCAGTGACATTTTGAAGCAGCAATAATACAGTAAATATAAAAATGACAAAGGGCAGTGACATTTTGAAGCAGCAATAATACAGTAATAAAACTATTTATTACTGTATTATTACTTGTACTGTGATTCTTGAACTGTATCTTTGTTTACGACTGTAAGTCCCCCTGGCGTCTGCTAAGAAATAAATAATAATAATAATAAGAAGAAGAACTAAACATCACAGGAACTTGTTTAAAGAAACGGAGAAACACTGTAAATATGATGTACTTGACTTCTAATTATATTAACACATTTTTTCTGTCTCGTGCTTTAATATATATGTTTTTACAACATTTATACATATCAAGAAATAAGTGGATATAAGCAGATACTGTTTCAAGAACTAAATTGATCAGGTACTTTTTTTTTCTTTATTACTGATAATAATGGAAGGAAGAACAATTATTTTATTTATAAATATTTATTTTGAGAAAATGTATTTTCTCAAAAGACCCTGAGAATAAACATTTATTATGGTATTGCAATCACTCAGGTGAAACAATGTCTTGTAATTTGCCCAAACATTAATATTTTCCAACAACACTTCCAGGAAGTATTGTAAGGTCCCCCAGGTCATAGAATACATGTATCTCTAAGCAGAATACATACAAATAAATACAAAAATATTTTACAAAATATTGTGTTGAAAAAAAAAGCTAAACATTTTTATGTAAATAATAAATAAACAATAAGGCATGTAGTTACTGCGACTACGACTAATTATGGCCCTGGTCCGATCCCGGGTTAATTTAGAGCACGCCCACGCGGAGTCCGCTGGCGACATGCCATCATTTGTCGACCAGTGGGCTCTAGGGGGCGTGCTCTGTACCACCTCCCCTTTGGTTTTGCTAATATAATTTATAGTCCTTTGAACCGGTGTTTTTTGTTAAATTAGTTAGGGTCTGTCTTTTTTAGCACCCTCAAGGGTGCTAATTTGAATTTTTGTCCAGCTGTCTTTGGACAGCTGGTGTAGTCCCGTCATACAGACCTTAAATAGGACTACTAATTATTATTATTATTATTATTATTATTATTATTATTATTATTATTATTATTATTATTATATCCATATATTATATTTATTTTATTCAGCAACTCAAGTTTGTTAAATGTTTATACATTTAAAATTTCAATATTGACAGTATATTAGAAAAGCAGTGCACTAATGGAGTGGAGAAGTGAGTAGCCTACACTGTGTTTGATAGTCCTGGGAAGGAAATTCAATTTCCCTTTAGGAAAATGTAAAATGTATTTTACATTACCAAAGAGCTGCAATCAAGCAGTCATGTGCCGATGGAGTGGCTGCTCCTAGGTCTTGATAATAATTTAAAACAAAGCTACACAAGATGCTTTATTAGGACTCAGAGACACCTCAAACCAATGCTGGCAATGATGTGTTTATGACAGCATGACACATTGTTTCAAACCAATGCTGGCAATAGGTCGCGTTACATGAGTGTTTGTTACATGAGTGTTTGTTACATGAGCGTTTATTTCTCGAGACATCTGTTTCTCATGACATAAACGTGGACATGGTGCCTGTTTGTGTTTCCATGTAAAGCCTCTAATTTCCTTTGGAATGGCTACTTTTCCCTGAATGCTATGCAAATGAAGGAGAGGGGGAGGGGGGTCAGATTTAAATTAGCCATGCTGACAGCCCACTTAGAGTCTCGTGCTGTTAACCGTGAAAGTCCCCAAAATACTGTTTACATGAGCAGAGAAAAGTTTCATTAGAGAGAATCCACGTGTCATCGTGTGTCACGTAAATAGTTATTAAAGATCTGATTTGCCGATGGATAGTGCCTGCTTTTTTAATACTTTGTTTTAGTGTTGTCGCCCACACTGCTTTTCACACATCATCTGAAACGAACCACAAGTGTGTTCCCCAAATTATTACTGCCTGCTGTAACCTGCAGTCTGTGCCAGGACCGTAAGGAGGTGGTCAGGCAAGCGGAGGAACAGCTACCTCAGCCGTCAGCAAGAATTGCACAACAGCGATATGAAGAGGGTCCTGCTATTAGAGATGCACGGCTGCCTTTATTTTTGTAACCTGATGGTGTACTTTTATTTTGTATCACATTTTTGTTTCATTAGCTTATTTTGTATCTCTTTACACCAAATATAGCATCCTCATTTGCGCTGTACTTGTGTGACTGCTTCTGCTAAATAATAATGGAATATTGAGTAGTATTGTTGATTCCCAATACAGAAGTCACGAAAATTCCACCCCACATTTTGTTTTGAGAGTGGGTTAAACAATGTTTGTGTTGTGCATTGTATCAAGCTGCCTCATCATATCCTCTTCCCTTATGGATATTAACACCCGAGCCTCTTCATCGCTCCAACGGACATAAGTGGAGGATGGACACCGTTTTTGCTCAGACATAACTCAGAGAAATCGCATGGGAGTATAGTTATACACATTTAAACATAGTACTCAGTAGTACTTTACAATAAAGATGTTTTGACGGTTGTTTGGAAAGCTATTTGCAAGTGTATTCTGAAGTACTGTGCAGTAGCTGTAACCACCTGAATTTACAAGCCCACGATGCAGTTTATCAAACATTTTTAGTAATAGTTTTAAACAGAAACTTGGTAAATACAATCTGTATGATACTTTACAAACACATTTAGATACGCGTATGATTAGCATTGTGCAAAGTTCTAGGGAAGACAGAGAAAAAATTGGGGTTATCTGCAAACCAACATTTAAACTGGCATAATGATGCGCTTGTGACAGCATGACACATTGTTTCAAACCAGTGCTGGCATAATGATGCGCTTGTGACAGCATGACACACTGTTTCAAACCAGTGCTGGCATAATGATGCGCTTGTGACAGCATGACACACTGTTTCAAACCAGTGCTGGCATAATGATGCGCTTGTGACAGCATGACACACTGTTTCAAACCAGTGCTGGCATAATGATGCGCTTGTGACAGCATGACACATTGTTTCAAACCAGTGCTGGCAATGATGCGCTTGTGACAGCATGACACATTGTTTCAAACCAGTGCTGGCAATGATGCGCTTGTGACAGCATGACACATTGTTTCAAACCAGTGCTGGCAATGATGCGCTTGTGACAGCATGACACATTGTTTAGATTTCTCTTTTCCAACACAAATCTCTGAGCAGCTTCTGATGGCAGCTGATCCATTCAGCCCCCAAGGGTGAAACGCCTCTACCTGAAAATCTCTAGACCGAGGGAGACGTATGAGGCAAACACTGGTTATAAATACATAGATTGTATTCTTATTACTCTTTGTATATGCCTCTTCCAGTGGTGCAGTGGTAAATAAAAAAGTGGGTAAGCGCCCCTGTTTGGTGGAGTTGAACAGATAGATTGAACAGATAAACATGAACACATACATTGTTATTGGCCCTCAGCCAACCAGAGCCACACATAAAGTTATTTCCACTCTCAGATGCTGTTCACATGGAAAATCACAGACCCGACGGTGTGCTTTACAGGAACAGTTCTGTGAGCGTCCTTTCGCAGGCTAGGATGAAGGATACTAGCACCGCAATGCAGGTCCAGTGTGCCCAACAACAGAACATTAACAGAACATAAACAACCAATCACAGAACACTCACACACACACACACACACACACAAACAAACAGAACCCGCAGTCCCGTGGCCACGCCCCCTTGCTCGCGCCACAGTTCTGACTGAGAGCTCTCAGCTGACCCGAGTCTGACACGAGTCTCGAGCGCAGCAACACAACACAGACGCTCACTGTTGAAATATCTTGTCTTTACCCAGGATTTGCATATCACAGGAGAGTAGAAATGAGTAAATCAGCCCATTTTACAAAACACAGAGGACAAAGGCAAAGGCCTATTTTACAAAACACAGAGGACGAAGAACATAAGAACATTTGGCCCATCTTGCTCGTTTGGTTGTTAGTAGCTTATTGATCCCAGAATCTCATCAAGCAGCTTCTTGAAGGATCCCAGGGTGTCAGCTTCAACAACATTACTGGGGAGTTTGTTCCAGACTCTCACAATTCTCTGTGTAAAAAAGTGCCTCCTATTTTCTGTTCTGAATGCCCCTTTATCTAATCTCCATTTGTGACCCCTGGTCCTTGTTTCTTTTTTCAGGTCAAGAAAGTCCCCTCAATCAAGAGAAGTAATGTTAAAACTTTACAATGCATTAGTAAGACCTCATCTAGAATATTGTGTTCAGTTCTGGTCACCTTGTTACAAAAAGGATATTGCTGCGCTAGAAAGAGTGCAAAGAAGAGCAACCAGAATTATCTCGGGTTTAAAAGGCAAAGAAGACTATGCAGTGATCTGATTCAAGCATTCCAAATTCTAAAAGGTATTGACAATGTCGACCCAGGGGACTTTTTCGACCTGAAAAAAGAAACAAGGACCAGGGGTCACAAATGGAGATTAGATAAAGGGGCATTCAGAACAGAAAATAGGAGGCTCTTTTTTACACAGAGAATTGTGAGGGTCTGGAACCAACTCCCCAGTAATGTTGTTGAAGCTGATACCCTGGGATCCTTCAAGAAGCTGCTTGATGAGATTCTGGGATCAATAAGCTACTAACAACCTTTAACGAGCAAGATGGGCCGAATGGCCTCCTCTCGTTTGTTAACTTTCTTATGTTCTTCTTATGTTCTTAATAGCTGCTTCCGCATCCAGCGCAAAGAAAATCACTGACATTTGCCAAGCTTTTTGAGATGTTATAGTAATAAAATAACGACTTGGATAGCATTATTGAGGAGTTTGGCGATAAATCGAGTGATCAAGAGATGATTTATCAGTATGCACTACTATGAAGAGATATGTGATAAATACAGCGAACATGGGGTGGGGCGGGGCTGGAGATGCAGTACTGAGTGTCATGTTGATATGCAGTGCCCTTTAGACCTGTTTTACTGTGAATAAAATTACTTTTAAACAGCGAGTGTAAAATAAACAGTTCATGTGAAAATAAATTAGCCCCGACGCGCCTGACATGCGCTGAATAAATGGACCGCAAAGGGTTAATGTAGATTAGGAATAGCAGAGGACCTAATACTGATCCCTGTGGTACACCACTGGTTACCTCACTCCATTTTGAGGTTTCTCCTCTAATCAGTACTTTCTGTTTTCTACATGTTAGCCAATCCCTGATCCATGTGCATGCATTTCCTTGAATCCCTGCTACATTCAATTTGAGAATTAATCTTTTATGCATGACTTTGTCAAAAGCTTTCCGGAAATCTAAATAAACCATGTCGTATGCTTTGCAATTATCCATTGTCAATGCTGCATCCTCAAAAAAATCAAGCAGGTTATTTAGACACGATCTCCCTTTCCTAAAGCCATGCTGACTGTCTCCCAGGATACTGTTACCATATACAGTAGGTAATTCTCCATTTTGGATCTTATTATAGTTTCTATAAGTTTACATATAATAGAAGTCAGGCTTACTGGTCTGTAGTTACCTGGTTCGGTTTTGTCTCCCTTTTTGTCGGTACAACCCCTGTGTCAAGAGACTGTTGCATGATCTTGGTTAGTGGTTTGTAAATAACTTCTTTCATTTCTTTGAGTACTATTGGGAGGATACTATGTGGGGCATCCTTCGTAGTTTGCCTTTCTAAAATTGTAAACCTTAGCTTTATTCATTACTTTTTGGGTTTTAAAAAGCACTTCAAATGAGACCATGTTATGGTCTGAGTTTGCCAATGGCTCTCTGACCTCTGTTTTAGTTATTCTGTCTTTGTTATTTGAATAGACTAAATCAAGGCATGCCTCCCGTCTAGTCGACGCCCTGCCAAATTGCGTCAGGAAGCAGTCCTTTGCCATTTCCACCATTTCAAAGACCTGTTTTACAAAGCACAGAGGACAAATTAAGGCAAAGGCCCATTTTCTGAAAGGAATAAAAACAAGTTTAACAACTTCCTTGCAGGCAGGAGCAGTCAGGAGATTGTTTTTGTGCACTTGCATGTACTCAAGGGAAATGGAAAGGACAAGAGAATAAAGTAGCAGGTACATCAGACCCAGTAACTGCTCAGTGATTTATGTAACCTTTTGTCTTTGCCAGTGTAGGGCCAAAATGCCTAGTTGTATGGTCCTTAATTGTTTGTATCATTTGTCTGGCTAACAGAGTAACATCTAAAAATTCCTTGTATATGGGGATATAGAAGTAGGCATCTTTCAGGTCTATGGAAACCCCTGGTTGAACTGCTTTTATGACAGTGGCCAGTGATACCATTTTGCTTCCTCATCTGGCCCAGAGTCCATGACGCCATCGTCTCCCAGACTGTGTGCATATGGAGAGTAATCCTGCTCCCGTGCACTCCATACTGGAGAGTCATCTTGCTCCCGTGCGTTCCATACTGGAGAGTAATCCTGCTCCCGTGCGCTCCATGCTGGAGAGTAATCCCGCTCCCGTGCGCTCCATGCTGGAGAGTAATCCTGCTCCCGTGCGCTCCATGCTGGAGAGTAATCCTGCTCCCGTGCACTCCATGCTGGAGAGTAATCCTGCTCCCCGTGCACTCCATACTGGAGAGTCATCTTGCTCCCGTGCACTCCATACTGGAGAGTAATCCTGCTCCATGCTGGAGAGTAATCCTGCTCCTCCATGCTGGAGAGTAATCCTGCTCCTGAGAGTAATCCTGCTCCCGTGCACTCCATGCTGGAGAGTAATCCTGCTCCCGTGCACTCCATGCTCCATGCTGGACTCCAGTAATCCTGCTCCGTGCACTCCATACTGGAGAGTGCACTCCATGCTTCCTCCTCCCGTGCGCTCCATGCTGGAGAGTAATCCTGCTCCTGTGCACTTCATGCTGGAGAGTAATCCTGCTCCCGTGCACTCCATGCTGGAGAGTAATCCTGCTCCCCGTGCGCTCCATGCTGGAGAGTAATCCTGCTCCCGTGCACTCCATGCTGGAGAGTAATCCTGCTCCCATGCGCTCCATGCTGGAGAGTAATCCTGCTCCCGTGCACTCCATGCTGGAGAGTAATCCTGCTCCATGCTGCACTCCATACTGCCCAGAGTAATCCTGCTCCCATGCACTCCATACTGGAGAGTAATCCTGCTCCCGTGCACTCCATGCTGGAGAGTAATCCTGCTCCCGTGCACTCCATGCTGGAGAGTAATCCTGCTCCCGTGCGCTCCATGCTGGAGAGTAATCCTGCTCCCGTGCACTCCATGCTGGAGAGTAATCCTGCTCCCGTGCACTCCTTGCTGCTACGGTATCAGAAACCGCCAGCCGGTCTACTTGCTGGGGAAACAGAGCTTTGGTCACTGTTGGCATTGTTACACTGTAGGAATTTCAGTAATTTGGGATTATGTGTAAATGGAGTAGACTGTTGTGATTCAGACAACACAGGATACAACAAAGATAAAGTACTGTATTGGGTTTCTTGTAAATAAACATGCAGTGTGTTCAGTAACCCTTTAAATGAAGGGGTTTTTTTTAACACACCTTAGTATTGAAATGGAAAATCCAGGCCGGTGTTCAGGCAAGCTTATCCCACATCCAGTGCTGCCTGTGCTCAAACATTTGTCTCCAAAATATACCAAAAGGTGAAGAAACAATCTCAGATATCATCAAAATGCATTAAACATATCCCCGAATGTGTATACAAATCGGATCGCTCATTTTACATGCAGAAAAAAATAAAATAAAATAAAATAAAAATAAAAGCTTTTGTTTGAGAATCAAGTCTGGCATGTCCTATTGTAGCTCCTCGGAGCAACATAAAAAGGTTAGGGTTAGGGTTAGGGTTCGGTTAGGGTTAGGGTTAGGGTTAGGGTTTGGTTAGGGTTCAGTTAGGGTTAGGGTTCGGTTAGGGTTAGGGTTAGGGTTAGGGTTAGGGTTAGGGTTAGGGTTAGGGTTAGGGATAGGGTTCAGTTAGGGTTAGGGTTCGGTTAGGGTTAGGGTTCGGTTAGGGTTAGGGTTAGGGTTAGGGTTAGGGATAGGGTTCAGTTAGGGTTAGGGTTCGGTTAGGGTTAGGGTTAGGGTTCGGTTAGGGTTAGGGTTCCGTTAGGTTTAGGGTTAGGGTTAGGGTTCGGTTAGGGTTAGGGTTAGGGTTCGGTTAGGGTTAGGGTTAGGGTTAGGGTTCGGTTAGGGTTAGGGTTAGGGTTAGGGTTCCGTTAGGTTTAGGGTTAGGGTTAGGGTTCGGTTAGGGTTAGGGTTAGGGTTAGGGTTAGGGTTAGGGTTAGGGTCAGGGTTCGGTTAGGGTTAGTGTTAGGTTGAGGTTTGTCTACCAGGTGCTTCAAAGCAGGACGGCATTATGTATTCAGATACACAGTTCGATTGTCATTCTTTTAACGAGAGAGAAATCCTGCTTAAGCTGCTGCAAATCTAGTCTGTCTGAGGATTTGCATACAATAAGAATACTTCCATTCAGACTTCACCTGGATACACACAAAAATATTTTTTTGCAAAATGTAAAAGAATAAGGTACATTTAATGCACTTTCCCCTTAAACTTTCTAGAAATAAACACAATGATAAATGTGTACAATGCAGCAGTATGATTTATTTTGTGTTACCAGTAGGCTAAAGTACAAAAAACAGGGCGCTAGGTATTAATTTGATTTTACTGCTGTACTGTATACTGTATAGGCCTACTGTACAGATTTATATTGTTACATACTGTAATGTGTACCCAAAACACATTAGTGTTATTTCAGCGCAATGCTTTATATTTCAAATACATCGAGAACTGTGAATGTATGTGTGTGCGGTTTTATTGTGTTTAAACCCAACACCTCCTTATGTCGGACAAACATGTCCGGATTAGCGAGGGGCTACTGTATGATTATGAAAAGCCCACTATTATTATTATTTATTTCTTAGCAGATGCCCTTATCCAGGGCGACTTAAAATTGTTACAAGATATCATATTATTTTTACATACAATTATATTATTTTTTACACATTATTTTTACATACAAGTACCCATTTATACAGTTGGGTTTTTACTGGAGCAATCTAGGTAAAGTACCTTGCTCAAGGGTACAGCAGCAGTGTCCCCACCTGGTATTGAACCCACGACCCTCCGGTCAAGAGTCCAGAGCCCTAACCACTAATCCACACTGCTCCACATTGCTGCCCTATAGAATCTGATGGGATTAAACTGCCTTTCATTTTTTACATATATAACAAAATAGGTAAAATGAAGATGGAACAGAATGCATTGTACAGATGACATTTACATTTAACAAAAACAATGTTATTTTGATTCTTGTACCCTTGCATGTATAGACGTTATCCTTCGGACACTCTCTGCTGCAGCAAACCACAACTCAACTGCCACTATTTTATTTGAAAAAAATGTCGCACATCTCTCACTAGAGATCTCGCTAAGTTGACACAAATAATATTTAAATGAGTACATTGCGGCTCTCTCCTCATTAACATATTTTAAATTTGTCATAACGAAAATGCAAATTGCGGTATGTCTGTGCTGCAGCTGGCCCATCTTAGTACATCTACCCCTAAGTGTTTTTTTTTTTTTTTTTTTTTTTCCGTGTAGAAAGTGCTGGTAAGAGGATAAAAAAGAATCGGGTTCCCTTTTATTATGGATCCATCATTTTTTTCTTTTCATTTTTATAATAACGATAAGCAGCAAACCTGCATGAGACCAATTTCTGTTCCGCCTCAAGTCATGATTTGTTATTTTCCATTTATCAGTGTCTCCTTGCAGAGTGTCTCCACAGCCAGCTCTGTAGCTTAAAGAATTGCATTTCCAGGATACCTGCAGTAATTGCAAGGCAGGCAGAGCGGGGGGTGTGGGGGTGGGGTGGGGAGGGGTTTAGTTCCTTCTTGAAGACAAGATTAATTTCTTTAAAGATTAAAATGAATCTTTTTTTAATCACCCTGAATAAAGGGATCTAGGCAATGACAAAGGAAATCAAATCATAAGAAAAAGCTAAGAAGTACTTTTGTGTTGTTTCTCTTCGGTGTGACAGGAAGCTGGAGTGGGAGGGAGAGGTAGCCTGTAGTGTCTCTAGTGATTCTTAGTGACTGCACCAGACAGGGAGTGAGGCATCTTAATCCTGGGCATTATCTTGGCCTTTGATCATGCATTGGCTCATTATTCCTGAGCAAAGAGCTGGCACACGGAGAGGAGTTGCATGGAATGTAATCTCAGGATTAGGGAAAGACAAATTCTTCTTTACGTTTGACCCTGAAAAACCTGATTGAGGAAACAAAGTGAAACTAAGACATCTTGAGTGGATGTGAATGTACGTGTGGAAGGGAGCTCACAAAGATTTCACTACCTTAGAAAGGAAGGAAATAAGCCTAGCTGTGGAGATATAAAAATCTCTTAATGCTGTCCGCTGTTTTGTCTTTAATCATCAATTCGGATTATTTTTCATAAACTGACACCAGTTGAGCTGATAAACATACAGCTGGAAGCCCTTCAGAAATGTAAACAAAGCCAGAAATGCTTCTGTCTCTATAGTACAGTACATGGAAACATGCAGCTTGCAGACTTTATAGGGCTTTGGTTCACCATGTCCAATAAACTCTCAATAAAATCTCCTCTCTAATGCTCTATGTATATTGAGTATTTCATAGCTCTCTCTTTTAACTTCACAGTTTTTGGTTACAGTGTTTTGGCTATGTAACAATAAGACTGCCACAGTATTATATCATGCTCCTTCATTAAAATGGCATCCTTTATAGCTTGGAACTGGTTATAAGACAATATGACAACATTGTCCCCATGAAGTAATTTCACTTGCAACAGCATGGTGTCATTAGAACATCCCCTGTAGCTCCCAAGTACAGCGTTTCAAAGAGGGAGCAATACCCTTAAAGCAGAAAGGCATACATGCTCTGGAGGCAAGAGTAAGGAACTTTATCTGATTTCTTAATGAGGGCCTAATGTCAATTTAAAAAGGAATTCCCAGGGTGTATATTTTAAACATATTTAAAATAGCACACATCTCTTAGCCTGTCTATAGTAGACTAGGGGAGCGACGAGAACAAGGCAGAGTGTGACCCGAGATGAACTGTTTTGAATTTCAATCTCACCTCCAGACAGTGATGACAGTGAACAGGAGAGGCAGAGAACATTGATTTTTTTTATTTTTATGACAGTGGTGATTCTTGGACATAGTGAATAGAGGGTCACCCATAGGGGCCCAGATACTATATTATATCCACCATACAATATAACACACTGCCAGAAAATGAAATAACAGTACAAATATTGAATCTAAATATCCAGTGCTGCTCTCCTGTTCTGCAGGTAGTTCCCAGACAGTTTGCAGTGGTAATGCATACACCCCTCCCTCGCAATTATTAACCTGTACTTTTACAACCCCAGATACACCCCTCCCTCATAACTAACCTGTACTTTTACAACCCCAGATACACCCCTCCCTCATAACTAACCTGTACTTTTACAACCCCAGATACACCCCTCCCTCATAACTAACCTGTACTTTTACAACCCCAGATACACCCCTCCCTCATAATTATTAATCTGTACTTTTACCTCAGCAACACAGATTCTGCTTCAAAGCTACTTCATAAATACTGTACTGTCATTTAATCGGACACTACCGACAGTAACTGAACATGATGCTGTAGTTTTCACTAACTAACAAAATATCTATGTCAGTATATTCCACTATACATAAATAATAAGTTAGCTCTTTTTCTATTGTAAATAATAATAATAATAAATAGACTGTGATTGTATCATGCAGTTGTATAGATTCTGCTCTGTTTTTATTTTCACCTTTAATGTCTATCATTTTCTCATTCCAGCTTGACAAACCAGATATACATTCCATGACTGTAGTCATCTATTGTTTACTGTATACTTTGAGTTTTAAAGACAATATGTGGTAAGGTTTTCTAAGGCAAATACATTATTTGGCTTCAGAACCACAGCTTTAGACTATTATTATTATTATTATTATTATTATTATTATTATTATTTATTTCTTAGCAGACGCCCTTATCCAGGGCGACTTACAATCGTAAGCAAATACATTTCAAGTGTTACAATACAAGTAATACAATAAGAGCAAGAAATACAATAACTTTTGTTCAAGCAAAGTACAAGTGTGACAAACCACAATTCAATAATACAGCAGATAATAGTGATAGTTACATCAGGATATGATTAAATAGTGATAGTTACATCAGGATGTGATTAAATACAAAGTACTACAGGTTAAACACTTGGCAGATTACAGTATTCTGAAGTACAGGATTAAATGCAGTAAAATAGAGGGCAGATAAGAGCAAAATAAAGCACATTTAAATGAAGGGTGATAGTGTCCCAGGATACAAACAGAGGAGTTCTACAGGTGCTGTTTGAAGAGGTGAGTCTTAAGGAGGCGCCGGAATGTGGTCAGGGACTGGGCAGTCCTGACATCTGTGGGAAGGTCATTCCACCACTGCGGAGCAAGGGTGGAGAAGGAGCGGCTCTGGAGGCAGGGGGGCGTAGCGGAGGTAGAGCTAGTCTTCTAATGCAGGCGGAGCGGAGAGGTCGAGTGGGGGGTGTAGGAGAGATGAGGGTCTGGAGGTAGCTGGGTGCAGTCTGGTCAAGGCATCTGTAGGCTAGTACAAGAGTCTTGAACTGGATGCGAGCGGTGATCGGGGAGCCAGTGGAGCGAGCGGAGTAGTGGAGTAGCGTGGGTGAAGCGAGGCAGAGAGAACACCAAGCGGGCAGCAGAGTTCTGGATGAGCTGGAGCGGACGGGTGGCGGACGAGGGAGGCCAGCCAGGAGGGAGTTGCAGTAGTCTAGGGCGGGAGAGTACCATGGCCTGGACCAGGAGCTGGGTAGCATAGTTGGTGAGGAAGGGTCGGATTCTTCGGATGTTGCTCAGGAAGAATCGGCAAGTGCGTGCCAGAGTGGAGATGTGCTGGGAATAAGAGAGGCAGGGGTCCAGGGTGACTCCAAGGTTCTTTGCTGAGGAAGAGGGAGAGAGTGTGGTAGATTCCAGAGGAACAGAGATAGAGAGATCAGAGGAGGGGGAGGAGGAGGGAAAGAAAAGGAGGTCAGATTTAGAGAGGTTGAGTTTGAGGTGATGCGAGTGCATCCAGGAGGAAATAGCAGACAGACAGGTAGAGATACGGGAGGAGATGGTGGAGTCAGAGGTGGGGAAGGAGAGGAAAATCTGAGCATCATCAGTATAGAAATGGTATTCCCATTAGATAAGCATACCACAGCTTTAGACTACACACCTCAATACTCCCATTAGATAAGCAAACCCATTAAAAGGGAATACTTATTTTTCCATCAAAATGTAAGATTAAAACGATTTTGCCATCAAAACGTACAAGGTGAAAAGAAGAAAAAGATATCTAGTGGTTGTTTATGACACTTACTAACCAAATAAGATTCAAAAAGTTTTCAGGCACTTGAAACAATTTTCAGGAATTGTTTTTACATTTGTTAATAGCAGGTTCTGATGGGTTAAGAGCCAAGCAATGCAAATTCACACTATGCAGATCTAATAAATAATTTATCAGGATATAATGAACTTCATAGCCTAATCATTTGCTCAGTCCGCAGATGACTAATACAGAGCAGGTGCATTTGGAGCTGAACATTATCAATTATTTACTATGTTTTGTACTTTTTCCTCAAATAAAGGCCAAGCCAGCAAAATGGGGGAAAGCAATGTGAGTTTAAAGATCGCCAGTTTAAAGGGTTAGTGAAGCATCTGGTTATACTGTAGGTACTTCGTTTGTAGCTTCAGCAGCAGGGAGACACATTTCTTCTCTCTTTCAAGCCTGAAAAGGCATGTTTCCGCTACTCCCAGGACACTATTAATGCAGGAACTGCTGTACTGTGCCTCTGAAGCAACTCAAAGGCATAAGCAAATGTAAAAAGGAGTTCTGAACTGTACTTATATAATGTTACACATAAAGCACTTTAAGGGTTGTGTTTGCTTGTAGCTGATGACTGATGACAGACACACTCATTATGTGTCAAAACACAGTAAAACCAAGTCGACCGACAGCCACTGTTTTTAATAGAAGCGCAGGGGTATGTTCAGTTGATATAAACAGCTGTGTGAATAAATACTGCACTGAGCTAAGGCTATGGGAATAGAACACCTATAGTGCATGTGAGTCTTTCTGTTCGTAAGAATAATATAATAATAACAATGCCAGGAAGAGGCCCATTTGGTGATTAAATGAACTGTGGTGTTCAGATGCAACACAATTTACATGAGGTGAATACTGCATGCACTTCAGCATTACAGTACCTCAATACGTTTTGATAGGAAGTGCTGATGCTAGTAATTAACTGACTCCAGCTTACTGTGGGTGCCTGAATGCAGCACTGCTCAAGTACATTGGGAAAGCAGCTCCGATCAGACTATCGCTACTTCTTTACATGCGTTAACACAGCATTCGTCCTGGATAGAGGCCTCAATAAATACATCCTGGAGATCCTTCTCTTGAGAGTCCTGTATCAACCTTTGGAGACAAATCAAATACAGAGCAACTGCGTTCTTTTCTTTGTTTCAGTGCTGAACACAGCCCCTGTCTGAAGAAGCCTAGAGGTTAATTCTGTATATTTTGCGACTGATTGTCCTCTATAAATGTAGACATCAGGCAAGAGTCAGAACTCTCCACTTTGTGAATGTTGGATTTTCACTAAAGTAATGGGCTTCAACCGGAAAACTTTCTGCTAGGAAGCCAAAGTGTGCCCAATGGAAAGATTTTTGTTTTCAAAGCACTGATGGGAATCATGGGATTACACAAGGTGAGCGGTTCTCCGCCCTCACAGTAGTTATTAGTCTTCAGGAAAGATTTAATCAAAAAGGTTTTATTCAGGAACAAACATCAAAAAGTAGTACAGGATACAATAGCAACAGCAATGGCGCTGCAGGTAAACTCCCAGGTCTCACAGGATGGAATAGAGCCATAGAGCTGCAGGTAATCCCACAGGTCTTGGCAGGTGGATTCCGAGCCCCACAATACCTCATACAAACTCTAATGTATCTATCAAGCCAACTGCTGAAGTGAATATTTCCAAAAGCTAATTTGTTGAAAGTAGAAAGGGGATATTTATATCATGCAGTCAAAAATGACTTTTAGCAAACTGCTTACATGTGTTTAGTGCAATACCTGTGTTAATCAGCTCTAAGACAATTAAAGCTTGTTGCTGGGCACTCGCTGTATTATTATTATTTATTTCTTAGCAGATTTATACAATTATATTATTTTTTACATGCAATTACCCATTTATACAGTTGTTTTTTTACTGGAGCAATCTAGGTAAAGTACATAAAGTCGCATTTTACTGTCCTTGTATTAATAAACTCAATCCCCATTATATACAGTATGTATCAAATGAATGCACTTACCCGTCACACGTGATTTCTGACTCTGTCACTAGTTTTCTGATACAAAGCCCATCTCTTCAATGTTACAATTCACTTGTTTAACCGGCACAGCCCGTGGGTTTTTTTTTGTTTGTTTGTTTTTCTGGGATGGCAAATCAGTATTTATTGTTGCACAGCGCTTCCTCCAAAAACAAAGTGAATGAGACAAGGCACGGTAATGTAAAAATTAATCATTAGGCAGTCTTAAATACTGTGATGCATTTAAAAAAAAATCTGTGATCTTTAGTTGTTTTTGTGCATTTTCATTTGCAAGTGAATTGTGACATTAAGGCCTTATCAAGCACTATATATTCTGCAATTTTGAAGACGTTAGATACATTTTTATTCTGGAGACTGTGTTGTTGTTATTTTTTTTAATATTGGCATTGCGTTTACGTTTTAAGCAGTTCTGTGCATTTTGGCAAGTGATATTTTCAGAATCATATTGTTCTGAATTAAAATACTACTTCTGTTGAAAATATAGTATTGTACCAACAAAACCAATACAGTGCATCTAAATGGAAGCCTACTTATTTTAAAACACAGTCCTTTCAGCTGTGTATTTTTGACATTGTACCTTTTTGTGCTACCTAAAAAAACAGACAAGTTTTTTGTCTTTTACTGCTGTGTTATTCCCCCAACTCGTGCACTTACAAATTTCAAACGCAAGTCATAGTTTTTCTTTGTGCGAAATGTGTGTGTGTGTGTGTGTGTGTGTGTGCAGGGCAGGGGGTGTTGGTTACAACGTGCTCACCTACATACATGTCAAATCAGATATGCATCACACTCGTTTAACCGTCACTGAAGTCAAACCTTTATAGGGTCAAATATGTGAGTGCTGACTGTATTAATAAGTACCAGTGTGGAGGCGTAGGCTAATGCATTCACACGACAATGGAGATCTTCAAGGAAGTAATTAATAATGAAAAAACACATACAAGCATTTCAGGTAAAGTGAACAGTGGTGTCGCTCCAGCTCCAGTGTGGAGCAAGTGAGTGAATTCACTGTCTAAGCAGGGTGGTCCAGCTGCCGGCTCAACTCACACTGAACATTTAAACTCCAGAAAGTAAACTTACCCAGTAAATACTACACATTTTTTTTAAAAAACAACCCCATACAATGACAATCTTTTAAGGTTTTTATTTTTAGCCCAACAGAAAGGAAACATACACCAGTATGGCTGTGGTTTTATTTGAAAGGAGATTGTTGATTTGATTTGTAAGTCGCAAAGTACTACAAAGTGGTAAAAAAAAAACGTTGTCTGCCATTACAGGATTTTTCTTGCGTACCCCCTGACGAGAGCTCGCGTACCCCCGTTTGAAAACCACTGATCTACACTATTCTGTTTTTTAAATAGTATTTTACCAGCCTGCCATGTATCATAAGGACATAGCAGGTATGAGTAAATGCCTTTTTTATGACACCTGCTGTCAAACAATCGTATACCAGCTGCAGCGTTGTATGCATCTTATTAAAAACAATGAGCTTCAACACTCCACATTGTATGGAGTTGTGGATACTAGGAAATCACTGGTGTGCAATTTTGCCATTTGAACAGACAAGACTGAATATAAATTGTATTTTTTTTTTTTTGTTAAGTAAAGGTTTTTATTGACAAGTGCAAACATTCCCCATTGCTACAGCAACTGACACAAGCCCCAAGTCGTATGACAGATGACTTTATTCTGTCCCTGCTGAGGGGTTGAAAATATACGTTTCAATTAAATACATATCACCTTCATTTAAATAGCTATTACCTTCATGCACACCCAATCTTCTCCTGTGTTTGTGCTCGCTCCCCTCCTGATAGAGCACGTCGCTTCTGATTTAGTTATTGAGTGCTCTGAAATATGACTCAGCTGCTTGTTATTGTAAGGGGCAAACAGTCAGAGATTAGGTTGGTGTGGGAGGGCAGCATTGTGGTCCAGCTTTTAAGGGCTGTACAAATAGCAGGCAGAGGCGAAAGAAATGCACTTTAAGCACTCTTGCGCATATTTATTTACAGAAAACAGAAATAAAAACTGTTCACAAAATAAATGGTACTGCGTCTTTAAACATAGTACAACTATATACATGCTATCCCAGGCAGAGCAAGGTTATAAACAAGTGTTATTCCAGTAAGCAGGCACAGCCGTAGAGGCTGGGCTGGCAGGTCATCGTCTCTGGTAGTTACCTGCTTTTAGTTAGAGAAATAACAGGAGAATTGTAGGCCATGATTTGGTTGCTGTGCTCTGCTCCTTGCCCTGGGTTTGTCTCCCACAAGTGGAGAGACTGCCATTGTTGCCAACTCCTAAAAGCAGGAAGTCTCCAGAGAACCCTCACAAAGTCATTAGATGTCACTATTTAGACTAAAGTTGCCAAAAATGTCGCTGGACAATTTACCACTCCTCTCAGAATCGCTGAACCGTTAAGAGTGAGCACCAATATAAACAATATTAAATGTGTTAATGATGGGTGATCATTTTTAAATGTTTATATTTGTCTGGATTACACTGTGTAACAATTTTATTTTTTTTTGGTTCCTGGGTAGTAAGTGTTATTTCCTAATTGCTTATGCCTCAAAAGTATAGAAAATGGCTATTATTCCCCACAAACTTTGCTTTTGTGACCAGGACAGTGATATTTTGAAATTGACCTATTTCCAATGAGAAAACGGGCGAATTTGTGTCTTTTCGTTCACATAAAGTCAGAAAAAAACAACATATGAATCCAAATTAACATGCATTTATACTAAAGTAATACACAAATGACTACAAAAGATTTAGAAGTGAGTAGTTTTTCGAGATTTACGATTATACTGTAAATCACTTTCACGAATCAGCCCCCAAATGTAGTCTCCCATCATGTTCTCGTTATACTGTCCTTGGTAGCGGCGTTCAAAGTCCAGTATATCCTGGTGGAAGCGCTCGCCTTGCTCCTCGAATGCGCTCCCATGTTCTCCTTGAATTTATCAAGATGAGCATCAAGGATATGGACTTTGAGGGACATCCTACAGCCCATTGTGCCGTAGTTCTTCACCAGAGTCTCAACCAGCTCCACATAGTTTTTCGGCCTTGTGATTGCCCAGGAAGCCCCGAACCACTGCGACAAAGCTGTTCCAAGCCGCTTTCTCCTTACTAGTGAGCTTCTTGGGAATTCATTGCACTCGAGGATCTTCTTTATCTGTGGTCCGACAGCGACACCGGCTTTGACCTTTGCCTCAGACAGCTTAGGGAAGAAGTCTTGAAGGTACTTGAAGGCTGCTGACTCCTTATCTAGAGCTCTGACAAATTGTTTCATAAGGCCCAATTTGATGTGCAGTGGTGGCATCAGCACCTTCCGGGGGTTGCAGCCGTACTCATCATACTTCAAGGCGTCCAGCAAGGTCTTGATGCTGTTGTAATCCTCTTTGAGGTGCACCGAGTGAGCCAGGGGAAGAGATGGGTACTTGTTACCATTATGGAGCAGCACGGCTTTGAGGCTCCTGGATGAGCTGTCAATGAAGGACAGTATAACGAGAACATGATGGGTGACTACATTTGGGGGCTGATTCGTGAAAGTGATTTACAGTATAATCGTAAATCTCGAAAAACTACTCACTTCTAAATCTTTTGTAGTCATTTTTGTATTACTTTAGTATAAATACATGTTAATTTGGATTCATATGTTGTTTTTTTTCTGACTATGTGAACGAAAAGACACAAATTCGCCCGTTTTCTGCGGGAGAAGCGTGGTGTATTGAGCTGCTTGTGACGGGAGAAGCGTGGTGTATTGAGCTGCTTGTGACAGGGGAAGCATGGTGTATTGAGCTGCTTGTGATTGAGCTGCTTGTGACGGGAGAAGCGTGGTGTATTACATAAGAACATAAGAAAGTTTACAAACGAGAGGAGGCTATTCAGCCCATCTTGCTCGTTTGGTTGTTAGTAGCTTATTGATCCCAGAATCTCATCAAGCAGCTTCTTGAAGGATCCCAGGGTGTCAGCTTCAACAACATTACTGGGGAGTTGGTTCCAGACCCTCACAATTCTCTGTGTAAAAAAGTGCCTCCTATTTTCTGTTCTGAATGCCCCTTTATCTAATCTCCATTTATGACCCCTGGTCCTTTTTTTTTTTTTTTCAAGTCAAAGAAGTCCCCGGGTTGACATTGTCTATACCTTTTAGGATTTTGAATGTTTGAATCAGATCGCCACGTAGTCTTCTTTGTTCAAGACTGAATAGATTCAATTCTTTTAGCCTGTCTGCATACGACATGCCTTTTTAAACCCGGGATAATTCTGGTTGCTCTTCTTTGTACTCTTTCTAGAGCAGCAATATCCTTTTGTAACGAGGTGACCAGAACTGAACACAATATTCTAGGTGAGGTCTTACTAATGCATTGTAGAGTTTTAACATTACTTCCCTTGATTTAAATTCAACACTTCTCACAATATATCCGAGCATCTTGTTAGCCTTTTTATAGCTTCCCCACATTGTCTAGATGAAGACATTTCTGAGTCAACATAAACTCCTAGGTCTTTTTCATAGTTCCTTCTTCAATTTCACTATCTCCCATATGATATTTATAATGCACATTTTTATTGCCCGCATGCAATACTTTACACTTTTCTCTATTAAATTTCATTTGCCATGTGTCTGCCCAATTCTGAATGCTGTCTAGATCATTTTGAATGACCTTTGCTGCTTCAACAGTGTTTGTCACTCCTCCTATTTTTGTGTCGTCTGCAAATTTAACGAGTTTGCTTACTATACCAGAATCTAAATCATTAATGTAGATTAGGAATAGCAGAGGACCTAATACTATTGAGCTGCTTGTGATGGGAGAAGCGTGGTGTATTGAGCTGCTTGTGACGGGAGTAGCGTGGTGTATTGAGCTGCTTGTGACAGGAGAAGCGTGGTGTATTGAGTTGCTTGTGACAGGAGAAGCGTGTTGTATTGAGCTGCTTGTGACAGGAGAAGCGTGGTGTATTGAGCTGCTTGTGACAGGAGAAGCGTGGTGTATTGAGTTGCTTGTGACAGGAGAAGCGTGTTGTATTGAGCTGCTTGTGATTGAGCTGCTTGTGACGGGAGAAGCATGGTGTATTGAGCTGCTTGTGACAGGAGAAGCGTGGTGTATTGAGCTGCTTGTGACAGGAGAAGCGTGGTGTATTGAGCTGCTTGTGACGGGAGAAGCGTGGTGTATTGAGCTGCTTGTGATGGGGGAAGCGTGGTGTATTGAGCTGCTTGTGATTGAGCTGCTTGTGATTGAGCTGCTTGTGACGGGAGAAGCGTGGTGTATTGAGCTGCTTGTGACAGGAGAAGCGTGGTGTATTGAGCTGCTTGTGACAGGAGAAGCGTGGTGTATTGAGCTGCTTGTGACGGGAGAAGCGTGGTGTATTGAGCTGCTTGTGACGGGAGAAGCGTGGTGTATTGAGCTGCTTGTGACGGGAGAAGCGTGGTGTATTGAGCTGCTTGTGATGGGAGAAGCGTGGTGTATTGAGCTGCTTGTGACGGGAGAAGCGTGGTGTATTGAGCTGCTTGTGACGGGAGAAGCGTGTTGTATTGAGCTGCTTGTGACAGGAGAAGCGTGGTGTATTGAGCTGCTTGTGACAGGAGAAGCGTGGTGTATTGAGCTGCTTGTGACGGGAGAAGCGTGTTGTATTGAGCTGCTTGTGACAGGAGAAGCATGGTGTATTGAGCTGCTTGTGATGGGGGAAGCGTGGTGTATTGAGCTGCTTGTGATTGGGCTGCTTTTGATGGGGGAAGCGTGGTGTATTGAGCTGCTTGTGACGCGAGAAGCGTGGTGTATTGAGCTGCTTGTGACAGGAGAAGCGTGGTGTATTGAGCTGCTTGTGACGGGAGAAGCGTGGTGTATTGAGCTGCTTGTGACAGGAGAAGTGTGGTGTATTGAGCTGCTTGTGATTGAGCTGCTTGTGACGGGAGAAGCGTGGTGTATTGAGCTGCTTGTTACGGGAGAAGCGTGGTGTATTGAGCTGCTTGTGATGGGAGAAGCGTGTTGTATTGAGCTGCTTGTGATGGGGGAAGCGTGGTGTATTGAGCTGCTTGTGACAGGAGAAGCGTGTTGTATTGAGCTGCTTGTGATGGGGGAAGCGTGGTGTATTGAGCTGCTTGTGATTGAGCTGCTTGTGACGGGAGAAGCGTGGTGTATTGAGCTGCTTGTGACGGGAGAAGCGTGGTGTATTGAGCTGCTTGTGATGGGGAAGCGTGGTGTATTGAGCTGCTTGTGACGGGAGAAGCGTGGTGTATTGAGCTGCTTGTGACAGGAGAAGCGTGTTGTATTGAGCTGCTTGTGATGGGGGAAGCGTGGTGTATTGAGCTGCTTGTGATTGAGCTGCTTGTGACGGGAGAAGCGTGGTGTATTGAGCTGCTTGTGATGGGAGAAGCGTGGTGTATTGAGCTGCTTGTGATGGGGAAGCGTGGTGTATTGAGCTGCTTGTGACGGGAGAAGCGTGGTGTATTGAGCTGCTTGTGACGGGAGAAGCGTGGTGTATTGATTTGCTTGTGACAGGAGAAGCGTGTTGTATTGAGCTGCTTGTGATGGGGGAAGCGTGGTGTATTGAGCTGCTTGTGACAGGAGAAGCGTGGTGTATTGAGCTGCTTGTGATTGAGCTGCTTGTGACGGGAGAAGCGCGGTGTATTGAGCTGCTTGTGACAGGAGAAGCGTGGTGTATTGAGCTGCTTGTGATGGGGGAAGCGTGGTGTATTGATTTGCTTGTGACAGGAGAAGCGTGTTGTATTGAGCTGCTTGTGATGGGGGAAGCGTGGTGTATTGAGCTGCTTGTGACAGGAGAAGCGTGGTGTATTGAGCTGCTTGTGACAGGAGAAGCGTGGTGTATTGAGCTGCTTGTGATGGGAGAAGCGTGGTGTATTGAGCTGCTTGTGATGGGAGAAGCGTGGTGTATTGAGCTGCTTGTGACAGGAGAAGCGTGGTGTATTGAGTTGCTTGTGACAGGAGAAGCGTGTTGTATTGAGCTGCTTGTGATTGAGCTGCCTTTGACGGGAGAAACTTGGTGTATTGAGCTGCTTGTGACTAATGTTGTGATGATACAATTTGGCGACTTCTTTCTTTGAAAATCGCTGTTGTTGGCAGTGAAAGTCGCTAGATTTGTCGCTAGTTGCTTTGACAATGTTTTTGTTGCTAGGGAAACCCAAAAGTCGCTAAATTAGCAACACTAATGGCTGGGCTGAACTGATTGTTAATTAATCAATTAAGTCCTAGGCACAGTCTGCACTGTAATTGGCAGGGATTGTATTAACCCTATCCCTGCCAACCTGGAAGAACAGCAGTGCCACAGGGCTTGCACCCTGTCACACCTGGCAAACACACATTTCCAATGTGTGGTACTGCTGCCCATTGTACTATACATGCTTTTGGCAGTTCTAATATACAGATACATGTAGGGCTTATCTACATATGTACTGTTTTATATCACACTATGTGTATGTATTTTTTTATATCACACAATGTGTGCATATTGTTTTATATCACTATGTGTATGTATTGTTTTATATCACACTATGTGTGTTCTCTTTCATTATGCATTGCTGTATCTAGCGGTCCAGATAAGCTGCGTATATGCCATTTTTATGCATTAAAAAATCCGAAATACGCACTCAATTTAAATTGAATGCGTAAAAATATTCTAGCAATTTTGCTGCACAGCTTGTCTGCCTCCTCTAAAACTTCCACTAACAACTACATCTCCCAGAATACAATGTCTTCAATTACTAGGAAACTGTACACAAGAAAAAAACAACATTAACCAATTTCTGACTAGCCCTGTTGCCTTTGCAGCCAATCACAGTAAGAATAAGAAAAATTCGAAGCTACACAGGTTGAAGCATAAACATTTAACTGGAGCGCTGGTTGTGTCGATTTAGATAAAAGATCATTACTGACAGTTAAAACAATATGCTACCTACCTACTCAGCTTTAGAAACCCGGGGCTGGTGAAAGAAAATCTAAGAATAAAGTAGTTTTAATACTCAGAATACGTGCAAAACTCTGACGGCTCCATTTGAAGCTGCTTTGTGCTGTTATGGTGCTGCACCTTGCAGGATTAGTCTGGTTAGGATTTGATTCTTGTATCAGTTGGCTAAATGTCACCACACAGTTAAACAGTGAAGTCCAGCACTTAACCTTGTCTTGAGTTTGAGGTGGGGAAGGCATTAAGCATGTCCTTCTTTTGCATTTTCTTATAAAGCACTACATTGTTAAAAATAATTGCTCAGTCATTCTTTTTTTTTCCTTTAATTAAATAGAGGCAAGCAACGAGCTGAAAGCTGTTAGCTCAATCGGGCGCAGCAGAGCATGACCCCAGCTTTAATTAGCACAGAAAAATAAATGGTTGCTCTTATTGTGAAGGAGTTGTGTTAGAAACCATTTCTAAACAGCTACCCTGACTGGGGATACATAGGATCTCCTTGTATCTGTTCCTAGAGCAAGTTTCCAGCACCGTAATTCTGAACTTTTAATACTTAACACAAATAACCCCCATTCCTGGGGGTCATCGAAGAAAAACAACCCTTTCTGACACTGCTGTTAATGGTCTTTGTTATATGTATATTGTTAGGTACCTGTACAATTGCAATATATATATATATATATATATATATATATATATATATTCTTTATTATTTTACTATCCAATGTTCTGTTAAAATGAAACCTTAAATAAGGAAATATAATTAAGCTTTATGAGGAAGGAAATTGCCAGTGATCTGGCAGGTTATCTAGCATTAAGGACTGTGTTTTAGCCAATCAGATTGCAAATTTCCTGGTCACTGACGTAATAACTTTTAAGACAGCAAGCTTGACTGCCCTCATGTTACAAGAGGTGATAACGTACCTGTGACAGACTGGCTCGCAGTGGTGTGGTGGATGACGTCACGGACCAGGAAGTAACTGACTCCAAAACAGTGGATGGGCGGGTGAAACCGAGTGCAAAAGCACTCAGCTTATTTAATAATAAACAAACAGAAGATTTAAACAAAATACAAACAAAAAGGGCACGAGGGCCAAACGAATAAATATTTGTTGGTATCTGTGCTGGATAATCCAACGATAATAAATTGTTTTTAAATGTTATTCCTTAGCCTGATATTTCTACTCCAACACCCCAACCCCGAAAGTGCAGAGTGCTTTGGTTTATATACTCTGGCCGAGGGATTTAACTAGTTGGTAATTATCTTATTATCAGCCAGAGTTCAGCCGTTTGGTGGAGGATGCATGACTGTCAGCTATTTAAATAATCAGTAGCTGATCAGCCATGCATCCTCACGGGTTTTTAAAATAATGCTTTTACCCGCGTAAAAACAAAATACAAATAATAATAAATAGGGGCGGGACACTCCGCCCACATGCCCCCTGACACATGGCCCAACGGCCACCTCCCCTCAGTCTTAAAGTCCCGGAAGAGGGGGAAAGTTGCCTTTCTGGGGTGGCCATGGTGGAATCTCCGCACCCCAAGGTGGCCGGCAGCTCCCCTTCCGGGGCTCCCTCCAAAGAAAATGCGGCTGGGGAGCTGGTCTCCTGACCTTCCCTTCCTCTTCATGGCCAGCAGTTCCCCTCCGTGGGGCTCTGACCACCCAAACTCCAAGCAGCTTGGGGAGCTGGTCTCCTGACCTCCCCCTTTCTTGATGGCCGTCCGTTCCCCTAAGGGTTTCCGGCCATAGTGTGGCGCCCCCCAGGCGGCCGGATCCCTGGCGACCCCAGGGGCGGCAGCGGACCCCGGGAGGCGACGGAAGATGCAGCGGACCCTCGGGAGGCGACGGCAGCGGACCCTCGGGGAGGCGACGGCAGCGGAACCAGGCGACGGCAGCGGACCTGCCAAAGAGATACAAGCGAACTCCAAGGTGAAGGCGACGGCAGGACCCTCGGGAGGCGACGAGGACAGGCAGCAACCCTAGGAGATCCACACAGGCGAACTCCACGGCGGGAGGGGCCCCTGGCCATGAGGCGGCAGCAGGAGCTCCACTTCTCCCAATGGTGGTGGTGGTGGATAAAAAGCTCCTGCTCCTCTCCTCCTGACGGTAAAGGCGGCAGGGCTGCCTTTTGCCAAGCCACAATCCTTCTGGCCAAGGAAGCAGGGCTCCCTCCCCTTCCGGCCAGGCTCCTCCCCTTCAGGCTCAAGGCGGCAGGGCTCCTTTCTGGCGGCCAAGGCGACATCCTCCCCTTCTGGCGGCCAAGGCGGCAGGGCTTCCTCCCCTTCAGGCAGAAGGCGGCCTCCCTTCAAAAGGCGGCAGGGCTTCCTTTTCAGGCTGCCAAGGCGGCAGGGCTTCCTCCCTTCAGGCTGCCAAGGCGGCAGGGTTCCCCTTCAGGCTGCCAAGGCGGCAGGGCTTCCTCCCCTTCAAAGGCCGCAGGGCTTCCTCCTTCAAAGGAAAAGGGCTTCCTCCCTTCAGGCTGCCAGGCCGAAGGGCTTCCTCCCTTTAGGCTGGTGGGGAGGCATGCTCCCTCTGCTGGTGGTGGCGAGGGAGGGGAACCAGCAGGCATATTCCCTCTGCTGGCGGAGGCAGGGGAGCAACACATAGTCCTCCCACGGGGTGGAAGTGGCACCAGCAGGAACTCACCCTCTGCTGGCGGAGGCGGGAGCAACACAAGACCCTCCCAAGGCGGTGGAGGCAGAACCAGCAGGAATTCGCCCTCTGCTGGCGGAGATGGGGACAGCAGGCATTCTCCCTCTGCTGGCAGCTTGGGTCCTAAGGCTGTGGGTCATGGACTTCCCCTCTTGGGCTAACGCACCGACCTTTGGGCTGTGGAAACCGACTCCCCCCTCTTGGGCTGTGGACGTTAGGGCTCCCCCCACTCGGGCGTAAAGGACGTTCGGGCTCCTCCCAAGGGACGTTGGGCTCCTCCCACTCGGGCGTGGGGACGTTCGGGCTCCTCCCAAAACATTGGACTCCCTCTGGCGCTGGAAGCGATGGCTCCTCTCCCTCTGGCGCTGGAGAGTCAGCGATGGCTCCTCTCCCTCTGGCGCTGGAGGCGGCAGCGATCTCTCCCTCTGGGAGGCGGAGCGATGAAACTTCCCTCTGGCGCTGGAGGCACCCAGCATGGCTCCTCTCCCTCTGGCGCTGGAGACGGCAGCGATGGCTCTTCCCTCTGGCGCTGGAGACGGCAGCGATGGCTCCTCTCCTCTGGCGCTGAGACGGCAGCGATGGCTCCTCTCCTCTGGCGCTGGAGACGGCAGCGATGGCTCCTCTCCTCTGGCGCTGGAAAAGCGATGGCTCCTCTCCCTCTGGCGCTGGAGCGGCAGCGATGGCTCCCTCCCTCTGGCGCTGGAGACGGTAGCGATGGCTCCTCTCCCTCTGCTGGTGGAGACGGTAGCGATGGCTCCTCTCCCTCTGCTGGTGGAGACGGTAGCGATGGCTCCTCTCCCTTTGGTGCTGGAGATGGCAGCAGCAGGGTCTCTCCCATATCCGCAGCCAGGTAGTTGAGCACCATGGCTGCGATGTCTGGGAGGGATGCTGGGTGGTGTTGCTGTTCCCAGGCCTCCCCAGCTCCCCATCTCTTGCCCACAGGAGGTTGATCACTGCAGGGAGGGCTTCCTCATAATCCCTCCCGGCTCCACCAGCCAGTCCCAGACTCCCTCAGAGGAGAGTGCATTGTCCCTTTGGAGGATGCAGGTCCTCCCTCACTGGACGCTCTGGCTCCTCTTTCTCCTGCCATGGAGGAGGTTGGTCGGGTGCTATGTGACCCACCTCCCCAAAGTCTGGCACCACCTCACCTTTCAAGCAGGTGGGGCAGGCGTCCAGCATGGTTGAGCTGGTGGGATGCGACCGCCCCACGCTGCTGTAGCTTGCTTCCTCCGTCCGCTTTTCCCATATTTTTTTTTTTTTTTTTCCCCCAAAAAACACACAAAAATACTTTTTGAAACAAACAAAAAAAACGTCCTTATCCTTTCCTGGTTTTTGTTGGAGGGTTGTTTGTCCCACCCGGACACCATATGTGACAGACTGGCTCGCAGTGGTGTGGTGGATATACGGACCAGGAAGTAATGACTCAAAACAGTGGATGGGCGGGTGAAATAGTGCAAAAGCATTCGATTTAATAATAAACAAACAGAAGATTTAAACAAAATACAAACAAAAGGGCACGAGGGCCAAACGAATAAATAAACAAATTAAGTGCCTTGGATAATCCAGCACGTATTAGCAATTGTTTTTTAAATGTCTTCTCCCGCCTCCCAGGTTCTACTCCAACACCCCAACCCCGAGTGCAGAGTGCTGCTGGTTTATATACTCTGGCCGAGGGATTTTAGTTGGTAATTATCTTATTATTGCCAGAGTCTCCGTTTGGTAAGGATGCATGACTGTCAGCTATTTAAATAATCAGTAGCTGATCAGCCATGCATCCTCACGGGTTTTAAATAATAATAAAGCAAGCGCTTTTGACGCCAAACAAAAATACAAATAATAATAAATAGGGGCGGGACACTCCGCCACAGTACCTCACCGAGTATGATGAGCAATGGAGCAATGAACATGAAGCCTATAGCTTACCCTCAGCTGTGCTTTGTTTCAGCCTTTGCAAGACAACCATTTACTTTAGACTGCTAACAGTATTTTACTAAGCAGTGTTTCTTTATTTCAGAAAATTGCAGAATTGTCCTTTAAAGAACTGTCTGTTTTATTCAGCTTGTTTCTTCCGCTTTTGTTACTGAAATGTCTGCTTCACTTTGCTGAAGTCACAAACCACCACCTACAAAATTACAACTATAGACCTTCTTTTACAGTGGAAATTGCAGCAACATTTACTATTACTGATACAGGGCAAATAGCTTATTTTGGGCCGAAGTAATCACTAACCATTTTGTGGCTGGTTGGAGAGCCAAAAGGAGCAGGTTAGGCACCAATATAATATCATTGGACTGCCCCAAAACTAGTCCTTTGGCTATATCATTAAGGATATGAGAAAGTTTACAAACGAGAGGAGGCCAGAATCTCATCAAGCAGCTTCTTGAAGGATCACAGAGTGTCAGCTTCAACAACATTACAGGGGAGTTTGTTCCAGACCCTCACAATTCTCTGTGTAAAAAAGTGCCTCCAATTTTCTGTTCTAAATGCCCCTTTATCTAATTTCCACTTATGACCCCTGGTCCTTGTTTCTTTTTTCAGGTAGAAAAAGTCCCTTGGGTCAACATTGTCAATACCTTTTAGAATTTTGAATGCTTGAATCAGATCGCCGCATAGTCTTCTTTGTTCAAGACTGAATAGATTCAATTCTTTAAGCCTGTCTGCATATGACATGCCTTTTAAACCCAGGATAATTCTGGTTGCTCTTCTTTGCACTCTTTCTAGAGCAGCAATATCCTTTTTGTAATAAGGTGACCAGAACTGAACCCAATATTCTAGATGAGGTCTTACTAATGCATTGTAAAGTTTTAACATTACTTCCCTTGATTTAAATTCAACACTTTTCACTGTATATCCGAGCATCTTGTTGGTCTTTTTAATATAGCTTCCCCACATTGTCTAGATGAAGACATTTCTGAGTCAACATAAACTCCTAGGTCTTTTTCATAGATTCCTTCTTCAATTTCAGTATCTCCCATATGATATTTATAATGCACATTTTTATTGCCTGCGTGTAGTACTTTACACTTTTCTCTATTAAATGTCATTTGCCATGTGTCTGCCCAGTTCTGAAAGCTGTCTAGATCATTTTGAATGACCTTTGCTGCTGCAACAGTGTTTGCCACTCCTCCTATTTTTGTGTCGTCTGCAAATTTAACAAGTTTGCTTACTATACCAGAATCTAAATCATTAATGTAGATTAGGAATAGCAGAGGACCTAAAACTGATCCCTGTGGTACACCACTGGTTACCTCACTCCATTTTGAGGTTTCTCCTCTAATCAGTACTTTCTGTTTTCTACATGTTAACCACTTCCTAATCCATGTGCATGCATTTCCTTGAATCCCTACTGCGTTCAGTTTGAGAATTAATATTTTACGCGGGACTTAGTCAAAAGATTTATGAAAACTAAATAAACCATGTCATATGCTTTGCAGTTATCCATTAGCATGTTTTAGCTTTTCAGTTGAAGGCGTATACAGCCAACACTGTCATACGAATGCAAGTTGTCTCTGTGTTCGTGTTTCTAACTCCTCTGCGTGCAGTTTTAGTTTGCATTGCCTCTGCCTGTCCCCTGCGGAGGGCTGCGTCTGTTGATTGTTCATTTTCGGTCAATGTAAGCCACCTCCACCTTTCACAATAAGCCACTGACCAACAGATACGCCTGGACTGCTGGGGCTTTTTATATCTCGGTGGTCACAGGTAAGTCTTGGACATTATCGTGCACATTAAACTATCACTTACAATACATGTAGTGTGCACGCTATGGCATGTAAATTAGCCAAATAGTGTGCATGTAAATGAATGCGTTCTCTGTTAGTAAATGGGACAGTAAATTTAGATTTATGGTGTACGTTAGACTCACTACTTAATGTGCACGTTACAGCTACATTTAGTGCCCTTTTGTAAATGAGGCCCATACTCCAGCAGCATGTAGAAGCCCGGGGGTAATTGAGTTTATAGTCATGGCTGTACCTCATCTCAGAGAATAAGCTCTGGAACCAAGACCTCTGATATACACAGCTGCCTCTTGAGTTAAGTACAATCTGCTTACTCTTGGCACAGAATGCCAACTTGCTGCAGTGTGCCAGAATAAGACTTTAATCTAGGCTAAGTCTACCAGGACATAACCACGCAAACAAGGAGGCAACGACAGATTAGCCTACCATTTTAATTGGAACTGCTATGCCACTACTGGCATCAGTAATTGCTAGCTCACCTGCTTTATTTAAACTGTTGATTGATGGATCCAAGGTTAGCTCTCGAACTAGAGCTTTTGTGGAAGCTGAGGCAATAACTTAAAAAAAAAAATCATAAGTAAGAAAGCATAGCTGTTTCTCCTGTCTTTTGTGTGCCAGCTCAGATGTATGTAACTTGGGGCTCCACAGCTGGTAATGCCTCGGGACACTTCCGCACTGGTGTACTCTTTCACTTGTTTCATGTCATGTGAAACAGCTTCCACACTGAGCCTTTTATGACAACACCACTTTTACAGAGTGCATATTCAGTCCTGGCGGATAATGTTACATTTCCTGGACAAACAGGTTGTCCTGGTAATTGTGGAAGCTGCTAATCAAGCTGTAATACAGTGCATAAGCTTACCAGATGGTTCAGATGAACAGCGTCATGGAGCGTTACCAGAGTGACTGGGTTTTGACTTTGTCTCTTACTTCCTCCTGGGAGATCAACGTGTACCTTTTGCAAAGAAGGGCCTTTTATTTTATTGTATCATTATTATTATTTATTTTTTTAGCATGCCTTCTAGTTAATTCACAGTTATACATAAAAAAACATTGAAAAATGCCTCATGACGTTTGGAATAAATGACCATTTATGTATTGCTGTATTTTACTTACTCTGCATTTTTTTATTCCTGTTTCAGAAATTGAAAAAGTGCAGAAGGATGAAGAGAAAGATGAGAAGTTCATTGACGTAGTTATCAACAAGAATATGAAGCTAGGACAGAAAATATTGATACCAGTGAAGCAGTTCCCCAAAGTAAGTACATATTTTCTGGTTGTTGTTGATGATATTAACTCCACCTTTCTGCTGGCCCTATCCCTCAAAGAACACTTCTGTCAGGAAAAACAACTGCACTCTGACAGTGGAGTTTGGAAGAAAATTCTGAAGCTTCCTTGCTTGCACTTAAAAAAAAAGACAATGCTGGGTGATTACTGTAAAGGTACTTGGCCACTTATCACTGCTGTTGTGGAGAAGAAGAAAAAACACCTCTCTCCATTTGCTTGGATTATCATTTTAACCCATTAAGAACCAAGTACAATTTTCTTTATAAAAATCAACAAAAATCAACACCAGCTGTATTTATGTAATTTGATTCATTACATTTAGACTTAACTTTTGCAGTTAACAAAACTCGAGAAAGTTATCATAACAATATAATTAAAGAGAAATTTAAAATAACAGGTAGATGCCAGTTACAAATGCTCCAAAAAATGACAAAGCAGCCTGTCCTCAAATGAGGAGAATGGCACTTAATGGGTTAATTTGTGATTTTAAGAGTGAAACATTCTTTCTTGCATTTGTTTGATAATGGGGTATGTTATAATGATCTGAGCAGTAAATCCACACTTTCATGATGTCAGCACCAGGGAGTGTTCATATTAGAGCAGGTTTTGGGGTGCTGGGTGGGGGTATTAAGACCCACCACTAGATGATCTTGAAATCACACTTGTCTACATTGCTGATAGAATTCAATTTTTAGGGCCAACCCCCATCCCCCTGTTAGCGAAACCTGTACAGTGGGTCAATTTTATCATCAAATTCTAATTTAGTACTCTATCCCTGGATTTTGTGTGCCCTTATTCGTGAAGTTTTGTTCAGGAATGTTCTGTGTTAGATACGTGTAAACCCTATGTGTGTGTTTTATGTCCCCGCCTTTCATGTCTCTGTTCGTTTATCAAGTGAGCAGCACAAGTGATCGCCCTTGTGAGAATAGCCATAAATAACAAACTTGACCCCATCAGGGCCATGTGTGCTCCTCTGCCATCATCACACATCATAACTGTTATCCATGATCCATGTAACATTAATTACACTATACATTGTGTCTCTAATTACTGTGTAGTACTTAGTAAATGCATATGTACTTACACATCATTACATTGTTATTATGCATAGTTACAATATACTTAATGTGTACATCTTTTTGCCGATATGTAATATGTAATTACACAATTGTATCAGAAAAGGGTTAGTGTTAGGGTTAGGGTTAGGGTTATATCATGCACAAATTACGTACATTGGTAACTATGCATAATAACATTGTAATGATGTGAAAATACACATGTATTTACTAAGTAACTGCTATGTAAATACACAGTAATTAGAGTGTAAAGTGTTAGGTACCTCCATCACTATACTGTATAAGTTGTCCTCAGGGGACAGTTTGAGCTGCATTACTGCAAAAGTGTTCTTGCTATGAACCGAATGATACAATTTAAAATACAGCTACAGCACATTTACTACACTGTGTAGATACACTGTACTTACACATTGCTTTTTATTTGATTTTTTTTACATTATTTAATGCATGTATTTACAACAAAATTATATGACTGTGAAAATACTTTGTTAGGAATCCCATCCATCTTCACAATCACAGAATTGTGTACATGTTGTACTGTAGTAAATATTGAAAGATGCCTCACACCACATGCCTCAAACACCAGTGCTGCTTTTGAGACTGGCACAGCTGTGAGTTTACCCATGCATGCTACCTGCCGGTGATGCTGATTGGTTCAGCGTGCACTCCAGTGTTTTGTCTGTGGGATACCTCAATGTTCCTTTGTCCTTCTCACAAACCAATTGAACCTTCAGTGCTGAAGAGAAATCCGCTGCTCAGTGCTCTCATATTCCAGGAGGATGCAGCATTCTCAGCATGCAAGGCTGCAATGCTGAGGGGCAAAGCTTTGTTGTTTAGTGCACTGGGCCATTGGGGGGGAGCAATTCAGGATTTTTAACAATTCTTCAATAGCGGTCTCAGTGAAATCAATGTTTTTAGTGACATTCGCAAGTAAATATGCAAATAAATGAGTTGTTAGTGTTGCTAACTTCACTGTCAGCTCAGCATTTTACACAGCCTATTGCATGTGCCATAACATTGACTTTTTTGTTCACAGATTTTGTCAGATAAGTTCAGAATAAAAGGAGAGAGGCTGGAAATAATACACAAGTGTTTAGAAAAAGAGAAAGCCCAACTATTTTATCTAGTTCATCTTCCTTTTTTAATAACCAAAGGAACCACACTACCAATATTTTATTGGAAAAATAAAATGTATTCCAGTTCCTTAAATGTCAAGAGTAAAGTAACCAAACACGGTTTTATTGTTCACGTGTTTGTATTGCATGTCAACATCAAGTTAGCCCAGATAGAAATAGAAGCAGTATGTTGTATTCACAGATGATTTGATGAACAGTGTAGACTTAAACATCGGCATAACAGTGTGTACACAGTTACTTAAAGATCTATAGAATATATACATAAACAAGAAGCATTACTTTATCCATGAATTGAAAGACAGGAATAATATCCTGATATGAGGTATTCATTTAGCTATGAGACTACAGGTATTTTTATAACATTTATGGACATGGGACTGGCTCTTCCAAACCAGCATCTGCATGCTTTCCAACCAGCATTTTTATTTTAAACAACCATGTCTTGTTTTGCCATTTAATTATTATGTATTTTAGAGACCCCCCACCCACCCAAATAAAGAAAAGAAAATAAGTAAAAAAAAAAAACAGAATTAAAACCCAGCGACCAAAATATAATTGCCCAAAACCAATTTAAAAAAATAGTATACAATGTTACTATGCATTCTTACTACATTGCAATACAATGCACTCTGAAAGCAATATGAAAATTGACTCATCGCTTTCAAATGTTCTCCTTTTTGATTTCGCCCTTGCACAGTCTTTGATGATATCAGAGAAATCCAACTTTTTCAAAATGTCACATTCCATGGACATGATTGCAAGGCAGTTGAGACGATCCTGACTCATGGTGGCTCTCAGTTCATTCTTTATAAGTCCTATACGAGAGAATGACCGTTCACCGGAGCAGTTAGTGCACATCAAGGAAAGGTAAATACGCAAAGCCGTGGCAACATTTAGAAATGTGGAAATCACAGGGGTATTTCAAATGAGGCGAAGGAGGTCAGAAGCTGCCTTCTTCTCTTTACCCACAACAAATTCAGCAAAGTGAAGCATTTCTGTTGGGAAAGATCCATCCAAATCTGAAGGATAAGTGGACATGAGGGCTGCAGATTTTTTCTGAATATCACATGCTGACATGTCTTGAAATTCGGTCAGAAAGCCAAACACTTTGTGTACATTGACATAAGCTTCTGTTCGGAGCTGGCAATGCATTGAAAGAGTATCCAGGATTTTTACGAAAGTCTCAACATGAAATTTGTCTCTGCCTTGGACACGCACTTCAGTGTGACTTGATCCATCTTGCAGAACACTGGGCAGTCGTCTCTCCCGTCGCGTTACATTCCGGTATGTCTTCACAACTGCTAATTGTGTGGCGCATTCTTCATAATCATCAAAATCATTACGAATGTTTTCAGGATATGATTTTAGAGATTCCAGTAATTTAACCACCTGTGACAGTTCGATGTCTTCTGTTTGGACTGACTTCATTGTTTCATTAAATCTCTCCAGGATTGTATCCCACAAGTCAGCTAGAATGACTGTTTCTATGTGGTCCATCTGGCTACTAAAGTGTTTAGCCAGGTGTCTACTTTCTGGTGGTTGATGGTCACTGTCTTGTGCGACTGTATCCAGAGCATTCTTTATCTGCACATATCCTTTCTTAAATGCCCTAGCAGCATCGTGTCTTGCTGACCTTGTGTCTGACAATCTCTTGACAACAAGCCACACGGAGAGCTCGACGCCAAAAAAACTTTGATAACTACTGTATGCGGTATGAACTTCAGAAACATTTTCTGTTATTTATTTATGTTATTTATGTATTTACTTATGCTGTATCAGCTGTATTTAAATAAAATATATAAAGTCATATTTACTATCCAACCTTGCCTCGCTTATTTTCTTGACTGATTAATATATTAAATATGTACTGCAGGATATAATGCGGCTTTGGCCATTATAGCCCCGTCAGTCAATAATTTTCCACTATCCCTCCATATTTTATATATATATATATATATATATAGAGAGAGAGAGAGAGAGAGAGATATTTTTTTTTATTTTTTTGCCAAATCGACGATTAATATCGATGTTTATTTTAGAAAGATTTTACCGTTTTTTTCTGATTTTTATTGTTCAATTCAAGCAGAGAATGGGTGTTGTTTCAGTCAACGAGACCTGTTAGAACAGGGTGAAATGACAGTGACAGTGAAACTATGCTAACAGATCACTGACAGCGACCCATAGCCATTCAGAGTGGAACGGAGACAGGACAGATAGTAAGTATAAAAACTAAACAAACTATAGATGATTTCTAAATTGTTATTTATGGTATGAAAATAAAAAATAGCGAGTTGTTTTACCAACGTTTATCCTATATTTATTTCAGTCAAACTCTCATTTTTGGGGAATTTGACGTTTAACGAGCTCTACCGATTGATATCAAAAAGTAGCAAGCCTATATATATATATATATATATATATATATATACACAGTGTATTTATATTCAATGGCAAAAAGTAACGTTAAGTCCAAAAGGTTAGGAAATTGCAAGTTAAGGTAGCCACACGTCCCATTCGTGTGATACTCATCAGTACATACCTCAACATCAAATACAAATATCTGAGTACAAGGAATTCTGTTGTTCGTTAAAGCACACATTGTGACAGCAAACATTGTGGGAATGCTAATGCAGTTACTGAACATGTTACCAATCACAAGGTTTCTTCGGGGAAAATATGTCATGTGCTTAGTGACGTCATTGCCGATGTCATTGATGATGTCATATGTGATGTCAAGTGTGACAGGAAACATACACATAAGGGTGCAGAGTTAAGGTTGAGTGGCTTCTTAACTTGCAATTTCCTAACCATTTGGAACGGTTTTGCAACCAAACCTTAACATTACTTTAACAAAGTTTTTGCCATTGAATTTCCATTGTTTTGCAGAAGGCATCCTGGAAAATCAAACAATCACATTTGCATCATAATGTAGTGGTGAAAACACAACTAGAGACACTAAATAGCATAGAAGAAAGAGACACACACCAAGTATGTAAAGTTTTTTTTTTTTTTTTAAAAGCCAGATTTATTGATGCCAAATCAAATGTGAAAAAATGTTAATCCCTGAGGCTGGAGAGGTGGGGACAGTACGGCTACGGAACAGTATGTTTATTTTCTAACTCAGCACGAGTGACATTTCAAATAAGTAATTTTTGGTAGGAATAAATATGCAAAATGCATTCATGTCATTACAAAGTCAATTTCATTTTGGAATATTCTTTTAAATACTGCAAACAGGAGCATGTTATCATTTATATCTTGTTAATCCTCATGAGGACACGTCGTAAAACTGACTTTCCAACCGGACCCCAGCAATAAAACAACATAAAACTAACAACTGGAGTGAATGAATGAATGAACATGTGTATATGAACGCTTTATTGTGCTTTTCCTTCACTTCCAGCCATCGTTTGGTATAATGTGTTGTTTATGCTTGCAAAATGGATAAAACGCCCAATACGGCACCACTGTATTCTGGACGCTGTAGTTTATTCCCGGAACATGTCATCTGGGCATGTGAGATATCATTGGAAAGCCTCCTCTTTCATTTAGACTATGTTCCTAGCTATTTCCGTAAGTGAGTTACAGGCACTTGAACACACCTACCAATTTGCTGCTCGTCACAGCACTGGAGCACTGAATGAGGGGGTGGTAGAAAGGATGCATACAGGCATGCCTGACATCAATGGAAAGCACAAAGCCTGCTCTTTTATATGACATTGAAACCGAAATGGTATCTGTTGAAGCGACCGAGTAATAGGCAACAAATGAAACTTACTGTAGGAGCTGACTCATGTCACATGACTCAAACCTTAGTTTCAGTTTGCTGTAGTTTCGCTTATGAACGTGTGTTCAGGACATACGATACATCATTGGAAAGCTCCAAATCTGTACTTTCAAACAAGCCATGAAGCTAGATAGCTACAGTGCCTGAGATATTCACATGAGAAGGTCAGGCCTGCCGATACACTACGCCTGGGGTACATACAGACCGCAAACCTAAAACAATTTGGGAAATTCAACCAGGCTACCTGGACTAGAATTACCCTTTGCATAGTGTAACAGGATTTCCCCATTGTTGAAGGCACAAACACAAAAAACATTATCACTGATTACCATTTTTAATGCAGACACAAACACAGATGTGACCCGTGTGTGCTGAACTATATATTCCATGTCTCCCTATTCAGTGCAATGGAATGGTCGCAAGTCCCTCTGCCTAGCAATGACATCAGACAGACTATTATCTTTCGGTTTCAATCGAGTGTGGTTCCTTAATTTGCTTATGCTTTTTTAGATAGAGGTGTATAAAAAAGCATCTGAGTCATTTTTAAATCTCAAAAAGTAGTCAACCAAATGCTACCCTATTCACAGGGTTTGTTGAGCCTGCCAGTCTGACCAGACAAAGATTTTCATGCATATCGGTGGGGTTTTACCCCCCTTTTGAGCTGGTTGTAAAATCGACTTTAACAGTACCCTTTGTTCAAACCTTAACTATGTCTGAGTGACCGTGCAGACATTAATTTTATTTATTTTTTTTTTTTTTTGGATTGTACATTAGGATTGGGAGTCAGTGGTTTCATTCCTCTGCTGCGGCTGACTGCCCAGATATAAGTCAAGAAATGAGTAACTTGGAGCTGGCTGGATTATAAAAGTAAAACCAGACAGGACTGGTTTCTCGAATGAACTGAATCCCAGATGTAATGAGCAGTTTATAATGGCCCTGTTAACACGCCAACAATAGTCAGCTGTCCAGCAGAGCTTTTTGAAGACAGCAGATGGTATTCATGGTCACTGCAATGGCTTCAGGCAATAGAGCACTCTGGCCCAGATTTATAAAAGGATTGTGCATGTTTACGACCGTAAAACTGCGGTCTTCATATTTGCTTGATTATTTTAAGAACTCTGAAAAGCAGGCGTTAATTTGCCGCAGTCAGACAGTAGGCTATGTAAAAGGCAAGGTGATGTGGGAGACTTGTCTGCAGCAAGAAGGAGACATCATTTTCAAAGACAAAGAAACATTTAATAACATTTTGCAAAGAGCTAATTTTTTAACCCTTCTGATCAAGTTAGCTTGTAAATTGCGGTTTATAATACCATATTGTTTTGCAAACTCCAGTTTTCAATACATGTTTCATAGTTTACATGAGAAAAAAGAAAGTCTGCAAATAGAGAATATAGAATCCATGTAAGAAAAGGTTCTTAGAAGCACCTAAAAAGGTCTCCCACAGTGGCAAAGCAAGGTTCTAACGAGAGCCTTTACTTCTGGAGTGTAGGCATTATTAAAAGAACGGTGGAGGAGATTAAGAAAAGATGAAACGATATTCCGAGGCGCATTAAAGAAAAAGTCTCATATACATGTTATACAATGAGGGCTCATCCTCCACCATTATTTTAGTAATGCCTACAGAATGTATGTTTTGTAAAATGGCATTCTGGTATTTAACAATACTGGTTCAGGCAGTATTGTTAAATTCGAGTGGTTAAATTCGAATTCAAATGGTTAAAAAAAAAAAAAAGGACAGATGATGCAGTTAGTTTGTAGCTAGAGCAAATATAATATAGCTGGTAATAGGCACATCTGAATAAGGTAGATATATTATAGATCATACAGATGTGTTTTAAATTCATACTTTTGTACTGCTTGTACCAAAATCTCCACTTCCATATTGGTAAATTTCAGTTTTTGCTTCTGAGCATCCTCATCACCATGGCTAGTACCAGGCTGAGGTCTTTGTGTGCCATTCATTTTCTTTTGGAATGTGTAGCCTACACATGCAGGGTTGACCCAAACCCGCTATTTATTGTGAGAGGTGTGTAATTCTCCATCTCTAATTGCGTTTAGGGGTATTTAAATTGTTTGATTGCGGAATCGCCTGCTTCACCTAATTATAAAATAGGTCGTTATTTTGACGCTGAGTGCGGCCGTACTGAACACACACATTACATGACTTTTTGTGGTCGGTTTTTCCCCTTTATAAATTTGGGCCTCTGTGTGTTAGTGTTCTGACACTGCACTCCAGTATTGCTATTTCAGAATCCTGCAGGTTTGTATCATTATTTCAAAATAAGGAGCAGAGGCAGACTTTCCAATCTAGCTGAAACCCTTCATTGTCACCCCCTACAGGAAAGAGGTATTAATGTCTCTAAACCCATTTGTCTTCTTTTAAGTTTAATTGTTGATTGTTTGATATTACAGATGAATAGCCTAAACGATCCCACGTTACCTAAAACAAATCCTTCAATTATTATTATTATTATTATTATTATTATTGTTATTATTATTATTATTTATTTATTTATTTATTTATTTGGCAGACACCTTTATCCAAGGTGACTTACGGGTGTTACTGGGCAGTTCTGTACAGGGTTACAATGCAAGATTAATATTTAAATGTTTACATGGGTGTCCATCTGAGCATGTGAATTATTGCAAAGTAAGAAGTGTGAGAGCAAGTAATGTCATCAGGAAGCTTTTAGACATCTCAAAGCATTGTAACTAAACAGATTTAGAGCCACACTTTGACAGGTTTGATAAGTGGAATAACTAACTGTTCAACACAACCAAAGAAAGACCACTTCAATTAGTTAGATCTGGCAGGGAGAGACAGCAAGACCGAGCCCCAGCTCACTAAGTGCTGCACTGAATCAGAGGAGAGATAGCAAGACCGAGCCCCAGCTCACTAAGTGCTGCACTGAATCAGAGGAGAGATAGCAAGACCGAGCCCCAGCTCACTAAGTGCTGCACTGAATCAGAGGAGAGATAGCAAGACCGAGCCCCAGCTCACTAAGTGCTGCACTGAATCAGAGGAGAGAGATAGCAAGACCGAGCCCCAGCTCACTAAGTGCTGCACTGAATCAGAGGAGAGAGATAGCAAGACCGAGCCCCAGCTCACTAAGTGCTGCACTGAATCAGAGGAGAGATAGCAAGACCGAGCCCCAGCTCACTAAGTGCTGCACTGAATCAGAGCAGAGATATCAAGACCGAGCCCCAGCTCACTAAGTGCTGCACTGAATCAGAGGAGGAGAGAGAGCAAGACCGAGCCCCAGCTCACTAAGTGCTGCACTGAATCAGAGGAGAGAGACAGCAAGACCGAGCCCCAGCTCACTAAGTGCTGCACTGAATCAGAGGAGAGATAGCAAGACCGAGCCCCAGCTCACTAAGTGCTGCACTGAATCAGAGGAGAGATAGCAAGACCGAGCCCCAGCTCACTAAGTGCTGCACTGAATCAGAGGAGAGACAGCAAGACCGAGCCCCAGCTCACTAAGTGCTGCACTGAATCAGGAGGAGAGATAGCAAGACCGAGCCCCAGCTCACTAAGTGCTGCACTGAATCAGAGGAGAGATAGCAAGACCGAGCCCCAGCTCACTAAGTGCTGCACTGAATCAGAGGAGAGAGATAGCAAGACCGAGCCCCAGCTCACTAAGTGCTGCACTGAATCAGAGGAGAGAGATAGCAAGACCGAGCCCCAGCTCACTAAGTGCTGCACTGAATCAGAGGAGAGATAGCAAGACCGAGCCCCAGCTCACTAAGTGCTGCACTGAATCAGAGGAGAGATAGCAAGACCGAGCCCCAGCTCACTAAGTGCTGCACTGAATCAGAGGGAGAGAGACAGCAAGACCGAGCCCCAGCTCACTAAGTGCTGCACTGAATCAGAGGAGAGATAGCAAGACCGAGCCCCAGCTCACTAAGTGCTGCACTGAATCAGAGGAGAGAGACAGCAAGACCGAGCCCCAGCTCACTAAGTGCTGCACTGAATCAGAGGCGAGAGACAGCAAGACCGAGCCCCAGCTCACTAAGTGCTGCACTGAATCAGAGGAGAGATAGCAAGACCGAGCCCCAGCTCACTAAGTGCTGCACTGAATCAGAGCAGAGATATCAAGACCGAGCCCCAGCTCACTAAGTGCTGCACTGAATCAGAGGAGAGAGATAGCAAGACCGAGCCCCAGCTCACTAAGTGCTGCACTGAATCAGAGGAGAGAGACAGCAAGACCGAGCCCCAGCTCACTAAGTGCTGCACTGAATCAGAGGAGAGATAGCAAGACCGAGCCCCAGCTCACTAAGTGCTGCACTGAATCAGAGGAGAGAGATAGCAAGACCGAGCCCCAGCTCACTAAGTGCTGCACTGAATCAGAGGAGAGATAGCAAGACCGAGCCCCAGCTCAGTGCTGCACTGAATCAGAGGAGAGATAGCAAGACCGAGCCCCAGCTCACTAAGTGCTGCACTGAATCAGAGGAGAGAGATAGCAAGACCGAGCCCCAGCTCACTAAGTGCTGCACTGAATCAGAGGAGAGATAGCAAGACCGAGCCCCAGCTCACTAAGTGCTGCACTGAATCAGAGGAGAGATAGCAAGACCGAGCCCCAGCTCACTAAGTGCTGCACTGAATCAGAGGAGAGAGATAGCAAGACCGAGCCCCAGCTCACTAAGTGCTGCACTGAATCAGAGGAGAGATAGCAAGACCGAGCCCCAGCTCACTAAGTGCTGCACTGAATCAGAGGAGAGAGATAGCAAGACCAGCCCCAGCTCACTAAGTGCTGCACTGAATCAGAGCAGAGATATCAAGACCGAGCCCCAGCTCACTAAGTGCTGCACTGAATCAGAGGAGAGATAGCAAGACCGAGCCCCAGCTCAGTAAGTGCTGCACTGAATCAGAGGAGAGATAGCAAGACCGAGCCCCAGCTCAGTAAGTGCTGCACTGAATCAGAGGAGAGATAGCAAGACCGAGCCCCAGCTCACTAAGTGCTGCACTGAATCAGAGGAGAGATAGCAAGACCGAGCCCCAGCTCAGTAAGTGCTGCACTGAATCAGAGGAGAGATAGCAAGACCGAGCCCCAGCTCACTAAGTGCTGCACTGAATCAGAGGAGAGATAGCAAGACCGAGCCCCAGCTCACTAAGTGCTGCACTGAATCAGAGGAGAGAGATAGCAAGACCGAGCCCCAGCTCACTAAGTGCTGCACTGAATCAGAGGAGAGATAGCAAGACCGAGCCCCAGCTCACTAAGTGCTGCACTGAATGAGGAGAGAGATAGCAAGACCGAGCCCCAGCTCACTAAGTGCTGCACTGAATCAGAGCAGAGATATCAAGACCGAGCCCCAGCTCACTAAGTGCTGCACTGAATCAGAGGAGAGATAGCAAGACCGAGCCCCAGCTCAGTAAGTGCTGCACTGAATCAGGAGAGATAGCAAGACCGAGCCCCAGCTCAGTAAGTGCTGCACTGAATCAGAGGAGAGATCGAGCCCCAGCTCACTAAGTGCTGCACTGAATCAGAGGAGAGATAGCAAGACCCGAGCCCCAGCTCAGTAAGTGCTGCACTGAATCAGAGGAGAGATAGCAAGACCGAGCCCCAGCTCACTAAGTGCTGCACTGAATCAGAGGGAGAGACAGCAAGACTGAGCCCCAGCTCACTAAGTGCTGCACTGAATCAGAGGAGAGATAGCAAGACCGAGCCCCAGCTCACTAAGTGCTGCACTGAATCAGAGGAGAGAGATAGCAAGACCGAGCCCCAGCTCACTAAGTGCTGCACTGAATCAGAGGAGAGATAGCAAGACCGAGCCCCAGCTCACTAAGTGCTGCACTGAATCAGAGGCGAGAGACAGCAAGACCGAGCCCCAGCTCACTAAGTGCTGCACTGAATCAGAGGGAGATAAGAGCCCCAGCTCACTAAGTGCTGCACTGAATCAGAGCAGAGATATCAAGACCGAGCCCCAGCTCACTAAGTGCTGCACTGAATCAGAGGAGAGAGATAGCAAGACCGAGCCCCAGCTCACTAAGTGCTGCACTGAATCAGAGGAGAGAGACAGCAAGACCGAGCCCCAGCTCACTAAGTGCTGCACTGAATCAGAGGAGAGATAGCAAGACCGAGCCCCAGCTCACTAAGTGCTGCACTGAATCAGAGGAGAGAGATAGCCCGAGCCCCAGCTCACTAAGTGCTGCACTGAATCAGAGGAGAGAGCAAGACCGAGCCCCAGCTCAGTAAGTGCTGCACTGAATCAGAGGAGAGATAGCAAGACCGAGCCCCAGCTCACTAAGTGCTGCACTGAATCAGAGAGAGAGATAGCAAGACCGAGCCCCAGCTCACTAAGTGCTGCACTGAATCAGGAGAGATAGCAAGACCGAGCCCCAGCTCACTAAGTGCTGCACTGAATCAGAGGAGAGATAGCAAGACCGAGCCCCAGCTCACTAAGTGCTGCACTGAATCAGAGGAGAGAGATAGCAAGACCGAGCCCCAGCTCACTAAGTGCTGCACTGAATCAGAGGAGAGATAGCAAGACCGAGCCCCAGCTCACTAAGTGCTGCACTGAATCAGAGGAGAGAGATAGCAAGACCGAGCCCCAGCTCACTAAGTGCTGCACTGAATCAGAGCAGAGATATCAAGACCGAGCCCCAGCTCACTAAGTGCTGCACTGAATCAGAGGAGAGATAGCAAGACCGAGCCCCAGCTCAGTAAGTGCTGCACTGAATCAGAGGAGAGATAGCAAGACCGAGCCCCAGCTCAGTAAGTGCTGCACTGAATCAGAGGAGAGATAGCAAGACCGAGCCCCAGCTCACTAAGTGCTGCACTGAATCAGAGGAGAGATAGCAAGACCGAGCCCCAGCTCAGTAAGTGCTGCACTGAATCAGAGGAGAGATAGCAAGACCGAGCCCCAGCTCACTAAGTGCTGCACTGAATCAGAGGAGAGAGACAGCAAGACCGAGCCCCAGCTCACTAAGTGCTGCACTGAATCAGAGGAGAGATAGCAAGACCGAGCCCCAGCTCACTAAGTGCTGCACTGAATCAGAGGAGAGAGATAGCAAGACCGAGCCCCAGCTCACTAAGTGCTGCACTGAATCAGAGGAGAGAGATAGCAAGACCGAGCCCCAGCTCACTAAGTGCTGCACTGAATCAGAGGAGAGATAGCAAGACCGAGCCCCAGCTCACTAAGTGCTGCACTGAATCAGAGGAGAGAGACAGCAAGACTGAGCCCCAGCTCACTAAGTGCTGCACTGAATCAGAGGAGAGATAGCAAGACCGAGCCCCAGCTCACTAAGTGCTGCACTGAATCAGAGGAGAGAGACAGCAAGATGAGCCCCAGCTCACTAAGTGCTGCACTGAATCAGAGGAGAGATAGCAAGACCGAGCCCCAGCTCACTAAGTGCTGCACTGAATCAGAGGAGAGAGATAGCAAGACTGAGCCCCAGCTCAGTAAGTGCTGCACTGAATCAGAGGAGAGAGATAGCAAGACCGAGCCCCAGCTCACTAAGTGCTGCACTGAATCAGAGGGAGATAGCAAGACCGAGCCCCAGCTCACTAAGTGCTGCACTGAATCAGAGGAGAGATAGCAAGACCGAGCCCCAGCTCACTAAGTGCTGCACTGAATCAGAGGAGAGATAGCAAGACCGAGCCCCAGCTCACTAAGTGCTGCACTGAATCAGAGGAGAGATAGCAAGACCGAGCCCCAGCTCACTAAGTGCTGCACTGAATCAGAGGAGAGAGACAGCAAGACTGAGCCCCAGCTCACTAAGTGCTGCACTGAATCAGAGGAGAGATAGCAAGACCGAGCCCCAGCTCAGTAAGTGCTGCACTGAATCGGAGGAGAGATAGCAAGACTGAGCCCCAGCTCACTAAGTGCTGCACTGAATCGGAGGTGTCACTTGCATACGTTGCCCCTTTGAGGGGAAACCAAGTGACAATGCCATTTTATTTAACTTTTTTTGTATTGTTATGGTTCAACAGTCTCAGGATTAAGACAGTCAAAAATTAGTAACAAGCTTAGGATGCACTTATTATGTTTTACTAATAAACATTATGCAAGTACTGTAATGTGTTTTAAGGCTACTTACACTCATAATAAGCTACTGTTTCTTGTAGTGCGCTGTTGGTTACATGCATCTCCTACATCGTTTTATACTGTACAAACAAGGGCAGGATTTGAGGAAAAGAAGGTTGCTATGGGTTACAGAAGAGAAAGATTGTGTAGGGTATTGCATGTTAGTTCTGGTTTTGGGGTGGATGAGGGGAAAACAACAACTTGAAATTGATGTTTATTTGATGGGCTACCAATTGGTTTCCGCAGTATAGAAAACACATGGCTGTGTGATTCCTTTTAGCCTCCAGCATACTGAAAGCACTATCTGTCTCTTGATGTGCACAAGAGGAATCTCGCCTTAGACTGAACGCAACTTGTCTTAATGTGGAATATACCCTTTCTCAGCCCCTAGTAGCCTGCTGGGAGAGGTATAGTAGAATCTGTGCACAGTTACTTACGAACAATGCCTTTTACACCTTCTGCCAGTTCAGTCGTGCTTGTTTAGGTTGTGTGTGATGTCTTTAACTTGGGATTATTCATAAGGAATATTTTATTTGGCAATATCAGTTTATATTATGTTTCCTGGCAGCAGTTTAAACTCTTGGTGGAGAAGGTGTTGAATTTCCAGATCAGCTTTATGGTTGGCTAGAATCATAATTTCCACATAGTAGCTGTTATTGTATCAGTTATATTAACCTTGTCAATAGGTGATACAGTTTACCTAACTAAATGACATAACAATAATACCTATTATCTTTTTATGTGTGTGTGTGTGTGTTTTGTTTTGTTTTACCCAGTGGATTCCTAGTCAGAAGCTTGTGGAAAACTTAAGAATACAATACAATGTATTGCTGTTTCAAACAAATATTGCTCACAAAAAAAATGTTGTCAGTGTAATGTCAGACAAAAAATGGTGGAAGTCTAAGCAACCCATTAAAAAGACTATACATGATTAAGTTACAGTACTGTTAACCAGTGGTGGTGCCAGCTGACTGGGGGCTCTAAGCAGCATTATTTTTCCCCCCCCCTTTTTTTTTTTTATGTTTCATTACCCACTCATTTATGCTGTAATTGATTGCTGTTAATCTGACTCCGATTCTTAATTAAAACGTTGATGAACCTGTCATTTCTGAAATGAATTGAACTACTATAGGGCGATTTTCAAAGCTTTTTGCTCCTGATTTTCTGAAAGTAACTGTAAAAGTTTAAAGGTGCAAATCTAGCCAGAGAACATAGCTATGGAAAAGTATGGAGCCCAGGAGGGGACATGAGAGAACAAATATATATTTTATATATCGTGGTCACGGGATACCTGTGTCATGCGCACAAGATAGGTATCTCGTGGCCACAAGATAGTAAGACATGCGCACAAGATAGATATATTAATTTCTGTCATGTCCCCTCCTGGGCTCCCGATGAATATTTATTTTCACTTAAACAATTTTGGAAAATTAGCTGGCGTTTATTTGCAGTTAGGAAAAGTGGAGCAAATTTTGCACTGGAGCAAAAGGCTTTGAAAGCTGCCCTGAAATGTTTCTCTACTTCATAACATCATTCTGGGTGCTTTCAGAGCAGGGGTGGCGGTGGGGGTTGGGGGGTTTGGGAGGCAGTGTCCGGTGGCTGTTTTTTTTTTTGTCTCACAGGTGGAAACCCTATTTTCTAGTCAAGGCAGTTCTAAATGAGATAAAAGGGGTAGCAATACATCAGTAATTTTAAAGGTTGTGCATTATTTGTTGCCTGCATTTGAATCATTTAAGCTCTTTGGTGGCTCTGGATAACCATCTATCACCAGCTAAACGTGGTTACTGGTGGTGGGAGATGGCAAAACAGGCAGTACTTTGATTGGCTAGAATCATTCAACTTGTACTTCAAAGTACCCGTACAGAGATACGAAGAAGCAACTCTGCTATACGTATTAATCTTGATTTGGTTTGAGGTCAGTGAGGTAAACCAAGCAGCTTATTTGGTGAATTGGCATAAAAATAGCTTTGCATACATCTCAATGATGTGGTTGTTCTGTATAACATTCGCACCTAGAGAAAGTAAATATCACTAGTGTTAATAATAATACTAATAATAGTAATTGAAATATACTGTACATTCACACTGCAATAACAGCACATTTCCATTGGGCAAGTTATTCATATATTCAACCATCAGTCTGATGTTCTGCTTGATGGAGAGAAGAAACTATTGAAAATAAATTACATTATGCTTTCAGAAATCTTGGACTGCAAATTGCATCGTAACAGATATGGATGCATAATCTAACAGTAAGGATAGAATTATTATCTGAGAGCAGTTATACAGGGTTGCCATTAGAACATGCATATTACACAGACGCCCCTTAGAGCTGGCTGTAGTGGCTGAATTATAGTAAGCTATGATTTTGTACTGTAAGGTAACAAATGAGCTGTTAGGTTAAACATGAAACCAGGATCTTCTCCACTACAGTCCTCACCTCTCGTGGTATAACGCAAAAAAAAACCAAAATACAAAATTAGATATGTAGGTAGGTTCTGACATGTTGAAAAGGTTGTTTAAATTGTAAGCCAATCATATCTTCCTTTGTAGAAGTTGGGCTTGTCTGGCGATTCATGGCTTCCTGTAATTGGATAGTACACATCATCCTGTCAAGGGGAGCAGCACATCACTGTTTAGTCTAATCCCTCATTAATGAGAGTCAATTGGACCACAGTAAATCCTCACCTCAAGCAATGTGCATTTGCATAATATTAACTAAATTATCATACATTCTATTTTTCAGCTTAATTAATTAGCATAACACCAGACTTGTCCATCTCTATCAATCACAGGTACCAGTCTCTCCTCTGTCCCATGATCAATCACAGGTACCAGTCTCTCCTCTGTCCCATGATCAATCACATGTACCAGTCTCTCCTCTGTCCCATGAGTTCTAGTGATGATACAGGAGCCTCTATCAAGAAATACAGCATTCTCAATCCCTGCACTCAGCTCTCTCACTGAGGCACCAGAAGATATATGCCCTTTCCTCTCTTGCTATTTAGTGTAAAACAGACCCATAGACAATTTATCATTTAGCTTTATCTGTACTTTACACTGATATGCCAGCAGGCTCTCACTACACACATGCTGAACTCTTAACAACATCTCAGTGGTTTCTATTGCTCAACATGCTGGATAACTACACTCATATGCCAGCAGGCTCTCACTACACACATGCTGAAGTCTTAACAACGTCTCAGTGGTTTCTATTGCTCAACATGCTGGATAACTACACTGATATGCCAGCAGGCTCTCACTACACACATGCTGAACTCTTAGCAACGTCTCAGTGGTTTCTATTGCTCAACATGCTGGATAACTACACTCATATGCCAGCAGGCTCTCACTACACACATGCTGAAGTCTTAACAACGTCTCAGTGGTTTCTATTGCTCAACATGCTGGATAACTACACTGATATGCCAGCAGGCTCTCACTACACACATGCTGAACTCTTAGCAACGTCTCAGTGGTTTCTATTGCTCAACATGCTGGATAACTACACTCAAATGCCAGCAGGCTCTCACTACACACATGCTGAACTCTTAACAACGTCTCAGTGGTTTCTATTGCTCAACATGCTGGATAACTACACTGATATGCCAGCAGGCTCTCACTACACACATGTACTGCTGAACTCTTAACAACGTCTCAGTGGTTTCTATTGCTCAACATGCTGGATAACTGGAGAGCACTGTTACTATTAGGGGTTTAAATCTAAAGACCTCGGAAGAAAAGCAACTGGAAGGCATTACCAATATTTCACAGTCTATCGGAATGAAGAATAAAGACTGTGCTTTCACAGCAGCACCTCAAGTTTATCGTATCACCTTCGTTGCAAGTCAGCTGATTTTTCTTTTTATTCAACGTATTTCTTTCAAACGGTATCAAAACATGAACAGCTATATTGTACATTTTCTTCAGCTAACCTAAATAAAATAGCACTCAGTAAATGACCTTGGTTAGTTTGAAACTTGAAAGCTTATGATATACCAGAAACAGATCTGTTAAATACAGTATAACAGCTTCAATGGGCAGCAGTGTGGAGTAGTGGTTAGGGCTCTGGACTCTTGACCGGAGGGTTGTGGGTTCAATCCCCAGTGGGGGACACTGCTGTTGTACCTTTGAGCAAGGTACTTTACCTAGATTGCTCCAGTAAAAACCCAACTGTATAAATGGTTAATTGTATGTAAAATTAATGTGATATCTGTATAATGTATAATGTGATATCTTGTAACAATTGTAAGTCGTCCTGGATAAGGGCGTCTGCTAAGAAATAAATAATAATAATAATAATCAATAAAAAATGGCAAGTTTAACACCCCTAATTAATATGATTGGTGATTTAATCCTATGTCATATGGGTCATTTAATAGCATGGGTAATGCGAAAGGACATTTTAAAATTGGGTCTATATGTATACATTTTTGGCATAACATAATAAGGATACATTTATTCTGTACTTCGACTCATACGGCTGTGTCTGCTACTCTGTTTGAAGCTGAACCAGGAAGCTTGTAATTCATAGCACAGGGGAGAGCTAAAGGAGCCTGCTCTGTCAAATGGCCTGAAGAGACACTGATATACTCATCATCATCATCATCATCATCATCATCATCATTCACAGGTAGCAGGAGCTGGTCTCAAGCCTTCCTGGAGAGAGTTGCAATTATACTAACCCTTCACTGCCGAGGCTAGTTCATATTTGCCATTTCAGTAGAGTTAATGTTAGATGAAAACGTTCATTATACAAAAAACATTACCCACAGCGCTGGGCAAACATTCATTCATATAAGCCAGTGTAGGCAAAGCACAATGTCTTAAAGTACTCAGAATTACTATTCTAGGTAACATTTCACAACTGAGGATTGTAAATATCTGTGCTGTCACTTTTCAGAAATTCTCATTTGCGGTTTTATTTTTTATGAATGCAACCTAAAATAAATAAATAAATGAAAAAGCTCACTGATACTGAGTGATACTGCATCTTGCAAATTGATATATGCTTTGTTGTTCATTTCTTTATAGTGTCAGGAGTCTGAACTGATTGGTTGCAATACATGTGATGATTTCCTCACAGTTTCGGGAGAGTTTCCTGCCAGAACCTACACTTTGACTCAACCAATGCTTTGATCTGAAAATGTTCCTGTAAATGATCCCAGATTAAAAGGCCCTGACAGCTGTTCAGTTTCTTGTGACATTCCTGCATCATAGCAGGGTGACTGGGGTCAGATGAGCAAATTATAGCAACTGGCAAGCTCTCTCACTCTTTCACGTCTTAGGACTGTTAAATATGTAATAACACCATTTACTACGGATTATGAAAAATATCAAAATATATTGTGGCCTGTTTATTTGTCCAGTTTTAGTTTGTCCATTATGATAGCAACATGTAATGTACTGTACCATACTGTAAATAAGTGTTTCAGTCACTTGATACATTACCGGTACCTCCCAGAGTACTTGCATGAAGCCCTCGGTGGAGATGAACCATTTCCTGGCCTGGATATCACTTCATTTCGCTTGAGCTGTTGGCAGCACATACATAAAGCCTATCCATGAGAATGGACTTAATAAAACACATTGAAGTGATACAATAGCTGACACGGAGGCAGATGATTCGAAAGCTTTTGGAATCAGATACAGTTGGATCGGGTCAGAGTAGGAAAAACATTGTATCACAAACCATGAGGAATTTGAACTGCAGGATACACCCAATCATATTATCCAGTTGCAGTAATACAGATCCACATATGGTCTTCACAGTGTCACTATAATCATCTCTACCACCACATTTTATATATGGAATTATTTTTTTTCTGCTATTGTTGAAGGAGGAAGGCATAAGCCAAAACATTGGTCTAGTTGACGCAGTTTCTTTTAAGTTTTACATTAGACATTATGATTGAGTGTTTAAAGGATGAAGTAATAACTTATCAAAGTTCATTACATTTGATGTATTCTTTTTGATGAGACATGGGCCTGTAAGTCAAGATCAGGTATACACTGTATCACAGTACAGTAGTGTGAAAATGTATTAGAACACCTCAAGATTTGTCATTTAAATCCTTTATATACCTAAAAACATGAAGACCTCTGGGTGTGAGAATTTCAATTTTCGGTCAGTAATCAGTGATATAGAAACAATAGGCACTCATGCTGTGAAAATGTTAGACCACTTTGTGCTTTAATTAGGCATCTTAAACAGCTTCTAAAAAGTCTCATGCATTTTACCACATGTAGCTATGTGTTCCTTTTACTATTACTGTTTTAAATCCATTGCAGAAGCAATGGGTGTTCTAATACATGTTGACACTGCTGTATGTCAAGAATTGGTTGTTTGTTTCTGGACAATCAGATGGACTATTTACAAGAACAACAACAACAACAACAACACAGTGGCCTTAACGTTTATCCAAGCTTTGCATTGAAAGCTGTGTGATTGATTGTGACAGAAACACAAACCTCTGTGTCAACTCACCACGCAAAATCTGAGCGATGATTTTTACAGGAGAAGCATGTATTGAAACATGACATGTGGATTATACAGAATACACTATGACACGTCAGTGTATTTGTGTTTTTTTCATAGTGGAGCAAAGGCTTAAATCCCCCCACTGCAATGCTGCATAGCACTTTAGGTGGCACAATTCACATTGCAATTATACATGTACCTCTGTTTCCTAGCTAGGTAACACTTGCTTTATAGATATAGCATTGCATATAGTACATAGATGTATAGTTGCAATACACTAGACTCTTGCTGGTCCATATTGACCAGCAATCTGAACTTTGCTTTTATCATTAAATCAAAGCCGATAGCAGCTATAGAAAACAAACTTCAATACCATAATTCTTTGATGACTGTGTAAAACATTGACAAGTGTTTTATTCAAAGGGTTATTACTGAAGAAATATAAGTATCAAAAATATAAATCAAAGACTCTTTTTAGTATGGTACACACAGTGTACCTTGTGCCACTAGCATTAAGTTCTACCAAAGGTTGTAGTGTAATGTAACTACATACATACAGTAGCAGTAACACTTCCACCAGTATACAGGGTTACCAATGTTTGCTTCAGACAAGCTTAAAACAATAAATCAGTAATGATATTGAACTTAGGTTGTTGTTTTATTTGTTTTATTTAAGGCATACATTTTTCCTCATGTACTTTAATCTCAAAGTTTGTTCCACCTGTTATCCCTCTACTGTAGTCTGGGTCTCTGTACCTTCTTCAAGTGCCAAGCCTCTCTCGCTGCCTGTCAACCCTGCTCTCCCCCTCCCACTGCTTCAGCTGATCTCAGTCAGACTACAGTGAACTCTTGTTAGAGAAAAACAAGTCATACATCAGAAATTCTTCACCAGCGGCTTCCAGGTTGTCTTTGACATTTTGTTTTTGACAGTTCATCCAACAATTGCCCTTTATTATGTGCAAGTAGAATCGCACCCTCTTTCACCCTGCGACAATAGCAAGGAATAATGCAAATTGCACCAAAGCCCTCAGGCCGAAGTACGGCCTAACATTTTCAGTTATGGTTTATTGTGTTTGATACAGTACAGTATTTAAGCATGTGTACACTGTTGAATAGTAACCTCATTGGATGCTGGATCTTTGGTATGCTAAGTGCCTTCTTTGGGATCAGTTCACACAGGGAGCTGCCATTGCTCACCTCCTGCAGGCTGTCTGTCCTGCAGCTTCTTACATCATGGCGCTCATGTCTCCAGGGACAGTCAGCAGGAAACTTCTAATAACTGAACTGTAAAGAAGCAGATCACAAGCATGGGCGAAGGTGAGGACTAAAACAATCAAGCATGTGCCTTTGTGTGGTGGCTAATTAATGACTAGCAATATTCCTTCAGACAGGGGCATAACTCATAGCTGAGGGAAATGCTCTCTTCATCCCTACTCAAATTCTGTTTAGTTGGCTTCTCTATTTGTCCTTCTCTGCTGTATACAGAGGCTTAAGTAAACAGATAGGGCGTCTATTTTTACTTATGACATATTTGTGTACAGTACAGGATTAAACATTTATGGAAATCATTTTTAACACTAATAGGGAAGGTGCATTTAGTCAAAAAACGTGTAAGAATAGGGTCTCAATGTATGTATTCACGAGTTAAAAAAATGAATTTGTTGGGTATTCATTAAATGGAATAAAGCGTGTTAATTACTCAACAGAAAACAATGCGGCCCCTCGGTTTCCCTTGTTTAAACAGTTATTGAGTATCAATCAAGCAGTCTGACAGTGTTATTTTAACACAGAATCTGCTGTGATCAAACGAACAAATTAATTTCTATCTTAGAAGCCATTGTTTGTCTTAACTTTCTTCTATCCATTTGATATGGAATCTATATATTTTTTTCCTTAGTTTCCTTAGAAATGTGTCATCTCTGCAGTGCATTGTAGTCCTGGACAGAGTGTGATTAAGCCTCTGAGTACACTCCACAGAAATACATATCCCAGTTAACACAGCGGTAGCTCCTGTTTTAAGAAAGGTTACATTTAGCTGAAGAATCAGACGCATTTGCTTGGTTTCCTTCCATTCGGCTTTTAAAGCACTTGATGTGGAAGTTAATTGCCATTGACTGGTACTCAGTTGTAAAGGTGAGGGAAAAGCAACTTTTCTTGTTTTGAAATCAACACATTAATAAATACTTCTTAAAGGTAATTACTTGGTAGACAGTTTTTACTCAACCAAAATGAAATGTATGCAAATACAGAAAGTCACACAACACAGTGAGGGGACTGGTGGCACAAGTATTTCTGTAATATATCCTATTCTTGTAATGATCTGCGGCGGTATTGTCTTGTACTTCATGTGATTTTCAATTGTATAGTAAATGCATCTGTTTTTATAATTCCAGTTGTAACTTGCTGTGTTTGGTGGTACAGTGTGCCTTTTGAATTCAGTCACTGTTTGTGCAGAACTATATACAGACGTGCTCAAATTTGTTGGTACCCCTCCACAAAAAACGAAGAATGCACAATTTTCTCTGAAATAACTTGAAACTGACAAAAGTAATTGGCATCCACCATTGTTTATTCCATATTTAATAGAAATCAGACTTTGCTTTTGATTTTTTATTCAACATAATATTGTAAATAATAAAAAAAATGAAAATGGCATGGACAAAAATGATGGGACCCCTAACCTAATATTTTGTTGCACAACCTTTAGAGGCAATCACTGCAATCAAACGTTTTCTGTAGCTCTCAATGAGACTTCTGCACCTGTTACAGGTAGTTTGGCCCACTCTTCCTGAGCAAACTGCTCCAGCTGTCTCAGGTTTGATGGGTGCCTTCTCCAGACTGCAAGTTTCAGCTCTTTCCATAGATGTTCGATAGGATTCAGATCAGGACTCATAGAAGGCCACTTCAGAATAGTCCAATGTTTTGTTCTTATCCATTCTTGGGTGCTTTTAGCTGTGTGTTTTGGGTCATTATCCTGTTGGAGGACCCATGACCTGCGACTGAGACAGAGCTTTCTGACACTAGGCAGTACGTTTCGCTCCAGAATGCCTTGATAGTCTTGAGATTTCATTGTGCCCTGCACAGATTCAAGGCACCCTGTGCCAGGCGCAGCAAAGCAGCCCCAAAACATAACCGAGCCTCCTCCATGTTTCACTGTAGGTATGGTGTTCTTTTCTTTGAAAGCTTCATTTTTCGTCTGTGAACATAGAGCTGATGTGACTTGCCAAAAGCTCCAGTTTTGACTCATCTGTCCAAAGGACATTCTCCCAGAAGGATTGTGGCTTGTCAATATGCATTTTAGCAAATTCCAGTCTGGCTTTTTTATGTTTTTCTTTCAAAAGTGGAGTCCTCCTGGGTCTTCTTCCATAGAGCCCACTTTTCGCTCAAAAGCGACGGATGGTGCGATCAGAAACTGACGTACCTTCACCTTGGAGTTCAGCTTGTATCTCTTTGGCAGTTATCCTTGGTTCTTTTTCTACCATTCGCACTATCCTTCTGTTCAATCTGGGGTCGATTTTCCTCTTGCGGCCGCGCCCAGGAGGTTGGCTACAGTTCCATGGACCTTAAACTTTTAATAATATTTGCAACTGTTGTCACAGGAACATCAAGCTGCTTGGAGATGGTCTTGTAGCCTTTACCTTTACCATGCTTGTCTATTATTTTCTTTCTGATCTCCTCAGACAACTCTCTCCTTTGCTTTCTCTGGTCCATGTTCAGTGTGGTGCACACAATGATACCAAACAGCACAGTGACTACTTTTCTCCATTTAAATAGGCTGAATGACTGATTACAAGATTGGAGACATGTGTGATACTAATTAAAGAAACTAATTAGTTTGAAATATCACTATAATCCAATTATTTATTATCTTTTCTAAGGGGTACCAACAAATGTGTCCAGGCCATTTTAGAATATCTTTGTAGAATAAGCAATAATTCATCTCTTTTCACAGCTTCTTTGCTTTATTCTATGACATAGCAAAGGCATGCAAGTATACATGATAAAATAGCTTTTAATTTCATCACTTTTCAGGAGGAATGAAGCATTATTTCAATGAGCTGTAAGGGTACCAACAAATTTGAGCACGTCTGTAAATGTATAGTAGTCATACCTCAGGGAAAGCAGGTGTATATTGAAGTTTTGAAATTAAATACATACAGATATAGCGACCTTGATATTTGAATGTATCTGTTAAAACAGTATTTATTGTCATTCAGAAATTGGACTAAACAAAACATTGTTTGTTAGTTTTTTTTTTATAAATTTAGTCATCGCCAATGGTTTTTACCCCAGTTTGGAATGCCCAATTGTTATTTGTATCCCGGTTTATTGCTGCAACCCCCTGGCAACTCGGGAAACGGAGGCTGGAACACGAGTCCTCCGAAACGTGTTCCTGCCAATCCATCATTTTTCCCACTGTGGATCCACAGCAAGGCCACCAGACCTATAGTGCCGGAGGACAACACAGATCTGATGCCTCCGCTGCAGAACCACAGACGCCCTATCGGCCACAGGGGTCGCTTGTGCGCGATGAACCATGGATTCCCCTGCCGACCTGTGTCAGCGTTTCAGCTGGTGTCAGCGTTGTACAATTAGATGTAATAATTGGAACAGTGCTTATTTTTAGACCCATATATATAAGAAATAATGTAGGTAAAATAAGCTAAACATGTATTTAAAAGATAAAATTCAATCAAACAAATAAAGGGTACCTGTGGCCTTACACATCTTTTTTTTGCAAATGGATGCACTTCTGTTTCAAAACCTCAGTCTCATTCGCTCTTAAGTGGCTGCAATAGGACAGTGAGATGAACTGATTCTGGACCAAACCATTCAATATACAAGAAGGGGGAGTGAAGGAGTGTTACGCATAGGATTAATAATAATAATAATAATAATAATAATAATAATAATAATAATAATAATAATAATAATAATAATAATGACAGGGTTTTAATCGTGTGTATTAGTGTATCTAACTGGTTGTGAAAATATGTACAATATTTGTGTATTTATTTATCTTTAACATAAATAGCTGCAAGTCTAGTTGCTTTACAATAATACCTCAATACCTGATTGTCTGAATCTGTAATCAATTGGTACACTTGTTAGCCCTTTCAAATACCGTACCTACTAGTGATAAACTGCAGTTCTATTGCGTGTATGGGGGAAACAGGGACTGCAGGCAGATGTTTGGAATAGTTGTGAAAGTATTTTAGCTCTCTAATTTTTGCAGCTACCAGAGTGTGTTATAAAAGAGAAGGAAGTACTGGGGGAACTAGCATCACCTAAAATGAACAAATCACCGGGGCCTGATGGAATCCATCCTGGAGTCAACAGCAATGGCACTGCTGTTGATTTAAACACGTCCGCATCTGTGGGTCTAATATTATGCCATTGTCACGAATGAATCTAAAACCTGTCTTCCTTTGTACAAGGTGCGATCACCTTTTTTGAGTGAAAGGTGTATGTGGCAGAGATAGATGTCTCTTTGATAGAAACTGTTTAATTTATTTGAAGTCTTCCCACCAATGTAGAGATGGAAGCTCTGCTAACAAGATTTAAGTTTTTGCAGGTATCAGGCTTTTAAAGACACACCTGTGGTGGCTTTGACAGACTCACTGAGAGCAGAAACTGACCCAGGACTGTGACAGCTACTGGAAGCAGGCTGATCTTTGGGGAGCAAATTGAACATTTGTGAAACTGCATGTGTGTTAAAATATTGTAATAACTGTACTGTGTGTTAAAGAATATAAAGCCAGCAGAAATACTAAACAAATTGTTAAAATACACTGTTCATAGAAAAAGTTATAATATGCTCTGTATGAACCTATAGTTATGCTAGAGCATTCTATATTCCTGTTTATTCTGTTATAACAGTGACAAATATTATTGTATCTTTGTAAGCCTGAGTAAAAAGGGAGCTGGGTTGGGGGCACGCTGACCAAAAAACACCTGTGAAATGAGCTAAACTTGTCTTTGTCTGAGCTACTGGTGCCAAGGCTTATAACCTTGAGCAGAAAGGCAGGCGCAAGCATCAAGTTTCTTATTTAGAGAAGTAAGCTTGATCTGAAAGTAGTGTTTAAGATAAACACAGGTATTCTAGAATAATTCAAACAGAATATAAGTGTAAATGTTTTATTTTAACAGAAGGACTGTGAAGTTTGAAAATAAGAGAATATAGTGTAGAGATTAACTTAAAGTAAAAACTTCAGTCAAAGCATAATAGTACCAGTCTGTGTCAGGCATATAGTAGGATCTGCTAAAGAGAATGTAATTCATTTGTTAACCTTGTCTTTGCTTGAAACGAAACGGTACCAGGCGCGTGGGTAACTGGAGAAAATAACTCTTGTCAATTGAAGCTAGACTTACTGGTCAGCAGTTTTACATCAAAGGTTTCTATGATGACTGATCTTTTTTAAGAAACGCCTTCTGGTACATGAAAAGGATTATATGGTGAACTGTCTATGGCTTCATTAAATCATGGAAATTAATGAAGACCTGGTAAAACAAGTGAGGGGAAGCAATAGCATAGGACCATATTTAGATCTAGTAAGAACACTGCTTGTTTAGATCTGGGTAAATGCTTACAGAAGACTTATTTTAATGATGGATGACCTCGACAGAGTAGCAGGTGGTTCGGGACTTGCCTGAACAAGATTTTTGTAAAAGTTTAGTTTAAAGCATTGAATAGCTAAAATGGGACTGTTATATTTTGACTATGTTCTTGATAGACTGGATTTAAGTGAGAATAATTGGATATATAGTTGCATGCTTAGAAGTTAGCTATGGACCTTCTACCAGCCCCTATCCAATATGTTTTAGTTAACTGTTAAACCACATCTATACATGTAATAAAGCCAACCTACTAAGAAGGATGTATTTTGATGTTAAAAGGGAAATATATTTTAACCCAGGATTGGAATAATTAAACCAAAGTAGGTGTTATATATTAAACACATCTTTCTATGTATTCTTCATATACTTGTATTGTATTCACATGCATGCTGTGTTCAGGAACTCCTTGGTACCAAGAAAGAATAACATCAGTTCAAAGTTCACCTTACATATTTTAAAGATGTAGGAGATGTGGACTAGGGGATGATGGCTAATTAATCTTATAGAAGGAGTTACCGGGTGTTTTGAAAATGTTATTAACTTGAAGGACAGGAGCTGTTAAGGCTGATTAATGTTTAAGTTTTAATTATAACTTCTGATGTAAAAAGAGAAGCAAAAACTCTGTAAAAACCGAGGTAAAATCTTAGTCAAGTGTCACTCAACTTGTTAACTACAAGCTGATGTTATCCATGCTCTGAAGATCTCTGATCGAGCTGATTGCTGTTGGTGTCGTATTTAGAAGTCTTTGCCTTCTGTCCTTACATTATATTCTACACTTCCATACATATTTTGAAAGGTAAGAACTATTTTGAATCTATATTATTATTATTATTTATTTCTTAGCAGACGCCCTTATCTAGGGCGACTTACAGTCATAAACAAAAATACATAAATACAAAAAATATCTATTTTATATTGATGCATTGCTATACTTATGTTTTAGTCTAAGAGAGTGATATATACTGGATGATCTAGGATTTAGCAGTGGGCGTTTTTAGCTTTATGCATGCATAGCATAAGGGCAAAATATGTTATAACCATAAACATATTGAAGTATTAATGCTATTATTCCTGTTAAGGCACTGGACCTCGCAGATTGCCTGTCAGCTGGGATCCGACATAGTCTGTAACTACTCAATCCATTTTTAAGCATTTAAAATAATATACTACTCTGATTCGTTAAAACTTCAAATTGAATGAGTCTGTGTGAATTCCTTGATTATTAAAAGTCATCTGGATACGTTGCAAGCCCAGAGCACGAACAATCCACTTACAGGAGTCCGAAACATCTATGTCCTCCTGAACGTCTCCCCTGAGTTTAAGAGTGTGTTTAGAGTATATATATATATAGATATAAATAAAAAGAGTATGTGCAAATCTGACACCATGGTTTCATTTTGTAATCTGGTTATGTATTTTACAGTTGAGATGTTTGGTCGAAATAAAAATGCATTTTATATTAGCTAAAAATATAATTTATTTATTCCTCAAAACCGTTGCTCCCCCCAAACCCCCTCACATGTGGATCTTGCACCCCACCCACAGTTTTAGAAAGACTGCGGGGGGAGGGGGGGTTAGTCACACCCTGAAACATTTCTAAAGGGGGGCCCAGCAAAAAAAGTTTGAGAACCCGTGACCTGGACAATTAACACAAAATAGATCATGGTCCTATACAGATGCTCAGAATGAGTTGGAGGGGTTAGTGGCACATGTGTGGAAGGCTTGTAAATACACCTTGCCTTTCATGAAAATTAGGTACTTGGGTGTTCACCTCAAAAATGCATTGAGCACAACTGGCAACGAACGAGAAAAAGCGGACTGGGAAATGCCAGCAACAATTGCGACTGTTTAAAACATGCTTTCAAAAGTTCTTAAAAAATGGATGCAATTGTAAGTGTCGCTATTGCCGTCAGCTATAGTACATCTCATTATAATATTTGAGAACACTATCTCCACTCCATTTTTGCGAATTTATGCAGAAATGCCCATAATTACATATTCTTCTAAGTTTGAACTGCAAAGAAAACTCGCTGCCGCAAAGCATTCCTGAAAATGTCACTAATAGCATTGCACTTGTTTAGTACATTTCAACCCTAGACTTCCGACTCATTTGCAACGGGTTTGCGACTATTGCGACAGGCGCAGCACTTTACTACCTCTACCCCTGAGTGTCAATGCAGTCCTTTTGTTTTTATGCATTTATTATGTTTTTATACAGTGGCGTATTTATGCCAGTGGGGTTAGTATCTGTACAAAAAGTGGAATCACTTGTTTAAAATCAGTGAACAGTAACAATTAATGTGTGTCGTGTCTGCAAGGTGGTCTTGCCTGTCTGTTTTGGTTTCAAAAACAATACTGGTGTTTTTTTTTTGTTTGTTTTTTTAACACAGAACATGTCCTCATTATTGGGTTGAGTACCGTGGAATGAATGAGCTATGAAATAGATGTACTCTATTTGGACTTCTGAACCCTAGTCGTTAAGAGAACAAGTTACCACTGTACCGGTACAGCAAAGGGTGGGGGATGACCTGTCATACATTACCTCTCTTCTATAAAGCACCAAATCAACCCTGGAGATAACAGAAGAAAAACACTAAATAGAACAAAAAAGCAATACACGAGCAGAACCATTTTTTAAACTTGTTCTGCTAAGAAAGGAAATTGCTGTGAATATTTCCTTCTTGTTTATATTTTCTGAATGAATAAATGGGATTAAAACTGAATGCAAATACAATGTATACTTCCAAATGGATTTATTTTCATTTTTATTTATTTTTACATGCAGTTGCTACATATTTACTGTACCATTTACAAAAACTACAGGAATACATGCATTTAGAACACAATTCTCTGATTATGAATCTAGAACTTGCTGCAGTTCTTTTCCTGATCATATATTATTATTATTATTATTATTTATTTCTTAGCAGACGCCCTTATCCAGGGCGACTTACAATCGTAAGCAAATACATTTCAAGTGTTACAATACAATATAACTGCTAAGTGTGTCTACAGTCTAGCTACAGTATAATCATTGCACCTGTTTTTTCAGTATGTCCAAAAGAAAATATTTATGTAACTCTAGAAATCCACAGTCAGGCAGCTTCACTGCCCTGTCTCCCTCAACCTCCCTGTATACATGTTTTTTTTCTCTTCTTTTTATAAGCATTGAATCAAATTGAGTAATGTTGAATTTTGTTTTTTGCAGTTTAACTTTGTTGGCAAACTCCTGGGTCCACGTGGGAACTCATTGAAGAGGCTACAGGAAGAGACCCTCACGAAGATGTCCATCCTTGGAAAGGGCTCCATGAAAGAAAAAGAAAAGGTACCCCAAGTCTCCAGGCTGAACACATTTCTATTGCATCCTTGTGTATTTATTTTCTTGGTTGGCTAATTCTACAGTGTATGTGTCAAAGAAATCAGAATGCATTATTCATGTTGTCAGTTAGTATAGACAATTAAAATTCAGACAATTAATGAGTTTCCATTTAATTAGAATTGTTTCAGGCAACAGCTCGAAGTATAATCCTCACTGATTCAATGTGACTTTTTTGTTTTATATCCTTTGCTTTAGTTTTACCAGCCCACAGATTCAATTACACTGTGAAGTCTCAGGATTTTAGTTATTAAAAGAAAACCAAAAAACAAACAAACAATGTACCGCTTTTTTTTATTTTAGAAGGTCCTACACTTTAAAAGACTCTTAAAATAACATCAGCTCCCAGCAGCCAGAATGGAAAATGATTTTTGTTGGAGCTCTCTGATCTTGATGTTTTGTGGATCCATCAGATGGGGGAGGCAATGGCCTATCTTCCTAACTCTGGGAATCCCCAATCTCCCATGTGGGGATTAATAGAGCGGCGAAGACCAGCACATGCTGTCTGCCGAAGTGTGTGCCATCAGCCGACCGCTTTTTTTTCACACTGCAGACTCACCATGCAGCCACCCAGAGCTACAGCGTCGGAGGACAACACAGCTCTGGGCAGCTTACAGGCAAGCTTGCAGGCGCCCGGCCAGACTACAGGGGTCGCTGGTGCGTGGTGAGCCAAGGACACCCTGGCCGACCTAACCCTCCCTCCGCCCGGGCGACGCTCGGCCAATTGTGCGCCGTCCCCTGGGAGCTCCCGTCCTCGGTCAGCAAAGGAATAGCCTGGACTCGAACCGACAACGTGCAGACTATAGGGAATAGTGCTTTTTTAAAGTTAACACATGGGCTGGAGTGGCACTAAGATCCCTTCCTCCAGGCGCACCTCTGCTCACTCACTGCACCTTCTCGCTACTCTCTCCCTGGTTCAACTGCTCCAGCCTGACTAAACCCTGTGATGGACGTAATCCCAACCCAATCACATCCGCCAACTAGATCCCCACCACCATCACCACCTCCCTGAGCCTAAAGTGACAATAAAACAACACAATGACAAAAGCCTGAACAGAGACTAAATCTGCAGGGGACCCCGATTATTAATGTGACAGCATGCTCCCAGGCGGTTTGATGTATTCCTACCACCTACACAAATGCACAACTGTAAACGCTATAGAGGGTACCCCTTCCCCGACACATTACAATATATTTCAGTTTCAGATTGCGAGGAGACATATTTCCCTGTTGCCCTACTGGGGGAAATTCATTAAGCCAAAACTAGAAATGAAATGTGTAAGAATGCATATTTATCTATTTCAAGTTCTTTAACTTCAGTGGGCTCTTTCAGAAGAGACAGTGTTGATGTAATAACTCTCTAGAGGAAATGGCTTTACAAATTTCCATGATATCTTAAGCTTCCTGAAAAGTAACTAAAGACAGTTTAAATGGGTGTAGCTTAGTTCCTTAAAGAATAAGACGTTGCAAAGCTATACATCATTCAGCAAGGCTTTCTGTGCCCGCCTAAATATCTATTCCTTCCAGATAATAATTAAATATATTTGCAATACAGATAATGCATTCCAAAAAAACCCTGTATTCAAACAGAAGGAATAGCATATGAGTGCACTTAATAGGTCTCAGTATTTCATAGACCAAAACAGAGGAATACACTAATAGCCCATAGGGACTCCTTAAGAACTGGGGTCTTGGTTCATCTGCAGGTTACCATCACAGACCTAATGAAATGGCAAAAACTGTGCAGCAGAAAGATCATTTCAAATAGGCAGCCAGTGGAAAAGACTTTCAATGGGGCCCCTGATGGAAATTCTATCTTTATAGATATTTAAATCACTAATATAAATTTGCTGGAATGGGACTTTAATGTGCATACCTGCCTGTCATTGTTGAAAAGGCTTTTGCATTTTTTATTGAATTGCTGGCTTTTCTATCAACACCCAGGCTCTAACAGCTGCAGTAAGCTGGTGGTAGCTTACACACATGTTTAAAAAGGTCATATTTAGCATTTAGAAGTTGAATGTGGAAAATGTATTGGTAAAAACAACACTTTGTATATTTTTATGCTATTTTACGTTTAATATAATTTATAAATGCTATTATGATAAATTAGTATACAAATCGCCAACGTTTACTTGTGTTTGTACTGTTAAGACTGGCAAGACTCCCAAAACATCTTCATTCCAAGCATAAATAACGTATAAGCCTCTAAAACATATACTTGAAACCATGGCATATAAATGGAATCCCATCCCTGACCTACATGTCTTTAAAATGTCTTCAACGAAAACAACACCATCTGCATCAACATATATTTCTGCTGATTCTGCAGTACAAGAAAGGGACATTTCTCATGTCTGTTATAATTTTTACATTTAGTTATGTTTTTATTTTGTTTGATAATTCACTGATGATGGTGAAACTACTGCTGAATGTCTTTAAAAGGTGGACATAAAAAAATCTACAATTTAGCATTTACTGTTTCTCAGGTCAACATTTAAAAATTTAGGAACATTTATTGTATAATAACACTGTTGAAAATGATCCGTTTTTAATGTAACAACGCCATTTTCTTCTGCTTTAATACATATTGGGCTTGATTCTGATGAAACGAGTGCAATCGCAGATGCAGTGGTTAAAATCAAACGCGTCTGCCCCGTAGGGCGTGGCTTCTCCAAAAGTGCGATTCCGATCAAAATAAAGTGACAGTGCCCAGCCAATCAATGCTGGGTAGGTTGGGGAATCTGCTATCCAGTCAGGGCCAGGCAGCAATAAGAGACAGAATGCGCTTGCGTCACCGCAAGGCTCCGTTTTGAATGTAGAAGTGGCGATCGCGAGCAAAAACACACACACACACATAATTTTGATGATAGTATTTGGCCTATACCTTCAACATCTGTATAATTTTTTATTATTGTTAATTTAATGTTTGTTTGTATTTGCATTAAAAAAAAAAATAGAAGTGGCGATCATGTCGAGCGGGAGTAGCACAGAGCAAGAAAAAACAGCGCAAGTCAGAACAGCAAGCAGTAGGTCGCTCTCCAAGAGAATACATAAACCATGCTTCACAACACAGGAGATTGCTATATTAATAGAACAGGTAGAGGCACGTAGGGCAATCATTTATTATTTATAATAATTATGCAAGGTACATTATTTCATGGCATTGACATTACTACATGGAAAGTGTAAAATACTCCCTGATCCGTCTACCAGTCGCAGCAGCTGATTCATTTTCTAGCGGGACATGAGGAGCCGCATCGCGTTCCCTCTGAGCTTGCAATGTACTAGAGCTTCAATAGAACCAGGGCTTTGATTCTCACTATAAGAATGGAGACGTTCTTTCAACAAGCAGGCAAACCGTAAAATACACGAATACTGTATTTACGTATTTTCGGGCGGATTGATTTTGAACAGTGATTAAACATAGTTTGAAAGATAACATTCGAGGTCCTTCATCAGAGATTTAAGCCCTCGTATTTATCAGGATAAAGGAAATCTCAGATCCATTTTCTAATTCGTTATAATGTTTCAAACTAGTTAAACTCATACATTATCAGGCAGTGAAACCGATATCTTGTTTCAGATAGTAGTGACTTATTTCAATCACGGAAACAAGTTTACACAGCAGTTCACTTGTTTAAAGTTGCACACGATACACGCACACACACAGCACTAGCAAAAACCTGGGAAAGGAAGGACAGACACACACATACAGATATAGAAGTGGCGCTCCTGTTATGCTGCTCTCCATATACTGTACGTAAATATTTTCACTTGTAATAATTGCCATGAAGATAAATTGCTACAGTCCTCGTGAAAATAAATGCAGTACTCCATTGTATCTGCAAAATAGGATTTTTTTTAATTCATATATTTGTTTATTATTAATTTACGAATAATATTGTTAGTTTCTTACGTTTTGTCGTTTTTTCATCTTTTTCTTTTCTTTTACTTCTTTCTTTGATTTCTTTTTTCTATGTCAGTTTAAGCGCGCGCAGTTGTTGCTTAGGACTGCTTTGCTTTTTATAGTGTGTTCAATTGTTAAAGTTCCTGATTGCACCACTAAATAAACCTGGTTTCAGCGGGTCTTAACACAGTGCTCAATTGTCTATTTGCACTGTCATCAGAATCAATATGTTAATGACACCACTCCCCGAAGTTTATGTCGACATGTGGCGATGGGGCAGGTGCTATATAACGGCGCAGGACATATCTTGAGAATACCATTTAAGCGCAGTGGGGTTTTTTTACGTCTCGGCTCCATTTTTTGCGCCACAGAATCGGGGGCAAGCGCCTTTTGCACTGTGATCACAATACAGACCACTGTGTTTAATCGTGACATTTCTACCTACCTATACCTATTTTTAGAACGTGAAATGCCCTGAAATAAGCCATTTCTTTACAGTGAAAAAACACAGCCCTAGTTATAGATGCTGTCACTGAGGTTGCAGATCATTTCCAAAGATGGCCTGTCCTCATGTTGGGAACAGGAAGCCTGAGATGGGGTTGACAGTGAGGCTCAGATGCAGCAGTGAGGTACTGTTCTGGTCTTAGTTAGAGGTGTGACACATTGTAAGGGCTTGTGTGGAATTTCCATTACATCTCTTAGTTACTGTAGTTGCACTGGGGTAGCTGCGAGGAGGTAGACAAAGGCGAATGAGGCTCCATAGAGTAGCTCAATCAAGCTGTTTATTTTTTTTATCATTTTCCAATCTGGGCCACAGGGCCCACTTCGAACTTTAGGGGAATTTTTCATTGCTTTTTTAAATGTATTTTTTAATAGTAGCAAAATATAACAAACAAGAAACCGGCACCACTTGCTGTTTACATTTACATCATCGGTAGTCAGGGAATAATACAGCATCTGAATAGTTTAGTCTGCAAGTGCCCCTGGTTACTTTTTCATTACATTGTGTCTCCCTCTGGAATTCCTGTTGTAAAGATAAACATTAAACATTTAAAGATAATATCTAATGAAAAATGGTTATCAGCATCGGTGTACAGCTACCATATAGCCTGAGATCAGTTAAAACAAAGATGCAGCGTGTTCCCATAATATTCTTCCTCACTAATCCACATGGACTCGGGTATTGAGGGTTGTTTTTCTTATCTCTGAATGCAAGTGCAAAGCAGAGTGAGATTAGTGGTAAAGGACCCTTCACAAAGAGTGTGTTTTTAAGGGTTGTTTTGACAAATAAAATGAAGTTTGATATTTATAAAACTGTCAACATCAATGACAAGGAATGGATGGCTAAGGTATGTAAACTGGGCTAGGTTGGGTGAGGGGTGTAGGGGAGTGGTACTAGGATGCCAGTGTCACTGTCATGCCTTCCCAAGGTGTGGGCTAGTTGATGAAACACCGAAGACAGGAGGTGCCCACATGATGTCCGCTGCGAAGTGCCCCACCCAGCCCATTGCAGACAGTTGCCATGCTGAGGCGCTAGGGAGGTTTGCCTTTGCGTGTACTGATGCTCCAGGGAGGCTGCAAATAGGCTGATCCCTGGAGCCAGCATTACACTTCAGCCATCAACACCGGGCCAATAGGTTACCTGGCGGAGGAAAAGCACTGAAGGCTCATATACTAAAGTGAAGCTGTGTCTTGGTTGGTCCCCACCACTACTATCTAATTTTATCTGGGAGAAAGCCAAGTCCAATATTAGCATGAAGTAAATAACAGCTATGCTCATGTACTAAAAATCAGTCTACTCCCCTGCTGTAACAACATACAATCTATGTAAACAGGACCATTGTTAACAAGATGTGTTATCTCTGTTGCTGTCTCTTGTGTAAATGCTAGAAAACAATTTCAGTCTCAAACAGCTATTTTGGCCTTGTTTTCAATTTCTGATCAATTCTAAACACACTGTTCAGTATCTTCAGCTGAAAATCCCAGAAGTAATACTGATGAGCTGGTTTCTGGTTTTTCAAAGGAGGAGAATGGATTTTAACAATATATTGACACAGCACAGGTCCTCCAATCTCTAACCACTGGCATGAAAGGTGCTATAGACTTCTTTGTTGACTACTGTTATCTGCAGCCCAGAGTAACCGCAGGCTGTTGGTACTGTAGAGTGGAGGTTCAATGCAGGAGACGGTGCTGTTTATTGTGTGGAGCCCATGGTGCTGGCTGACACCTTTGTGTTTTGCAGGAGGAAGAGCTTAGAAAGAGTGGAGAAGCCAAATACCAGCATCTCAGCGAGGACCTCCATGTGCTCATTGAAGTATTTGCTCCACCAGCAGAAGCCTATGCCAGAATGGGACATGCACTAGACGAGATCAAAAAGTTCCTCATTCCAGTGAGTAAACCGTGCCTTAATTGTGAAAAGAGACCAACAGTAAAGTGGGTGCAGGGGGGCTTTTATTTAGACAGGTCTGCATAATTCTGATGTCTCGACCAGGAAGATGAGCCAGGTCAGTATGGAGGTTGAATACTGAAATAGGTTAGAAATACAAGTAGCTTTCGAGTTAAGGTGGGAGTGTTGTTGAGGTTGTGGATAAACTGGGAAATCTGAAGGATGCAGCCATTGTAAATAATCTCACTCTAACAGGCTTTCATTTCAGATGCAGGTGAAAACAGATGATTGATTCAGACTTGGAATCCATAAAAAGTCTCTCAAATTAGTAACCCTAAGGCTGAAGTCTTTTCCATTCTTATGAATTAATTCCAGATTCCCCCAAAGTGCAGTGGCCCGCATACAGTAGGCATTCCCTTGAACCGGTTACTTTTCTCCTAGCTGTGAAACTCCCTCGTCTGCACTGCCAAGCACCAGCAGCAAGCTTCTTTCTTCCCAACTACAATCTGCTTGTCATTAACGCTGGCAATATGATGTATCTGAAGATGTGTCTGACTGTGTCTTGCAGTTAAGTATTTTATTAAGGTATAGTTTTACACTAGTATTCTGTCTTTAGGATTACAATGACGAAATCAGACAGGCACAGCTTCAGGAGCTGACGTATCTCAATGGAGGATCAGAAGATGCAGAAGTACCAGCAGTCAGAGGGAAACCAATAGCAAGAGGCAGAGGCACACCCGCACCAGGGCTGCCCAGGTAAGAAACACACACAATGAAACCAATAGCAAGAGAGAGGCACACCCGCACCAGGGCTGCCCAGGTAAGAAACACACACAATGAAACCAATAGCAAGAGAGAGGCACACCCACACCAGGGCTGCCCAGGTAAGAAACACACACAATGAAACCAATAGCAAGAGAGAGGCACACCCACACCAGGGCTGCCCAGGTAAGAAACACACACAATGAAACCAATAGCAAGAGAGAGGCACACCCACATCAGGGCTGCCCAGGTAAGAAAAACACACACAATGAAACCAATAGCAAAGAGAGAGGCACACCCACACCAGGGCTGCCCAGGTAAGAAACACACACAATGAAACCAATAGCAAGAGAGAGGCACACCCGCACCAGGGCTGCCCAGGTAAGAAACACACAATGAAACCAATAGCAAGAGAGAGGCACACCTGCACCAGGGCTGCCCAGGTAAGAAACACACACAATGAAACCAATAGCAAGAGAGAGGCACACCCACACCAGGGCTGCCCAGGTAAGAAACACACACAATGAAACCAATAGCAAGCGAGAGGCACACCCGCACCAGGGCTGTCCAGGTAAGAAACACACACAATGAAACCAATAGCAAGAGAGAGGCACACCCACACCAGGGCTGCCCAGGTAAGAAACACACACAATGAAACCAATAGCAAGAGAGAGGCACACCCACACCAGGGCTGCCCAGGTAAGAAACACACACAATGAAACCAATAGCAAGAGAGAGGCACACCCACACCAGGACTGCCCAATGGCTGCAATAATAATGGAGATGAGTATGCTTGTTTGATTTCGACTTCCATAATTGGACTGGTCAGGATTCATGCAGAGAGCACCACTGTAAGCATGTATTATACTGTAGTAAAGCTTAGTTAAAAAACTGAAAGGATGGTAATGCACAGGGAAGTGTGTTACAGTAAATGACAGAATAGTATGATCAATGATTAAAATTATGTTATTATTCATTAGATTTAAAAGTTAGCAGGGTCTTACAATCAGGGGAGCGTAGGTTTGCATCCAGGCTGAGCACAGTTCCTGATCTTAGCCTAGGATCTCACAGAGAGCGTTGCTTTGGCCTGCCGCTCCAAGGGTTTTGGGAGAAAAAACGTCAGGGATTTCTCCTGACCATGCTGCTGTAGCCCCTAGTGCATATTGTGTTTCCAAAAGGCAAGATCAGGGCTTAAGTTGTTGTGATGTTGGAGAGTTAAGTTAAAGGACAACACTCAATGCCTCCATACATGTTAACAGGCTGTGGGAGTAAAAAAAGAAACGGGCATGTTCCTGGCCATTGTTTTTACTAACTAAATGTTTAATTTGTGTCTGTTCTCAGGGGCAGAGGAGGGGTCCCCCCACCCCAGGCAGTGGTACCCCGTGGTGCTCCTGCTCCCAGGTCAGCCCCTCCAGGTCGAGTTTCCATGACGACAGGACGTGGCCTCCCTGCACCGAGAGCCAGAGGGCCCCCCCACCTGCTGGATACAGACCCCCCCCACCCCCTGCACAGGAAACCTATGGAGAATACGTGAGTTCACAGAACACACCATGGGTCCCAGAACCTGCATGAGAAACGTGTTGATACAGTAGGAGCAGATTCACTTATATTCAGTACATGAGTTCACAGAACACGCCCTGGGTCCCAGAACCTGTATGAGAAACGTGTTGATACAGTAGGAGCAGATTCACTTATATTCAGTACATGAGTTCACAGAACACGCCCTGGGTCCCAGAACCTGTATGAGAAACGTGTTGATAAAGTGGGAGCAGATTCACTTATATTCAGTACATGAGTTCACAGAACACACCCTGGGTCCCAGAACCTGCATGAGAAGTAGATATGTAAATGCTTGATCTTTAGGTTGTAAAGAAACTAATTTGATTTTAGCAGATGAGTGCGCACAATGCCAATTGTAATGTTAGTATGTTTCTATTTATTGATTCCAATATTCAAAACATATAGCCTAAACATTTATCGTTAGACACAACAAATGTGGCACCTAGTATAAACAGAAATCAGATCATGATTGGTTACCTAATACATTGAGAAACAGCAAAAGAACGTCCTTTTGGCAGCATGACTTTAAGGGCAGGGTCAATCGATTTCTCACGATAAAAATATCTGTAAAACCCATGTAAACCGGAGCAGGAATCGTGCTTGTGGCTCACGAGGTTTCAGCAGTCAAGATCCCGTTCTTCAGACTTAATATCACGTAATCTCCAGCAGAAAGGCCGTACAAAACAGACACCCCCCCACCAACATACACACACACACACACACACACACCACAACACACACACACACACACACACACACACACACACACACACACACACACACACACACACACACACACACACATGCATGCACACACACACACACACACACACACACACACACTGTACATTTATGCACTACTTCAACACTAGAACTGCCGTGGTTATACCACCGTGGTTATACCTACATCCAGCGATACATTTTAAACACCATCAATATTAAAATGAAACACAAACTATCGGACACAACATGGAACTTCAAATATAAAAAAAACACAATGAACAAATGTAAATTACTCTGTGAATTTTTATACAGTATACTTGCAGTGGTTCAAAGAGACTATGTATTTAGCATTATTTCATATTAACATTTGTTTTAAAATGCATCACAAACAACTGCAAACGGGTCACCTTTATCAAAAAGTAATGTGTATGTTCAATCTGTGTGCTGACATATAAGAGAGGCATACAGTCAAAAGACTGCTTACGTGAAAACAAAACACAAGCAGAATTTTAGAAATTATCTTTTTTATTGGTCCTGTCCTATTATTAAAAAAGCAACATAAGTTGTAGATGTATTAAAAGTATAAACTATTAAAAGCCTTGTTTAGGAAACTTAAAATAATGATATTTGAAAATAAATGTATTCCTGATGAGTAAAAGTACACTTCCTAATAAGGAATGATGCAGTGAATATGTCCAGATTAACAAATTCTCTGGAAGTCTTCTTAAAAAATATATTTAAAGATTGGTGAAGATTGTGAATTTTTTTTTTAAACATACATTTGTATAAATGTGTATTTGTTTGCCCCTCTTCTAACTTAGCTTGTGTTTTTTATTCAAGTTAGTAGAAACAATTGGGACAGCCTTGGCCCCCATCGGTTTTATAGTTGTGCCTGTTTGCTTTGTGCTGGGCTTGTGTTTTTGATATCTCCACTTTAAATGGTTATGGTTTCATGTCTAGTAATTGTTGGTAGCTGCATGCCGATCTTTGCCTAGCCATGTTATATAATCTTCAATTTTGAACAATACCAGTTTTTAAAATTCAGTACAAATGTTTTACGTTGTATGAAGAGATAAGACAGTTAAAATAGTAAATGTGAATTTATTGATAAGAAACGTAAGATTCAAATTACAGGCGGAACCCTAGTTAGACAAGCTGTTAAGAAAGACGTGATTCTGTATTATCGCTAATTTAATTTCAAATGTCATAAACTATGTTCATTGTTGTTTTGGGGGAAATATCCACACAAATGTAAGCATAAAACTGTAGGACCAACAGCACTATGGAATACAGGCTGCTGTTTTGAGAATAGTATTGAAACTTGTTTTCAGTACTGTATTCAGGTTATAGTTTTTCCTTTTTTTAACATTTTTTAAAAAAATGTGAAAGCAATGAACTGATATGTATGTGCATACAAATAATAAACACACAGTGCTTCACTTGTTTGAATCGGTTTTACATTTAATGTACTTGTATATAACGCTTCAGTACCGCTGTCAGGTGTGCTTTGCAGAGTGATGTTATATACATTTTTAAATAAACCTTTAGAGTGCAATATACTGTATATACGTGTATGGCTGTTTTTGTAAACATCTGAACTCATTAATACGAACCATTGCTAAAAGACCCAGAAATGGACGCAAATTTAAAAGAGTGGATCACAAAGATCAACGAGAATACCGCTGCTCAGCTGGAGCAGGATGAGAGGTGGAGACTGGAGCTAGGGCTGCCGGAGCGGGAGCCAACAGAGCTGGAGCTGCTGCTCCAGAAGTCGGCAGGAGAAGCCCAGCTGTCTCCAGCACAAGAGGGAGAAGTCTTGCTGTCTCCTGAGCCAGAGGAAGTGGAGCCGTTGCCGTCTCCAGAGGCACGGGTTGCAAGCAAGGGGGAGGAGGTGAGACACCACCTCCATCACAGACATCACCCGTGCAAGACAGTCTGATGCGTACAGTCCCTTGCCCCGTCAGTGTGGACACCTGTCCGGAATGCCCGGATCTCCCTCCACTTGACCTTGTGCCCAGGCCACAGCACTGGAAGGCACAGTTGCTTGCCTGGTCCCTTGCTCTACTCCTCCTGGCATCCCAGAAGTCACTGCGCAAGAGGTAGACGTCACTACGCAAGGGGCAAACGTCACTAGCGTTCCCCCTGCTGTTTAATGCCTTCCCCCTGCCTGTTTCTTCGCTCCCCTTGGTCTCCCAGATGTTGCTATTCCGGTCCACAGCCGCACACCTCTGACGGCCATTGCTAGTGCCTGGTCACTGACCTCAGCTTCAGTCACCCTGGACAAGCCACCCAGGTCCCACCGCGCTGGTTCAAGGTCGCGGCATGGAAGCACTGGAAGGACTGATCCACCCTCAAGCCTGCCCGTGGAAAAGGGCAAAGGTAAAAAAGAGGGGACTTGAGGGTGGGTGGTCCTTTAACCCTTAGTGGTCCTATGTCAGACCAGGTCCAAAATTACAATTTTCCCTTTCCGGTCCGATGTCGGACCCTGTCCGACATCATCAAAAAGACGTACAGCACAGGTCTCTAGTCGTTTTTTCTCCGGAAAAAGCCGATAAAAACATTCAATGGCCGAGTGAGACCGATAGGAGATATCAAGCGGGCTCTTCACACAGCAGCAGCCCTGAGCAGACTGACTGCTCTCCTTTAATACCCTGCACGTGGCTCTAAGTTACAATACTAGCCAGGTGCAGGTGATAAGTAACAATGAAATTAATTATCAAAACAATTAACACGTTTTTTATGCAGGGAGGATATTAACTCCCTCCCTGCTGTGCTACACATCCTCCCCCTTATGTGTGCAACACTGATTGGCCGTACCAAGGCCACTTCCCTCCACCCTTAACCCTTTACGGTCCATTTATTCAGCGCGTCTCAGGCGCATCAGGTCTAATTTATTTTCACACGCACTGTTTAAAAGTTATTCACAGCAAAACAGGTTTAAAAGGCACTGCATATCAACATGACACTCAGTACTGCATCTCCAGCCCCGCCCCACCCCTTGTTCACTGTATTTATCACATACCTCTTCATAGTCGTGCATACTGATAAATCATCTCTGGATCACTCAATTTATCACCAAACTCCTCAATAATGCTATCCAAGTCATTATTTTATTACTATAACGTCTCAAAAAGCTTGGCAAATGTCTGTGATATTCTTTGAGCGCTGGATGCGGAAGCAGCTATCTTGTTTGTTTATGTCCGTGTTATGTCTGTGGTGAAGGGACTATGCGTATTGCTCAATTCCGCCCCTTTTTTCCGGCTTCTCTCAGCTTCTCTCGGCCTCTCTCGGCCATTGAAGGAGAATACTTTGTGTAATTAAAGGCTTTGCAAGAACACTATTCACACTGCCTAACTGATGCGCTACCAACAACTGTTATAATGACATTATTTTCATTCACACAGTCAAAATTAAAACATGATGATTGCCCGTTATAAAAGCAGTGTGATCAGGGTATAAATAAACGTAACAGCAACGCTGACACAGTAAGCTGTCTTTGGCAGAACTATAGTAGATTCATATAAGCATGTTATTTCCATAACAGTTATATAACAGTTATTATGAAACATATTTGGGCATGTTAATAATTATACACATGCATGATCTTGCTGCTGCTCCATAATGTGGCAGTACACACTAAATTGTGCTATTCTGCCAAACTGCTGCTTGAGTGCTTATACAGAAATATCCTCCCTTGAATAAACTAATACAATTCAACAAATACTTACAGCAAGCATTTATTATGTCTACCCTGAAGCGTCCATCCGCTTCCGTGTCTGCCTACTATCCTGTAGTACAGGGCTTCCCAAACTTTAACTGAGGCACTGCAGGCCACTATTAGCACTCCTTAAAGAAAATGACAAATGAAAACCAGTTTAAACCAGTTTAAACCAGTAACACTGTAAATTATCTTAATTTAAATTGTTCTTTTTTATCTTATTTTTTCATTTGTATTTTATTGTTGCTTTTCTTTATTATATATATATGAAAACAGACTTTGAATGTCGTTGCTCCTGCAGTCCACAATCTAGGAACCCCTGCTGTAGTATACAGTACCTCCCCAAACAATGCCCAGCCCTATACAAGTTTACTGTGGTATACCTAGTACTGTAAATGCATATCACAAACCTGGCTGCTTCCCCTGATGAATGACAGCCAATCATTTAGGCCTAGTTTTTTTTCAGAAAACACAACACATTGATAAGAGAATTAAGCATTTCAAGGGCTCAGAACCACAGGGACGTAAGGACATTTTTGTCAAAATGACATATTATTAAAGCTCTTGATGAGATCTATCTAGTGCCAAAAGGACCTCACTGAAATCACAAACTACATTGAATAAAGTGAGAAAGTAATAAAGACACAACTGCAAAATCTAGGTAAACTTAGGGCACTAGCACACTTACACATCTAACTTTTGAGGATATTTAACTCAGTTAAATTGAGGATTCAAGCAATGAATTCACTACAGAATAAGAACCAGACCATGTCAATTGTAGAAAACCTTGTAAATTATATTTTACAGTAGTGTTTTAAGTATAATTGATGAAATATGACTGTATATGTGAACATTTATATTTTAAAGATAAATATTGATTTATTAATTGTTATTAAATTGAAGAAAAACAAGTCTGGGATAGAACTAGTGAAGAAAACCACACTTGTATCTACAATGGGTTTTCATTTCAGTGTGTTATTATGGAAAATCCAACTTTTAAGCAAAATTTCTGGTGCTATTCTTACTTTTTGAAGTTTCAAATTCAAAAATATTTTTAATTTTCTTCAAAATTAAATTGATACTGTGCATGCGCTGATAAATGGCAATTGAACACAAACAATCAAAATCTTATTTTTGCTCTCCTGTAAAATTATGAAAATGTCACTTACGCCTCTCTGGTTCTAAGCCCTTGATATGAAACATATAAATACAAGGAGGGACCAATTTTTAGAAACTATGACCTTTCATTTACTTTACAGATTTCAGATTTCAGATATATGATTCATGGTTACCGTGACATTTTTTTTTTCAACCCTTCCAAAAATTAAACCCAGAAAAGATTTCATGCAAAGATTTCTAAAGGAATAAAATGTATGAAGTGCCTAAACTAACTGATATCTGTTCTATTGCTTTCCTTAACATCTGTGTGCACCTCATTCTAAGAAAATATATTAGTAAAGATACAATTTAATAAGCTGTAACAGACAGCACCATTCTTTCAAGCATTCAAGTCATTCAAGTTGCTGAAATTCAAACAGAAACCTTTTTTTGGGGACTGTGGAAGGGTGGTGGGCAATTCACGGACACAAAGGAGACAGAACTTTGTATGTAACGCCGCTCAGGCACACTGATTTATTTTTACCCGCAAAGGGCGCTGTTGTCCGTGGCCTGAATATTGGCAACAGTAAACAGGATCACGGGGTTAACAATACAAGTACACAGTCCAGTGCACATACAAGTGCTCAAAAATAATAATGAAAACAAAAGGTGAAAGAAAAACGGAAAATAAAACACAGTAATAAAACTACAAACAAAAGTGCTGCTTATGCAGTGCCCCCACTGCCGCTAAGCCGGTCAGCACGGGCCTCCGACCTACGCTCAGTTATCCTATACACTTGGGTGGCCAGAGTTCCCCGTACAGCTAAAAACATCCCCTCGGGTACTTGATTATTTCTTCTATTTTTCTTTAAATTATTTTAAGGCAGGCTGTTTTCCCCAGCCAGGCTTGCCTGGTCCTTGATTTACACTGACATCTTCTGTCAGTGTCACTTTTCATTCCCCAACACGGCCACCCGAGTGCACAACCAAACGCAGTTCTTACGGGCCGAGCAATCTCCTAAGGCTCGCCTCTCAGCCACTCAGAGAGAGGGAAAGCCCGCAACCTCTTCCCCACCTCTCCGTGTCATCACCATGACTGACAGGCCTATCCTACAAGACTGCTGCCCTCTACCTGCAGTACCACGCATGTGCCAGATAGTCAGTCCAGATCTCCCCACCTGAATTACAGTACAAGCCTTGTCAGTATAAACAGTGCTGAATGCTGAAAAGGCAAAGGTTATCTCACCCGGAAATAACTCTGCCCACATACACCTGACAGCAATGTTTGATCATTCCAAGGTAGCTAGCAAAGACAGGAGCTTGCAGGAAATGTCTTTATGGCCAGCTGTGCCTGATCATAGTTAAGCCATAAACTGCTCCCGTGACACTGGCACCTGTGCATCATTGATAGCTACAACATCTGTCGCAGAATAAATGGGTTGAAGTAACTGAATATTATGGGTAGATTGAGTGTCATGTGCACCTTCTGTTGAGTTGTGTTTAACTGTCAGGTTAATTATCTTTATTTAGTGCTGTGGTGTGTTTTACGTGGGTTTATTTTTATTTTTTAATTTAATCCAGATGAATACATTGTTTCTTTTAATCTCTGGTGTGTTTCTGTTCCTTTCTGTCCCTCCTTCCTCTTCCTGAACTCCACAGCACTGTGTGTCTCCAACGCTGCAATGCAGGGCCCTGTAGTTAATTTGTCTTTTAAAATGTGATTTCCAAAGGCAAAGAAACAACCTTCCACATGTTCTGTGTGTGTGTGTGTATGTGTGTGTGTGTGTGTGTGTGTGTGTGTGCAGCCACCGTCAAAGATCGAAGATAGGGATCTGTCAGGATTATGTTAGATACTAAATGGATAGCTAAACCTGGAAAAGGTAACATTGGAATAGTATTTTCCTTAAAAAGTCTAGTGTTTTGGTTGCAGCCTTCCAAAAGTAGTAGTGAATAATTGACGTTTTTTTCTATATATTTGTATTTCTCTTAGGCCCAAATCATTTACCAAGTCGATAGAAAAGAGAAAGCTGTGTTAAACTAACAGAGCTATTGTGCTGCAACAGTAATATCTATTGAATTAGGCGCTCACGTTTGCTCCTTTTTTGCAGAGGATTTTACAGTGACTTTTTGACTTTTTTTTAGCACAGCTCCATTTTGGACTTGACATTTTAATAGCAACAAGAATAACTGACCTCTTGGTGCAGCATGTTATCTTCCTTTATCACTGTATAAATCCAGAAACAGCCTCAGAGGGCAGCCTTAATCTTTGACAGCGTGGTCCTCAGACAGTGCATACAAATGAAGATGGTCCCTCAAGACCTTCCGCTGCATCTCCCAACACAAGCGGTGGAGTACAAATGCAAAGCAGTGAATGAAAACAGGTAGATTCCTCAGCAGCAAACACACTCTTAACAACAAATGCAAAGCAGTGAATGAAAACAGGTAGATTCCTCAGCAGCAAACACACTCTTAACAACAAATGCAAAGCAGTGAATGAAATCAGGTAGATTCCTCAGCAGCAAACACACTCTTAACAACAAATGCAAAGCAGTGAATGAAATCAGGTAGATTCCTCAGCAGCAAACACACTCTTAACAACAAATGCAAAGCAGTGAATGAAATCAGGTAGATTCCTCAGCAGCAAACACACTCTTAACAACAAATGCAAAGCAGTGAATGAAATCAGGTAGATTCCTCAGCAGCAAACACACTCTTAACAACAAATGCAAAGCAGTGAATGAAATCAGGTAGATTCCTCAGCAGCAAACACACTCTTAACAACAAATGCAAAGCAGTGAATGAAATCAGGTAGATTCCTCAGCAGCAAACACACTCTTAACAACAGCAGCAAGAACCAGGTAGTCATACACTAAAATAAAATGTAAAATGTAATGTTTTCCCAAATGGACCTGTTAGGCTAACCCTACTTTTATTGGAAATATAACTCAAGTGCGAATGCATATTTTAATGAAGTTGCAGTTCAATGTGGGTTTGTTTGTTTGTTGTTGTTGTTATGGTTATAATAAATGTACACATTGATTTTTCACAGTTTTTGCTCAGCATGAAGAGAGAAAAAAATACAATACAATACTGTAGCCAGAAAAGTATGTACAAAACCACAATAGAGAGGATGCACTGTGTGAAGCCGAGAGCTTCCAGTTTTATTGACACTCATTATTTTCCCCATGGTGAAATATTATGAATGAATGTACAGTATATAAACATACATATTAACCTGACCTATAAGAATAGCGAGTCATTCGATTTTCTTGGCTCAAAGCATTTTGTTATGTGGTATCTAAGCAACACAGAGAAGATATGTCCCTTACTTGAAGGGGGCTAAGGGTGCAGGTATTGCATATCCCCAGAAAACTGTGTAGTGGAATAAAAGACAGGGTACTTCAGCCAGTAAACTGATGATGCTTGTTTTTCCTTTTTATTTTATTTTTCTCCATGCACTGAAGAATCTCTGAGCACTTTACAGTTTAGTAAGAGTGTAACAGAGCAAGATGCAGAGAGGGTGCAGGCAATGTTTCCCTGCTTTCTCCCAGAACACCCTGGGGGGCACACTGGTGCATTATGAAAAGTGTCAGAAACTTTAACAGTCCATTAGGGTTTCATTTAAAGCACAAGAAAATGAATGTCACAGTCGAATATAACACAGGGGCTTTCTTTTTTATTTTGTTTTATTTGTTGCAGTCTAGTAAACCTCACATTGATATTTGCATGTGCATACAGTATATATTGTGATATGTCACTTCATTCAGGTAGAGCAGGCTATTTTATGGTTGGTCATGTTGTATGGAGTTCAACATATTAATATCGTTCGTCATTTTCTGTCATTGTCACCTGCAGGTTTATTTTTTCATGTAATCTCCAGGTTGACGTACTTGATTCGTGTTGAGCAACAGCCAAATACTTTTTTTATTTTTTTTTTTTTTTAACTGCAGCTATAAGAATTGCTGTTTGTGAATATCAAGCATTTACTATTGACTTGGAATCCAAGCCCATATCTGTAGCTGAAGTCCTTTCTTGGGAACAGCACAGCTTGATTAATAATTCAGATGTAAATAATCCATAAGAGGGCAATCTTGCAAGCGCATCATTATCCTGTATTTTATTTTCCTTATAAGAGTGTGCTATGAAAACAGTTTGGTTTCATTCAAACAGAGAGAAATAGAAATAAAGAAACAATAATCTGAGAAACAGGATCAGAGGGGCTCATTTCACGGTCGAAAAATCGGTATTCTCTTGCAGAAAAGCAACCAATCGGTATCGGTTGCTTTTCTGCAAGAGAATCCACCTCTAAACACGTCATCAGCAAGCACATAAAGGCTTTGTGTGTTATTCTCTCATGTCGCTTCTTTTGTTTCAGCCTCCTCCACCCCAGCCACCACCTCACAGCATGCCTCGTCCCGGGGGCGGGGGGTGGGGCAGGGGGCTCCTAGCTACGGCACTGGGATGCATGTAACCGTTCATGTTTTTCCATCCAGCCTTATACAGGTAGCCTTTGCGCACCCACGGACCAGGCCTCCAGCAAAATTTATTATTCACTCGGGTCCTGAGCGCCCATCACAGTCATCGGGCCCTGAGCGCCCATCACAGTCATTGGGCCCTGAGCGCCCATCACAGTAATCGGGCCCTGAGAGCCCATCATAGTCATCGGGCCCTGAGCGCCCATCACAGTCATCGGGCCCTGAGCGCCCATCACAGACATCGGGCCCTGAGCGCCCATCACAGTAATCGGGCCCTGAGCGCCCATCACAGTCATTGGGCCCTGAGCGCCCATCACAGTAATCGGGCCCTGAGCGCCCATCACAGTAATCGGGCCCTGAGCGCCCATCACAGTCATCAGGCCCTGAGTGCCCATCACAGTAATCGGGCCCTGAGCGCCCATCACAGTCATCGGGCCCTGAGCGCCCATCACAGTCATCGGGCCCTGAGCGCCCATCACAGTAATCGGGCCCTGAGCGCCCATCACAGTAATCGGGCCCTGAGCGCCCATCACAGTAATCAGGCCCTGAGTGCCCATCACAGTCATTGGGCCCTGAGCGCCCATCACAGTAATGAGCCCCCTGATCGCTGAGCCCATCACAGTAATCAGGCCCTGAGCGCCCATCACAGTCATCAGGCCCCTGAGCAGGCCCCCATCACAGTAATCGGGCCCTGAGCGCCCATCACAGTCATCGGGCCCTGGCGCCCATCACAGTCATCGGGCCCTGAGCGCCCATCACAGCCCATCCCAGTCATCAGTAATCGGGCCCTGAGCGCCCATCACAGTAATCGGGCCCTGAGCGCCCATCACAGTCATCGGGCCCTGAGCGCCCATCACAGTCATCGGGCCCTGAGCGCCCATCACAGTAATCGGGCCCTGAGCGCCCATCACAGTAATCGGGCCCTGAGCGCCCATCACAGTCACCGGGCCCTGAGCGCCCATCACAGTCATCGGGCCCTGAGCGCCCATCACAGTCATCGGGCCCTGAGCGCCCATCACAGTAATCGGGCCCTGAGCGCCCATCACAGTCATCAGGCCCTGAGCGCCCATCACAGTAATCGGGCCCTGAGCGCCCATCACAGCCTGTACCGGCCCTGAGCGCCCATCACAGTCATCGGGCCCTGAGCGCCCATCACAGTAATCGGGCCCTGAGCGCCCATCACAGTAATCGGGCCCTGAGCGCCCATCACAGTAATCAGGCCCTGAGCGCCCATCACAGTAATCGGGCCCTGAGCGCCCATCACAGTCGGCCCCGGGCCCTGAGCGCCCATCACAGTAATCGGGCCCTGGCGCCCCAGTGAGCACCCATCACAGTAATCAGGCCCTGAGCGCCCATCACAGTAATCGGCCCTGAGCGCCCATCACAGTAATCGGGCCCTGAGCGCCCATCACAGTAATCGGGCCCTGAGCGCCCATCACAGTCATCGGGCCCTGAGCGCCCATCACAGTCATCGGGCCCTGAGCGCCCATCACAGTCATCGGGCCCTGAGCGCCCATCACAGTAATCGGGCCCTGAGCGCCCATCACAGTTCATCAAACCATCTACAATTGCAATCAATAAATCTCATCCATGGCAGATTCTACGTGCTGAATTTCAAGATTTTTCACAATTAAACATAATATGTATTAAAGCAGACAATAATATAACTGTCACATTCAAAATTGATCATTTTCTCTACAGAGAACAAATGTTCCTAAATATTGAAACGGTAAATGGTACACTGTAAAATATTTCATTTTTATGTCCACCTTTTAAAGACATTATACTTTCGCCATCAGTGAATTATCAAACAAAATAAAAACATAAATAAATGTTGAAATCACAAGAGACAAATGAAATGTCTTCATCATTTCACCTGAAGACTGAATTTGTTCCACCCCTTCAATGGCTTCTTTCCTATCATGAAACATCCAGCTGCTACACCTTTTGACTGAGATGAAATGACCCAGGAAGTGCAAGTGTAACAGGAAACCTGAGAATAAGCATTGAACCTGGGTACTTTATTTAACCTTTAGTAGTATATCAGTTATTAAAACAAACATGTGTTTCTTTCAAAACTGCACCTTTGCCGATCTTGGCTGGGGTGCTGGGGTGTAAAGAGTCCATTGATTTATCAGTGGGAACAGAGATCGGCCACTGATCTTCAGTCCTCCCCATGGCGACATTCAAATTGGGCATTTCAAATTGGTACAAAAACAGGGGTAAAAAAAAAATATATATATATATATATAAATTAACTCACAATTAAGGAAATATCTCATGTTTCTAAATGCAGCAAACAACTCGACCAGATTAAACAATGCAACTCCAGTATAGCCCAACCAAAGGAGATATGGAGATACACAGTAATACAAATACAGTATGTACATATTAAAAGAGTTGATATGAAGAAAACTGAATATAGCAGCTTGAAATATAAGTCTTATTGAGAAAGGGTTGAGGTAATAGCCAACAACATCCTGAGAGGAATTACAAACAGGCATTGATGACAAAAATATGGAAAACAATATGTTTGACCCAAAGCCCAGAGACACTGTTATAATTGGCAATGAGTTCCATGAGCACAGAGACACTCTGTTATATATTGTTTAATATGTTTCATACTCTCACAGAGACATTGTTATATATTGTTTAATCACTCTGAGCACAGAGACCCTGAGCGCCCACAGAGACACCCTGATTGTTTAATATGTTTCACCTGCACAGAGATATTGTTTAATATGCTTGGGCCCTGAGCACAGAGACACTCTGTTATATATTGTTTAATATCATCCCTGAGCACAGAGACACTGTTATATATTGTTTAATATGCTTCATACCCTGAGCACAGAGACACTTGTTATATATTGTTTAATCGGCCCTGAACACAGAGACACTCTGTTATATATTGTTTAATATGGGGCCCTGAGCACAGAGACACTGTTATATATTGTTTAATATGCCATACTCTGAGCACAGAGACACTCTGTTATATATTGTTTAATATGGGCCCTGAGCACAGAGACCTGTTATATATTGTTTAATATGCTTCGGGCCACAGAGACACTCTGTTATATATTGTTTAATATGGCCCTGAGCACAGAGACACCTGTTATATATTGTTTAATCACATACTCTGAGCACAGAGACACCCTGTTATATATCACTTCATACTCTGAGCACAGAGACACCTGTTATATATTGTTTAATATGTTTTATACTTGAGCCCAGAGACACTCTGTTATATATTGTTTAATATGTTTCATACTGAGCACAGAGACCCTGTTATATATTGCGCAATATGCCACAGGGCCCTGAGCGCCCAGTCTGAGCACAGGCCCTGTTATATATTGTTTAATCACAGTCATCTGGGCACAGAGACACTCTGTTATATATTGTTTAATATGCCCTGAGCACAGAGACACTGTTATATATTGTTTAATATGCTTCATACTCTGAGCACAGAGACCCTTGTTATATATTGTTTCATCGGGCCCTGAGCACAGAGACACTCTGTTATATATTGTTTAATATCGGGCCTGAGCACAGAGACACTGTTATATATTGTCGGGCCCTGAGCACAGAGACACTCTGTTATATATTGTAATATGCTTCCCTGAGTGCCCATCTGTTATATATTGTTTAATATGGCCCTGAGCAGAGACCATTGTTATATATTCGGGCCCTGAGCACAGAGACACCTGTTATATATTGTTTAATATCGGGCCCTGACACAGAGACCCATATATTGTTTAATCAGGCCCTGAACACAGAGACACTCTGTTATATATTGCCCATCACAGTTCATCAAACCATTATATAATTGCAATCAATAAATCTCATCCATGTTATAGATTGTTTAATATGCTGAATTGAACACAAGACATTTTTATAATTGTTTAAATATAATATGTATTAAAGCAGACAATAATATAACTGTCACATTCAAAATTGATCATTTTCTACAGAGAACAAATGTTAATATGTTTAAATATTGAAACGGTTTAATATAAATGGTACACTGTAAAATATTTCATTTTTATGTCCACCTTTTAAAGACATTATACTTTCGCCATCAGTGAATTATCAAACAAAATAAAAACATAAATAAATGTTGAAATCACAAGAGACACATGAAATGTCTTCATCATTTCACCTGAAGACTGAATTTGTTCCACCCCTTCAATGGCTTCTTTCCTGATCACAGAAACATCCATATTGCTAATACCTTTGACTGAGATGAAATCTGTTAGGAAGTGCAAGTGTAACTCTGAGGAAACCTGAGAATAAGCATTGAAACTGGGTACTTTTATTTAACCTTTAGTAGTATATCAGTTATTAAAACAAACATGTGTTTATTTCAAAACTGCACCTTTGCCGATCTTGGCTGGGGTGCTGGGTTATATAGAGTCCATTGATTTATCACAGGGAACTGTTAGAGATTGCCAATGATCTTCAGTCCTCCACATGACACTCTGTTATATATTCAAATATGGGCATTTCAAATTGAGCACAGAAAATAGGGGTATAAATTATATATATATATATGAGCACAGAGACACTTTTTTTTTTTTAAATATGCTTCTTATTGAGCAAGAGACACTCTGTTATATAGTTTAATATGCTTCATACTCAACATCCTGAGAGGAATTACAAACAGACATTGATATATTAAAAATATGGAACTCTTTAATATGTTTAATATGCTTCATACCCAAAGCACAGAGACACTCTGTTATATATTGTTTAATATGTTCATACTCTGAGCACAGAGACACTCTGTTATATATTGTTTTAATATGCTTTCATACTCTGAACACAGAGAGACTCTGTTATATATTGTTTAATATGCTTCATACTCTGAGCACAGAGACACTCTGTTATATATTGTTTAATATGCTTCATACTCTGAGCACAGAGACACTCTGTTATATATTGTTTAATATGCTTCATACTCTGAGCACAGAGACACTCTGTTATATATTGTTTAATATGCTTCATACTCTGAACACAGAGACACTCTGTTATATATTGTTTAATATGCTTCATACTCTGAGCACAGAGACACTCTGTTATATATTGTTATATATTGTTTAATATGCTTCATACCCTGAGACACAGAGACACTCTGTTATATATTGTTTAATATGTTTATACTCTGAGCACAGAGACACTCTGTTATATATTGTTTAATATGCTTCATACCCTGAGCACAGAGACACTCTGTTATATATTGTTTAATATGCTTCATACCCTGAGCACAGAGACACTCTGTTATATATTGTTTAATATGCTTCATACTCTGAGCACAGAGACACTCTGTTATATATTGTTTAATATGCTTCATACCCTGAGCACAGAGACACTCTGTTATATATTGTTTAATATGCTTCATACTCTGAGCACAGAGACACTCTGTTATATATTGTTTAATATGCTTCATACTCTGAGCACAGAGACACTCTGTTATATATTGTTTAATATGTTCATACCCTGAACACTCTGAGCACAGAGACACTTGTTATATATTGTTTAATATGCTTCATACTCTGAGCACAGAGACACTCTGTTATATATTGTTTAATATGCTTCATACTCTGAGCACAGAGACACTGTTATATATTGTTTAATATGTTTATACTCTGAGCACAGAGACACTCTGTTATATATTGTTTAATATGCTTCATACTCTGAACACAGAGACACTCTGTTATATATTGTTTAATATGCTTCATACTCTGAGCACAGAGACACTCTGTTATATATTGTTTAATATGCTTCATACTCTGAGCACAGAGACACTCTGTTATATATTGTTTAATATGCTTCATACTCTGAACACAGAGACACTCTGTTATATATTGTTTAATATGCTTCATACTCTGAGCACAGAGACACTCTGTTATATATTGTTTAATATGCTTCATACTCTGAGCACAGAGACACTCTGTTATATATTGTGCAATATGCTTCATACTCTGAGCACAGAGACACTCTGTTATATATTGTTTAATATGTTATATTTCATACTCTGAGCACAGAGACACTCTGTTATATATTGTTTAATATGCTTCATACTCTGAGCACAGAGACACTGTTATATATTGTTTAATATGCTTCATACTCTGAGCACAGAGACACTCTGTTATATATTGTTTAATATGCTTCATACTCTGAACACAGAGACACTCTGTTATATATTGTTTAATATGCTTCATACTCTGAACACAGAGACACTCTGTTATATATTGTTTAATATGCTTCATACTCTGAGCACAGAGACACTCTGTTATATATTCTGTTGTTATATATTGTTTAATATGCTTCATACCCTGAGCACAGAGACACTCTGTTATATATTGTCCAATATGCTTCATACTCTGAACACAGAGACACTCTGTTATATATTGTTTAATATGCTTCATACTCTGAGCACAGAGACACTCTATTATATATTGTTTATATATGTTTTTATACTCTGAGCACAGAGACACTCTGTTATATATTGTTTAATATGCTTCATACTCTGAGCACAGAGACACTCTGTTATATATTGTTTAATATGCTTCATACTCTGAGCACAGAGACACTCTGTTATATATTGTTTAATATGTTATATATTGAACACAGAGTTTATATATTGTTTAATCATACTCTGAGCACAGAGACACTCTGTTATATATTGTTTAATATGCTTCATACTCTGAACACAGAGACACTCTGTTATATATTGTTTAATATGCTTCATACTCTGAACACAGAGACACTCTGTTATATATTGTTTAATATGCTTCATACTCTGAGCACAGACACTCTGTTATATATTGTTTAATATGCTTCATACTCTGAGCACAGAGACACTCTGTTATATATTGTTTAATATGCTTCATACCCTGAGCACAGAGACACTCTGTTATATATTGTTTAATATGCTTCATACTCTGAGCACAGAGACACTCTGTTATATATTGTTTAATATGTTTCATACCCTGAGCACAGAGACACTCTGTTATATATTGTTTAATATGTTTTATACCCTGAACACAGAGACACTCTGTTATATATTATTTAATATGCTTCATACTCTGAGCACAGAGACACTCTGTTATATATTATTTATTGTTTAATATGTTATATATTGTTTAATATGTTCATACTCTGAGCACAGAGACACTCTGTTATATATTGTTTAATATGCTTCATACTCTGAGCACAGAGACACTCTGTTATATATTGTTTAATATGAACACAGAGACACTCTTTATATATTGTGCAATATGCTTCATACCCTGAACACAGAGACACTCTGTTATATATTGTTTAATATGCTTCATACTCTGAGCACAGAGACACTCTGTTATATATTGTTTAATATGCTTCATACCCCGAGCACAGAGACACTGTTATATATTGTCCAATATGCTTCATATATTGCCATGTAGCTCTGCATAGGGTACCCCAAGCTAGGGTTCACAGAATAAACCCACATCACAAGCATACCAAGTGCTGACAGTCTGTCCGTTTAGGAATAATAAAGTGTGTTCATTAAAATGAATACGTATGCATTTCCTGCTGACAGTACAGTAAGTATGTCAATCAGAGTTGCACAGTGTATGGTACAATTTGTGCAATGTATTCTACAGGTCTATAAATCTTGTGCTATGTATTCTACAGGTCTATAAATAGTGTACTGTAAAGATGTCAGACTCATGGGAAAACACATCACCAATGTTAGCTAGAAGGTGTGCACACACAAACTAATGCACTTTCTTCAACAGTACTACCAGTAACTTCTTACAGAATGCCTACAGCAATGCCCTGCAGAATTCTCCAGCTGAAAAACTGCTTGCAATAATAGCATTGTTTTGTGTAACAAAGTGTGCAACGTACTTTAATAGAAAAGTGTTGTATTCTACCCCTCATGCACTTCTCTCTCTCTCTCTCTCTCTCTCTCTCTCTCTCTCTCTCTCTCTCTCTCTCTCTCTCTCTCTAAGAATAATAATACCATATTGATGATGTTTATCAGATGCTCGAATATGAATGTCTAAAATAATAAACCATTTGTCATTTGGTATCTGATTGTCTGGTTAGAGAGAAACTTGAAAGCAACATTCAATACCTGATTTAGAGATATCTGAAAATGATGCATCTATACCCAGTTCAACTTAATCTGAGCAAAACAAGCAGAACAACTTGAAATAAGGCCTGAGTTTGTGAATATGACCCTATATGCGAAAAGAACATACATCAGTACATGAAGCCAAATTGAATGTATTAATACGTGTCTGCATTGGCACAGGTGCATCTCCTGGGTTGATGCTATGAGGTTATTCTTTGATCTCTGACTTGGGGGTATTGTTGGAGTGCAAACAGATGTTCAGAGAGCAAACTATGAGAGATTGAATTATTTATAATCCAGTCAGTCTTACAGCACTGTAACAAAGGGTGCATGCAATCAGTCAGTTCATAAGAACAGATCATACCAATCCCAATAAATGACTCGAATAGCTGTTGTGACAGCTAAGAACTATACCGACTGTATTATTGAAAACCTGCATCGATTGACTGGGATATAAATGGTTTCTGCATGTTTTGGAGACGACTGTGTGTCAATCACAAAGTGCTCTCTGGAAAGGGGCTTCACTGAGTTTGTAAACAGCTACAAATGTCACTCCACAGGAAACCCCTCTTCATGGTGTCGATTACATGGAAGTTAGTGTAGAATTGCCTGGTGTGATGCGTAACAATGACTACCACAGATTCATATGAAATGCTATCCCAGCCACTGGTCTTAAAACTCAGTTACACAAAGGAGCGCTTGTACTGTAAACTGTCACTATATAGTTGTAATATAATATAGGTATAATTATTTATTAGTGTTATTAAATGCAACAAAATACAATCAAGTGCACCATGAGGGGTAACTGAACCCAAAGTCAGTAGTCGTCTGGTGTTCTATACACTTCCTTGCATTGCTGTCACTGGAATACACCCCTGAACAGCTCAGTTCTGTGCTGTGGTTCAGTGTTTGCATATAATACCCTGTAAGCAAGTCAGGGTGATTATTCACTTCACAGTGCTCACTGCACACTGCTGAAGGCACTACATGAAGCATGTGTCTACCTGACTTCGTTTCTGACAGTTTTAACTTATATATCAGGGTCCTTGAAATACAAGTCAATCAATTAATCAATCAGAAATAGCATTTTATTTTATATACAAATAAAATAAAATATTTTATTTTAAACAGGCACCATCTTATTTGTATTTGTAATTGTCACGTGTCTACCAGCATTTACTGACTTGATAAACGCAAATTAGAGTGTTTATATTAGCATAATGAACACAAACTAAAGCACTGGTTTGAGTATGTAAGTGAAAATACAGTATAACTCAAAATATTCACCCTGTCTTTTTAGGAGTACGACAACGGATACAGCACAGCCTACGATGATCAAGGTTACGACTCCTATGACAACAATTACTCTGATCAAGGTCAAAAGTAAGAGATTTTTACTAAATAAATTAATTGTTTTGGTCAAGTTAAAGGTGTTGTTTCTACTTGCAGTACATGATAGTGTTAGGTTATTCTCAAATAACCCTTTCGGTTTGTATTGGACATTCTATCTCTGTCACTGTCTTGTCTAGTGCTGTGCAACTTTAAAGTGAGTCTGTTCACTAGTGTGCTTCCCTGTTTATTTTACTAATGAGAGTTTACTCTGCTTACAGATCTATTTACTACTAGAGTTTACTCTCAGTGCAAGACATGCTTACTATTATTGTTTTCTCAAGTCTAATATATATATACAGTGTATATATATATATATATATATATATATATATATATATATATATATATATATATATATATATATATACAGTGCCTTGCGAAAGTATTCGGCCCCCTTGAACTTTGCGACCTTTTGCCACATTTCAGGCTTCAAACATAAAGATATGAAACTGTAATTTTTTGTGAAGCATCAACAACAAGTGGGACACAATCATGAAGTGGAACGAAATTTATTGGATATTTCAAACTTTTTTAACAAATAAAAAACTGAAAAATTGGGCGTGCAAAATTATTCAGCCCCTTTACTTTCAGTGCAGCAAACTCTCCAGAAGTTCAGTGAGGATCTCTGAATGATCCAATGTTGACCTAAATGACTAATGATGATAAATAGAATCCACCTGTGTAATCAAGTCTCCGTATAAATGCACCTGCACTGTGATAGTCTCAGAGGTCCGTTTAAAGCGCAGAGAGCATCATGAAGAACAAGGAACACACCAGGCAGGTCCGAGATACTGTTGTGGGAGAAGTTTAAAGCCGGATTTGGATACAAAAAAGATTTCCCAAGCTTTAAACATCCCAAGGAGCACTGTGCAAGCGATAATATTGAAATGGAAGGAGTATCAGACCACTGCAAATCTACCAAGACCTGGCCGTCCCTCTAAACTTTCAGCTCATACAAGGAGAAGAGTGATCAGAGATGCAGCCAAGAGGCCCATGATCACTCTGGATGAACTGCAGAGATCTACAGCTGAGGTGGGAGACTCTGTCCATAGGACAACAATCAGTCGTATACTGCACAAATCTGGCCTTTATGGAAGAGTGGCAAGAAGAAAGCCATTTCTTAAAGATATCCATAAAAGTGTCGTTTACAGTTTGCCACAAGCCACCTGGGAGACACACCAAACATGTGGAAGAAGGTGCTCTGGTCAGATGAAACCAAAATCGAACTTTTTGGCAACAATGCAAAACGTTATGTTTGGCGTAAAAAGCAACACACAGCTCATCACCCTGAACACACCATCCCCACTGTCAAACATGGTGGTGGCAGCATCATGGTTTGGGCCTGCTTTTCTTCAGCAGGGACAGGGAAGATGGTTAAAATTGATGGGAAGATGGATGGAGCCAAATACAGGACCATTCTGGAAGAAAACCTGATGGAGTCTGCAAAAGACCTGAGACTGGGACGGAGATTTGTCTTCCAACAAGACAATGATCCAAAACATAAAGCAAAATCTACAATGGAATGGTTCACAAAAAAAAATATCCAGGTGTTAGAATGGCCAAGTCAAAGTCCAGACCTGAATCCAATCGAGAATCTGTGGAAAGAACTGAAAACTGCTGTTCACAAATGCTCTCCATCCAACCTCACTGAGCTCGAGCTGTTTTGCAAGGAGGAATGGGCAAAATTTCAGTCTCTCGATGTGCAAAACTGATAGAGACATACCCCAAGCGACTTACAGCTGTAATCGCAGCAAAAGGTGGCGCTACAAAGTATTAACTTAAGGGGGCTGAATAATTTTGCACGCCCAATTTTTCAGTTTTTTATTTGTTAAAAAAGTTTGAAATATCCAATAAATTTCGTTCCACTTCATGATTGTGTCCCACTTGTTGTTGATTCTTCACAAAAAATTACAGTTTCATATCTTTATGTTTGAAGCCTGAAATGTGGCAAAAGGTCGCAAAGTTCAAGGGGGCCGAATACTTTCGCAAGGCACTGTATATATATATATATATATAAATGCAGTAAGGCCCAACAGGGTGTTCGTATACGTCCAAGATACGGACGCCTCGGAGCATTGTGCGACACAAGGCGAAGCTGAGTGCCTCCAACCCCCGAGAAGTGCCTTATTGCATGTATGATCCAGGTCAAAGAATGGATTTAAAAAATAAAAAAGCAGAAATTATTTTGTTTTTTATAAAATACCCTTACGTTAATAAAGGAACCACAGAAGTAGTCCCATTATAGCTTTGAACTGCACACTAAGCTGATAAATTGATTTAATTGAAACATGCAAAAGTAAGTACTGTACATATTTATTTTTGATGTTTTGAATTGTACATTGGCATTGAAAAGATCCACCAGGAGACATTACTTAAAGTGATGAAGTCGGGTGAGTGTGTATATTGACAGATTCCCCAGTTTTGTTTTCATTTAGATAGTGGTTTATTGCAGCTCGGAGTCTAACACAGCTAGACATTTTATAGTCTTCTCCTCATACATTTCCATAGAAATCCCTTAGCATTTTGTTAAGATGTGCATTTTCCACAGTTGAGCTATGTACAGTCGATTCCACTTATTTGCATATTGTATAATTGCATAAATCGCTTAATTGCATAGCATGCAGCTGGTCCCATAATTTTCTATGATTGTATGATACGGTTAAATGCACATCAGCTAAATGCATAATTTGCTTAATTACATGAAGCTGCGCGGTCCCTAAGTCCATTGTACATTGCATTTTAATTTGGATAATTAGATAATTGCATAATGCAGCAGGTTGTACTCAAATGGATGACTTATTCAGAATGACGTCATTCTAGTTGCTATGTGGTACAGCCAATTACAAAGCAGCAAACTTAGAGTTTGACACTGCAGGCCCACGTGTGCTGTCAACGGTCTGTTGCTATGCACGTCTTTCAACGTTGCATTGCTATGCACGTTTTTGCTTCAGCTCCGCTGGCTTTGAACGTTCGAGTGTTAAAAAAAAAAGAATGTTTGAGTGTTTCAGAAATAGAAGTGATGTAGAAGGCATAGCAACGGCATGACAGCGGGAAAAGCACGCAAGAAAGACAAATGACAAAGCGAATCTGTAAAACCCTCGAGCCTCAGCACACTACGAGCCTTCATGGAGGCAAATGGTTGTCAGTCTTACAACAGTTTTTACAGTTTGCATTTACTTGTTTATCAGCTCAATCGGCCAAATACTGTGCAGACTTCCATCAAATATGTTCTTGCTGCGGTGTAGTCACTAGATCTATAGTAAGGTAAATAAAAACAAGCACAGATTTTGAAAAGACAATATACCCAGATGTACACAGAGGTGGACAGACTGATTTCTTTATAAATGTCCTGAAGCGTGTGTCAGTCAAGTTCGGATGGTTATGAAATAGACCTGCACTTGTTTTGCCATGTTTCTCTGCTTTTCTCAATTGTGTTTTTGTTTGTGTTCTAGTTTTTATGTCTCCTTGAATACTTTAAAAAAAATAAGAGTACATTTTCCACAGGACATGCTGTAAGTAGACAGAAATAGCATATCAGGAAGAGCTGCAGTGGTTAGAGAGGTATAGAGTCGTCTCCCATTCGCGCCAATGCTTTTCCCTACGTGATGTTTAATGTTTTCTTTGTGCAGATGTGAAGTTCTGGTGGAGGAAAAAGGCTTTCAAAGTGGTTTTGTCCCTAGGCTCTGTTCCTTTTGAAAAGATTCATTTTGTGGAGCGCAAGTCTGAGGGGCGCATCTGGAACTGCTAGCTGTTTTAGACGTGCAAACTACTGCAGAAAACATGCCCTAGGTTTTAAGCTATTTGTTTTAAAAGCAGTATCTCAGATAATGGCAGCGGCTTTGAGGCACGAGAAAAATGGATTCCATCATGCAGGGTAAGAATGCCTGGGGCCTGGAACAGATTTCATGTCTCTTATCCAGCTTGGGACTGGGATGAAATTACATCTTCTGTCTTCAGAGTCCCATCTTTAAAATGTGTCTTTGGTCAGGGTAGGGTGGCTCGCTGGATTCACTGTGAGATAATGTAACCTTTTAAGTGTTGGGTCCTAGGTTTAATTCAAGACATATTAAACCATATATAACAATCAGTGACTGTTTAAGGAGAAGGGTGGAACGAAGTACAGTAAATATCTTCTTATTATCCCAGAAAAGTTCTTAGATTGACAAGTGGGCACAATAACATTGTCTTTGTGCTTTGCTACACTATTTTACTAATAGTTTAAGAACAGAAAATGGTAGATTGCAACTCACACCATGGAAATATCTAATAATAGCTTCTAAAAATGCTTCAAATGCTTCACTAACACTTACATTGTGTATCTAATTACTGTGTATTGACAGTAATTGTACAGTAAATACATGTGTACTTACACATAAGTACAATGTTATTATGCATAGTTACAATGTGGTTATATGCAAAAAGATTTACATGTTAACTACATTGTAACTATGCATAATACCATTCTCATTATGTGTAAGTACATGTGTATTTACTAAATAACTACTATGTTCAATAACTAAACACAACTTTGTAACATTTGCTATAAAGTTCATGTATTTATGTCATCCAAGCTTTCATTTAAGTATACTCTAAATCATGTTGTATACATATATTCCTCATCTTTGCTTTAAGGAGCTTTTTTATTTATTCTTGCATGTGTCCAAAGAACTTAAGTTCAAAGAGTAGCTGGATAGAGAACACTAGAACATCTGAGTCAGGGAAAGGACCGTCACTGAACAAAACAAAAAAATACTTGCATGCTTTACAAAGTTCAAATCTCAACACCTCAGAAAGTCACCCATTTTAACTAAATAGCTGCAGCATAATAGAAGCTGCCAAAAGCTGGGGCTACTACATGCTGTGTGGGTTATCTAGGACTAGAATTATTATTGTCATATCACATGCTGTTTGGTGTTCCTGGAGGCTTTTTATGTTTCAAGTAATGTATGTGGTTGCTTTGTTCTCGACAGCTGTCCTTGCTATGTACATAATCATTCTTTTTTTATCAAAAGGGCACTATTAAATAGCTCTTGAATACCTGCACTGTACCAATCAAATGCATTGAAGTTAAGCAAACCATGGAGTTATTGTGCTTCCAGAGATGCCCTTTGTATTGAGTGCATCATAAATACATCCAGCACTGTATTATCCTGAGTGAGAATGCATGCAGACCTGGCATTATAGTGGCAGAATTTCATTCTCTGAGACAGATAGAGATGTGCAGTAGCATTGCAGAATTCAGAAGGATATTTTTTTTTCTATTTAATATAAAATATTCATGAATGGACCGTTGGGATGTATATTTCATTTCTTCACATCAAAAGCGCTTCACATTTGTGACACCTACTGTATGTATTATTTTGGGTAAAACAATGTTTTTTAAGCACACTTTGACATGGGGCCAAGTTGTAAATAAATGGGATGGCTTGTTAAATTGCCACTGAGAGCTCTTGCCATATTTATGGATGGATGAACCGCAGCCATGAGGTCTGCAGAGTGCGTCTAAATTGTGTTGATGTATAAAATGCATCGTAGCTGTGGATTGCATGGATACTTCAGGTGGGATAGGTTTCACTGAACTGGTTCAAGAATGCATGAAGTAATGATGGTGCTACTGTCATGTGTTCAGTTCTGTAAACATCCATCTGTTTTGTAGTGGTTGCATTCTTGTTGCCATTGGATCAGGACACAGCAGATAGGTTTCTTTGTGCCATCAGCAGATTTCCAACAGCAAGAGTGATGAGAACTGCTAAAGTAAGCAATGGCAGCTTGAGTCATTTGGATGATATGCTTAATCCCTTTCTGAAGAGCTTGTATGTGTCATGAATGGAGATCTTTTGAAACACTTAGGATTGACAGGGCTGCTGACTGGAATCCGCAGTAATAGTGTAGTGAACCACTGTGTGGTTGGGTTATGTTCTTATATATATATATAGGTGGAGGAGACATATAGGGGGTTAAAACCTATATAAAAAAAAAATGAGAATATATATATATGTTTTATTAATGATCATCCGCACCTGGACGTTAGTGCAGAGTAAAAGGAGAGCAGGCAGTCTGCCGAGGCTGCTGAGGAGAAGGAGGCAGACAGGCAGGTGCTCTGTTTTCCACCAACTGGCACAGAGCTAAAGTAAGTGCGTATAAAACCAGTGTGTTTTGTGAGGACGGGAAATAGCTTAGCTGTCCCTGTTAGTCAGGGTGTTCCTGAGAGTTGAGTTAGTGCTCCAAAAGAGCTAGGTGTTTATTTTGTGTGTGTTTGTTTTATTTTGTGTTTATTAAAATATGTTGCCCTTGAAAACGCCTATTTCTGAGTCCTGGGTCGTATTTTTAAAAGGGCAACGAACCCGAGTGAGTGAAGTCTTTTACATATGGTACCAGAAGTGTGGGCGCCCCTACGACCCAGAAAATGGATTTTAAAGAATTGATCGCAATGATCAATTGTAACACCGCTGCTCAGAAAGAGCAGACAAAGAAGTGGGAGACAGGAGTTGGGGCTACGGATCCGGAGGCAGGAGCTGGACCTGCTGCTCCAAAGGTGGGAGCAGGCAGGGGTGCCCCACTGACTCAAGTTCCAGAGCCCAGAGGAAGCCCTTCCGGAGCCCAGAGGGAGGGATGCCCGGAGCCCAGAGGGGAGGGGCCGCTGGAGCCCAAGGTGGAGGCCCTCCCGGAGCCCAGTCCTCACCTCGTTCGGGAGGAGCCGCTTCCGGAGCCCAAAGTGGGGCGACCTTGCTCGCCACAGGACCACCACCCCAGTCCAGTCCCTGTGAGTCCCTCACCCCTTGCTCCGGGACACTGGTCTTCCTGGACCTCCCTGTGCTGGAGCCCAGGGGTCTGCAGCACTTGCCACAGCTCTGCCCCTGGTTACCTGCTCCGCCTCTCCCCAGCACCCAGACGTCGCTGGGCTGCTGCCAGACGCCGCTGTCGCTCCCCTGTTCGCTGCTTGCTCCCCTGGGTGAACGGACACCGCCCAGTTCCCAGGGGAAGACCGTGTCCACTGCGGCATCCTCCAGTGCCCCGCTACGCCCGGTCGGCCCTGTTAGCCCGGTGGGGTCCCGTGTCGCCGGTTTGCGGTCCCTTCTGGCAGCGGCGGGGGACCGACCCATCCTCAAGCCCGCCTGTGGAAGAGGGCGGCAATGGACATTGCTGGACTTGAGGCTGGGTGGTTGTGTTCAGGGAGGAGGTGGTGCCTCGTGGCCTGTGTCTTGAAAAGACAGGGGGGGATGTGTGAGGAAGCAGGTGGAGGAGACAGCAGGAGGGGGGTTAAAACCTCCCTGCGAGAGAGAAAAAAAAAACGTGAGAATGCACCTTTTGTAATTGTTTTATTAATGATCATCCCACCTGGACGTTAGTGCAGAGTTTAAAGGAGAGCAGGCAGTCTGCTTTCGAGGCTGCTGAGGAGAAGGAGGCAGACGAGGTGCTCTGTCTCAGTAGCCAGAGAGAGAGCGGCAGGTAGCTAAAGTAAGTCGGTATAAAACCAGTGTGTTTTTTGTGAGGACGGGGAAATAAGCTTAGCTGTCCCGTGTTAGTCAGGGTGTTCCTGAGAGTTGAGTTAGTGCTCCAAAAGAGCTAGGTGTTTATTTTGTGTGTGTTTGTTTTATTTTGTGTTTATTAAAATATAGCGCGTCAGCGCTTGAAAACGCCATTTCTGAGTCCTGGGTCGTATTTTTTAAAGGGGCAACGAACCCGAGTGAGTGAAGTCTTTTACAATATATATATATATATATATATATATATATATATATATATATATATATATATATATAGTAACAAACCGGTAGAGTAACCCTGCGTGCTACCCTACTATTTTTCCACCAACTGGCACAGACACAAGGAACGTTCAGGCAAGTAACTTTTATTTACAATATTCACACACGTCAATACTTGTGTTGTATAGATTGTTGCCCTGTATGTAGGGTCACTAAGTGGCTCACTTCTTCGCCCTCTCTAACTAGTCCAGAATACAGTATCCAGAAGGCCGAGGCCTGCGTGAGTCCCGCGAAAGCTTGTATGTTCACTGCAGGCCCTCCCAAGTGTGGTGGCTTTGTATTCGGTAATTAGATGAGGCCCTTCCCGGCTGAACAGTTCTGCACCACTTGTACGTATGGAACAGTCTCTCCCTGCTGGAATTCCTCGGTACCACAGGAAAGAGTGGCGCAGCTCCCCTCTGCTGGGGTACTGCACAGGCAACCAGGAAGAGCCAAGAAGAGACCCTGCTGAAGTATTCTCTGCAACCCAGGTAAGGACAACAAAAGACACCCTCTGCTGGAGTATCTCTGCAACACAGGTAAGAACAACAAAGACACCCTCTGCTGGAGTGTCTCTGTAACACAGGTAGGAACAACGAAGACACCCCTGCTGGAGTATCTCTGCAACACAGGTAAGGAACCAAGAAGACACCCCCTGCTGGGTATTCTGCAACACAGAGTCCCAAGACACCTCTGCTGGAGAGTAACCTGGTGGGATGCTGCAGCCTCCCGTTGCTGGGGTATTGCTGCAGCGCCAGTAATGTCCTTCAGAAGAGCTCCAAGAAAACCAATCCGGGACCCGAAACCATGGATTATAAAAGAGTTGTATCTGAGCTGTGGGACGGACCCCAGAGTTAATGTCCCAGATCCCAATGGTTTCACACCAGATCCCAATAAACATAAACTGTTGTTGTGTATTTTTTTCTCAATAAACCCGCCCTGCAAACAAGTCTGTTGTCTCAGTTCCTCTGTTACCGCTTCTGCTACTGCGCGGCGCAATAGTGCGCAATGTTCCCCTCTGTGTCCCGGGTCTACTACACACGTCAGCCACAATAGTTCTCAACCGCCCGGAAACTGCGGAACTGTTTTTTTAAACTTTCCGCAGCTTGTTTCTTTTGCTCACGGTTCATCATCATAAAATTAAACTTTTCCCAAAACAAAGACTACCTCACCAAGAGGAAAAACTTTATCAAAACAAAAGACTACCTCACCAAGAGGAAAAACTTTATCAAAACAAAAGACTACCTCACCAAGAGGAAAACGCTAGCGGTAGACACAATACAGCTTTATGATTCAAAAGAACAAAACCGTTCACTTTACCTTTTCTAATTCCTCGTAACACACTTTAACTCTCTGGGTATTATTCAGCAGGACCATCCGGCGGTGTTCCCCACGATCCCCCCCTTCTGGCCCGCTCCACTTCCTTTTATACCCAGAAACCCCGCCTTGCCCATTAGTGCTAAGGTTCCTGGGTTGTGTAGTCTTTCAAATGGCGTCGCCATTTCTTAAAGGCGACGCCGCTCTTTCTTACATATCCTCTCCCCCAGCTCTAACCTATAGGGTTGAGCGACCTAACTAACCCCATGTACTCTTGACAGCCCATCTGCATTCGCGTTCTGAGACCCCCGTCTGTGTTCAATTTTGAACTTGTACGGCTGTAAAGCTAAAAACCAGCGAGTTACCCGAGCATTCTTCTCCTTGTTTTCTTTCATAAACTTTAGGGGTGCGTGATCTGTAACTAGGGTAAACTCCCTGCCTAATAGATAATATTTTAAAGCCTCAACTGCCCACTTTACTGCCAAACATTCCTTCTCCACCACGGTATACTTTCTTTCTCGCGGCAGGAGCTTTCGGCTAAGGTACCCTACGGGATGTTCCTCCCCACCAACGACCTGTGACAATACTGCCCCAAAGCCTACTTCTGATGCATCTGTTTGTAATACAAAGGGCTGGGAGAAATTGGGTGCTTTTAACACTGGACTGTTACACAGTATTTCCTTAATAGCCCTAAAGGCTTTATCTGTCTCGGGGTTCCACTTAACACGAATCAGGGCCAATTTTTTTATTAAATCAGTAAGGGGTGTGGCGATGGAGGAGAATTCCGGCACAAACCGCCGATAGTAGCCGGCTAAACCTAAGAAGGCTCTAACTTGTTTCTTATCCTTTGGTACAGGCCACTTAGTGATGGCTTCTACCTTACTCATCTGGGGCTTAACCCTTTGCGGTCCATTTATTAATTGCGCGTCAGGCATGCCAGGTCTAATTAATTTTCACATGCGCAGTTAATTTTAGACGCGCTGTTTAAAAGTATTTTTTTTCACAGTCAAACGGGTTTAAATGGCCCTGCATATCAACAAAGCACTCACTAGGCATCTCCAGCCCCACCCCACCCTTTCGTTTGCTATAGCGTTCACCTATGTAAGAAATAAATAATAATAATAATAATAGTCGTACATACCGATCGATCATCTCCGGATCACTCGTTTTATCACCAAACTCCTCAATAATGCGATCCAAGTCATTATTTTATTACTATAACATCTCAAAAAAGCTTTGCAAATGTCCGTGTTTTCTGTGCGCTGATTCAGTCAGCCAACTTGTTTACTTACGACAGCCCCCGTTATCTGATACCTGATACCATGTATGACTATTCATGAGATACGCCTTTTTTTTTTTTTTTTTTTTTCGACTTGTCTCGGCTCCTGTCGCTCCCACTCGGCAATTGAATGGTTTTCTCGGCTTTTTCCGGAGAAAACGACTAGACACCCGTTTATTGCGTTGCTATAATGATGTCGGACCCAGTCTGACAAAGGACCTGTGAGGAATAATTGCAATGTCGGACCCAGTCCGACAATGGACCGCAAAGGGTTAACTTTACCGCCCCCTACTACAAACCCTAAGTATTGGGCTTCCTGCAAACCCACAAAACATTTTTCTGGGTTTGCAGTCAGCGACGCTTCTCTTAGGATTGTAACACCGCGTTGACTTTCTCCAGATGTGTCTCCCATGACTCTGTGAATATCTCGATGTCATCAATGTAAGCCGAGGCATACTGCGCATGAGGTCTTAATATAATGTCCATGAGCCGTTGGAAGGTGGCGGGTGCGCCATGCAATCCAAACGGCATTACCTTGTATTAGAACAAACCCAGGGGTGTGGCAAAAGCTGTCTTTTCCCTCGACTTGAGGCTCAAGGGAATTTGCCAATACCTCTTTGTGAGCAGCAGTGTGGAGTAGTGGTTAGAGCTCTGGACTCTTGACCGGAGGGTTGTGGGTTCAATTCCCAGTGGGGGACACTGCTGTTGTACCCTTGAGCAAGGTACTTTACCTAGATTGCTCCAGTAAAAACCCAACTGTATAAATGGGTAATTGTATGAAAAAATAATGTGATATCTGTATAATGTGAAATAATGTATAATGTGATATCTTGTAACAATTGTAAGTCGCCCTGGATAAGGGCGTCTGCTAAGAAATAAATAATAATAATAATAATAAAGTGGTTAAGTATTTCGCCGTACCCAGTCTTTCGATTAGCTCATCCACCCTAGGCATAGGATATTAATCAAATTTCGATACCTGGTTGAGCTGACGAAAATCATTACAGAAACGCCAAGTTCCGTTGGGTTTGGCGACCATCACAATTGGGCTGTTCCACGGACTCGAGGACTCCTCGATTACGTCCATCCGTCTCATCACTTCGACCTCGCGAACGACTTCGTCCCGTTGGGCCTCCGGGATCCTATAGGACCTAACCCGGACACACACCCCAGGAGGTGTGTGGACCTCATGTTGGAGAACCGTCGTTCTTCCTGGTACGGGAGAGAACACATCTTGGTTAGCCTTTACACATCGCTGTACTTCCTGAACTTGTTGGGGCGTAAGTGAGGGTCCTATGTTAACTGACCTCCCTTCCAGTCTATCCCCCCCTTCTTTCCCCAAGGCCACTAATGCTACCAGCTCCTCCCGTTCTACCCACGGTTTGAGGAGATTAATATGGTACACTTGTTCTTTCTTTCGTTTATCCGTCTGTTTTATTTTATAGTTAACTTATTCCACTGGAGCTATTATCTCATATGGGCCCTGCCATTTAGTAAACAATTTACTTTCTGGGGTTGGCACCAACACCATAACCCGGTCCCCAGGGCTAAACTTACGGTGCACCGCCTTTCTGTTATACTGACCTGCTTGGCGTGCCTGTGCTTCCTCCATATGGGCTTTTACTATGGGAGTTATTTTTGCAATTCGATCTCGAACCTGTAGAATATAATCGACCACATTACATCCTGAGGACCTTTGAGCTTCCCATGTTTCCTTCACTATATCCAGGATTCCCCTTGGCTGTCTCCCATACAGTAATTCAAAGGGTGAAAACCCGGTCGAGGACTGCAGTACCTCTCGAACCGCAAACATTAAATAGGGTAACAGGAGGTCCCAGTCCCTCCCGTCTTTGGAAGCTACTTTCTTTAACATCGATTTCAGGGTCTTATTAAACCTCTCCACAAGCCCATCCATTTGAGGATGGTACACAGACGTTCTAATGGGGGTAACCTTCAAGGTAGTACAGAAATCCTTCATCAACTGACTCATAAAAGGGGTGCCTTGGTCCGTCAAAACTTCCTTCGGGATACCTACTCGAGAGAACAAGTGTATTAATTCCTTTGTAATTGTTTTAGATGCCGTATTCCGTAAAGGTACGGCTTCGGGATATCTAGTTGCATAGTCTAATATGACTAAGATGTATTCATGCCCACGAGCTGACTTATTTAAAGGCCCCGCTAAATCCATCGCTATCCTTTCAAACGGAACCTCGATAATAGGCAGAGGCTGCAAAGGTGCTCGTAAACCTGGATTAAGGCTGGCCAACTGACACTCTGGACATGACCTACAATATCGGTCCACTGCCTTTCTAATACCCAACCAATAGAACCTTCTTAATATCCGTTGCAAGGTTTTTTTGGACCCCAGATGTCCCCCAAACAAATGTGAATGCGCCAAATACAACACCTGGGGTTGAAAAGCAGGTGGGACCAGCAACTGCTTTATGGGCTCTTGATTAACCCTTTGCGGTCCATTGTCGGACTGGGTCCGACATTGCAATTATTCCTCACAGGTCCTTTGTCGGACTGGGTCCGACATCATTATAGCAACGCAATAAACGGGTGTTTAGTCGTTTTTTCTCCGGAAAAAGCCGAGAAAACCATTCAATTGCCGAGTGGGGCGACAGGGCCGAGACAAATCGAAAAAAAAAAAAAAAAAAAAAAAGGCGATCTCATGAATAGTCATACATGGTATCAGGTATCAGATAACGGGCGTTCATAGTAAACAAGCTGGCTGAGTGCGCCAGCGCACTGAGACTATCATGGACATTTGCAGAGCTTTTTTCAGATGTTATAGTAATAAAATAATGACTTGGATCGCATTATTGAGGAGTTTGGTGATAAAACAGTGATCCGGAGATGATCGATCGGGTATGTACGACTATTATTATTATTATTATTTATTTCTTACATAGTTGATCGCTATAGCAAACAAAAGGGTGGGGCGGGCTGGAGATGCCTAGTGAATGCTTTGTTGATATGCAGGGCCATTTAAACCCGTTTGACTGTGAAAAAAATACTTTTAAACAGCGCGTATAAAATTAACTGCGTGTGAAAATTAATTAGACCTGGCGTGCCTGACGCGCGATTAATAAATGGACTGCAAAGGGTTAAGTTGGGTGCAGCGATACAGTAGATCATTTTTTATGATAAAGTGCTCAAGTGGGTTAATCACAGTGTTTTCTACCCTAGTACCGTTTACGGATACTACCTTCTCCCGAATATTCGCCAGTGTGGGGTCCTGTTCCTGTTCCCTAGCAAAGTCTTCACTGGGAAGTTGAAGACACTCTTCCCAGGGCCCCTCCCTGGAATTTTCCATCACCACTTCTCCTGTCTCTGCAAAAATGTCTGCCTCGCTACACTGAGTGTACACACCCTTGCTATTACGTTTTGTCAAGAACCCCATTAAGCTTTGTGTTTTCGTATCACGTTCTTGTCGCCGCTGTCGGCGGGACTTTTTCACTTTCACACAATAATTCTCAACAAACAGGTCTGGGTCCGTAAACGGGAAAATGTCATGGGGGCTCTCTGGAGGCGTACTTCCGTCCTCAATGGTTACCTGAGGCTTAGCCAATTGCCTATTGAATTTCACCAGGGTGTCAAATCCTGGTATATTTCTGCCAAGAATTACTTGGTGGGGAAGGTGGGGAACTACTCCAACCCGTAAGTCTACGACCTGGGACCCAACTTCAATGGAGACTACGGCAGTTGGGTAGTGTTTAATATCCCCATGAATACAAGTAATCCCTGTTTTAAAGTCATAATCCAATACGCGATCCGCCAACAAATCGGGCGTGACTAAAGTAATTGCACTTCCCTAATCGGCAAGAGCCTCCGCCTTTTTCCCATTAACCGTGACTCAAACTAAATAAGGGGTATGCCCTAACCGGATGACGTGGAACAATGATGTTTCCACAAAATTGGCTTTCTGCAATACTAGGCTTAACCACATTGCACTCCATTCTTTCCTCGTTTTTACAATACTTGGCAATGTGGCCAAACTGATTACACTTAAAACATTTAAAATTTCCATATCGCAGGGCCTCGGGCCTCAACCCCCCATTTGTCCCCAGTCCCTTCACAACCTCTGGCCGCTCTTCACCCCTCTCCGGCATCGCCGGTTGCTTACCCAACCGCAGCTTCCATGCTGGTGGTCTCGGGTTCCTCATGGCCAGAATCTGGGGCTGCCGAGAGAGTTCCTCCGCGGCCAACTGCCGCTCCACGAGGTCCACGAATTCGTTTATGGTACTGGGGTCTCCTTGTCCGACCCACTTCCTTAGTGGGGCCGGTAATGACCGCAGGTACCGATCCATAACAAGGATCTCTATCACCTTGTCGGTATTATTTACTTTGGGTCTGAGCCATCTACTGGCTAAATGGATCAGAGTGTACATCTGAGACTGTGGTGGGACTCCGGGAGCATAACCCCAGGCATGGTACTTCTGGGCCCGTACAGCCGAGGTCACCCCTTCCCGCGCCAGGATCTCGGCCTTTAAGTGTGGATAACTCTCAGCTTCCTGAGGGCCCAGATCATGGTATGCCTTCTGGGCTTCTCTTACTAAAAACGGGGCCAGAATTCCAGCCCATTTCCCGGATGGCCATCCCTCCCGGGTGGCAGTGCGTTCAAACGCCAACAAAAAAGCCTCCACATCATCCTCCCGCATCATCTTCTGCAAGACATGGGAGGGTCGGATGGAAGACACAAAAGGCATTGTCGATGACTGATCCAAGCGCCCTTTTAGCACGGCTACTTCCTGCCGGGTCACCTCCAGCTGTTGTGCGTACAGCCTGTTGGTTTCCTGCTGGGCTTGGATAGCCGCCTGTTGTAATCCGTGCATCTTTGTATTGTTATCCTGTTGTACTGCCGTAGCATGCAGTAGTGCTCGCATCAGTGCCTTGGTGTTCTCCATTTTGTTACTATTCGTGGGCCCGACTGAAGTGTTTTTCCGGTCGTCACATCCCACTTCTGACACCAAGTGTAACAAACCGGTAGAGTAGCCCTGCGTGCTACCCTACTATTTTTCCACCGACTGGCACAGACACGAGGAACGTTCAGGCAAGTAACTTTTATTTACAATATTCACACACGTCAATACTTGTGTTGTATAGATTGTTGCCCTGTACGGGTCACTAAGTGGCTCACTTCTTCGCCCCTCTCTAACTAGTCCAGAATACAGTATCCAGAAGGCCGAGGCCTGCGTGAGTCCCGTAAAGCTTGTATGTTCACTGCAGGCCCTCCCTGCGGTGGTGGCTTTGTATTCCCAGTAATTAGATGAGGCCCTTCCCGGCTGAACGGTTCTGCACCACTCGTACGTATGGAACAGTCTCTCCCTGCTGGAATTCCTCGGTACCACAGGAAAGAGTGGCGCAGCTCCCTCTGCTGGGGTACTGCTGCAACACAGGTAAGAGCCAAGAAGAGACCTTCTGCTGAAGTATTCTCTGCAACCCAGGTAAGGACAACGACGACACCCTCTGCTGGAGTATCTCTGCAACACAGGTAAGGAACCAAGAAGACACCCCCTGCTGGAGTATCTCTGCAACACAGGTAAGGACAATGAAGACACCCTCTGCTGGAGTGTCTCTGTAACACAGGTAAGGATGCTGCAGCCTCCCGTTGCTGGGGTATTGCTGCAACACAGGTAAACGCCAGTAAGTGTGGAGCGGGCCCTCTTCAGAAGAGCTCCAAGAAAACCACTCCCGGGACCCAAGCACCTGCTGAAGACGTGCTCGCGGATTATAAAAGAGTTGTATCTGAGCTGTGGGGACGGACCCCTGCAGCTAATGTCCCGGGTGACCCCGAAATCCAAGAGCGTCACAGAGTTCACGTGCCAGATCCCAATGGTTTGCACCACACACATAAACTGTTGTTGTGTATTTTTTTTCCCAATAAACCCCGTCCTGCAAACCAGTCTGTTGTCTCAGTTCCCTCTGTTACCGCTTCTGCTACTGCGGCGCAATAGTGCGCAATGTTCCCCTCTGTGTCCCGGGTCTACTACACACGTCAGCCACAATAGTTCTCAACCGCCCCGGAAACTGCGGAACTGTTTTTAAACTACCGCGCAGCGGTTTCTTTTTGCTCACGGTTCATCATCATAAAATTAAACTTTCCCAAAACAAAGACTACCTCACCAAGAGGAAAAACTTTATCAAAACAAAAGACTACCTCACCAAGAGGAAAAACTTTATCAAAACAAAAGACTACCTCACCAAGAGGAAAACGCTAGCGGTAGACACAATACAGCTTTATGATTCAAAAGAACAAAACCGTTCACTTTACCTTTTCTAATTCCTCGTAACACACTTTAACTCTCTGGGTATTATTCAGCAGGACCATCCGGCGGTGTTCCCCACGATCACCCCCCTCTGGCCCGCTCCACTTCCTTTTATACCCAGAAACCCCGCCTTGCTCATTAGTGCTAAGGTTCCTGGGTTGTGTAGTCTTTCAAATGGCGCCGCCATTTCTTAAAGACGCCGCTTCTTTCTTACAAATATATATAATATATATATATATATATATATATATATATATATATATATATACAGTACTGTGCAAAAGTTTTAGGCAGGTGTGAAAAAAATGCTGTAAAGTAAAAGCTTTTCAAAAATAGACATGTTAATAGATTATATTTATCAATTAACTAAATGCAAAGTGAGTGAACAGAAGAAAATCTAAATCCAATCCATATTTGGTGTGACCACCCTTTGCCTTCAAAACAGCATCAATTCTTCTAGGTACACTTGCACAAAGTCAGGGATTTTGTAGGCATATAGTCAGGTGTATGATTAAACAATTATACCAAACAGGTGCTAATGATCATCAATTCAATATGTAGGTTGAAACACAATCATTAACTGAAACAGAAACAGCTGTGTAGGAGGAATAAAACTGGGTGAGGAACAGCCAAACTCAGCTAACAAAGGTGAGGTTGTGAAGACAGTTTACTGTCAAAAGTCATACACCATGGCAAGACTGAGCACAACAACAAGACACAAGGTAGTTATACTGCATCAGCAAAGGTCTCTCCAAGGCAGAAATTTCAAGGCAGACAGGGGTTTCCAGATGTGCTGTCCAAGCTCTTTTGAAGAAGCACAAAGAAACGGCAACGTTGAGGACCGTGAGACGCAGTGGTCAGCCAAGGAAACTTACTGCAGCAGATGAAAGACACATCATGCTTACTTCCTTCGCAATCGGAAGATGTCCAGCAGTGCCATCAGCTCAAAATTGGCAGAAAACAGTGGGACCCTGGTACACCCATCTACTGTCTGGAGAAGTCTGGTCAGAAGTGGCCTTCATGGAAGACTTTGCGGCAAAAAAGCCATACCTCCGGCGTGGAAACAAGGCCAAGCGACTCAACTATGCACGAAAAAAACACAGGAACTGGGGTGCAGAAAAATGGCAGCAGGTGCTCTGGACTGATGAGTCAAAATTTGAAATATTTGGCTGTAGCAGAAGGCAGTTTGTTCTCCGAAGGGCTGGAGAGTGTACACGAATGAGTGTCTGCAGGCAACAGTGAAGCATGGTGGAGGTTCCTTGCAAGTTTGGGGCTGCATTTCTGCAAATGGAGTTGGGGATTTGGTCAGAATTAATGGTCTCCTCAATGCTGAGAAGTACAGGCAGATACTTATCCATCATGCAATACCATCAGGGAGGCATCTGATTGGCCCCAAATTTATTCTGCAGCATGACAACGACCCCAAACATACAGCGAAAAGTCATTAAGAACTATCTTCAGCGTAAAAGAAGAACAAGGAGTCCTGAAGTGATGGTATGGCCCCCACAGAGCCCTGATCTCAACATCATCGAGTCTGTCTGGGATTACATGAAGAGAGAGAAGCAACTGAGGCTGCCTAAATCCACAGAAGAACTGTGGTTAGTTCTCCAAGATGTTTGGGCCAACCTACCTGCCGAGTTCCTTCAAAAACTGTGTGCAAGTGTACCTAGAAGAATTGATGCTGTTTTGAAGGCAAAGGGTGGTCACACCAAATATGGATTTGATGTAGTTTTTCTTCAGTTCACTCACTTTGCATTTTGTTAATTGATAAATATAAACTATTAACATGTCTATTTTTGAAAGCATTCTTACTTTACAGCATTTTTTCACATCTGCCTAAAACTTTTGCACAGTACTGTATATATATATATATTCATTGCAAAAAACTCTGTTAATGCAGCGTTAGGGTTCAAATCATTGTCACAAAAGCAAGGAAATGTGTGGCAGTCTGCGGTTGCTTGTGTTGTTTGGTTCCTTTGGCTGCTTGTGTGGGGATGGGAATGGCGAGTAAGGGTTAAAAACCCTAACGCCACATTGCCTTGCTTTTGTGGCAATGAGTTCAACCCTAACGCTGCATTAACATAGTTTTTTTGCAATGAATATATATACAGTGCCTTGCATAAGTATTCACCCCCCTTGGACATTTCCACATTTTGTAGTGTTACAACCTGGAATTTAAATGGATTTAATTAGGATTTTTTGTCACTGATCTACACAAAATAATCCATAATGTCGGAGTGGGGAAAAAAATCTAAATATTTTTCAAAATTATTTACAAATAAAAAACTGAAAAGTCTTGATTGCATAAGTATTCACCCCCTTTGCTGTGACACCCCTAAATAAGCTCTGGTGCAACCAATTGCCTTCAGAAGTCACATAATTAGTTGAATGGAGTCCACCTGTGTGCAATTAAAATGTCACATGATCTCAGATTAAATACACCTGTTTCTGGAAGGCCCCAGAGTTTGTTAGAGAGCATATCTAAACAAACAGCATCATGAAGACCAAGGAGCTATCAAAACAAGTCCAGGGTAAAATTCTGGAGAAGCATCAATCAGGGTTGGGTTATAAAAAAATACCCCAAACTTTGAACATCCACCGGAGCACCGTTAAATCCATTATTAAAAAATGGAAAGAATATGGCACAACCGCGACTCTGCCTAGAGAAGGCCGTCCACCAAAACTCAGTGACCAGGTAAGGAGGGCATTAGTCACAGAAGCAACCAAGAGGCCAATGGTAACTCTGAAGGAGCTGGAGAGATCCACAGCTGAGATGGGAGAAACCGTCCATGGGACAACTATAACCTGGACACTCCACAAAGCTGGGCTTTATGGAAGAGTGGCAAGAAGAAAGCCATTGCTGAAAAAAACCTATATCAAATCCCATTTAGATTTTGCCAAAAGGCATGTGGGAGACACAGCAAACATGTGGAAAAAGGTTCTCTGGTCTGATGAGACCAAAATTGAACTTTTTGGCCTTAGCGGAAAACGCTATGTGTGGCGCAAAGCCAACACAGCTCATCACCCTGAGAACACCATCCCCACAGTGAAGCATGGTGGTGGCAGCATCATGTTATGGGGATGCTTCTCATCGGCAGGGATTGGGAAACTGGTCAAGATTGAGGGCAAGATGGACGGAGCCAAATACAGGGAAATTCTAGAGGAAAACCTGTTTCAGTCTGCAAGAGACCTGGGACTGGGGCGGAGGTTCACCTTCCAGCAGGACAATGACCCTAAACACACAGCCAAAGCTACACTGGAGTGGTTTAAAAACAAGAACCTGAATGTCTTAGAATGGCCCAGTCAAAGTCCAGACCTCAATCCGATTGAGAATCTGTGGCAAGACTTGAAAATTGCTGTTCACCAACGGTCCCCACCCAACTTGACAGAGCTTGAGCAATTTTGCCAAGAAGAATGGGCAAAATTGCAGGATCCAGATGTGCAAAGCTGGTAGAGACTTACCCAAAAAAGACTCAGCTGTAATTGCTGCCAAAGGTGCTTCTACCAAGTATTGACTCAGGGGTGAATACTTATGCAACCAACAAATGTCTTTTTTTTTGTTTAATTAACTTTTTTGTGTCACAATAAAAATATTTTGCACCCTCAAAAGTGTTAAGTATGTTGTGTAAATCAAATGGTAAAAATCCCAATTAAATCCATTTTAATTCCAGGTTGTAACACTACAAAATGTGGAAAAGTCCAAGGGGAGTGAATACTTAAGCAAGGCACTGTATATACAGACGTGCTCAAATTTGTTGGTACCCCTCCACAAAAAACGAAGAATGCACAATTTTCTCTGAAATAACTTGAAACTGACAAAAGTAATTGGTATCCACCATTGTTTATTCCATATTTAATAGAAATCAGACTTTGCTTTTGATTTTTTATTCAACATAATATTGTAAATAATAAAACAAATGAAAATGGCATGGACAAAAATGATGGGACCGCTAACCTAATATTTTGTTGCACAACCTTTAGAGGCAATCACTGCAATCAAACGTTTTCTGTAGCTCTCAATGAGACTTCTGCACCTGTTAACAGGTAGTTTGGCCCACTCTTCCTGAGCAAACTGCTCCAGCTGTCTCAGGTTTGATGGGTGCCTTCTCCAGACTGCAAGTTTCAGCTCTTTCCATAGATGTTCGATAGGATTCAGATCAGGACTCATAGAAGGCCACTTCAGAATAGTCCAATGTTTTGTTCTTATCCATTCTTGGGTGATTTTAGCTGTGTGTTTTGGGTCATTATCCTGTTGGAGGACCCATGACCTGCGACTGAGACAGAGCTTTCTGACACTGGGCAGTACGTTTCGCTCCAGAATGCCTTGATAGTCTTGAGATTTCATTGTGCCCTGCACAGATTCAAGGCATCCTGTGCCAGGCGCAGCAAAGCAGCCCCAAAACATAACCGAGCCTCCTCCATGTTTCACTGTTGGTATGGTGTTCTTTTCTTTGAAAGCTTCATTTTTTCGTCTGTGAACATAGAGCTGATGTGACTTCCCAAAAGCTCCAGTTTTGACTCATCTGTCCAAAGGACATTCTCCCAGAAGGACTGTGGCTTGTCAATATGCATTTTAGCAAATTCCAGTCTGGCTTTTTTATGTTTTTCTTTCAAAAGTGGAGTCCTCCTGGGTCTTCTTCCATGGAGCCCACTTTCGCTCAAAAAACGACGGATGGTGCGATCAGAAACTGACGTACCTTCACCTTGGAGTTCAGCTTGTATCTCTTTGGCAGTTATCCTCGGTTCTTTTCTACCATTCGCACTATCCTTCTGTTCACTCTGGGGTCGATTTTTCCTCTTGTGCCGCTCCAGGGAGGTTGGCTACAGTTCCATGGACCTTAAACTTTTAATAATATTTGCAACTGTTGTCACAGGAACATCAAGCTGCTTGGAGATGGTCTTGTAGCCTTTACCTTTACCATGCTTGTCTATTATTTTCTTTCTGATCTCCTCAGACAACTCTCTCCTTTGCTTTCTCTGGTCCATGTTCAGTGTGGTGCACACAATGATACCAAACAGCACAGTGACTACTTTTCTCCATTTAAATAGGCTGAATGACTGATTACAAGATTGGAGACATGTGTGATACTAAATAAAGAAACTAATTAGTTTGAAATATCACTATAATCCAATTATTTATTATCTTTTCTAAGGGGTACCAACAAATGTGTCCAGGCCATTTTAGAATATCTTTGTAGAATAAGCAATAATTCATCTCTTTTCACAGCTTCTTTGCTTTATTCTATGACATACCAAAGGCATGCAAGTATACATGATAAAATAGCTTTTAATTTCATCACTTTTCAGGAGGAATTAAGCATTATTTCAATGAGCTGTAAGGGTACCAACAAATTTGAGCACGTCTGTATATATATATATATATATATATATATATTGTGAAGGGTTTTTAGTCCTTCGGGTTCTTTTCCAGCACTTTAAATGACCCAGCCACACACAAAACTTGATTTTTAAAAGCGCTGTTGCGCTATTTTTTTAATAGTCACAAAAACCCCAAAATAAACAAAATACAAAACAAACACCTAGCTCTGTACGAGCACTAACTACACCTCAGGAACACCCTGACTACCAGTGGGACAGCTAGGCTGTTTCCCCACTACACAATAAACAACACCACACAGGTTTCATACAACACACTTTTACCTTACGACTGCTGGGAAGCAGAGTACCTCTTCCTGCCTCCTTCTACTCAGCAGCCTAGAGCAGACTGACTGCTCTCCTTATAAACCCTGCACCTGGCTCTAATTTACAATCATAGCCAGGTGCAGGTGATAATTAACAATAAAACAATTAACAGAAAACAATGAAACAATAAGCAAATTAACGAAATGTGCATCGCACATTGTTTTTTCTGCAGGGAGGATATTAACCCCTCCCTGCTGTGTTACACATCCTCCCCTCAAGTGTGCAACACTGATGGGCCATTCCAAGGCCACCCCTCCCTAAAACACAACCACCCACCCCCGAGTCCACAAATGTCAATTTTCGCCCTCTTCCACGGGCGGACTTGAGGGTGGATCGGTCCACGCCCCGCCCAGCCAGGTAAGGACCGCACCGGCGACGAGGGACCCCAACAGGCTGACAGGGGCGACCGAGCGTAGGCGGGGCACTGGAGGATGCAGCAGTGGACAGAGGTCTTCCCCTGGGAACGGTGCAGTGAAGTCCGATCACCCAGGGGAAGCGAAGCAGCTAACAGGGGAGCAACAGCGACGCCTGGCAGCAGCCCAGCGACGTCTGGGTGCTCGGGAGAGCGGAGCAGGGGAACCAGGGGCAGAGCTGTGGCCAGTGTTGCAGACTCCTGGGTCTCTAGGTCCAGCCTAGGGAGGTCCAGGAAGGCCGGCAGGGTGTCCAGGAGCAGGGCGAGGGACCGCCGCAGCCCGGACTGGACCGTAGGGGTGGTGGTCGGGGCTGTGGTGGAGGTATGCTTTTCGCCCCCCTCTGGGCTCCGGCGGCTCCTCCCCTCTGGGCTCTGAAGCGGGCGGCTCCTCCCCTCTGGGCTCCGGAAGCGGCTCCTCCCCTCTGGGCTCGGAAGCGGCTCCTCCCCTCTGGGCTCCGGAAGCGGCTCTGGTTCCACTACCGTGTGTCCTCACCCAGTTCTTGCTCTGTTGCAGACGGTTCTGGTTGTGCCGCGAGGCCACTCCCATTTCAGCGCAGCCCAGTCCGTCTTCTGGATCAGCAGTTCCAACTCTGTCTGTTCTGTCGGTTTTGTGGGGGTAACCCTCGTTCTTCTTCAGCCTCTCATTCTCCCTCGTTGCCTGGGTTGGCCTCTTCTTGTTCAACAACCATCTGTTTGAGCATTTTAATCACCTCTAAACAGTCTTCTGTCTCCATTTTTATTGTCCTCGGTCAGTAGTGCTGTTTACCGCTGCCACCATATGTGAAGGGTTTTAGTCCTTCGGGTTCTTTTCCAGCACTTTAAATGACCCAGCCACACACAAAACTTGATTTTTAAAAGCGCTGTTGCGCTATTTTTTTAATAGTCACAAAAACCCCAAAATAAACAAAATACAAAACAAACACCTAGCTCTGTACGAGCACTAACTACACCTCAGGAACACCCTGACTACCAGTGGGACAGCTAGGCTGTTTCCCCACTACACAATAAACAACACCACACAGGTTTCATACAACACACTTTTACCTTACGACTGCTGGGAAGCAGAGTACCTCTTCCTGCCTCCTTCTACTCAGCAGCCTAGAGCAGACTGACTGCTCTCCTTATAAACCCTGCACCTGGCTCTAATTTACAATCATAGCCAGGTGCAGGTGATAATTAACAATAAAACAATTAACAGAAAAACAATGAAACAATAAGCAAATTAACGAAATGTGCATACGCACATGTTTTCTGCAGGGAGGATATTAACCCCCTCCCTGCTGTGTTACAATATATATATATATATATAAAGTAAAGCTGAAAAGGGGAACAGATATTTAACACTCTTCATTCCCAGTTCACAGAATTACCTAGATGTGTTAGTTGCATCCCCAAATGTATGTTTACCTTAGTTTTTGTGCTACCATTGGCTGCTTACTTATCCTGAGGTGCAGGCTATCATAACATTTTCTCAATTTCGCTAGGAGAAAAAACATGTTCCTTTGGTACTTCTGGCTTACATTTAGGAAAATAACTATCACTTTTCCTGGTTTAGCTCAAGCAAAACTGTTTTATTTGAATCCCAAATGACAACCCTTTATTGTTCAGAGCAATGTTTGGCCTGTTATTGAGGTTTTGTAAATCCAAACAACACTTAAATAACCCAGAGACAGCTGAGTCATGCAATAATCAAAACTTTTGAATATGGGACATCACTTACAGTAATTTGAAATCAGCGAGTTAAAATATCTACCAAGTGATAGCACTTTGTTGCCCTGTGGAAAACTAGGTCAGCTGGTTGCCATGTTTGAAGCACAACATCCTCACAGCATTGCTCCCGGGGAGCTGAAATGTCCATTTATAACTCTGAAGTGTCTAAGGTTTTATTTATATAGCTTGTTTTCCAGAAGAATGTTTGGTCTGAGCAATGCTTGGCAGATTGTTTGAGGTTCGAGTGTCACCAGTTTATCCTTTCTGGTTACATGAATTGTCTGTGGTGTGCCGTCACCTTGTTCACGATGAGTAAAACAACATCATTTTAACAATATATTTAATAATCAATTTTACAGTACAAAAGTGCTGGACACACATGAGCGGAGCGATACCAGCTGACTCCTGGTGGCCCTGTGATGCAGGACCACTCCTCTAGTGGACACACATGAACAGCACACTTTAACATATTGCTGCTGGAAGTATAAGCTGCTCTACATATGGATTCTCAATGCTATAAGTTTCATCCCATGTGACATGTGGTTCTGGTTGCTTTACAGCCAGGTGTATTGTAATGAACCTCTATGTTACTGTGCCTGTGGCAATGTGCCCCGCCCCTGTGTGCATATTATGTGTTGTGTGTTGCGTGCGTGTGTTAATGTTGGTGTATAGTCATTGGTACACGGGATATAAACGGGTCTGTGTTTCACATGTATTTAAAAATGTAGATTTATATTTAGGCACGAGGAGGGCACAAATCACTTCACATGCTGGTTAAATGTAATATGTGAGCACGGGGTTGCACAGAATTAATTCACGTGCTGGGATTCAAGTGAATAATTAATTAGTAATTGAATCCCAGCACAACAGTATATATAGATGCACATTTCTTTCACTCGGGGTTGGGTGTTCGGTGAGTGGAGAACGGGATTGGAGACGGAGGTAATTGTGAAAAGTAAAGAATAGTTAAATCTGCTCACCGTGTTTTGTTCGTCTGTCTGTGCACTGTTTAGTTCGTTTTGTTTGTCCTTTTATTTTGGCGTATAGTGCCGTGTCCAGTGTTTTTGTGTGTTCAAACCTTTTATTTTCTGTTCTGTTGATTAAATGCTGAGCGAAAGCATTCGCTCAGCTTCACCAAACCACACCTCTCTGTCTGTTTATTTCCTGCTTCTGGTCTGACGCCACCCACTCCGGCCGTCTTTGTGACAGTGCCTTTAAGGTGTTCCATTTCTAACCACGCCCCTCTGCGAGCGCATCGCCTTCTGCACGCTGCACGCAGAGGGGACAGTGAGTTGAGTTTAAGCAGCGGGACAGAGAGGGATGGAGGGAGAGAGGGTGTGAGGTTAAGCAGCAGACAGAGCGGGATGGAGAGAGAGAGGGCGTGAGGTTAAGCAGCAGACAGAGCGGGATGGAGAGAGAGAGGGTGTGAGTTTAACCAGCAGACAGAGCGGGATGGAGAGAGAGAGGGTGTGAGTTTAAGCAGCAGACAGAGTGGGATGGAGAGAGAGAGGGTGTGAGTTTAACCAGCAGACAGAGCGGGATGGAGAGAGAGAGGGTGTGAGTTTAAGCAGCAGACAGAGCGGGATGGAGAGAGAGAGGGTGTGGTTATAAATATAACACTAAAGGCACAGAACAAGTGACACTGAGGGGGTTTTCCGTGACTATACAGGTATTTTATCTCGACTGTGTGTTCACTCTCATAGTAAATGAGAGTGTAAAAAGGGTCATAGCTCAGCCCTGCCACTGACACCCTGCCTTATTCTGAACCCCAGGAGTCCCTCTATCAGGCTAATAATAATGTTGCACTTAAAGAATACTTAAAGAAGTTAATAAAAAGGATCAATGAAGGAATTTGTAAAGAAACACAACTGAGATTGCAGTAAGTTGTATATATAAATTTATAATAATAAAATAATTTTGTTGAAAATATCAGTTCAACTATACTACTATTGTCCAGCTGTCTGGACCAGGCTTCAAATCAGACTACAGTGCTACTACTACTGATACCACGAAGAAAAAAATAATAATACTACGAGTACAACTGTACAGTTACTACTAATATATGATAACAAGAAAACTGCTGGATATATAGGGATGTTCAATAACTCGGATCTATAGATTTTACAAGTCCAACCTTTATTTTACAATGGAGTTGCTGGAGGTCAGGGTGGTAACCTTTTATCAAAACAAGCCCTGTTTTGTAATGGGACCACCCATCTCTAGTATGTCCAATAGGAATGCATGGGCGGGGTCATGTATTTACTTCCAGTCTTTTGGATCGTTTCCAAGTCGCGTCTGGTGTGGATTGACATTCGGTGACTTCGCTCGCATCGCTCTGTCCAGTGTGGATGCAGCTTAATTCTGATGAGCGATTTCAGCTTATCACCATATCACAGTAATAATATCACATATTCATATGGATCCCAACAAAATAACTGTTTCCTGTGCTACTGTGTAGTATTTTAAAGGTCCCTGTATAATTGTAAATTCACAAGCTAAATGTATATGACTCTATAATATTAAGCAAATTCCAATATTACTGAGTTAGGTTCTCTGTTGCCAAGTTATGCTAAATAGACGTATCAAGTTACTACACACAATGCTGTTAACTATGTGACACTGAGAGTTATGTATATTTCTTGCAAATGTTTAGTTGTTGTTTATTCCTCATTGCTGTTTATTAGACAAACTTTCCCAGGATATAATCTTGACTTTTTTCTCAGCTGGATAGAATTGCAGAATCTGTGTTTATTTACTCTCTTTTATGAAGAAAATAAGACCAATTTCAGGATTTGCATAGCTGAATCTAAGGGCCAAATTCAATACATTGTTCACTGGGGAACAATTTTAATGACGTGGATTTGTAGTTTTCCTAAAACCCTTTTCTCTGCCTAAAGTCAATTGAATTGCACCTCATGTATATACAACGTTCGTAATACTACTACTACTACTATAATAATAATAATATGTAAACACATGAATTGTATCCTGTCCCTGTGCTTCTACTGCCGCTCAGTTGCGATTTTAAGCTGTCAGTCTGTTTAATGCATTCTCTTTAAATCTCATGCTGCTGCTGCCCAATGGGGGAGGTGTCAGACAGGCTGTCTGTGATAGTTTAAAGACACTTCATCCTAATCCTTTCCATTTAGAATATATATATATTAGGGCTGTCACTCGATTACAATTTTTGATCGGTTAATCTACGGGCATTAGTTGATTAACCGGTAGATTAATCCGTCTACATTTTTAATAAAGGTAACGATCTTATAGCAGCTGTCCTGCATAGTAATAATTCTAAATCAATAGAATCTTAAAAAAAAAAAAAATTCCAATGGGTCCCTGTTTTATTGCAAATAGTTTTTCTTGCAAATTGATTCATAACCAAATCGACTACGCTGTCTCCATTGTCTGGTGACATTTTTTTTATTTGTAAAAAGTAATTTGAAGTATTACTTTGACGTTCCCAATAAAGTTCTCAATAACACTCTACAATAAGTAAAATCGCGCAAAATTCAGCTATCGTTACACTGCTTAGGGCCTAGCATATCTATGTCCCACCTCAGCTCACTCATGATTCGGCACCTGTATAACAAGGGGAAGATCTTTGACTCTCCTATTGGTTAAACTTACTCAAGACCATCAGCCGAGGCAGAGAATACCTTCAACTGTTTATGTCCCGCCTCAACTCACTTATAATTGGACTGCCACGGAGTCCAATTATAAAAATGCATCTTCTATTGGTTGGTTCTATTTTATATTTATTCTGCACGAATAAATTGAAAAAAAAAAGAATCTGCGATCAACACTTTAGTTGATTAATCGGTCCAATTAATCTGCTAATCGGAGCAGCCCTACTATATATATATATATATATATATATATACAGACGTGCTCAAATTTGTTGGTACCCCTCCACAAAAAAAGAAGAATGCACAATTTTCTCTGAAATAACTTGAAACTGACAAAAGTAATTGGCATCCGCCATTGTTTATTCCATATTTAATAGAAATCAGACTTTGCATTTGATTTTTTATTCAACATAATATTATAAATAAGAAAACAAATGAAAATGGCATGGACAAAAATGATGGGACCGCTAACCTAATATTTTGTTGCACAACCTTTAGAGGCAATCACTGCAATCAAACGTTTTCTGTAGCTCTCAATGAGACTTCTGCACCTGTTAACAGGTAGTTTGGCCCCTCTTCCTGAGCAAACTGCTCCAGCTGTCTCAGGTTTGATGGGTGCCTTCTCCAGACTGCAAGTTTCAGCTCTTTCCATAGATGTTCGATAGGATTCAGATCAGGACTCATAGAAGGCCACTTCAGAATAGTCCAATGTTTTGTTCTTATCCATTCTTGGGTGCTTTTAGCTGTGTGTTTTGGGTCATTATCCTGTTGGAGGACCCATGACCTGCGACTGAGACAGAGCTTTCTGACACTGGGCAGTACGTTTCGCTCCAGAATACCTTGATAGTCTTGAGATTTCATTGTGCCCTGCACAGATTCAAGGCACCCTGTGCCAGGCGCAGCAAAGCAGCCCCAAAACATAACTGAGCCCCTCCATGTTTCACTGTAGGTATGGTGTTCTTTTCTTTGAAAGCTTCATTTTTTCGTCTGTGAACATAGAGCTGATGTGACTTGCCAAAAAAGCTCCAGTTTTGACTCATCTGTCCAAAGGACATTCTCCCAGAAGGATTGTGGCTTGTCAATATGCATTTTAGCAAATTCCAGTCTGGCTTTTTTATGTTTTTCTTTCAAAAGTGGAGTCCTCCTGGGTCTTCTTCCATGGAGCCCACTTTCACTCAAAAAGCGACGGATGGTGCGATCAGAAACTAACGTACCTTCACCTTGGAGTTCAGCTTGTATCTCTTTGGCAGTTATCCTCGGTTCTTTTTTACCATTCGCACTATCCTTCTGTTCAATCTGGGGTCGATTTTCCTCTTGCAGCCATGCCCAGGGAGGTTGGCTACAGTTCCATGGACCTTAAACTTCTTAATAATATTTGCAACTGTTGTCACAGGAACATCAAGCTGCTTGGAGATGGTCTTGTAGCCTTTATCTTTACCATGCTTGTCTATTATTTTCTTTCTGATCTCCTCAGACAACTCTCTCCTTTGCTTTCTCTGGTCCATGTTCAGTGTGGTGCACACAATGATACCAAACAGCACAGTGACTACTTTTCTCCATTTAAATAGGCTGAATGACTGATTACAAGATTGGAGACATGTGTGATACTAATTAAAGAAACGAATTAGTTTGAAATATCACTATAATCCAATTATTTATTATCTTTTCTAAGGGGTACCAACAAATGTGTCCAGGCCATTTTAGAATATCTTTGTAGAATAAGCAATAATTCATCTCTTTTCACAGCTTCTTTGCTTTATTCTATGACATACCAAAGGCATGCAAGTATACACGATAAAATAGCTTTTAATTTCATCACTTTTCAGGAGGAATGAAGCATTATTTCAATGAGCTGTAAGGGTACCAACAAATTTGAGCACGTCTGTATATATATATATATGAATCAGTGCTTGGAAATTCTGGCCTGTGATTGGTTAAAACCTCATCATAGGAGCAAAAATAAATTGAACTATTACCCTAACATCCTTACACCACAGGGCAATAGTCTCCCTCAAACATGTGATTGGTCCACATCACTGTCAAAAAACCCTAGCCTTTGTGGTCACTGTACAATACGCATATAGTTAAGTAACTCTTAAAAGTGTAACAGCAATACATGTAATAGGGTTTGTTACAGGTATATGGATTACTGTACTCTGCACCCCCGTGGACATCCTCATTGTGTAAACAGCCACAATCACACCCCTGCTCTGCACCCCAGTGGACACCCTCATTGTGTAAACAGGCACAATCACACCCCCTCTCTGTACCCCCGTGGACACCCTCATTGTGTAAACAGGCACACTCACACCCCTGCTCTGCACCCCCGTGGACACCCTCATTGTGTAAACAGACATACTCACACCCCCGCTCTGCACCCCCGTGGACACCCTCATTGTGTAAACAGACACACTCACACCCCCGCTCTGCCTCCCCGTGGACACCCTCATTGTGTAAACAGACATACTCACACCCCCGCTCTGCCTCCCCGTGGACACCCTCCTTGTGTAAACAGACATACTCACACCCCTCTCTGCACCCCGTGGAATCCCTCATTGTGTAAACAGACATACTCACACCCCTGCTCTGCCCCCCCCGTGGACACCCTCATTGTGTAAACAGACATACTCACACCCCCGCTCTGCCTCCCCCCGTGGACACCCTCCATTGTGTAAACAGACATACTCACACCCCGCTCTGCCTCCCCGTGGACACCCTCATTGTGTAAACAGACATACTCACACCCCGCTCTGCCTCCCCGTGGACACCCTCATTGTGTAAACAGACATACTCACACCCCCGCTCTGCCTCCCCGTGGACATCCTCCTTGTGTTAACAGGCACACTCACACCCCTGCACTGAACATGTGGCTAGCTCCACATGTGTGCTGGGATTGTGTCACACTTCAAAAATAAATTGTTTGCTATATTTTCTGAGAACCATTCATCTAATTGTTATTTTAGTTGCCTTCTGGTTAGAAAACTGTGTAACAATATGCCAAGCAACTGTGACAGCCAGAGACACCCCATTTTGTGTGACAATGTGCCAAGCAACTGTGACAGCCAGAGACACCCCATTCTGTGTAACAATGTGCCAAGCAACTGTGACAGCCAGAGACACCCCATTCTGTGTAACAATATGCCAAGCAACTGTGACAGCCAGAGACACCCCATTTTGTGTAACAATGTGCCAAGCAACTGTGACAGCCAGAGACACCCCATTCTGTGTAACAATGTGCCAAGCAACTGTGACAGCCAGAGACACCCCATTCTGTGTAACAATGTGCCAAGCTATTGTGACAGCCAGAGACACCTCATTCATAAAGCTGCCATTCAAGTCAGTTTGAGAGTCTGGGGGATTTTTTTGAATGGATTAAAGTAAGGTCGGATAGTCATGAAACAGTTTTTTTTTTTTTTTACTGACTAAAATCTAGTACAGCTTCTTGAACAGTAAACTTTATTTAATCCACCAAACAGACTCATGAGTTAAAGCTTTGTAAATAGTTGCCTTATGCAGTATAATCTGTTTTAAAAGAATGCATAAAAAGGAAGCCGCATTAAATTCACCAATAGGACAAAGGTGTGATGCTAACAATATATGAATAGCCTGTATCGGTCCAATATTTGAAAGCCCTCCCAAATTCCCCAGATTAATCGCATAGGGATTGTAGAATAATTGTGGTTTGAGAAAACAAAGTGCACCAGGGATGTGTACAACATCATTCAGATTTAGTGCTGCCATCTGTTTAATAGCACCAGGATGACTACATCAGTGCTTATAATCAGCCATTCCTGGGGATGACAGATGCTGTGGGAAATTAACATGCCTGTGAAGGAGGGTTTGTAACTAAACTCCAGATTACAAGACAAGGTTAACTAATAGGCATTGTATTTATTACCCTTGCCTTGGCCTTGTTAGAAAAAGCTGTTAGGGGCAGCAGTGGAGTAGTGGTTAGGGCTCTGGACTCTTGACTGGAGGGTTGTGGGTTCAATCCCCAGTGGGGACACTGCCCCTTGAGCAAACTTTACCTAGATTGCTCCAGTAAAATCCCAACTGTATAAATGGGTAATTGTATGTAAAAATAATGTGATATCTGTATAATGTGATATCTTGTAACAATTGTAAGTCGCCCTGGATAAGGGCGTCTGCTAAGAAATAAATAATAATAATAGAAAAGGTTATTATTTTTATTGTCGTGTCCCCCCCCCCAAACACACACTCACTCACTCACTCATACACACTCCCTCTGAAAGTAGAGAAGGAACATGAAAATGCTAATGAGTACAAAACATTAACCTATTTAAAAAAACTGCAAATTGTTCTAATTCATTTAATACATCATGTCTATATGAATTGAAAGCTGGAGATGTCCATATTCTTTATTTATTGTAGATGTATTCAGATGATCATATATAGTATATTCAAGCATTTTTTTCTTTCTTTACAGATACCATAAAAAAAACATTGTATAAGTCAATTTTCTAGCCATTTTTGTAGGGCCCTTAAAAGGGGGGAGCGACTAATACAGCCATGGTTATGGCTCACACAAACTTAACTGTCAACAATCCGATTTATTTTTTCAGGATCTACGGTTTTCTGGGCTGAATGGCCTCCTCTTGTTTGTAAACTTTCTTATGTTCTTACGTTCTTAATACCCTTAGTAATTTTGAATGTTAAACGTGATCTTTCAGTCTCTTGTCTGACCTCCTCTCGAAACGTCAAAGCTATATTTGCTCCAGGACTTAGACTGAGGGTCAATGTGGCCCCCTCTCAAAATTTTAGGGGAACATTTTCTTCAGTGAGGGGGTCAATATGTTTGATTCAGAACCAACCACCATTTCTTATTTTTGTTTGTTTTAAATATGCCAACAGAGTTTACTGACCCTTTGTTTCTGAAGAACAAAAAAAAACTGTAAAGCTGTAGATACAACCAAGGTGTCTCTACAATACTCACTGTCACTTTTGGGGAAAATATTGGGAAATGTGTCACAGTGATGCTGGTGTATCATTGAGTAGAGCAGGGCTTCTCAAACTTGGTCCTGGGGACCCCCTGTGTCTGCTGGTTTTCATTCCAACCAAACTCTTAATTACTTAACTAGACCCTTAATTGAACTGATAATTTGTTTAATTAGACCTTTTTACTTGTTTTCAGCTCTTAAACAGTTGCAGTTCAAGTTACTTATCAAATTTAATTATAGCTAACTTGAAATATGCAACTGTTTAAGAGCTGAAAACAAGTAAAAAGGTCTAATTAAGCAAATGATCAGTTCAATTAAGGGTCTAGTTCAGTAACGGGCTTGGTTGGAATGAAAACCGGCAGCCACAGGGGGTCCCCAGGACTGAGTTTGAGTAGAGGATATTAATTGTATCAAATCACATTAGAACAGGGGTTTTCAATCTTTTTAAGCTGCGTAGTACCCTTTTCCAAAAAATGTAGTCCAACCAGTGTGTGATGGATACAATTATAAAAGTTACAGTATTATAACGGAAAAAAATATTTTATATTTACTTTTGGATAAAAATAGTCCCTCAAACAGGTTTCTAGTTGTTGGAAACATCAACATCATTTTATTGTAATTACTAATTAATTAAAATCAACAAAGCCTCCATGCTAAACTCAGTCACTCAGAAATGACATAGGACTATTCCATGATAGCAAATGGCAATCATGTATTTTTATTGATAATAAAATTACAGAAAAGAAGGCAAAGAAAAGTTCACTGTCCACGCATCTCTACAGCTGACCTCATTACGAAAACATATCATTGGCATTTTAAAATTCTTGGTGACTAAAACGTACAGTACTGATGCTAATTAAAAAATAATAATAAAATGCTTACCTAGTATCAGTGTGATGGATGTCCCTGCTTGTTACCACAGAGATCACTGATGATGGCAGGGAAATTGGAGAGAGCTTCAGTCGCATGACATTTTTGGCGTTTTTAATCTCTAACGGTATTTCATCTTGATCGCCCTTTACTAGTAATATACAGGTATTGAGCATACAATCTATATTTTTTCACTGGATTGAAATCTAAAAAGTCTTACTCTCACACCAGACGTAACGGCTTGTCAAATTAGACTGCATGACAATACTTTGGTCTCTGATTGGCCATACATTCTGTATTTTGAAATGTAGTACTTAAGTTACAATAAACTTTAATCGGGTCATTTAAAAAAAAAATATCGATTTGCAGGCGACGAAATAAAATGAGTTCAAACACAGGAAATAAAATGAGTTCAAGACATTTAGGCTTTTAGTTTTTTAAATATATGTGTGCATTTTTTTTTTTTTTTTTATTCAAAGACAGACTGCAGTAACAGCCCAACTGTTTATATGACATTTAAAACAACAGGGCTTAATTTTTTAAAAACATACAATATATAATATGATATTTCAAACTTTTAAATTAGTCATTGTGTGCATTGAACGAATTCCTGTCACAGCACATCAGTCTGGTGTACGTTGATTACATGACAAAAGTTTTACAATAGTTTGTTAAAAAGTGGTAGTGGTTAGGGCTCTGGACTCTTGACCGGAGGGGTGCAGCCAAAGGGGTTCAATCCCAGGAGGGGGACACTGCTGCTGTACCCTTTTGAGCAAGGTACTTTACCTAGATATCTTGTAACAATTGTAAGTCGCCCTGGATAAGGGTGTCAGCAGGGACAGGAAGATGGTTAAAATTGATGGGAAGATGGATGCCAAATAAGAAATTAAATACATAAAGCAAAATCTACAATGGAAAATAAAATAATAATAATAATAATAATAATAATAATAATAATAATAATAATAATAATAATAAATAAAATGAGTTGCCCGCCATTTTAGAATTATTCTCAAGATCATGACCCCAGTTTGATTCTTCACAAAAAAACGTTTCATATCTGCATTAGAAGAAACCACCTTTACCTAGATACTTGTAACAATTGACAGATACAGTTTAATAGTATTTAAATGCCATTGTCCTGACTGGTAAATTCTTACCTTCCAGCTGCCCTTTTATTTTGACAATTTCCATATCAAAAATGGCATTTTTTTCTTGACATTTTTCATTCTTAGTCCCCAAGTAAATATTTTGGACAGTCTTTGATGTTGTTGATATTAAAAATGAGTATATCTGCATTAAATTTCTGTATTAAATTTTTCAAGGTTAAACGATGGCCCATGTTACACAGAACACTACAAATAAAATGTCAAATATGCAATATGTACTTCGTTGGTTTTGTGGATTTGCTATATTAACATATTTTAATACTGCACATAATGATATTGTTTTGAAAATGCTACTTACCAAAACCGTGATTGCACGTGAACTGTATTACATAATAATTTCCTTTATTCCGATTCCACTGGTGTTTTCTCAATGCAAGATGTATTGTAGGCATATATACAGTGCTGTATAAAATCACACACACTGTATATATATATATATATATTTTATCATGCCATTCATGATCATCCCATTCACTTGCTAGGTCAATCCATATCTCCAAACATCAGACAGATATTTTCTCTAGCAAATAGATAAGTTTAAAGTGGATGAATTTCACAGCATTTTTAAGCACAAATATAATTTCAACAGTCACTGCCGAAGCTGATTACTTATTCTTCCAGAAGTAATGGTCGGGTGTAACAGGGATACAAGGTTATATTTGCGTCGTCCAGGCTTTACTGTGAAACTGACTCAAACCAGGGAGGGTGCGAGCGCATTCTACTGGACTGGAGAATAATGGCATGGGAGTTTAATTATGAAAACGCAAGTGCAAACAAACAAGTAAAAAAGATGAGCCTGTCGTCAGACATGTCATGCTAATACAACATGCATTAATTTACTGTGTATTGGTATTGCGCCTGGTCTGGGAAGGGGGACACATGGGTGCGTTAAGAGAAATTCAGCTGGACATTTTTTATTTCAGGGGGGCATTGGCACAATGGTGCGGCCTAGTATGAACAGTGTATACTGCTTCACTGTTAACACAATAGCTGTTAGTTTCTATGAATTTCCTTATTTCCACCCTCCCGAGCCATTGATTTGTCAGCATTCAGACTGAACCCGTCCCTGGGATACGTAGCAAACAGCTATTGGTTAGAAAGCTGAGTAAACTTATCAAGTTCTCTGTTCGTTGTAAATGCAATGCTAGAATAATGCAGGTGACTTTGAGACTGGATAAAGTAGGACAGTAAGAAAGAAAAGGAAAATGCTACTCAACAGGTTTGAAATTGCGCTTTGTGGGATTTGCTGAAATACATGTCAATCGCAATGCTAAAAAAACTGTACGTGACTGGAGGCAAACTTAAAATGGCGAAAGAAAACACGAGCTGATAGAGAAGGAAAGTGTTAATGGCCCGATATAGAAAACATTTTGTTTGAACTGAGTACTTTGAATTAAAGGTTCTGCTCGGGTATAAAAATAAGACCCGACTCAAACCCGACCCAACCCGAGCCCAAGACCTTTTAATTTTTTCATACCCGGCCCGACCCGAATATCGCCATAAATAATATCAAACATACTCTCAGCGAAGCATCCAGTTAGATGAACATTTTAGTTGGGAGTCTTAGATACAGACATACAGCATCATGTTTGGATAAACCTAGCTAAACAGCAAAGTTAACATTCCACATCAAATAGCATACCAAAACAATGTGTTTTAAATATTTTAACGATAGCTTCAGCCTACCTTAAGTCGTGGTCATGCTTCTTTTTAAGTATTCCAGAATATTACCAGGTATTTTATAAAATCCCTCAAAAAAAGAAGAAAACAAATAAAAGAAGTCTTATAAATTGTCATGTAAAAAAAGAATAGAGTCAACGGTGGAAGGCTTCCAGGCCGTCCTCCGCTGGTCGCTCGTCCTTCCAGCTACGCTGAAGTTCCTCTCGCTGCTGCTAGCCGGAATGCAATGTATACTTCTAGCCAGCCTTGACAATTTAGGTTACACAACACTGTGTTCCTTCCACCAGCCTAACAGATCCCGCTCGTCAGCCTCTGTGTTGTATAGTGCTGCTCTTCATCATGTGTGCCCTCTTCTTCATGTACATTCTCCCATTCAGCAAATTCGTGTGCTTTTTTGGCAGCTGTAGGTACATCGTCAACCACTGTCGCAGGGTCTTCTCCTTTACAGTTGTCAATAAGTGTGTGCACTTCAGAATAAACTTCTTCCCTATCATGGTCAGAAAAGAGTCGGTGCTGATTAAATTTAGGCCAGAGAAAAGTTGCTGTCTTGTGCAGGTCACTTCCACTTTATTCAGAAGCCATTCACTGTGCCGTTGCCTGACAATTGATTGCATTGGAATAGCTGAAGAAAGTGGCCTACAACGTAGTTTAAGTTTCTCAAACCACGGAAATTACCAGGTTCAATGTAGGATTCTGGTCTAGGGATTCCCAGAGGAGTGGCTGTGGAGTAATTGAGTTGAGAAGGACGACGGCTTGCCCTGCAGGGATTCCCACAGGAGTGGCTGAGTGGAGTAATTGAGCTGAGAAGGACAACGGCTTACCCTGCAGAGATTCCCAGAGGAGTGGCTGAGTGGAGTAATTGAGCTGAGAAGGACGACGGCTTGCCCTGCAGGGATTCCCACAGGAGTGGTAGAGTGGAGTAATTGAGCTGAGAAGGACGACGGCTTGCCCTGCAGGGATTCCCACAAGAGGGGCTGAGTGGAGTAATTGAGCTGAGAAGGACGAGGGGTTGCCCTGCAGGGATTCCCACAGGAGTGGTAGAGTGGAGTAATTGAGCTGAGAAGGACGACTGCTTGCCCTGCAGTGATTCCCACAGGAGTGGTTGAGTGGAGTGATTGAGCTGAGAAGGACGAGGGTTGCCCTGCAGGGATTCCCACAGGAGTGGTAGAGTGGAGTAATTGAGCTGAGAAGGACGACAGCTTGCCCTGCAGGGATTCCCAGAGGAGTGGTAGAGTGGAGTAATTGAGCTGAGAAGGACGACGGCTTGCCCTGCAGGGATTCCCAGAGGAGTGGTTGAGTGGAGTAATTGATCTGAGAAGGACGAGGGTTGCCCTGCAGGGATTCCCACAGGAGTGGTAGAGTGGAGTAATTGAGCTGAGAAGGACGACGGCTTGCCCTGCAGGGATTCCCACAGGAGTGGCTGAGTGGAGTAATAGAGCTGAGAAGGACGAGGGGTTGCCCTGCAGGGATTCCCAGAGGAGTGGCTGAGTGGAGTAATTGAGCTGAGAAGGACGACGGCTTGCTCTGCAGGGATTCCCAGAGGAGTGGCTGAGTGGAGTAATTGAGCTGAGAAGGACGACGGCTTGCCCTGCAGGGATTCCCACAGGAGTGGCTGAGTGGAGTGATTGAGCTGAGAAGGACGACGGCTTGCCCTGCAGGGATTCCCACAGGAGTGCTTGAGTGGAGTAATTGAGCTGAGAAGGACGACGGCTTGCCCTGCAGGGATTCCCACAGGAGTGCTTGAGTGGAGTACCCCCTCCCCCATGTGTTTTGTATTGTTTTGTATTATTATGATTTGAATGTATTGTTTAAGTGTGTAAAAACACAATATTTTGTTATTGTTGTTTGACCATAAGAACATAAGAACATAAGAACATGGTATGTACAGGTGTGTACCTGGCATTTTTTAATATTAACAATACAGACTTTGAATAATAGACTAAAGGGGACATTCAATCCTACAATTTATTATAAAAGGTGAATTCTTTCATCGTGACAGTAACCCAACATGTACTGCATTGTAAGAACATAAGAACATAAGAAAGTTTACAAACGAGTGGAGGCCATTCAGCGCATCTTCCTCGTTTGGTTGTTAGTAACTTATTGATCCCAGAATCTCATCAAGCAGCTTCTTGAAGGATCCCAGGGTGTCAGCTTCAACAACATTACTGGGGAGTTGGTTCCAGACCCTCACAATTCTCTGTGTAAAAAAGTGCCTCCTGTTTTCTGTTCTGAATGTCCCTTTATCTAATCTCCATTTGTGACCCCTGGTCCTTGTTTCTTTTTTCAGGTCAAAAAGTCCCCTGGGTCGACATTGTCTATACCTTTTAGGATTTTGAATGTTTGAATCAGATCGCCGCGTAGTCTTCTTTGTTCAAGACTGAATAGATTCAATTCTTTTAGCCTGTCTGCATACGACATGCCTTTTAAACCCGGGATAATTCTGGTTGCTCTTCTTTGCACTCTTTCTAGAGCAGCAATATCCTTTTTGTAACGAGGTGACCAGAACTGAACATAATATTCTAGGTGAGGTCTTACTAATGCATTGTAAAGTTTTTACTTTACTTCCCTTGATTTAAATTCAACACTTCTCACAATATATCCGAACATCTTGTTGGCCTTTTTTTTATAGCTTCCCCACATTGTCTAGATGAAGACATTTCTGAGTCAACATAAACTCCTAGGTCTTTTTCATAGTTCCCTTCTTCAATTTCAGTATCTCCCATATGATATTTATAGTGCACATATTTTTATTGCCTGCATGCAATACTTTACACTTTTCTCTATTAAATGTCATTTGCCATGTGTCTGCCCAGTTCTGAATGCTGTCTAGATCATTTTGAATGACTTTTGCTGCTGCAACAGTGTTTGCCACTCCTCCTATTTTTGTGTCGTCTGCAAATTTAACAAGTTTGCTTACTATACCAGAATCTAAATCATTAATGTAGATTAGGAATAGCAGAGGACCTAATACTGATCCCTGTGGTACACCACTGGTTACCTCGCTCCATTTTGAGGTTTCTCCTCTAATCAGTACTTTCTGTTTTCTACATGTTAACCACTCCCTAATCCATGTGCATGCATTTCCTTGAATCCCTACTTAGTTCAGTTTGAGAATTAATCTTTTATGTGGGACTTTTTAAAAAACTTTCTGGAAATCTAAATAAACCATGTCGTATGCTTTGCAATTATCCATTGTCAATGCTGCATCCTCAAAAAAGTCAAGCAGGTTAGTTAGACACGATCTCACTTTCCTAAAACCATGCTGACTGTCTCCCAGGATATTGTTACCATATAGGTAATTTTCCATTTTAGATCTTATTATAGTTTCCATAAGTTTACATATAATAGAAGTCAGGCTTATTGGTCTGTAGTTACCTGGTTCGGTTTTGTCTCCCTTTTTGTGGATCGGTATTACGTTTGCAATTTTCCAGTCTGTCGGTACAACCCCTGTGTCAAGAGACTGTTGCATGATCTTGGTTAGCGGTTCATGTTAGCCGTCTAGCAGTGACAAACACAGATAGTTAGTTTCCATAAACAAACAAAACACTTAACACTCACAATACGTTTTACACAGTCCTTTTCCTTTCTCGGTCAATCTCATAACCACATCAAAGGAACAGATTACATCTGGATGGCTTCCAACTGACCCTAGAATGAACTGCCAAGCCAACCAGTACGAGGCACTCTGTTCCTGTTAGACAGCGCCCTCACAGATCGGGAGGGAGATTGTTGACTAGGATTCATTCACTCTCACAACGGCGCACCAGCGCATTCATACCCCAGTGCTGTCTGTGTCTCTTCCGGGTCTGACGCCATCCTGATCACAAGTACTAATGTATTATTTACCATAGCCTACAGTCAAGAATTGAGTGAAGAGGTAAGGGACTAGAAGTGGTGGTTACGACCTTGTTGGCAAGTAATGATGAGGGAAGGCTCTGATATTGTGACCAGAAATCTGCATTATTGCTATCAAAAATGCATATATTCAGCACATGATCTTACACATACAGTTGAAAACAATGAATCACAGTGACGAAAAATAAACTTGACATCCCCAATGGCTGTGCATTCAGTTAGGAGCTGAAGTGTGCTTGCAGAACTATGAGGAAAAGGTGTAGCCAGCACCACTGTCATAGTTTAATGAGGTTGCCATCAGGCAGACACCAGGGGAAGCGTACCAACAGTATGCATATATGTATTTATGCATTCTTTCATGTGACTTATACTCTTCATGATAACCCACTTATTGTTGGAACCGCAACCTTGTTTTCACACTGGTTCTGAGGGCAGCAGAATAAATACATTTCTACTTTTCAGTCAGGGAACTCATGCGATAGATACAATATTTATTACAGATTAGACACGATAACACTTTTATGCGTATTCTAGGATAACACATGTAACATATAATACATCTTTGGCCTCGTCTTGGGGAACCCCTGCCCCACACGCAGGGTGAGGTAATGGATCAGGCTAGATTTTATTATATTCTCCCTGACGATCATTGGACAAGTAATTACGTTGTTAGCGATAAAGTACTGCTATTTCGATTGACAGTTGTCTGGTTAGCAACACCTAATAAGCTTGATTGGATTGACTGATTAAAAGTGAGTTCCTTGCCTGAAGCACTGCTTTGCTTCATCTCAGTTTAGCATGCAAACATCAATCAAAGGCTGTTTACAATGACTTCTGGCACCCAAAATGCAAACATCAATCAAAGGCTGTGTTTACAATGACATCTGGCACCCAAAATGCAAACATCAATCAAAGGATGTGTTTACAATGACTTCTGGCACCCAGAATGGTCTAGAATTTTGATGGCATCATACTATATTTATTTCTAGATTTTGGAAATGCACGTTCCAACATTGTTCCATGGGTCACAATGGGCCAAAATCAGACAGATTTATAGCACAACTACAGAAAAAATAATGCAAGAGCCAGTGACACTCTGTATAAGAAAAAGTCAACCAGAGAAAGGGCACTGAGCTAACATCAGTGATTCCCACGCACTGTCATGAACATGTTCTTAGGAATTTCACAGCAGATTTCTCAGAATAATCTCAAAACAGGTCAATCTATTTCTACTGTAATTTGTTTTTTATCAATATGAATTACAAATACAATATTTGTCAAGATCCACACACCTCCTGTTGCTGATACACTACTGAACGCTCAGTAACAAACCGATATCTCCATGCAGCTCAATCAATAACACCTTATCTTACCAGCATTAGGATCATAGCATCGAATCCTGCTGTTGAAAAGTAATCTATTACAAAGGACTTATTAGAATTTTAGTAGCTATAACCTCTCTTTGAAAATTGAACTGATTGGAAGTTAAGAACCGTACAGCTTTTCCCAGACACATTTTGTTTTAGCACATTGTAGCTATTGATACTGATGAAGTAAAACTCCGCAGTTACATCTGCTGCTGGTTGGCGCGATTAGGTGAGTAAAATTAGAACCTTTCTGTAATTTGATCTTACAAAGGCTCTGTAAACTTTTAATGCAACATTTGCATATCCCCTCCTTAACTGCCTTAAAAAGACACCACTGGTATGCTGTAACAAAAACAATAGCTTTTAATTCAGTTTTTAACTTGATATATTTATTTTTACAGAACAATTAATTGTGTATTTGTGTTTACAAGTTTACAGTACAACTAATCATAAACAATAAAGAAAATTCCAATTACAGTGAAATCTGCTGAATTTTCTTGCACTACAGTACGTAGCGATAAGGGATTATAGTACTGTGTAGGGCCAGTTTAAAATAAGACTGGTGCTGCCTTATGGTAAACTTTAGACTGGCTGACGCTGGAAGGAATGTGGAAGTTATGTAACAAAAGCAAGAATGGACCTCAGATTTAATAATGCTGAGATTTGTTCTGAATGGGTGGGGGGGGGTGCACTGCAGGGCAAAAAGAGTCGGCACGTTCCACACAATTCTTATTGAGTCGGCACGTTCCACACAATTCTTATTGAGTCGGCACGTTCCACACAATTCTTATTGAGTCAGCACGTTCCACACAATTCTTATTGAGTCGGCACGTTCCACACAATTCTTATTGAGTCGGCACGTTCCACACAATTCTTATTGAGTCGGGTTCCACACAATTCTTATTGAGTCCGTTCCACACAATTCTTATTGAGCCGCACATTCCACACAATTCTTATTGAGTCGGCACGTTCCACACAATTCTTATTGAGCCGGCACGTTCCACACAATTCTTATTGAGTCGGCACGTTCCACACAATTCTTATTGAGCCGGCACGTTCCACACAATTCTTATTGAGCCGGCACGTTCCACACAATTCTTATTGAGTCAGCACGTTCCATACAATTCTTATTGAGTCGGCACGTTCCACACAATTCTTATTGAGTCGGCACGTTCCACACAATTCTTATTGAGTCAGCACGTTCCACACAATTCTTATTGAGTCAGCACGTTCCATACAATTCTTACTGAGTCGGCACATTCCACACAATTCTTATTGAGTCAGCATGTTCCACACAAATCCCATCTCGCACTTGCATCACATCTGACGTAATGGCTTGGTAAACAGTCAAAGAGGTCATTAGGAGTCCATTTAACGGATTGCTAAAGGAGGTTTTTAAATCCATTTCCGTACCACTTGACTGACATTTATTTCCAACCCACTTGTATTGTGTCGAGGATTTTTTGTTTCTTCACTTTTTTTAAATTACATTTTGTACATTTTAATTCAACTAGATCTTTGGAGTGAGTTTGAACTCCAACACATTATTACAGTGCATTATTACATGGAGTGATTACAGTATGTACCAGGAAGCAGAAGCAACTTTACATCTATTTGAGGGATCCCAACCTGAAGTAAAAATTACAAACAAAGAAGATTGTCAGTAGAAGAAAAAGGGGGACCAGGGATGGTGCCAGGAGACAGCTGGCTTTCTGAGTGAACTGAGGGTGGGTTGGAATTATAAGGGGCACAATGAATGTGAGAAAGCCGTCTCAGGGTATTGAACATAGATATTGAACATAAGAATATAAGAACATAAGAAGATATTGAGAGTATTGTTTGTAAAGCATAAAATGTTTGGGGGCGGGGGGGTGTTAATGTTTTGGGCTGTGTTTTATGCATCTACACTAGTCTGTAATTATAAATGATAGGGTTTTTTGTTTAGCAAACATCGCAATCAATCACATTTCCTGACAGCTTACAGCTGCAGATCCTGACACTTTGAAAGAGATTTTTGCCTAGCACACATTGTCACCCAGTGTCCATGTGTTGTATTTGCATTTTCTGTTTTAACCTAGCTTATTGTGCAACTGCATATACATCGTTTTCTTATGCCATTATAAGATCTGTACAGACTATATTCATCTCACGATCAGCTCTATAAGTGTAGGTCATTCAATACTGTAGATGTTTGCTTCTACAGCCTTTTGTACTTGAAAGGGTGAACTTACTTTTGAACTTCACAGAACACAAGGGAAATTAGAATAATGTAAGAAAATGAAATAACCTATATTGCAGTTAGACCAGACAGGGGGAACTGCTTTTTTTTCTTACTTTTAAAATTATACTGGAAAACCCCACAAATATGATCATTTGTGGACTACTCCATTTTAGAAGAATCGTGTTACACTACAGCACATTCTAACTGTCATACACACATGAAATAATCCAGTACAGTATAAAATAATCTTGGATTCGGATATTGTCAGATCCCAGTAGCTACAGCAATCACAGTTGGACTTGGTCACCTCTAAGGAATCTCAGGTGCTACAGGAAGAATGTTCATGGCTCTCTGTGCTGGAATTGCATCAGTTCTTTACATGGGCTAAGATACAGAGGTCTGGAACATTTCAAATACTGTATCCTGTGAGCTTAGACAGTGAATGCTTGGAAGAAAGAGTCTGTGGGATCTTCTCAAATACTTGCATTACCTAGTATAGGTATGAGATGTTGAAAGGAAAATACTGCAGTGATGATAATGGACTTCATGGACGTTATAAAGTCTTCTACTGTATACACGGGGTGGGGGGCATGTCAACTTTTGCTGTCTGGACCCTATGCATATTAAACCTTAGCATTTATAATACAACAGGAGGTAACACCAAATGATATTTCATAAGTAAAAATAGTTTTAAAGAAATAGGGCACAAAATAATCCATTTAGGTATTTAAAAAAAGGATATAATATGTATTTAATGTAAATGTGACATTTTCCATTCCTCAAGGTAAATTGAGAATGTCGCAGGGCTCATTTAAACAGATACAGATTGTATATATATATATATATATATATATATATATATATATATATATATAAAATCTGGCAGCTAAAGACATGATGGTATCCATAGATATGCCTAAATATGCAGCAGCTTCAGGCTCTGCTTCATAACATTGTGATGTTCATTCTTTCCTTTCTGTGTCAATAGAAATTGCAAACGTTCCTTTATATTCTTTTTCCCTTGTCCCTTAACAGTGCAAGTGATTACTATGACTACGGACATGGGATAAACGAAGACTCCTACGATTCTTACGGTATGTAACAAAGAAATGTAGATCGATATTTTGACAGAACAGTAATTATGGTAGTGATCTAACATTTATAAAAAACAGAATTGTGATTAACTTCCAAGGAGCTCTTCTTAGAGCTTCCCGTAGCTGTAATGTCAGTGGTAATGAGAACTGACCCCAGATCTTAATGATTGGATTGTTAATGATTCTTCACACTTGTGTATACACTTTATTTTAGTCTGACCTTGTATCATCAGGCCATCTTTGTGTGACTTTTTTTTTTAATTTAAAGCTATGCAGTGTATAAATTATCTGCAGAATAAATGACACTTTTATTTGATTTTATTTATTTTTTTGCCACTGTTACCATGGCTTTGAAATTGAAAACAATCTCTGTGTGTTGAGACCATTCTTCTGTGCCCCTGGGATACAGTATTCGATCATTTGAACACCTCTCTTAATTCACTTGACAGCTCGCAATCCATATCACAAGCTTTCGGTTTTTTTTAGACCCTCTAGTTCAGGTTGATTTCTCAGACAGTAAAGTTTAATGTCATCGTATAGCATCTTATTTTACCTCATAAGTTAAAAAAAAAAAAAATTACAGATTTTTCCTGTGCACTACATACATCAATTGAATGTGTATATTATGATATTACTAAAGAAACTCAGGCTATTGTAAAATGTAACAACACATATACTGTATATGCAGTATATATACAGCTCTGGAAAAAATTAAGACCACTGCAAAATTATCAGTTTCTCTGGTTTTACTATTTATAGGTATGTGTTTGGGTAAAATGAACATTTTTGTTTTATTCTATAAACTACTGACAACATTTCTCCCAAATTCCAAATAAAAATATTGTCATTTAGAGCATTTATTTGCAGAAAATGACAACTGGTCAAAATAACAAAAAAGATGCAGTGTTGTCAGACCTCGAATAATGCAAAGAAAATAAGTTCATATTCATTTTTAAACAACACAATACTAATGTTTTAACTTAGGAAGAGTTCAGAAATCAATATTTGGTGGAATAACCCTGATTTTCAAGCACAGCTTTCATGCGTCTTGGCATGCTCTCCACCAGTCTTTCACATTGATGTTGGGTGACTTTATGCCACTCCTGGCGCAAAAATTCAAGCAGCTCGGCTTTGTTTGATGGCTTGTGACCATCCATCTTCCTCTTGATCACATTCCAGAGGTTTTCAATGGGGTTCAGGTCTGGAGATTGGGCTGGCCATGACAGGGTCTTGATCTGGTGGTCCTCCATCCACACCTTGATTGACCTGGCTGTGTGGCATGGAGCATTGTCCTGCTGGAAAAACCAATCCTCAGAGTTGGGGAACATTGTCAGAGCAGAAGGAAGCAAGTTTTCTTCCAGGACAACCTTGTACTTGGCTTGATTCATGCGTCCTTCACAAAGACAAAGCTGCCCGATTCCAGCCTTGCTGAAGCACCCCCAGATGAGTCCAATTTTCAGCTTTGCCCAACACCTGGTCATCTAATGGTTAGACAGAGACCTGGAGAGGCCTACAAGCCACAGTGTCTCGCACCCACTGTGAAATGTGGTGGAGGATCGGTGATGATCTGGGGGTGCTTCAGCAAGGCTGGAATCGGGCAGCTTTGGCATGAATCACGGTCAATCTTTGATCATGATGACTGTGGCACTAAAGCAGTCTTATACGCGACGGACTACTGATGATAAATTTCTAAAATGAGTGCATAAAAAAATATGCATTTGGTGACATTTGTCACGTGACCGGTTATACGTCTAGCATATTATTAAATGTTTTACCACTTATACGTTTAAACATTTCAAATTCCTATCCCTAGTACTTAGACGTGCACCTGCAGGTCTGCTGGGAGGGACTGACGCTTGTTTGTTATTTTTCTTTATCAATTAGCGCTTGAAAAGAAAGAAAGTTTGGTTAAGATGAGGTTAATTTAGTTCAGAGAGAACTGACTTGTTCTGTTTCACTGAACATGCTTTTATGATTCATTACACTGCCTCTGTGTTGCCTATCTTTCCCTTGTGGATTACAAACTAATGAAAAATGAAGATTTAATTTGGATGCTGAAACTCAGAAGATCTCATTGCTACACTTCTCTCAAATGGGTGAGAGAAACACAGTTTAATCATTTTTTTCTGTTTTTGTTGTACTGGACGATTGCTTTAAACAAACAGAACATTGCAACCTGACGGTCAATTAATTCATGTGGGATGAAGTTTAAATGCACGCTCTCCAGTTAATATTATTCATTCTGAATGAGTTGTTTGTTGTGGTTGTTGCATTGAATTGCGCATGCCTGCCTGTGCAAGTGCTGCGGTTTTTTTTGTATATATACAGTCACCTCCAAAATTATTGGCACCCTTGATAAAGATGAGCAAAAAAGCCTGTATAAACTAAAAAACACAGGTAATGAGCTATATTTTATGCTCAAATATATGGGAAAACCATATTCTTTTATTCTAATGCAATTGCTCAGAGAAAAAGGTTTTTATTAACACGTAATAAAAAATTTCTCAAAAAGATAGGTGTCAGAATTATTGGCACCCCTAAAGATTCTTCTAAATAAAATCAAACAAAATTAAATCTTTATTAACATTCTACTTCTTTAAGTTCATCTCAGTCTTAAGGAACTGTATTGTGGCCTTCCATGGCTTCCTGTTTCACTGGGGTATAAAATGAGGTAACACGCATATGAAATCCATTTGTCATCCATCACCATGGAGAAAGGCAAAGAACTCACAAATGAAAAGAGACAAATGGTTGTTGACCTTCATAAATCAGGCAATGGGTACAAAAAATAGCTAAATAACTAAATATACCACTTACCACTATTAGGGCAATAACTAAGAAGTTCAAAACCACTGGAATAGTGGTAAACTTGCCTGGTAGAGGACGCAAGTGTATCTTGCCCTCACGCACAGTGAGGCAGATGGTTCGGGAGGCAAAGGGAAATCCAAGGGCCACAGTTGGAGAATTACAGAACTTGGTTGCATCTTGGGGTCACCAAGTCTCCAAATCTACAATTAGACGCCACCTCCATGCCAATAGGCTATTTGGAAGGGTTGCCAGATAAAAGCCTTTATTGAGATCAACCAACAAACGTAAGTGCCTGGAGTTTGCTAAACGGCATTGGCACTTCGATTGGAACCGGGTGCTATGGTCAGATGAGACGAAAATAGAGCTCTTTGGCCACGCACACCAAAAACTTGGTTGCCTCTGCCAGGAGGCTGAAACTTGGCCGCAAGTGAATCTTCCAGCAAGACAATGACCCCAAGCACACATCAAAATACACAAAGAAATGGTTAATTGACCACAAAATCAACATTTTTCAATGGCCATCTCAGTCTCCAGACTTGAGCCCCATTGAAAACCTGTGGTTTCAATTGAAGAGGGCAGTCCATAAGCGCAGACCGAAGGATATTATTATTATTATTATTATTATTATTTATTTCTTAGCAGACGCCCTTATCCAGGGCGACTTACAATCGCAAGCAAGGATCTGGAAAGATTCTGTATGGAGGAGTGGTCTAAGATCCCTCCCAATGTGTTCTCCAATCTCATTAAACATTATAGAAAAAGACTCAGTGCCGTTATCCTTGCAAGGGGAGGGTGCACAAAGTATTGAAAACAAGGGTGCCAATAATTGTGACACTTCATTTTTTTTGGAAATAAATTTATAATTTGAGAAATGTGTAATTTTGGTTGATTCCATACAGTCTTTTTTGCTCATCTTTATCAAGGGTGCCAACAGATAAACCTCTCGTTTTAGCTACAGTTTGCAGGAAATAAAAAAAGATGTTCAACAGCAGTCTGAAGTATTTTGTTTAGCAATGTTTAGTTTTAGAGAAAGTGAGTATTTATTTTCAACAGACTACTTGGGTACACTACATTGTATGAAAAAAGTTTGAAGAAATAAAATGTAAGTTTTAATTAATATTTTTTGAAGATGCAAGCCCACTTTTTTGTTTAAAGAAATAAATTAACAAGCGCTGTATGTATGTGAAGATCACAACCGAGAGTTTACAGTAACATACGATCTGTTCATTTACATGCCTGCTCAGCTACAAAATACAAATCTCATTCGCTGACCCACATAGCTACACGTACGTGCTGCGTGCATACACAACCAAACAATTTACAGATACTCGCAGGTTTGTAGTTTCAATGCATGACGTACTGCATTTTTAAAGGAAATAAAGGAAGTGCCTAACCAAATGTGTTTTTACATCCATTTCCAAGATTTCACGATTTCTGTGACCTCTGTGACAAAATCGTTGCCTTACTTATTGTACACTATTTACTGTAAATAGGCAGTTAATTAAAAAGAGTGGAGGACTGTACGTTGCCGCTAATGAGAAATTATGGTGACTAAATTATTTTTTTGTGCGAGGCGTGTTTTTGTGAAACCTGTAAGTTAGCACTGGCAGCACGCATTGGTCGAAGACTTTCCTATTGAGGCATAAGGGTAGTTTCCCTTTCAGAACCATGCTTAATCTTCCAAAGGCACTCCAGACCATTTTTGATCTTCTGTTGATTTCGCACATTTGGTTCTCCATTGCCGAAACTAACTGTCCTAATTATACTTAGTTATTGACTTCTTCAAGCCTGATCCCATTGACTTCAATTGTCTGTGGAGTGGTATATTTATTGAACATGACTTGAGTCTTCTTCAGGTTCATTTTCAAACCCGCTTTGATGCTAGCCTCGTGTAGTTCTTGTATTCTTGTTTGTAATTCTTCTGGGCACGTTGTAAATATGAGGATGTCGTCAGCAAATCGTAGGTGATTCAAGGAGGCTCCATTGATCTGCAGCCCTTTATTTTCCCAATCCAGTGTTTTGAAAACGTCTTTTAGGGTGGCCGTGAAGAGCTTTGGGGAAATTCTATCTCCTTGACAAACTCCTTTTTGCATGCTGAAAATAACAAGAAAAGGCAGGAAAAGGAAGGAATGGATAAGAGTGCAAACAAAAGTATGCAATGTTATTATAAGAGCGAAAAAACTGAAATAGCAGTGTGGGCCGGACATGTAGCAAGAAGAACAGACCATCGCTGGACCAAGGAGATACTAGACTGGATCCCAAGAGATATAAAGCGACCAAGAAGAAGACCTCCAGGAAGATGGCAAGATGAAAGTAGGAAACACACCAAAGCAACGTGGATTCTTTGTGGAAGAATCTTGGGGAGGCCTTCATTCAGCAGTGGATTGAAAAAGGCTGAAGATGATGATGATGATGATGATATATATAGGGATTAGGAGTTCTTAAAATAAACAAATCCACTGGGCCAGATGAGATCCTCCCAATAGTACTCAAAGAACTGAAAGAAGTTATTTACAAACCGCTAACTAAGGTCATGCAACAGTCATTTGAGACAGGGGTTGTACCGACAGACTGGAAAATTGCAAACATAATACCGATCCACAAAAAGGGAGACAAAACTGAACCAGGTAATTACAGACCAATAAGCCTGACTTCTATTATATGTAAAATTATGGAAACTATAATAAGATCCAAAATGGAAAATTACCTATATGGTAACAGTATCCTGGGAGACAGTCAGCAAAGTTTTAGGAAAAGGAGATCTTGTCTAACTAATCTGCTTGATTTTTTTGAGGATGCAACATTGACAATGGATAATTGCAAAGCATATGACATGGTTTATTTAAATTTCCAGAAAGCTTTTGACAAAGTCCAGCATAAAAGATTAATTCTCAAACTGAACGCAGTAGGGATTCAAGGAAATGCATGCACATGGATTAGGGAGTGGTTAATATGTAGAAAACAGAAAGTACTGATTAGAGAAGAAACCTCAAAATGGAGCGAGGTAACCAGTGGAGTACCACAGGGATCAGTATTAGGTCCTCTGCTCTTCCTAATCTACATTAATGACAGATTTTGGTATAGTAAGTAAATTTGTTAAATTTGCAGATGACACAAAAATAGGAGGAGTGGCAAACACCATTGCAGCAGCAAAGGTCATTCAAAATGATCTAGACAGCATTAAGAACTGGGACACATGGCAAATGACATTTAATGTAAAGAAGTGTAAGGTACTGCACGCAGGCAATAATATGGGAGACACTGAAATTAAAGAAGGAATCTATGAAAAAGTTCTAGGAGTTTAATTTGACTCAGAAATGTCTTCATCTAGACAATGTGGGGAAGCTATAAAAAATGGCCAACAAAATGTTTGGATATATAGTAAAAAGTGTTGACTTTCATCAGTTCTGGTCACCTTGTTACAAAAAGGATATTGCTGCTCTAGAAAGAGTGCAAAGAAGAGTGACCAGAATTATTCTGTGTTTAAAAGGCATGTCATATGCTGTGGCGGAGTGTCCCGCCCCTATATTTATATGTGCACTGTTTAATTATTATTTGTATTATTGTTTGCGGCGCGGATAAAAGCGCCGCGTATTTGTTATTGTTTTTATATTTTAAAAACTTCGTGAGGATGCGTGGCTGATCAGCTACTGATTATTTAACTAGCTGACAGTCACGCATCCTTACTAAACTCGTGCAGACTGTGGCCGAGGGGTAATAAGATAATTAACAGCTAGTTAACCCCTCGGCCAGAATATAAGAACCTGCAGCTGTCCGTGCTCGGGGGAGAGTGTACAGCGGAGAGTACGGGGAGCGGAGAGAGCGAGGAGAGAGAAACTACATTTAAAGACAACTGCTAAGTATCATGCTGGTGCTAAAACCAGCACGCTTATTTGTTTGTTTATTTGTTTGGCCAACATGCCCTTTTGTTTTGTTGTTTGTTTAAATCTTTTGTTTTGTTTTATTATTTAATAAATACGCTGAGCGCAGTAGCGTTCAGCTTCACCCGCCCATCCATTGTTTTTTTTCTGGTACTTCCTGGTCCGTGACGTCACCACACACACCACTCAACAGCTGCTCAGTCACATATGCAGACAGGCTAAAATAATTGAATCTATTCAATCTTGAACAAAGAAGATTATGCAGCGATCTGATTCAAGCATTCAAAATTCTAAAAAGTATTGATAATGTCGACCTAAGGGACTTTTTTGACCTGAAAAAAAAAACAATGACCAGGGGTCAGAAATGGAGGTTACGTAAAGTGGCATTCAAAACAGAAAATGGGAGGCACTTTTTTGCACAGAGAATTGTGGGAGTAATGTTGTTGAAACTGACACCCTGGGATCCTTCAAGAAGCTACTTGATGAGATTCTGGGATCAATAAGCTACTAAACCAAACGAGCAAGATGGGCTGAATGGCCTCCAATCGTTTGTAACATATATGTGTGTGTGTGTGCTGGCATTTTTTGGTTTTATTGGAGCCACAATGCTTTAACTCAATAGTTATTTCAAGAATGCGCTTGGATACACTTTAGAATTAATTTAAATGCACTGTGTTCGTGGTTTACTAATAGTTACTGTATGCCCTTAGCACGTAAGTATGTGAGTATGGAACTCTAACAACATGCATTTAACAAAGTTATTTTCACGATCATATAATTGTGCTGTGTGTACATATATTAAAAAACATGTAACACAAGTGTAAGTACAGTCTAGCTAGTGATCATATAATCCTATAATTGCGCTGTATGTACATATATTAAAAACGTGACACAAGTGTAAGTACAATCTGCTACAGTGGAGTTAATGTACCTGAAGGGCATGTGCATTTAGATGGATTTATAAAGTTGTAGAAACTCTTGTAGATTTCTTTAACAATGTTCTTTAAGTAACTCACAGGCAAAAGCTTTGTTAAGAGGACCCTTTTGCTAACTGTATCCCCAAACTTTGCTAAACATGGCCATGCAGATCTAATGAACATGCCTTTATGTTTAGATAGCAATTAGTCAGTCAGCCCTGCAGCCAATCAGAATTCTGCAATCGTGGCAACTTTTGTTCTGCAATCATCTGTAAAATCGAAGCTGTTTCTTTTTCAATTGGCAGCACACTAGCCTCAAGGTCAGAAGGCTGCAGTTTCAAATCCTTTACAAAACTAACTGAAGCTGTGTCATCTCTGGTGTAAAAGTGATCCCCCAATCAACTGATGTTCGTAGAATTATAGAAAAAATTATTTGACAAAAGAATAGCCATATTTACCACATTTTTCATAGCTTTTTTTGGCAATCATGAAATTTAAAAGGTTAAAAAGTCTCAATCAATAATAGACAACAAAAAAATGTCCTGTGTCTTTAAACCCAATTCCTTTTATAGATGGTGCACAACAGTACTAAAGATCAAAAGAGTGATGTGCTCTTTCATCTAGTTAGCATACATGCTTGAACGCCTATGAACAAGGTTATCTGAGTCAAGTCTTTCTTTAAAGTGACAGGAAGTGAAGCAGTCACATGCTTAATTGAAAAGTCTTGCTTATGAACTAACAGCCCAAAGCACAACCTCGGCCCTGCAGAGTTACCAGCTCCAGGGACAAATATGTGAGTGCTGGCTTAACATCAGAGAAGACGAGCTCTTCGCTCAACAGAGGCACTTGCAAACTGAAACTGATAGTGATGAGGTCAAGTGAATGCTGATTTCTGACAGTGATGAGGTCAAGTGAATGCTGATTTCAGTTAATGGAGATTCTGACTTTACTGGGCAACTTTCTTTTGATGTGCTTTTTCGTTCTTTTTAATATAGACTCTTGCCTGAAGTAGAAGTAACCTCAGTTAGGATAGAATAGCTGCTGTGAATTTCTATTTCAAAATGTCATCCAAAGTTAATGGAAGATTTGTAGTAGCTTATTTATTTTACACCCTTTAAACATGTACAAGTAGACTATGATGCCCCCTTTTAATTGCTGCAACATGAAGTGTCTCTTAAAAGGCTTTCTTAGAAACTCCGCACTTTACAGCTGTGAGCAAGCTAATCTTCTCTTTAACCCAATAACTAGGATTTCAGATGATTTATGTATAGTTGTTTTAATTACTATTATTAATCCCATCAATACCATTATTTGAAATGTATAAGGTTTATTAAATTCATATAAGTACCTTAATCCCATAATTATTGTAGATATTCTGAGATTTTGTTTTTGTGCATAACTAGAAGATCGTATCATACCCAAGGGGGTCCACACCCAATCTCAGACCTGTGAAGTTCTTTTGGAATTAAATGCATATTGAAATAAACCGCTGGATCTGTGATGAATGAAATGCTCTTTCATATGTTTATGCTGGCTGATATCACAGGACATTCTTTTTCCCCTCCTCAGATGGCAAGTTCTGCATGATCATTGTACTGTTTACGAGTTACACACCTGTTACCTACTCATAGGGGTTGCTGTTTGCAATCATATTGTTCTTATGCGTGAGCTACATGAGCTGTTGTGGTCTAAGATGCAATTCCTTATGTATATATTTCTGTTTTTATTATGTTTGGACAGGCCAAGAAGAATGGACTAACAATCGTCACAAAGCGCCTCCAGTGAGAACAGTGAAGGGAGTTTACAGAGAGCAGCCGTACTCCAGATACTGAACTCGGTGCTGTTCAAAGGAATGGGTTTTCTATGAACAACCCCTCATTTTTATTACACAAACAAACACATGAAAAACCAAGTTGTGAACTGTTTAAAAGACCTGAAAGAGCCTGGGATGTTGGATTAACCATAGCTGTGGAGCCATCAAGCAACTGGTTACTCTCTGTAATGACAGACCTTTTTCAAGGAAAGAAAAATGTATGTTGAAAGATATAGGTAAACTACCCATTCATTATTAACTAGTATTTTAAAAAGATACAATATCAGGCTACTTTTAGCTAGATGTAGAAATGTTTTCTAAATATGTTATTTAGTCTTTTTTTAATCATGCAGGATTGTGGTAAAAACAAAGATTTCCTAATTTGGTTTTATTTATTTCTTTTCTGGGTTGGTGGGAGGTTGGGAGATTGGGATGGTGATGGGTCTAGCTTCATCCCTTGTAAATGTACCTAAACAGGACAAACACAAATAATAATAACTTCAAGATGCAAACAATGCTGTGTTCTTCTTGTTTTGTAACTGAAGTCTTCAAATGTTCTGTAGTGTTGAGCATCGAGCTTCTTCATGCTTGATGCTAAATAAAACTTTTGAAAGAAAATTAATTTGTGTTTTTGAGGCAATAATTGTATGGGTTTGACATTTAAAATGACATAAACTTAAGCTGCAATAAACAGAAAAAACACTTGCATTAAATATCTAAAAATGTATACACAAAGCATCAAGCAGTATTTAAATTGTATAAATTGTACTCAGTTCAGCTTTAAAAACAACAAATCTACATTCAGAATTTCTGGTGTATCCGTATTCTGCTGGAAAAGGATTTGATAAAAAATATTACTTTTAGTTCTAGTATTGTGATTCTTTAGGAGAGGCTCTTATTTACAGACACTTTACAACTATTGGCACCAAATCTGTCAAAGCGGGATAATATCTGGTTATCATTCTTCTCCCATGTATAAACTTTACATATTTTTAAGCAAGATATATTTTTAAAAATTCATAGTGGCAAAGGTGCATGCCAGTTGATGATAATTTTTGACATTTTCATGTTTCTACTATTTTTTATCATGCTTTTACCATGCCTTTTTTATGCTTAACCATGCTGTGCTATGCTTTTGTTTTCAATAGGTTGAACTTATATTTGTGATTACCATGCATACGCTTTCATAAGGAGCAACCACATATACCAGCTCACTTTAAATCCAGAAAAGATCTGATCAGCCCAGACTAAACGCAGTGGAGATAAAATGCTGAAGATTCACAAATTTAAACTAGAGAAAATTGCTTAAATGCAGCGTCCATTAATATATATTTTGACATTGTGAATAAGCTTCTTTGTGTTAAATGACCTGACACCCATAGGAGCAATGTGGCATTGAAGACATGTTTATTTAAAGGTTATATAACTACAGTACTCTTCTTATGAGGAACAGTACAATAAACTATTATCTTTAAAATGACCACAATACAAAATACAGAATGTTTCCAGCAGTCTAAAGATTAAACATCATACCAAAACTAAAGATGTAAATAAACAATGCATTAAAAAGATGGTAGATTTTGAACAAAACAAAACACAAAAACGTAGCATTAATAATCGCTATTGTAAGGATTGGAAGTAGCGTTTTATGTTGTTCATGCCTTTTTCCAGTAGAACTTTGGAGTTGTATTTTTTTGTTTTGTTTTCTGTGGTCACATGAGAATTTGACAGTAAACAAGCCTCACCGGGCTCTGTGTTTTAAAGAGAAACTGACTAAATGAGACTCAACGCACCAGACACAGAGGATGGGTGCATCCGTTAAAAGAACCTTCATTTGCAAAGGTAAATAAAACAAATAACCGTTTTAATCTCACCTAATCTACTTTAACATAACCAATAAAAAAACATAGATATCTTACAAACCAGGAGCATATTGTCCATTCTCATAAAGACATTACGGTTTGTTTAAAGCAGGGGGAAGAGGGGCTCCCTTTGGGCTTTAATTAATTAGATCTTATTAAACCAATGTAAAAAAAAAAAAACTCATAAACTTTCAGTACAATACAGATACAAGGCAGTGCTTAAGGACCTCTGTTGAAACAGTAATACAGTGTTGTGGTAATTGTATTCAGAACAGATTCTACTCATTTATCTGTGTACCGGATATTGTTAAATCTACAGTTTAACTAAATTGGTAGAACTGCATGCATTGCATTTTTATTTGTTTAAATTGTGTATATATTCTCTTAGGTAATATGCGATCCGTTCTTTATTATAGGTCACCACTGATGCCTCTTGAACACAGGATCCAAATCCCCTTACAAATGAGGTAGGTATTACAACAAATGAATCGGGTCCATTTGAAAAGTGCACTTGTGATAAGCTGCATGAAAATACATAGTATAATATTCTTACAGTCACAGACAAACGTACTGGCACAAGATAATTAAAGAAAAACATGTGTAACACAAGCATTTACTGAACGTTAGCCACTTATTAAGATGACAAAGAAAATATACGACTTGTAAGAGACTTAATAAAACATTTTCAAATATTTGTTCATGACAGAGGTATTGGCACGTTTGCATTGGCAGGTGGTTTATCTTCCAGCTCAACAACGGCCCAAAGCATACGGCTAAGTCAACTTTGGAATGACAATCGCCAGATCTCAATAGAAATGTTTTTGACTGATCTGAAAAAGGCTGCAGCCAAGCATTGTGTATCCAATCTGTCTGAGCTGAACGTGACCTCATGCCTTTATCCCATCTGCCGCTCGGATGGACAACTCAATCTCAACTCGATGTGGGGCCAGGATCGGGGTTAGAGGTACTGCCACTGTATCCAGACGACGTCAATGTGTGCTGTACCCTTTTATAGTATATGCCGCGTGATAGTGCTCACCCCGATTACCCAAATAACAGAACTGTACTGTAAATGACATCTTCCTGTAAAACGTACACAGCTCATCAGTGGCAGTCCAAATCGGACCACGTATCAAGTTGAGATTTCGTTTTATCATCCCAGTGGTAGATGGAATAAAATTGTTATGTCAAATGAAGACATAAAACAATCTGTTTAAGATAAATAAAACCTCACACACGGTGCCCCCTGCTTGGCCGGAACCTGTTCTCTCAGTCTGCATTCTGAAACTATACAAATCCTGTTGGTATTGCTGCTGCTGAAAAGCAACTTGATTGATTTCAGACCGCTTTCATGAACAAGGCACAGCACAATGTTCCTGTATTTCAGTAGCAGTGCACTTATTAAACAGTTCTGGCTCCAACTCAGCACTGGCTTATCTTTCACTATATAAATAAAAGAGGTAAAAGAATGAAAGCTGCATGCTGCTCATTCAAAACAGTGTAAGAAAACAAGGCCTACTGTTTTCTTAATATCTATTGAGACTCTGAGAGAAGAATTACCAGACACGACAAGCAATTTCAAATCACAGTAATCAGGCTTTATTAGTAACTACAGGTAATATTATACAGAGAAATCCACTACTACTAGAGTTTATGAATTAGCTCTAAAACAGGCTAACAGATAATGTAAAATACTTCGCTATTAGCTCTGGACAGTTGGCAGTGTCAGCCCTCTCCTGCCTTTTACAACTGTGTGTGTTTAACATTGTAACAACAGAAAAAGCCTCCAACCCCCAACCACAGCTCCTCACTCTACAAAGAACATGTGTCACCTCCCCTAACGGTTCTCAGACATGTATCGAAAAAGTTCAGTTGTCAGCAAGAAAAACTTAGTCATTATTATTAGTCATTATTAAAAGTATAGTAAAATACTAAAATTGTTAAAAGTACTAGATGTTACAACAGTGCATATCTGTAAAATCAATCAATTCATACAAGGCCAAGGGAACCCAAAGAGCCACTCCCCAGATGGTAAATGATTTCCCTGTGGAGTGCTGTAATAATCCTTTTTGTGGATGTGGCACACTGAATCCAGTGGAGAGTCTCAGCTTCACAGCCACATTGAAATGCTGCCATGACGGTAATAGTGCATTGTGCAGAGACATGCCTTGCTATTGGAACAGCCGCTGGGGTTGTCAGTGGCACTGGAGCAGCTCCAGTAGTACAGCAGTAAGCAGGCATGGGCTATTTGCCTCTACACTGAAATCACTGCATGCAGACACAGGAGTTGCAAAAACCGTGCAGTCGTGTCAGAAAACTAAAACAAGTCAATATATCAGTGTTTCTATTTGCTGAAGAATAAATCATAATAAAGGTTAATCTGTGATGCCTTGCCCTGTCCATCTATCGTATAGAGAAAGCCTGCTACACAGTCAGAAAGAGAGCCTGATTTCAACAGGAATCTTGCCTTGTTTATCAGCCCACATTCAGATAATGGAGCTACGTACGCAAACAAATGCTTTTCGTTTTCAAAACCACAACATTACAAATATAAAAACTGTAGCCATATTTGAACATGCCCAATAATACAAATCTCAAACAGAGTCCTTAGCACATACCTAATATCAGACCAATGATGTATCAAACCCCAAGTCTCCCCTGGTGCGCCATGCAGTGGCCTGAAACCTAGTCTTCTTTGTGTTCCCTCAACTTTATAGTTTCTAGGCCAAAAAAAAAAAAGAGCAATGCAACAACCAATTAGTGAGTTATATTCATGAAGTGGGGCTTTCTGTAGTGGCACTGAAGTGCTTACATGCCCTATAATGGGTTACATAAGAACATAAGAAAGTTTACAAATGAGAGGAGGCCATTCAGCCCATCTTGCTCGTTTGGTTGTTAGTAGCTATTGATCCCAGAATCTCATCAAGCAGCTTCTTGAAGGATCCCAGGGTGTCAGCTTCAACAACATTACTGGGGAGTTGGTTCCAGACCCTCACAATGCTCTATGTAAAAAAGTGCCTCCTATTTTCTGTTCTGAATGCCCCTTTATCTAATCTCCATTTGTGACCCCTGGTCCTTGTTTCTTTTTTCAGGTAAAAAAAGTCCCCCGGGGCCGACATTGTCTATACCTTTTAGGATTTTGAATGCTTGAATCAGATCACCGCGTTGTCTTCTTTGTTCAAGACTGAACAGATTCAATTCTTTTAGCCTGTCTGCATACGACATGCCTTTTAAACCCGGGATAATTCTGGTTGTTCTTTGCACTCTTTCAACAGCAGCAATATCCTTTTTGTAACGAGGTGACCAGAACTGAACACAATATTCATGGTGAGGTCTTACTAATGCATTGTAAAGTTTTAACATTACTTCCCTTGATTTAAATTCAACACTTCTCACAATATATCCGAGCATCTTGTTGGCCTTTTTTATAGCTTCCCCACATTGTCTAGATGAAGGCATTTCTGAGTCAACATAAACTCCTAGGTCTTTTTCATAGATTCCTTCCCCAATTTCAGTATCTCCCATATGATATTTATAATGCATATTTTTATTGCCTGTGTGCAGTACTTTACACTTTTCTCTATTAAATGTCATTTGCCATGTGTCTGCCCAGTTCTGAATGCTGTCTAGATCATTTTGAATTACCTTTGCTGCTGCAACAGTGTTTGCCACTCCTCCTATTTTTGTGTCCTCTGCAAATTGAACAAGTTTGCTTACTATACCAGAATCTAAATCATTAATGTAGATTAGGAATAGCAGAGGACCTAATACTGATCCCTGTGGTACACCACTGGTTACCTCGCTCCATTTTGAGGTTTCTCCTCTAATCAGTACTTTCTGTTTTCTACATGTTAACCACTCCCTAATCCATGTGCATGCATTTCCTTAAATCCCTACTGTGTTCAGTTTTAGAATTAATCTTTTTTGCAGGACTTAGTCAAAAGCTTTCTGGAAATCTAAATAAACCATGTCGTATGCTTTGCAGTTATCCATTGTCGATGTTGCATCCTCAAAAAAAATCAAGCAGGTTAGTTAGACATGATCTCCCTTTCCTAAAACCATGCTGACTGTCTCCCAGGATATTGTTACCCTATAGGTAATTTTCCATTTTGGATCTTATTATAGTTTCCATAAGTTTACATATAATAGAAGTCAGGCTTATTGGTCTGTAGTTACCTGGTTCGGTTTTGTCTCCCTTTTTGTGGATCAGTATTACGTTTGCAATTTTCCAGTCTGTCGGTACAACCCCTGTGTCAAGAGACTGTTGCATGATCTTGGTTCTTATGGAGCCATGTGGGTCGCAGACTCACTGCTGTTATTGCATGCAAGGGATTTGCGACTAAATACTAGCTTTTATACTTCTTATATTTGCTTTAAGTTGAATTGTCCCAATACTTATGCTCACATAAAATGGGTGGATGGAACTCTAAAAGTGCTTTTATTCTTAGTTGGTAAAACATGTATGTCTTGAAACCACCAGAAATAAAAGGTGACATTCTGTACTTTTGCCTCATATTAATCTTTTACTCGTATTTTCATATTGCTTGAGTGTACAGCAAAAATAGCAATTTTGACTTCACTGTTCCAATACTTATGGAGGGCACTGTATTTACTAAGTAACTGTGATGTACAAACACAGTAATTAGAGACACTGAATGGAAAGGGTTACCCAATTGTGAATCTGTTTTAATTACACACCCAACTACTAATTGGATAGCACTTTAGATAACACGGCTAACCATATAATTACATTGTAATAATTGTCTAATTACCAAAGATCCCTGTCATACAGTAACTACTGAGAACAACACCTTGATACCTGATGCAACTACATGCTAACGTGGTACAAGCCATTTTCATGTAATTACCATGAAAGAGCAGAAACCTTTGGTAGTTACACAATTGTTAACGTGTTATTACATGGTTATGTATAACCTGTAATATTAAGTGCTACTGTTTTAATAAATATAATACAATACAATACAATACACATTTCTACAGCATCTTTCATCACAAGGATCCCAAAGCGCTTCACACACACATGTAAAAAAGCCCAGATAAACCATTAGATTAAAAACAAGCTAAATTTAATAAAACAGAAATGTGGTTTCAATTGTAAAATTACAAAAACAAAGATAAAAAGCTTGTTTGTAAAATAGAAAAATTAAGAGTCTAAACAAACTTCCAGAGCTGTGTAATTAAGATCCATTGCTGTTTAAATCTATAACACACGAAAGTGTTAACTTTATAACACAGAGCCCACAACCTGATTTCAGTGATACATTATAATGCAAATGATTTCTTGATAGTGGTAGTTCTGTAGCGGTCTTTCTGTTTTCAATTGTTTTTAAGTTGAACACAGTTTTACAGAAGCGCTGAAGTGACTTGCCTTGGGGCTGGACTATAAAATCAATAATTAATCTGAGTTGGAAATAAAACCTCATAGCTTCAAGAAATGTTTTTATGCACAGACAGGTGTACAGATTTAATTACATGCAGGGATGGTTAGCAGAGGCATACAGGATTGACAATGAGGTAATTAAACAAACATTGTTAGAAACTGGATAGTTATTTTGTCACTAACTTAACCAAAACAAACAGTTATGAATTATTCGAAAATGAAAAGAATCACGAGAATGTACTGTGGAAAAAAAATCTTGTTCCACCTTGGTTGTTGCTGCACACTGAAATGAAATCTGAAATCCCATTTCAAAAGTTTCAAAACAAATCGACTTGCACTATATACTCATACATATCCAGAAGGTAGCTGTGGTATTTGCTAACACCTGTGTTCATACAAAGAGGTACAGGTGGATATCAAGAATATATTAATACAATCTGTCTACATAGCCTAGGTTTGTAACAACTGTATGGGAGCTAGCACTTCCAGAAATCAAGGTTGTGTTTTGTGAGGCTGTACCCTGTAGGGTTCGAAGTACGAATGCTTGACTGAAACCCAGAGATATCTTGCAAAATTCCAGAAGGAAGTTGCGTGTATGATCTCTCCCTTGCCACCCACATTATCCTAGCATGTATCAACAGCATCCTCGAATGTTTAGAATACTTCTTCATCTTTACAGCTGGGCAAGGCCCTAGTTTAGTTTGCCTGTTGAAAGTTGCGCTTCTGGCAACTGTATGCATCATTGCAGTTGCTGTGCTTGCTGATTACATTGCATGTTAAGACTTTTAAAGAACATTGTATGGAGCAGTGGTCCTCTAAATATAATGAATAAAGGCTTTTTATTCCCAGTCATGTCACATAGATTTCCAGAAAGCTTTTTACAAAGTCCCGCATAAAAGATTAATTCTCAAACTGAACGCAGTAGGGATTCAAGGAAATGCATGCACATGGACTAGGGAGTGGTTAACATCTAGAAAACAGAAAGTATTGATTACAGGAGAAACCTCAAAATGTAGTGAGGTAACCAGTGGAGTACCACAGGGATCAGTATTAGGTCCTCTGCTATTCCTAATCTACATTAAAGATGCTCGGATATATTGTGAAAAGTGTTGAATTTAAATCAAGGGAAGTAATGTAAAAACTTTACAATGCATTAGTAAGACCTCATTTAGAATACTGTGTTCAGTTCTGGTCACCTTGTTACAAAAAGGATATTGCTGCTCTAGAAAGAGTGCAAAGAAGAGCGACCAAAATTATCCCGGGTTTAAAAGGCATGTCGTATGCAGACAGGCTAAAATAATTGAATCTATTCAGTCTTGAACAAAGAAGACTACGCAGTGATCTGTTTCAAGCATTCAAAATTCTAAAAGTTATTGACGATGTCGACCCAGGGGACTTTTTTGACCTGAAAAAAGAAACAAGGACCAGGGGTCACAAATGGAGATTAGATAAAGGGGCATTCAGAACAGAAAATAGGAGGCACTTTATTTACACAGAGAATTGTGAGGGTCTGGAACCAACTCCCCAGTAATGTTGTTGAAGCTGACACCTTGGGATCCTTCAAGAAGCTGCATGATGAGATTCTGGGATCAATAAGCTACTAACAATCAAACGAGCAAGATGGGCTGAATGGCCTCCTCTCGTTTGTAAACTTTCTTATGTTCTTATGTTCTTACAATGCAGTACATGTTGGGTTACTGTCATGATGTAAGAATTCACCTTTTATAATAAATTGTAGGATTGAATGTCCCCTTTAGTCTATTATTCAAAGTCTGTATTGTTAATATTAAAAAATGCCAGGTACACACCTGTACATACCATACACTTGAGTTTGGCTTAGCTCCGGTTTGGGTGCTTCAACTACTTTTGGTTCATGATTTGGTTTAGATCTGTTTTTGTTTGCTGTGGAACTTGATGCTAGGTATGTGGTTGATCTGTTTATATAGAATGTTTCGTGGTTTCAACGTTTAGCATGCTTTGCCATTTATAGACACTCTCAAGAGTGCAATCACGCTAATAAGTTCCAATGGGGATGGAACTTATAATGTTATTATGTGATAACTGCTGGTAAAATAAATGTGTTATTACATGAAAATGGCTTGCAGGAGGTACTTTCCATGCTGCTGTGTAAGATCAGACACCATGTTAATTGCCCAGTTATTATAATGTAATAAATACCAAAGCCCTGTCAGTGAATACATTTTACAAAAAAGCATATTTCATGCTCTATTACATAATTCACATTGATATATATTCAGTAGCTCTGCTATTATGGAACCCATATTGATCTTTCTGCTGTGTGTTTGTGAAATTTTAATAATCAAATGTTTAATAGGTAAACAGTATTTATTATAACAAACAAAACGTATTAGGCAGTATATGCCTAATTTATTATCCAACATTACAAAATGGGTTTCATTTTTTATTTTTTTTTTTTTTTTAGAATTATACATGTCTTTGCCTGAAGTAAGTAATAAAATATGTTACTGGAAATTGTAACGCCCAGAAATGACTAAATAGAAATGCAACTCATATTCTCCAAATCGTATAAATTGAAAAATGAAAAATAATAATAAAGAGACCTATTTCCACAATTGCTTTCTTGGAACAACTATTCCCTGAAACAGTACGTTGTGTATAAATGTGCTAGAATAATCAACACTAACAGAGCATTCTGTGTGTTCACAGCCAGGATGACATTCAGGAAACAGTTAGCCTCTTTAAAATATCACATCATAAGCAGTGCCCTGTTAGCTGCAGCCAAGGTACAATTTGCATGGTTAAACTATTAGGAACAGAGCCCTTGGCCAGCAGATGGATGGACCTGTTTATACAGCATGCCTGCTGAGGCCTTTCAGCAAAGACGCCAAAAGCAACTTAGTGTCTGCCCAAGAGGAGGCATTTGAAATACTAAAGAGACAAGCGATTCACTGTTTCTGTGTCACTAATATATATATATATATATATATATATATATATATATATATATATATATATATATATATTTTTTATATCAAAACATGTATAAATTGTTAGTCTTGGAACATGAGCAGAATTTTAAACAAAAATGCCTTGTCCTATCATTGAGGTAAGGATGTGGGGAGTCTTGGCCTGCACACTAGTACACTCTGCTGTTAGTGTTGCCAAGCCCACGCACATGCATTGTCATAACCTTTAGAGTGATACAATCTTATTTGAAATCTGAATAATAAATATTCAATTTTTCTTTAACAGGTTATGCCTTTATTCAGGACTTTATGGATCTTTGTCGACCGGGGCTCTGTCGAAATGCAACTTGGGTAAAGTTCAATATATCAACGTGTACCCTGGTTTAGACGAAGCTATCGTCTGATACCTCAGCATGTTACAAATTTACCCTGCTTTTCAAATTCTGTGAGAAATAGCAATAGCTGCAAACCACTCATTTCTGCTCAGACATGACGTGCACATCACAGCTCCCAACATGGCCCCCGCCTGACACTTTTTTTCTTGCCAGTTTTATTCAGAACCTTTCATTACCTTCAGGAAATCTGCATTCATGCTTAAAAATAGGGCACTCAATGATTTGAATTACAAACATGGGATTTCTTTAGTTAGAAACAATTGTAAACTGTGGAAAATGATGACCAATGCATAATAAATGTATTATAAACTGTAAACTTCTAGAATGATCTGAAAATGTACTGCAGTAAACCTTCATAAGGGTGATTTAACAAAATGCAGCAAAACTTGTTTGGTTTAATTACATAATCCACATCCGAACACACCACTGCCTTAACAAATAACATGAACCGCTACAGAGGCCACCTAAACTGGTGTTATCACCCCTTACCCTTCCAGTAATTATACATGATTCCACTTTCTGCTGTCATGTTGCACAGACCAACTGCCTGCTAATCACATGCTTCCAGTAATTATATATGATTCCACATTCTGCTGTCATGTTGCACAGACCAACTGCCTGCTAATCACATGCTTGCAGTCCTGTGTGGCTTTCTAATGTTTTTTTTTTTTGAGGTATTATTATAACCCTTCAACTCTGTTCACTCCATTGGCTTTTATATTTTAACAAGTCAGTTAAAGCCAACAAATTAAACAAACACCTCAGTAGAAGATCAACCAGAATTGGAACCATTCAGAAACATACAAGAATCCTACAAAGGTATGGGCTGATTCTAAAACAGACACACCTGTGCAGACAGCATTGGTAAACCTCACAACTCTCAACTACACTGGACTCTATGGCACCTAGTTGTACCAGCACTTGCATCAGCTTGTACTTGAACTGAACTGCTCCATACCTTGCTGTATTCTACATACTGCAATTAATTATAATGACTTCCTGTGTATTTGATTTTACTCTTACAGGTATCCGTATTCATGTTTTTTGTAATTGCTCTTATTTGAAATCGTTCTCACCCATTTATCATACTTACTACGTGCTCTTACTGGACTTTTCTCGTATAAGCAAATATTTGTACTATAAGTTAACTGCTCTCAGTCGAACTTGCTCTTACATGTAATTATTTGCTGTGTTCTTTATTATTTGAATTTGATATTTTGCTAATGATTGTATTGTACTTTACAACTGCTCTTATCTGTAATGTGATATTTTGTAATGTGATACTTTACAATGTGATATTTTGTAACAATTGTAAATCTCCCTGGATAAAGGCGTCTGCTAAGAAATAGATGATAATAATAATAATAATAATAATAATAAATAAGGAAAATGTATCGATTAAATTCTTGTGTTTGTATATACTGTAATATGATTAGGGCTAAAAAAATGTGGTGCCCAAAAATACCGTACTCGATCACAACTCGGGTTCATCACTGCAACATCACAAAACCAGTGTGCAGCAAGGTTCAGAAGCTTTGCAGCCTAATGCTGTCATTAATACACTGCATAGCTGATTAGCTGCATTAAACTGTGTTTGACTGACTGGGCAGAAGTAAACAATGCTAACTGCACACAAGTTGGATGTCAATCATATTTTAAAACCTGTTTTATCAGCACAACGTTCCAATAAGACACTGACAGTACAGACAGGGGCTCATGCCTCAACTTCTGTTGAATCACAAAGACAAGACCTGTAGGGATTCTGACTGATTTACTAATAACATAAATCCCAATAAAAAGCCTCTGAGGTACCTCGAAATGGAGCACTGTGACAAAAAGGCAGCTCTTAACATGTTACTGGCATCCAACATCTGTGGTGACTTAAAGGTGGATGATTTCTTATTATATTCTGAGCAATCGTCACAAATAAAATAACATTAAAAATTTACCAAAAGCATAAAGCCCTAATTAGTATTGGGTGTTTACATGTTTGAATAAAGGCTTTAATGTAAAACATCTCTGGAATGATGATAGGGACGTCATGGAGCAGGTAAAAAACGCAGCAGAACTTTTGGCCTTTTTGAAAAGAGTTTGTTTTTTTTTTTTTGTTTTGGCCTGTTGGTCAAGATTCTATTTTTTTTTTTTTTTTTTTTAAGAGACAGAAAGTGGATTTGATTTTTTTTTTATTTATTCCTGACAGTGTGTATTTTGGGAGAGTATATTACAGACATATCGATTCCAAAATTCTGTTAAATATGTTTTTTTTTTTTTTTTTTTTAAGAATTTGAATTATTGCTCAGTTTGTTTAAAGCAAGTGGATTCATACATATCTTTCAGTTTGTATCCAAGTCATTTATTCCTGACAGTGTCTGGTATTTAATTATACACTATTGGTATAGTTTTTTTTGATTTTAGGTTTAACGGTGCCAATAAAAAAAAAAATGCTTTAACCCTTTCGCTCCCCATGAATTACAGCTTTTAAAATCTCTCTATGGGTCTGTGTATCTATACGATCCTAATTCCATAAATATGAGGCAAACTGTTAAATATGTTTTGGTATGTTAAGTTGTTTATTTTTATACAAGGGGCAGCAAACACTTTTGACTGAGAGCATGTCATGTTACACAGTTGAAAAATGTACTGTGTATAAAATAACAAGCTCCTTCTGGATCTATGATGGCAAGTAACCATCCCAGAATGAATTCAAAATGAGCTCTACAGGGCTTTACAATAAAACAAAACGCTGTTAAAAAATTTAAATCAAGGGGAAGTAAATGTTAAAAAACTTTAAATACAAATGACAAAAATGCAAAGAACAAAAAAAAAAACAAGCACAGTAAGCAAAAAAAAAACCTCACCTAGAATATTGTGTTCAGTTCTGGTCACCAAAATTAATTTACAAAAGGATATTGCTAAAAGATTAATTCTCAAACTCTAGAAAAAGTGCAAGTGGTTAAATGAGAAAACAGAAATTATAGAGGGTTCAAAAAAGGCATACCACAGGGGATGCAGACAGGCTAAATCTACATTAATGATTTAATCTATTCTTCTTGAACAAAGAAGAGGTCATTCAAAATGATCTAGCAGCATTCAGAACTGGGCAGACACAAAATGAAATCTGATTCAAACATTCAAAATCTAAAAGGTATAGACAATGACAAGGATATTGCTCGACCCAGGGACTTCTTTGACCTGAAAAAAGAAACAAGGACCAGGGGTCACACATGGAGATTAGATAAAGGGGCATTCAGAACAGAAAATAGGAGGCACAGAATTATCGGGTTTTTTACACAGAGAATTGTGAGGGTCTGGAACCAACTCCCCATCTGATTAATGTTGTTGAAGACAATGACACCCTGGGATCCTTCTGAAAAAAGAAGCTGCTTGATGAGATTCTGGGATCAATGGTCTGGATAAACAACCAAACGAGCAAGATGGGCTGAATGGCCTCCTCTCGTTTGTAAACTTTCTTATTTTCTTTTGTTCTTATAATACTAGCTTTACAGAGAACGTTCAATGAATTAGCAACGCTATAAAGCGCACGCTCATATTATTTATACTTTTGATATTACAATTATAAAATGTAAGAGCCCATTTACAATTACAGTAAAAAAATAATAATAATCTTACCTTGCGCTGTCACTGAATCTCCTTTTGGCTTTTGGTGCTGTGCTCTTGTGACATGACCCTGCTCTTGCTGCAGCTGCGGCACAGCGCCCCCCTCTCTCTCCGGTGCTTCTTCATTGAAGAAAAGTTAGATTCCCAGCCAAATAAAGCTTATCCAACTCATCTTCTTCTTATGGGTTTAATCCACCAGTTTCTTCACAGAAAATGTCTAAAACATCTAAAACATCTTTCTACAAAAATATGTCTTGCAGAATCACGCCTTCATTTAGCTACCATCTCAAACTCGTGTTCCACTCACCCGTCTAGCTTTCTGTCTATTTCTTTTTTTTTTTAAATTTCAAGAAAACATCCATGCATTATCTGTAACCGCTTAACCTATAGAGGGTCGCAGTGAGGCAGAGGGTAACCCGGGAGACATAGGGGCGCAAGGTGGGACTACACCCTGGATGGGATGCCAGTCCATCACAGGGCAACTAAGGGCCAATCCACAAGTCATCATGTCTTTGGACTGTGGGAGGAAACCAGAGTACCTGGAGAAAACCCACGTGAACACGGGGAGAACATGCAAACTCCACACAGACAGACCCCTGAGGCTGGAATCAAACCCAGGACCCTGAAGCGCTAACCACCACGCCACCATGAAGAAAACATAATAAACATATGTACAATTACAGGCAGATAGAGACAACGTTACAAGCTAAATTATAATATATATATATATATGAAATAGTAATAATACAAAAGAAGAGAAAAGAGAAATCGACAAAAAAATCTAGGGGTTTCAATTAAAAATCTTATAATATTTTATTGTAATCAGACTTTTACAGTTTTTTGTTTGTTTTAAAGAAACTAAATAATATTTAAGTTCTTCTAAGAAAACTCTTTTGGGAATAGAATTTGAAAATTTAGTTTTGTGTGTATTTGGCAAGCAATAAAACGAGATTTACAATGAATTCAAGACCCTTGTTAGAATTATTTTCATAAAAGCAAATGATCTCTTTAGCTGTTAAGGTAATGTGAAGACCTGTTCCATCATAGATATGCTTACAAAGATCATTCCAAAAAGAAATCGAAAAGGCACGAGAGTAAAAAAGATGTAAGAGTGCTTCCGAGCCATTATTACAAAATGTGCAGGTCTGGTTTATATCAGAGAATCTGGCAATGTAAGAGTTAGATGGACATATTTTATGTAAAATTTTAAAGTGTGTTTCTCTTACCTCATTTGGGATACAAAATGTATATGGAATCATCCAGGATTTTTTCCAGTCTATATTGTTAATCAGATCATTTTACAAATATTGCCCCCTAGGAATAATTCTATTTTTTCTTTTTAAAATTATATCTAAATAAGTTTGTTATTACATCTCTTATCATTGACATGGATAGCACATATGAAGAATTCTAAGGCCAATTTTTCCCCATAATTTAGATGACTTTTCATTAGATGAATTAACCCTGAGCAGAGAGCATGAGTTATGGATATTAATTCTTTATGAGGGTGTAACAGGGCGAGGAGCCCTGTACATGATAGTTTATTTATTTTTAGAATGGGGTCTCCCCCTCCGCCCCTGTGCAGGTTATTGTTTTGTATTTGTTTGTTATGATTTATTTATGTATGTATGTATACATGACGGCGAAGCGCCGCATGTTTTGTTATTGTTTTGTTATTGTTTTGTTTTTATTTAAAATGTGTTCTAGCAGAGGCGAGGTTGGGTACTCGTCCTCTGCCAGGAATAATTAAAAACCTTGTGCAGATTGTGGCCGAGGGGTAATGAGATAATTGATAGTTAACCCTCAGCCACAGTAAATAAAAGCCTGCAGCTCTCTGCATTCAGGGTGGTGGGTATTCAGAGGAGGAACGAGAGCGAGCGAGGAGCGAGAGGAATTTAGAATAGAAAATAATACAGGATCAGTGAAAGCGATTGCCCAGCCTGACCTGTGTTGTTTAGATTTTGTGTTCGTGATTATTGTGTTTAAACTTTTGTTTTGGCTCTGTAAGCAAAGTCTTTTTGTTAAAACCTTTTATTTATTTTTGTTGTTGAAAAATAAATGGCGCGCAGCGTCTTTTTGAACTACAGTACCTGGTATCACCTTCCTTCCTGCTTCTGGCCTGACGTCACCACAACGCCATCCTGTCACAGAGGGATTGGGAAATCATTTAAAACCATAAATTCTTCATATGATAGTAATTTCCCATGATTATCAAACAAGTCGATTACATAATCCATGTGCCAATTATGCCATTTTGGATAAAATAATGATTTATTTCTTACTGTAATATTTTCATTATTCCAAATGAGTTCTTTATGAGGGGAAATGTTGTGTACAAAACAGTCTCCATGCTAAAAGTGATTGTTAGTGAAATTTAGATAATTTTATGGGGAGCTTCATCAGGGAGTAATTACATTTTAACAGAAAATGAAGGCCCCCAAACTTATTAGAGATATAGTTTGTTTTTTCTGTCTCTCTTTAGTTTCATTAAAAAAAATGCTGTATTGGTTACATCCAAATAAAACTGTCCCTGATTGGTTGTTGAAGCCTTTGGAGCTGCCAGCCATTTGGTATGCAACCAATGGTTGTTTAATAAGGTTTAAAATGGGCGTCTAACATCACCATTACATCATCGTTCATATATGAACGATTTCTAGCGGCGCCGTAGCAAAAGGGACGCTGATAAAACACATAGAGATGAATGCACAAGTAGCTGATTGTTTAAACAGGCTTTGCTACCTCTTGCTTCAGAGAAGAAATCATTGAAAATAGTCAGTTTTACACATGAGCAAGGAGAATATTAGTGTACCCCAAATAAAATGAAGCAGAGCAAAATCTTAAAAAGTCTGCCCCATTGTTTGTGTGATTTATTCATATTTCTAATGCACCTGCTTTTTTTTAATAATAAAGGACTCAGAAGCTACCTTTATAAACTTCAAATTACTGAGCAGAGGGTAGTGAAGCTACCTTTATAAACTTCAAATTACTGAGCAGAGGGTAGTTTGTACTAAAGCTGCAACAAATCTGTAATTCATCACATAGCTGTGCAGACGATAATCCCAGAGGAACGTACCGGTATTATTGTTCCATTCTTTCTGTAGCTCACTTGTACATTGTGATCCTAATTTAATAAATCTCTTAGGGAGGTGTTCTGTTTCTGGGTCTCTGGTAATACAATTTCAAAGCAACAACAGGAGTCAGGGGTTCAAGAATAATATATGAGAGTTATATTGTGTAAAAAGAATAAATAAAAAAAAAACATGATTCTTGTTCTAAATTATTGTGTACTTTGAAAATGATTTTTATTGTCAGACACCCTCTACTGTAGACTTCTGTGTGCAAGTGGCCTGAATCAGCTGCATTTTTCCTAGTCACATTGTGTGTTAACACATGCATCTGGTCTAGCAGTATGCATCGGTATTATTGAGAAAAATGCTTTCTCTATCAATGATATAGACAGCCCAAAAGCCAAGGATTCCAACATCCAGATATATGTTGTATGGAAAGGTCCTACATATTTGTATACTTTACCATTAGCTGATCTATAGTTATTATTATTATTATTATTATTATTATTATTATTATTATTATTATTATTATTATTTATTTCTTAGCAGACGCCCTTATCCAGGGCGACTTACAATTGTTACAAGACTGCTTACCTTAATAGTATTAAGGTAAGCAGTTCCATCACTTGTTACAGTGGAAATTTGAGTTCGGCAACATGGGTTTTAACTTCAGCTGCCTATTGTGTGTGCATTAAGAGAATGTAATCCACAGCACTGTGGCTCTGTACACAGAGATGTATAATATGTGATATACACAGTACACAGTGCTATTTGTCCTTCTGGGGAACCTTTGAAAGGCACATATCCATGTAATAGACCACGATGTAATACCTGCAAATACATTCATTCTGAAACAGAGATTAGAAGCATTACATCTTCATTCAACATTCATGAACATTTTACATGTACCTCTAAAGGAATAGTCTACTGCATTATCTGCAAGAAATGCAACAAACTGTATACTAGGGAAACTAAAAGGCGTTTAGCAGACCAGTTTGTAGAACACTTAAGAAGCATTTGCATTAGCACCACTGCATTTCCAGTAGCCCATCACTTCAACAGTGATGATCACACTGCTGAAGACATCACAGTCTGTGTGATCAATCAGTGCTATGGAACAAAAGGAACGAGAGTTTATCTTCAAACTGGGAACTTTGGAACGTCTGGGAATGAACATTCTATTCTAATAATCATGACATCATCCACAGAATTTTTGTATAATTACAATTTTTGAATAACAACAAGTTTACTGCACTGTGTTCATACCGCATGGTTATTAAAGATTTTTTGGCGTAGAGCTATCAGTCTGGTTTGCTGACTGCTGCATTGTGGCAAAGTGGTGAGTGAATACAGGTGCGTGCAGTGCAGAGTGGATACAAAACAGACAGACAATGATTTCCAGGTGCAAGGGTGTTTATTGATTTAATTAACAATGTCCAGAGCCTTATGGCAAACACCTGTAAATAATGCTGATGGAGTGATACAGCGGCGTGTATCACTCGGTATTTGTAAATCCCAGAGTTTGACCCATAACCAAAAGTCCCGTTTTACACACCAACACTAAACACAAAACACAAACACAGTTCCTAGTGATAGTGAATAACTGCAAGTGGTGTATTACAGTTCTCCATGAAATGCAGGGGTGAAAGTGATGTCCGGGTTTATGCTGGCTTTCGCTACAGCTCTGGATTGTGCTGCTGGTAGTCTGTTAAAATAAAAGAAAACAGTTAACAAACACAAGACAAAACTCACGGTTCACGATCCTGCAACACAGACTCCTTGTAGGTTTAAAAGACTAACCATTTACCAAGGACCAGATCACGTATGCTATGTCCCCTATTTATACCCTCGCTCATGACCCCTAGGTTAACGAGCACATCCGCTCCTCCAATGCTCGGATGCCATGCCGTTTCCCGTCCGAGTCATTGAGTTTGGGTACCGCAGCTCTGCCCCCTTCCTAAATGACCGACTTCCACCTACCTTAAGGAATCAATTGTCACGCCATTTAGTTAAGGGTACTCTGTTCCTTTTATACAATGCCCTCACAGGTCGGAAGGGAGAATCATTCGATCTCTGTCACATGCTGTCACACGGCTGGCTGAGTGATTACGTCACAGAATTGGGTGTTCAGCCATTTTCTCTTGATGTGAGGAGTGGGGATGAAAGACTCTTCTTTTGAAAGGGAGCGGGACTGAGTGATGTGAATTGTTTTGTTAGCACCATTTACAGTACTTATGATAACACATGACATACCTTCTGTATATCACGTAATAACAACAACAATAACACTAATAATATGAATTACCAGTCGTGTGTGTGTTAATATATTCTTCTGCATGCATTATTCCATTATTGTATTTAGATGCCATTCAGAACCCAGGCATGTATTAAGTAGCATAAACAACTGAACGCATTCAAATGTCACATAAACCATTCTCTTCAGTCTTACAGTGTTCTGGTTTATTTAACACCTTTAACACTGTCTGTTGTTTATCTCTTACACAAGGCATATAGAGCTACGTTTCTTTCTTAGATCATTAGCTGTACACTTGGTGCTTCATTTATCATGTTGTAAAACAAAGCTGGATGAATAGCTTTGCAACTTCAATTCTCCATTATGCATCATACCAAGTCTTTAGATTTCCATTAACAGCAGCATAAGCTATTTCTCTCACATCATGACTGAACAGGAATCGTATGGTGCTAAACCGACATACAAGCAAACATATATCTTCATTTAAAAACGTGATATCTGGTACTACACTAGGTTAAAGCAAACTCTGTTCGCAAGCCATGCTCTTAGACTGTCTTGCACTTCCTGGGTCATTTCACATGGAGAGTGAAATGGTCCCCACCTCTTCACTGGCTTATTTCCTGTCACCAGCCAACAGCTGCATCCCCTATTGAGTGACATGCTTTCAGTCAGTAACATGCTGTGACCGAGAAGATGCTATTGAAATGCCAGAGTGATTGCAAGTGCAAAGAGCTAGCCCAAGAATAAGATCTCTCTTTGCAAACCAGGCTTCTCTCGATTGAATTGTTGGTCCAGATGTTAACTAGACTAAATGTTTCTTCACCCCTGCTGCAACCTGGCTCATGGTGTGTCTCAATCAACAGAAACATGTCTAAACAGAATAATCCTGGGGTGGGTCGTGGTTTTACAGTACGCGAGGCTGGGACACGGGTAGGAGTGTCAGTGTGAAAGGGACTGTATACACACAGCTGAGAGTGAAAAATGGATGCCTGTGTATCTACAGAGAATAAAACGAGGAGATTTCTTTATTTATTTTTTGGTGTTACAGATTGTAAGGAAGCCTTGTCAGGTTTGGAACTGGTCAAAACAACCTATTTATTTATTGCACCTACACTTCACAGATAATAATTCTTATAACCGTGCTATACATCCGTACCTGAAACTGGGGAAGATACTCTATATGACATGACTGAAAATTTGCGATGCAAGTTTTCTGATGTATATATGCTAGATAAAGACGTTAGCATTGGCGGTGTTTACATGCACATCATGACAGCTTTCCTCACAACGTGTTTGCTGTACTTTTCAGGACCTGCATTGCTATGCAGCTCTGATTTAAGAAAAAAAAAAAGCGGCCATACCAATGCAGATTGCTCAATTCATAGTCATTTAGGGGAGGGGATATTTAAATGCCTGTGTCTTCTTACTAAGTAGAAAAAGAACAACTCTGAATATCATGAGGAGAGTTTCATGGGTTGCCATGAAGATAAAAACATTTATGAAGAGAAATGAATTCACGTGTTGTCCCACACATTCTGAATTACGCTGCACATTAGCTACTTGTTTGTCTGGTTACCTTTCCAACACACACACACACACAATTATATAAAATATAATTTCTACTAAGTACAAGTTTTACTGCTTAGAATTTATATTTAAGAACATAAGAACATAAGGAAGTTTACAAACGAGAGGAGGCCATTCAGCCCATCTTGCTCGTTTGGTTGTTAGTAGCTTATTGATCCCAGAATCTCATCAACCAGCTTCTTGAAGGATCCCAGGGTGTCAGCTTCAACAACACTACTGGGGAGTTGGTTCCAGACCCTCACAATTCTCTGTGTAAAAAAGTGCCTCCTATTTTCTGTTCTGAATGCCCCTTTATCTAATCTCCATGTGTGACCCCTGGTCCTTGTTTCTTTTTTCAGGTCAAAGAGGTTCCCTGGGTCGACATTGTCTATACCTTTTAGGATTTTGAATGTTTGAATCAGATCGCTGCGTAGTCTTCTTTGTTCAAGACTGAATAGATTCAATTCTTTTTTAGCCTGTCTGCATTCGACATGCCTTTTAAACCGGGATAATTCTGGTTGCTCTTCTTTGCACTCTTTCTAGAGCAGCAATATCCTTTTTGTAACAAGGTGACCAGAACTGAATACAATATTCTAGGTGAGGTCTTACTAATGCATTGTAAAGTTTTAACATTACTTCCCTTGATTTAATTCAACACTTCTCACAATATATCCCGAGCATCTTGTTGGCCTTTTTTATAGCTTCCCCACATTATCCAGATGAAGACATTTCTGACTCAACATAAACTCCTAGGTCTTTTTCATAGTTCCCTTCTTCAATTTCAGTATCTCCCATATGATATTTATAATGCACATTTTTATTGTCTGCGTGCAGTACCTTACACTTTTCTCTATTAAATGTCATTTGCTATGTGTCTGCCCAGTTCTGAATGCTGTCTAGATCATTTTGAATGACCTTTGCTGCTGCAACAGTGTTTGCCACTCCTCCTATTTTTGTGTCGTCTGCAAATTTAACAAGTTTGCTTACTATACCAGAATCTAAATCATTAATGTAGATTAGGAATAGCAGAGGACCTAATACTGATCCCTGTGGTACACCACTGGTTACCTCGCTCCATTTTGAGGTTTCTCCTCTAATCAGTACTTTCTGTTTTCTACATGTTAACCACTCCCTAATCCATGTGTATGCATTTCCTTGAATCCCTACTGAGTTCAGTTTGAGAATTAATCTTTTATGCGGAACTTTGTCAAAAGCTTTCTGGAAATCTAAATAAACCATGTCGTATGCTTTCCAATTATCCATTGTCAATGCTGCATCCTCAGAAAAGTCAAGCAGGTTAGTTAGACACGATCTCCCTTTCCTAAAACCATGCCGACTGTCTCCCAGGATATTGTTACCATATAGGTAATTTTCCATTTTGGATCTTATTATAGTTTCCATAAGTTTACATATAATAGAAGTCAGGCTTATTGGTCTGTAGTTACCTGATTCGGTTTTGTCTCCCTTTTTGTGGATCGATATTACGTTTGCAATTTTCCAGTCTGTCGGTACAACCCCTGTGTCAAGAGACTGTTGCATGATCTTGGTTAGCGGTTTGTAAATAACTTCTTTCATTTATTTGAGTACTATTGGGAGGATTTCATCCGGCCCACGGGATTTGTTTATTTTAAGAGCTCCTAGTCCCTTTAACACTTCTTCCTCTGTTATGCTAAAGTTATTTAAAACTGGATAGGAACAGGTCGACATGTGGGGCATGTTGTCCGTGTCCTCCTTTGTAAAAACCTGTGAAAAGTAATCATTTAATATATTTGCTATTTTTTTTTCTTCATCTATGATTTTGCCATTTGTGTCTCTTAGACATTTAACCTCCTCTTTGAATGTTCTCTTGCTGTTATAATATTGGAAAAACATTTTGGAATTGGTTTTAGCCCCTTAGCAATATTGATTTCTATCTCTCTCTTGGCCTTTCTAAGTTCCTTTTGACTTGTGTTTGCAGTTCAAGTACTCTTTCTGTGTACTTTGTTTTGGTCCCTTTTAAACGCTCTGTAAAGTGCCTTTTTTTGCTGAATATTTTTTTTTAATTGATCTATTAAACCATTTGGGCCATTTTGTTTTAGATTTAGATTTGTCTACTTTTGGGATGTAATTGTTTTGCGCCTCTAGTACTACATTTTTAAAAAACAGCCATCCTTTTTCTGTGGATGTCTTTTCTATTTTACTCCAATCTACTTCTGTTAGTCTCTGTTTCATACCTTCATAGTTTGCTTTTCTAAAATTGTAAACCTTAGCTTTAGTCATTACTTTTGGGGTTTTACAAAATACTTCAAATGAGACCATGTTGTGGTCTGAGTTTGCCAATGGCTCTCTGACCTCTGTTTTAGTTATTCTGTCTTCGTTATTTGAAAAGACTAAATCAAGGCATGCCTCCCCTCCAGTCAGTGCCTTGACAAATTGTGTTAGGAAGCAGTCATTTGTCATTGCCACCATTTCAATTTTGTCCGTCATGCTCCCCACCGGGTTTTCCCATTTTATACAGGGGAAGTTGAAATCCCCCATTAGTATGGCTTCTCCTTTTCTACACGCATTTCTAATGTCATTGTATAACAGATTATTTTGCTCAGCGTCTGAATTTGGCGGTCTATAGCATGCTCCTATTATTATGCCCTTTGAATTTTTGTCCATTATTCTGACCCATATTGATTCTGCATTGTTTTCTTTGTCCTGATTTAACACCTGGGCTTCAAGACTATTTCTTATGTATAGCGCTACCCCTCCGCCTCTTCTGTCCTGCCTGTCTTTCCTATACAGCGTGTACCCACTAATATTATATTCGTCCCCATCACTCTCAGACAACCAAGTACTGTACTTGTCCATGACTTTTGTGTGTGTGTGTGTGTGTGTGTGTCTGTCTGTGTGTGTGTGTGTGTGTGTTTGTGGAACATCTAAAAGTTAAATTTCATTAACACTAGAACCGCCTTTTACAATACATGTTTTTATTTTGAATATAATCTACAATATTCTATTTTTCTAAAATATACAAGCCTGTTGTTATCTCTACTGGACCTGGCAGCCATCAATTCCTTCATTTTGTACAAGGAATGCACCAGGGAAAATATCAGTAGGAAAGATTATCTTGAGGCTAGCCACAGCGCTTCAGCAGAAACATTTCGATCAGAAAACTGCAAAGCTGCAGGCTGCAGCAGCTCAACCTGGATTCTGTGCTGCGAGTGGCACACACCTAAGAGAAATCATATGTTACTTTCATTTTAGATTAAAAACTTCATAAACCTGTTTACACACTAGTTTCTTTTGAAATGTTTATTTTATTATGGTTTTTCATTTTTTGAAGTAGTGCTTTGTCGTGGTAAGTTAGAAAATAAATCCTTTTATGTTTAATTGTTCATTTAAATACGGCGTTTCGGTTGTGCAGATGTTTGATATGATGTGCTTGAATAAAACTTTTGAGTTGTATCCGATAGTTTGTCTTTCATTTTAATATTGGTGATGTTTAAAATGTACCGTGATCATGACTGTCGTCAGCGGTTGTAGGTATGAGTATAACCGTGGTGGTTCTAGTGTTGAAGTAGTCCATAAATGTACATTTTGTGTGTGTGTGTGTGTGTGTGTGTTTGTGTGTGTGTGTTGTGACGGGTCGACTGTGTCTGGCCAGCGGTCAGATTCTGTGTTGGCTAGACAGCAAGACAGCCCACACACATATACACAGAAAAGAACAAACACTCGCAATTTAAAGTAGCTACGAAAATGAAGGTGATCAGCTTACCTTATTAGTAGTTGTTCACATCATATCACCCTGTTGTTTTTGGTTAGTGCTATATATATATATGTTTCCAAGTGTTTTAAACTATACACAAAATAAGTTCCTTTCTTTTTACAAAACAAAACCAACTCGTTTCTTTAAAACCCACTGAAACCAAAACTGACATCAAATAAACACGAAACCAGCTAAAAAGAAGATAACTTTGCTGAGAATCCTTTTATCTTGTTTTGTTTGGTTTTCAGGTCCCGAGAATGGTTTGCTTTTGTTTTCCTTTTGAATTTTCCCTCAATTCCTTTTTAGCAGTGGTTGGCCTGCCATAAACACACCCTGTGTTCCTTTTTTAAAGGCAGTGTTGCGCACAGGTTCTTAAAAGGACAGGCATACTCTTTGGCCTGTTACAGTGTGTGTGTGTGTTTTGTACGGCCTTTCTGCTGGAGATTACATGATATTAAGTCTGAAGAACTGGATATTGACTGCTGAAACCTCGTGAGCCACAAGCACGATTCCTGCTCTGGTTTACATGGGTTTAACAGCTATTTTTATCATGAGAAAGTGATTGACCCTGCCCTTAAAGTCGCGCTGTCTAAAGGATGTCCTTTTGCTGTTTCACGATGTATTCGTGTGACAACATCACACAGACATGACTGTAGAGTCGATTTTCACATGCATGTAAACCAAGCCATAAGATGGTGGTTTGAAGGGTGGCTGCTTTGAAATCTATCACACAAAAAATAATTTCTAAAAAGTGATATGCCTGCACAAGTATTATAATGTTATAATGCTGCCATTGTAAAAAATTATGTTATTTATACTTATATAATGCTGCCATTGGAAAAAAAAAGATGTTATGTTGTGATCTATATTATAATGCTACAATTGTAAACACATTGTTGTTATTTTGTTATTTAAGTTCTATTGAAATACTGTATTTCCGTTTATCATAATCACAAAAAAAGTGTGTATTTAAAAAAAAAATGAGCAAAAATTGTTTAGAAAATTGTCCAAATTGCTTATTTGAAGGCTAAGGATGAAAAACCTGCAAAAAAAAGAGCATTTTTAACATGGAAATTGCCAAATTAAATGGTAAACTGGGTGGTTATACTACCATACTCCTATCAGACTGAGGTTTCATTTTCCAGTTTACACTACCATACTCCTATCAGACTGAGGTTTCATTTTCCAGTTTACACTACCATACTCCTATCAGACTGAGGTTTCATTTTCCAGTTTAAAGCTCATCAGCTGGTGGCACATTTTGATATTTGCTGCTAGACTGAAATAACACAGCTCCAGCAACCACCTGGCAGTGAGGTGATATTTCACTTAGATAGTAACAGAAAATATACACATTCAGCTATTTAAATAATCTTAAAAAACAAGCTTCATATCCTGTTTAAACATGTTTAAACAACTAATACTGGTTCTTTCAAACTTGCATCAATTTTTGTTTTTACAAAACAGTCAGAACTAATTAGTTGTTTTTTTTTCAGCAGGAAGCTTCTAATTAAAAAAAAAAGAAAAATAAAGACATCTCACAAGGCAAGCAAATAGACAATTTGCGAGAAGGTGAAAATGAGGCAATTACAGATTAGCTACAAGGCAGAAATACTGTATTGTGTTTTTAAATACTGTACCTCCCTTCAATTCTAATGATTACTTAATAGAGTACAGTATTGGAAATATATACCCTAAATGTTCAGATATTTAGCTGTCTTGGATATTGCAGTGCTTTATCTGCAGCTTCCACAGGTTTATAAACATGGGGTGCAATCTGTGGATTGGAGTAGAACAGCTGCAATGGCAAGGAGCAGTTCAACCATTCAGATATTTGTATGATGGTTGTGTATTGCTAAAACAATGTTATTCCTCTCTGCTATATTGCCTTTGCACTTCAAAATATGTCTTGTATTTCTTAAAAATTGTTTCACCCTTAGTTCTCTTTGTGGTGTGTATTAATATTACAGGACTTCCAGCTGCTGAGATCTCAGGCAGGAAACCAGGGGTTGTGCACTGCTTTTTAACAAGTAAGCATGCACATTTACCAGCCATCTAGCAGAATGACACTATATAGGCAACCTTTCAGAATTATGGTATATTCTCAGTATTAAGTACTTATCGTCAGCTTAGCTGTCAGGGTGAGTCCTTGGCTAACAATAATTAATAAATAATTACATAAATAAATACATACATGAATAAATTAATTAATACAAATAATGCAAAATTTTGCACAAACCTGCTTTGAGTCTTCCAGATAAGTGACAGTAATGTGACATCAGCAAACATCATGTTCATTTTTGCTCTTACAGTAGTGCAGAGGGTGCAGAGCATGCAGACATCACATGATTTACGGTAAAGTTTCAACAACATTAACGTTTCATTAAAGGCTTCCTGGTTTCTTTAGTGTGCATTTATGGGGCACAACACCTTTGCAGAACACAATGGGGTCGACTCAATTGATCTAAACAGTTGAGGATCTAAATGCTATGGAGCACATAGTATTTAGCCAAGACAGGTTGAACATTGGTAGTAAAACAAAATAAAACACAAAGCTGCCCAATTGCATCGGATTAAAATCCATGGCACCGCACAGAAGGGATTTTGTGGCCTCTCTAACATGGCGCCACGTCATTTTTTTTACAGAAAGCTTTGAAGTTGCTCTTATACAACACACAGGAAGATTCACATTTTAAAAACAATACCATGACATGTAAAAAAAATATATAAAAATGGGCGTTATATCATACCAAAGTATACCAAACACAACTATAGACTATACACGTGTAAACAGCACAAAACCTTTAAGAACATTTTTGTACTTTCTGGCATCGTCATGTATTTTTTATAAAGTATGTTGCTTAATACGCACGTGTCCGGTGGATATGGTACGTCTACAATAAAATTCTTCTTTACATAATGGAGAAAGTAAAATTTAAATGAATAAAATCCTTGAAGTACAGGCTATACCGGTGCAGAACTGTACAAAGGGTTTAAATCATTTGTAATTTCTACCTTGTTTTATTATTATTATTATTATTATTATTATTATTATTATTATTATTATTATTATTATTTATTTCTTAGCAGATGCCCTTATCCAGGGTGACTTACAGTCGTAAACAAATACATTTCAAGAATCACAGGTAGAGTGTTAGATTTTACAGATCCTCTATAAACCAGCGCACAGTATTATCCGGCACAATATTCTGGTCCCAAGCAATGCTGGGCAAGAGGTTTTACTATACGCTATTGGATGCTAAAAATATTGAATTGTCTGCATTTGCACAGCCCATTTCCACAAATCTCACTGGTGATTCAAACACCTATCTCTCTCATACTGAGACTTGTACAATTCTCCTCCAGCTGAGGCACGAGAGCTTCAATGAATGTTGTGAACAGACTTCAGTTCTGTACTGGCCTTCTTTCCTTCGGTGTGTATGTTCTGGAGAGTTAGAGCACACATGCTAACACAACACTGTGTGTTCATCCCTCAGGGAACACTGCCTTCACAGCCAGCGCTCACAATTCATATCCAGTTTAGTTTGCAACACAGTGTCCTCTCTTCCACTAACCCCTCAGGGATTTAGAATATAGAGTTGTGTTCATTATTTACCTTTCTGAGGTCTTACCACAATACAGGAATTCTCTAAATGAATTTATGAGGCCAAGTAATTGGGTGCAATTGGAAATACATATATAAGCTATAACTACTGGCCACATTGAATTTGTATGGATGATAGACTGAGTGGCAGTTTTCATACTAGAGAGAGAGAGAGGTGGTTGACTCAAAGTACACTCAGTGTGTCCTTCCAGTTACTGCTGTATGTGTAAGTGCTTTGGAACTACATGAGAATGTCCTGGAATCTATCCAAGCCTGACTTCAACCGATGCTCTGTTGTTAATCAATGGGAGCCTTTGTGAAGTGTGTTTATCCAAATTGTACCGTGTCCTGCTATGGCAACATCACAGGATTTGGAATCCAAATGAAAGTGAAGCAAGATTTCACATGCCATATAATACATACTCAGTATGCCTTTTGTGTAGGAAAGTATGAGCACCATTAAAAAGGAAGTAGAAAATTCAACAATAAAAATAGTACTCCAGACCACATCATAACAGATTAACCAGACAGTGGGCAGGCTGCGGAGAGCTGCTTTTTATATTGCTAGTGCAGGAGAGGTGCTAGTTGCTAGTTGGTTGTTATTCAGCATCTTTATAAGCTAGGAATCAAGATACTGCAGTCTTCATTTAGGAAACCGAAGCTGGGTGACTAATAAATTGGTCCTTTAAAAGAAAAAAAATTGTTAAATGTTTTTAGTTTTCATAAACAGTGTTTTTTTAGAAAATTATTTGATCATTTTAGACTGCACATAATAGGCAGACAAAAAAACCTAATAATGTTTATGGGACCTTGTGACAGGGGGTCTTAGTATCTGCTACTATTGTTGTGGGTGTCCACTGATTGATGAGAGAGACAGAGGGGTGCAGCTGACAACGCCACAATGACAGGTGGCCGCCACTGAGGTACCAGCAATGATAGCCCTAGTGCAGGAGAACATACACAGACACTGTGTAATCAAAATAATAACTCCAAAAATGCAAAACAAAACACAGTGAGAAAACAGCTAAAAACAAAAGTTTGACAAACACTGGCTTAGTGCTGCTCCCACTAAAAGGGAGGTCCCGCTCCAGAACCTGCTCTGTGACACACTAAAATAAACGGCTGTGGGATCAAAATCCCCTAAATTAATCCCTACACAATTCGCTCACCCTGGCTCTCCACACAATAGTGAGACTGCACGCTTGCCAGAACTAAAACAGAAACACTGGCTTTCCAGCTCCTTTTTTATACCATGCGGCTTCGCTTAATTGATCATCAGTTAGTGAATTAAGCCCCAGCCACATTCCGCACATGGATTTGACAGAGTTGGATTTAACCCCATCCCTGCCAAACTTAAATTAAAAACTTTTCAACTTTATTTACAACTGTAAAAACCCACCGTATCTAGTACATACTCACATTCAATATTTTTTTAAACTATACATATACACAGCAATACATTATTTACACATGCAGGGCTTTTGCCCTGCCACATACCTAATAGTATAAAACAAATAAATCTGTTGTATTCTGCAATAAGCCAGTCTTTCAGTTTTACAGGCTTTCAGTTTAACATTTGCAGCTCTCCAGAACTGAAATTTTGCTTTCATCTGTATGATCTTTGATCTTTAAAAATGGTTTACAGAAGGGACTGAGAATCCTCTGACCTCTTCAACCAATCATTCAGCTATGTAAACAACATCTAGCGTGTCCTTTATACCTTCTAAAGGTTCCATATACATCAAAATGCCACGTTGTGTTTATTTTTTTTTTATCCAAAGCAACTTACAGAAATTAAATAAAATATAAAAAGTATATAAGTTACAGGCAATGAAATGCAAAACAAACACATCAATATATACAAAACAAATATAAAGGAAAATATAAAAAGATATGTAAATAAGAATCGACAAATAAAGTTTGAATAAGGGGGTTTTGAGAAGACAGCGGAAAGCAGTAAAAGACTGAACAGTCATAAGAACATAAGAAGAACATAAGAAAGTTAACAAACGAGAGGAGGCCATTCAGCCCATCTTGCTCGTTTGGTTGTTAGTAGCTTATTGATCCCAGTATCTCATCAAGCAGCTTCTTGAAGGATCCCAGGGTGTCAGCTCAACAACATTACTGGGGAGTTGGTTCCAGACCCTCACAATTCTCTGTGTAAAAAAGTACCTCCTATTTTCTGTTCTGAATGCCCCTTTATCTAATCTCCATTTGTGACCCCTAGTCCTTGTTTCTTTTTTCAGATCAAAGAAGTCCCCTGGGTTGACATTGTCTTTACCTTTTAGATCCTGAGGATAACCGGGCATACTGTAAAACTCATAGTGCTTTTGGTCCTATCACAGGGGACGCAAAATATTTCCCCATCAGCCCTGCTGTTCCCTCTTTTTTTTATTATTATTATTATTATTATTATTATTATTATTATTATTATTTATTTATTTCTTAGCAGACGCCCTTATCCAGGGTGACTTAAAATGGTTACAAGTGGATAGCACCCCATAGAAAAAAATGTGGCTTGAATGCGCTAACTTTCCAGTAATAAGATAAGTGCATATTTTACCGGGACACCTAGCCACAGATAGTGGTGTATGGTGGTTCCCTGCCCATAGAGGCAGTGATTTCAGAGCACATCTATAACCCTTATTTATTTCCCTACTTTTTTCTCTCCTTCCTCACCCTCTTGATTTTTCTTCCCCCATGTCTCCTCTCTCAGGGCGATTCTAGAGGTGCTAAGATCCTGAGCGGGGAAACTAGACGCGAAGCAGAGCCAATCCAGACGGGACCCTGCATCCTTTTCTTGCAGAGGGACTCCGGACTGTTGTGCCTCCTTTTACTTTTTTTGGAATTCCTTTTCCAGGTTGACTCTTACATTTTTGTGGCACCCAGCTTTACTCTTGCTGCTGAGATTTTTTTACAGCTGGATTTTACATACTTTTTAGAACATTGTGCTTTATCTATTTACTTATTTTTTATTTTGTAATTAATTGCAAATTACCTTTAAATAACAGTATACACATAATAACAATAAAAAAGCAGCAATTGTATTATTTATTTCTTCCTTATCCAGGGTGACTTACAATTGTTACAAAATATTACAGTACAAATTATCGCATTATAAAATATCACATTACAGGCTATCACATTATAAAATATCACATTACAGAATATCATAATACAGATAAGAGCAGATATGAAAGTACAATAAAAATCAATTCAGGTAAGAGCAAAATAAAGCATACAGCATAAGTAGAGCGAATTTGACTAAGAGCAGTTAAACCTTATAGTAACTATTTGCTTATATGAGTAAAGTTCAGTAAGAGTACAATAGTGAGTACGATAAATGGATGAGAATGATTTCAAATAAAAGAAATTACAGAAAACGTGAGTACAGATATCTATAAGAATAAAATCAAATACAAGATATAGTAAGTAGTTATAGGTAGGAGCAGTAGTTGAATGCAGCAAGGTATGGAGCAGTTCAGTGCAAGTACAAGCTGATGCAAGTACTGGTACAAGTGGGTGCCATGTATTCCAGCATGGTCGAGAATTGTAGTGTTTACAGATGGTGTCTGAACAGGTGTGTCTTGAGGAGGCGTTGGAAGGTGGTCAGGGACTGAACAGCCCTGATATTCATGGGTAGGTCGTTCCACCACTGAGGGGCAAGGGTGGAGAAGGAACGGGCTCTGGAGGCAGGGGAGCGGAGGGGTGGTACAGCTAGTCTGCCGGAGGTTGAGTAGCGGAGAGGGCAAGAGGGGTTGTAGGGAGATATGATAGTATGGAGATAAGAGGGAGCAGAATGGTCAAGACAGCGATAGGTGAGCACAAGAATTTTGAATTGGATGCGAGCAGAGAGCGGAGCAGTGGTGTAGTGGGGAGAAATGGGGAAGGGAGACGACAAGGCAAGCAGCAGAGTTCTGGATGAGCTGGAGTGGACGGGTAGCAGAGGCAGGAACACTGGCCAGGAGGGAGTTGCAGTAGTCAAGGCGGGACAGTACCATGGTCTGAACTAGGAGCTGTGTGGAGTAGTTGGTGAGGAAGGGGTGAATTCTGCATATGTTGCTGAGGAAAAAGCTACAGGAGAGTGCCACAATTGAGATGTGCTTGGAGTAGGAGAGGGAGAGGTTAAGGGTGACACTAAGGGGGGGAAGAAATGGAGATTTGATTTGGAGAGGTTGAGTTTGAGATGATGCGAGTGCATCCAGGAGATGGTCGAGAGACAGGTAGAGATATGGGAGGAAATTTCGGAGTCAGCGGTGGGAAAGGAGAGAAATATCTGGGCATCATCAGCATAGAAGTGATACATGAAGCCATGGGAGGAGATGAGGGGACCCAGGGATCGGGGGTAGAGAGAAAACAGGAGGGGTCCCAGGACTGAGCCTTGGGGACACCAGTCAAAAGATGGCAAGAGGCAGAGGGTGAGCCATGCCAGGACACCCGGTACGTGCGCTCAAAGAGGTAGGAGGAGAACCAGGCAAGAACAGTGCCGGAGAGTCCCAATGTCAGCAAGGGAGGATAGAAGAATAGAGGGGTCAACTGTGTCAAAGGCAGCAGAGAGGTCATGGAGAATTAGGACAGAGGAGAAGGAGGCGGCACAAGCAGAGAGTAGAGAGTTCATGAGGGAGAGAAGACAGTTTAAGTGGAGTGTGCCAGGCGAAAACCAGATTGGAGGGGGTCAAGCAGAGAATGTGTTGACAGGAAAGCAGAGCGCTGACAGTGAACCGCTCGCTCGAGGGTTTTAAAGAGGAACAGGAGTAGGGAGGCAGGACTGTAGCTCTGGAGGGGTGAGGGATCCAAGGAGGTTTTTTTTGGATGGGGGTGATGCAGGCTTGTTTGAAGGTATAGGGGAAACAGCCAGAGAGCCGAGAGGTGTTGAGGAGAGAGGAAATAGAAGGGAGTAGGGCAGGGGCAGCAGCCTGGAAGAGGTGAGTCGGGAGGGGGTCCAGAGCACACATGGTGGGTTTGTGGCTCTGGAGCAGTGAGCACAAATCGGAGTCTGAGAGGGTCGAGAAGGAGGGTAGAATAGTAGGGGTTTCTGAGGGTGGTGAGATTTTAGAAAGTTACATTAAAAACCCACTAAGAAAGCCATTTTATAAAAGTACATTTTCAGTCTTGACTTCCCTGACAAACAAAGGCAGAGTATTCCATAATTTTGGAGCTCTACAAGAAAAAACCCTACCTCCCGTGTTACTTTTGTTGACCCTAGGAAAAACCAGCAGCCCCGCATCTTGTGATCTCAGAGTGCGGTTTGGAAGATACAGGGTCAGTAACTCCTGCAAATAACTAGGTGTTAATCCATTGAGGGCCTTGTAAGTTAACAGCAAAATCTTAAAATCAATTCTATACTGCACAGGCAGCCAGTGTAAAGGGCCAAAACAGGGGTAATATGTTCACTTTTCCAGAATTTTAGCAGCAGTATTCTGAACAAGCTGCAAGCGGGATACCACACGTTTTGGGATACCAGACAAAAGTGCATTACAGTAGATTTCTCAAATATTAAAAAGATACTTTAGTAACTTCAGTAATATTAGTCTCAAATGATAGATCAGGATCATAGGTAACCAAAGTTTAAGCTTTGATGAGAGACTGCAAGGGTCGAGCTCATGTAATCCCACATTTCCTTTTAGTTGGTTCTGTGAGTCTACTAGCATAACCTCTGTTTTATCTGAATTCAACATTACAAAATTCTGTGACATCCAAAGGAGCCCTGTGGAACACTGCAGACAACTTCCAATGATGCTCCCCAATAGATTAACTGACGCCTGTCAGAAAGATAAGATTTGAACCAGGTTAGGACAAGGCCGGACAGTCCCACTGTGCTTTCAAGACGATTCAGTAGAATGGAATGGTCTACAGTATGAAAAGCAGCACTTAGAGCTAGAAGAATTAAAACTGATGGAAAGCCCAAGTCAGAGCTTATCAGCAGATCATTCACGACTCTGACAAGGGCCGTCTTGGTGCTGTGTGCAGCACAAAAACCAGACTGAAACTTCTCGAATATACCATTAAGAGTTAGAAATATTTGTAATTGAATTGCAACAACTCTCTCTAGAACCTTATCTAAGAATGGTAGGTTGGAGATTGGCCTATAGTTATTGAGGACTTTAGGGTCCAAATTGTGTTTCTTAAGCATAGGCGTTACCACAGCTATCTTAAGTGCTGAGGGAACTATACCAGAGGAAAGTGAACCATTTATTAATAACACCAAGAACATCTTTTAATGGTTTTGTAGGAATAGGATCAAAAGAGGATGTAGTAGCTCTTAAATGTTGAACTATGAAACGCTGTCAGTTCCTGTAAGTTAATCAAAGAAAAAGCCCCCATAGTATCCTTAATAGGTGTAGTTGGTAAAATTGTGCTGGAGTCCTCCTTAATAGAAGGTGTCTGTGGAATCTCATTTCTGATGTCTAGTATTTTATTTTTAAAGAAATGTAAGAAGTCATTGCAGCTGTGAGAGGAGCCAATGTCAAGGGTGGGACTATTAGGGGAAGGATTAATTAACGTATCTAGGGTAGCAGAAATATATCTAGGATTATTTATATTTGTTTTAATTAAATTACAATACTATGATGATCTAGCCATCGCCAGAGCCTTCCTATATTTAACCAGGTGGCCCTTCCATGCGATGTAATGAATGTGCAGTTTAGATTCCCGCCATCTCCATTCTAGTTTACGACCCTAATATTTCATCTTACGAGTTGTATCATTAATCACAGTGACCTATTCAAGACACTCTCCAAGTTTTGAATAGCGCTATAGTATCTCAGATACCAGTCAAGGTGGTGTTTTAGGTATTAGCCAGCTCATCTACTGATAAGGACTCAGAGAGTGGTAATAAGCTCAATACATCAGAAAGCTTAACAGTGGTTGAATAATTAATTACCTGGGATTTAAATGTACGGTCCACAGTCTTTGTAGATACTGGCAGATTCACCTCAAAAAGAATGGTAAGATGATCAGAAATAGTAAGATCTAAGGTTATAACATTCTTAATAGCTAAACCACGAGAAATTACCACATCTAAAGTATGGCCACGATTATCTGTAGGACCTTTGACAAGCAGGATATAATCTAAGGAATCCAGTAGCCTCAAAAATGCCAAGTTAGAATCAGAATCAATGTCAACATGCAGGTTAAAATCACCCAATAAAAGAATCCTATCATATTTGACTGTCAATATAGACAGCAGATCCCCAAATTCGGTTAGAAACAGCGGGTTTGATTTAGGTGGTTGATAAATAATTACAATATGAACAGGTAATGCACTGTTTAATGTTGAGGTTAATACATCAAAAGATGAATAACCTTCAACCATTTCTTGTTTGATTCTAAGTTAACTACGGTAAACAGTAGCAAGTCCACCTCCCTGCCCAGTAGAGAGAGCTTTCTGGAAAAAGAATCCTTAAAAGTGGAGAAGCCTCAATCAGGGAAACATTGTCATTCGGTCCAAGCCATGTATCAATGTTTTAACCCTGAATAAAATCACTAATTAATGGAGCCTTGTTAGACAGAGACCTGACATTAAATAAACCTAGGCATAAATGGGTCAAATCAAGAGCATGTGATTGCGCAGGGGTCACTGTTACTGTAGCACACAGCGTGCATCATATGTGCTGGAGCTTGATGGGGCGCAGTCCCGGGAACCGCTTCAGTTATGAAAGTCACAAACCTCATACACATTTTCATTAAATTCTCAACACAGTTCTTGCATCCGTGCTAAAGAGAAACAGTCCACTGACAAGTTTGTACTTTTATACTCTACGGTTTTAGCTGAGTGTCTTTAATGACACTAGCAGCACAACAAGGACTGCAACTCTGTTGTCGTTTTCTATTTACAAATAAGCTTACTTGATTTGAAAAGCGTCTTCTTACACTACTTGGTTTGATTAAATGAGTACACAACAAAATATGAAAGCTGAACATTAATTTCAACAAAGATTTCACAAATTTTCATGAAAAAAATTGTAGCCAACTTCAATATGAACATTAAGATCATTGCTGCAGTATTGCCACATGCCCGGTTTAAGTGATAACAGATTAAAACTGCTGAACATATGACAGCTGTCTGTCTGTCCACCAACACGCAAGCACACCACGTGTGTGAGTCTGAAAATCACGCAAGAGTGAGGAGACGTGCGAGAGAAGTACTGGGTTTGAAAGTGAAATTTGTTCAACTGTATGGGTCAAAAGAGAACTTTGCATTAGATGCAGCCTCAGCTATTCGTGTGGAATTCTACGATGTCGCTGTTAAAAATAATAAATAATTGGAAGCAGCAAAATCAAACAGCAAGTATAAATTCAAAAAATAGACTTAAAGGGTATTATGTAGGGTACAACGTTCTGAAACATCGGCTCACATTCAATTTCTCTGTGCTGTTGAAAACAAAAACAAAAATCTCTGAATAAATGTTGCTGAAAACATGACCAAGGTAAGAAAAATGTCAAATCTTATCTACCGGTATCTGTTCATCTTCTGTATCTATATATCACCACCTGTTTATCTATACATGTGTATGTGCTACTGTAAGTCGCTGTTATATATAATTGGCATAATAAGTAAATGTTGTTTATTAACATACATATTATCAGTAGTCCTGTAATTCACTGTGAGGGGCAGGGCAGTTGCGTTATTGGTGGCAGATTTTTTGCATTTCAAAGGTGGCAACCCTACTATGTATGCAGGCTTTTTAAAATGTATTTCTTTCCTTCTTTCTTTCTTTCTTTCCTTCTTTCCTTCCTTCTTTCCTTCCTTCTTTCCTTCTTTCCTTCCTTCTTTCCTTCCTTCTTTCCTTCTTTCCTTCTTTCCTTCTTTCCTTCCTTCTTTCCTTCTTTCCTTCTTGCTTTCCTTCTTTCCTTCTTCTTCTTTCCTTCTTTCTTTCTTTCCTTCTTTCCTTCTTTCCTTCTTTCCTTCTTTCTTTCCTTCTTTCCTTCTTTCTTTCCTTCTTTCCTTCTTCCTTCTTTTTCTTTCTTTCTTTCCTTCTTTCCTTCTTTCCTTCTTGCTTTCCTTCCTTCTTTCCTTCTTTCCTTCTTTCCTTCTTTCTTTCCTTTCCTTCTTGCTTTCCTTCTTTCCTTCTTTCCTTCTTTCCTTCTTTCCTTCTTTCTTTTGTGGTTCCCATGAATTCATTTTTCTGCACGTTCTGCTACTTTATATATGAATGATGTAGAATATGTGGTTGTAAACATCTAACACTAGTACATACAATACTCTTTCAAATAAACGTGCATGATTTTGAATGTGCGGTTCTTAAGAACGGTATTATTCATGGGGTTTCAATGCGGGTCAATTTACATGTGAAATGGCGATGCGCGTGCACGTTTGGGAGAATTACTCGGGTAAATCAGGTTTGTGGCCGAAAAAAACGGCCAAAGAGAGGGATAGGGTAAATCTCATTTACTCGTGTAAATGACGAAACACACGGGAAAACCACGCCCAGTTTTGCATGTAAACCTGCATTTCACATGTAAATGTTAATGAACATGTTTATCCATAACTATAAATATTGCAAGGGAGCAGGTCAGTTACTGTGGATTCCAAGACGGCAGAAAGTAAGGGCTGATGGGCGATTTTATGGTTAGCAGTGGAGTAGTTCACCTTAATGCTAATGCGGGCAGTCTTTTTTATTATTGTTTTTTTGCTGTGTCTGGTCTGTCATGTTGTATATATCTTGTGGGTTTACAGTTCTGTATAAAACCACTTACCACAAACTGCGTTATAGTATTAAAGCAGCTGTTTGAGAATACCCTTGCTGTAAAAACTACACTAAAGTTAAACATGAAGAGCAAGTGAGCTGCTTAACTTAATTAATTCCCATCCTTTTTTTGATCCCAGCTATGTCCAAAGACAATGCGCGTCTGCCCTCCATGTTAATAAATATAGTTTGTGAACTGGATTTCATAAGCCAGCTCGATCGTCCAAAACAGCGCAACAACATCCAAGTTGTTGATGCCCTCTCAGAACTGACCAAATAAAATTGCAAATGAACGTACTGATTGTGTTTTATTTGTTTGCATCATTAATATTTAACACAGCAGTAAATCCAACACAACTTAAAAGAAAGGAGAGCATCTCTGACAGCACGAGCCTCTTCAAATCGCTGCTGTCCAATTGAAACTGGCGGCTGAGGTAACCTTCACAGTTGCCAAGTCCGCTTATAATACATTTTTAGAGTCACGGGTTGTAATTTGTATAAACACTCATACTCTAACAGGGGTTGCGCTTGTTTTGGGCTTGTTGTGAAAGGCAGTGCCGCTTTTTTTTCTCGTGAGACTGTAACCTTCCCCGTCTGTCTCACAGGTAGCCACTGATTCCTGAACACCTCATTTTGTTGTTGACAAGAGTTTGTGCAGGCAGCAGGCAGTGGCAATTTTGGGAACAAATTAATTATTATTATTATTGATTTCTTAGGAGACGCCCTTATCCAGGGCGACTTACAATTGCTACAAGATATCACATTATTTTTACATCCAATTACATTATTTTTTACACATTATTTTTACATACAATTACCCATTTATACAGTTGGGTTTTTACTGGAGCAATCTAGGTAAAGTACCTTGCTCAAGGGTACAGCAGCAGTGTCCCCCACCTGGGATTGAACCCACGACCCTCCGTTCAAGAGTCCAGAGCCCTAACCAGTACTCCACACTGCTGTTTCATCAGTATCTGCCACCTCCCTTTCAAGTGCCCACTACCCGTATTTGCCCAAGCGTGGTGTTGAATGCTTCCTCAGCAGCTGTCAGCCGTCCGGACGGGTAGGGTTTCTAAGCCAGGGTAGTATACGCAGCATCACCTGATCCCCTATATGCTGTGTTGCCTGAATGAAAGGGAGATTTTTTTTTATATATATATATATATATATATATGTATATATTGTAACCGGCCGGCACTCACTCGGGTTCGTGCCCCTTTAAAATTACGACCCTGCACACAGAAATGGAGTTTTCAAGCGCTGACGCGCTAATTTTAATAAACACAAAAATAAAACAAATACACAAAACAAAACCTAACTCAGTTTGGAGCGCTTACTACACAAGTTTTTCCCTCACTAACTTGCAGGACGGCTAAGCCGTTTACCTGCCAACACAGACACAAACTGGTTTAACACAGCACTTACTATTAGGACTGCTCGGAAGCAGAGCACCTTCCTTCTGCCTCCTTCTACTCAGCAGCCCTTAGCAGTCTAACTGCTCCTCTTAAATACCCTGCACCCAGTCCCAATTTAACAATAGCTACCAGGTGCAGGGGATAATTAATAATAAAACAATTAACAAATTGAATGAAACAATAAAACAATACAATCAAACAAACCAAAAAGGTGCATTTTCTCTTCAGGAGGTTTTAACCCCTCCCTGCTGTCTCACATTCCTGCTGCTGTTATATATATATATATATATATATATATATATATATATATATATATATATATATATATATATATATATATATATATATATATATATATATATATATATATATATATATATATATATATATATATATATATATATATATATATATATATAGAGGCTGTGTGGTCCAGTGGTTAAAGAAAAGGGCTTGTAACCTTGTAACCAGGTGGGATTTGAACCAAGGTCCCCGGTTCAAATCCCACCTCAGCCACTGACTCATTGTGTGACCCTGAGCAAGTTACTTAACCTCCTTGAAACCTAAAAAAGCATTTTACACGACACATTTTTCTCATGTAAATGTCTCCAGTTAAAAAAAAACTGGCATGTAAACCCCATGATTGTCATTACTTGCACCCTGGCACCTCTATATTTACAAATTAAGCACTGAGCACACAGCTGTTTAGTTAGCGCGTAGCGGGAATGGCAGGATACTTTAGAGTCCCTCCCCTCCCCAGTTCTTAGTTTCAATAAACAAATGTTGACTTGTTAATACATATTTAGTACGGTCACAAGACTTCTTGACTGAATTAACAAAATGCCAGGATCAAATACATAAATAATTTGAATTAGCCCTGCTGAACTATTTTTCTGACTAACATCTATCTTCTGTTAGGTGTAAATGTGCTATATATTCCAGATGAAAGTTACTGATTAGGGTTTTACCATTCAGTAGGAGTTAAATTTTGTCAGAAATACATTTGGGTGATAAGCTTTGCAGGTCCTAATACTTTATTCAAATGTGAAGAACAATGGCTTTTAGTATCTGCAGAATACTGCATAAATATTTTCAAATATTGCAGTCTAAAGCATATTTAAGATCCAAATGTCTAAATGCCTTCTGACAGTCAGTACAGTATATACTTAAAAAGATATTATCATTGAGAGAGAAAGGCAATGAAATCTAATAAAGCTTGAAGGTAATCATACAGATCCTTTACAGCTATTCAGAAGCAATGCATTCAAAATATAAATTGAGTCAAATATTTTATGTGAGGTAAATTAAATAACTTAGATTAAGCAGAGCCTACCCTGCTTGAATGTCATTTTCAGGACAAACTAGAACAGCATCTGTATCTGTAAATTTGTGGAAATGCCATACCCTATGACTTTTCATTGATCATTATCAGTCCCACCAATACTGCTTAGACTGAGGATATTAATAATAAGTACGATACAGTGATACCATTTACTGGCTGCATTCTATTACTGACATATTGATCTCACCTATTTATACAGCTATACAGGTATGCTTTACATCTCCCCCAATGCAAGGGGGCAGACTACATATAAATGATGTGTGCCACCTTAGCTAAGGCAGGATACATGGTGGTAATAAAACAGATGTTCTCAATGCTGCCCAATTGCTTGGTATTTATTGTATTTTAATTCTTTAAAGAGACAGTTACCAAATAGCGAAACAATGGCTACTCCAGACCCTCTATATACCAGTATATTCTGCATGGGCATAATGGGGTCCTGACCAAATCCCTGTTGAAGTGAATGGTGTGGTTCCCCTCTACAATCCGGAACCTCTCTATTCCAGAATCTTACAAGTCTCGTGTGTCTGAAGTCAATGGAAACCTGACTGTGCTGCCTGGTCTCCCGTTATGTGATTGTTCTTTTCTAAGGTTATAATCAAGTATATTGCATACATATGCACCCTGTGGGTGTGAGGCACCTGCAGTAAAATACATAATAGAAAAAGTAACATTAAAATGAATACAAGCCTTGAATTACAGGGTATAGCTGGACAGGACTCCTGCTGTGTGTATGTATTGTAATAGCTTGTCATTTCTGTCTTGTTTTTTGGTACAGTATTAGATTCTACAGTACCTCAGTAAACCAATACACTCTATTATCAGGCACAGTTTTCTGGTTTCAAGCAGTGGCAGGTCAGACAGGTTTTACAATACACCACTGGACGCTACACATTCTGTAATAAGTTTCACGAATGCTGTTGAGTGACTGTGTGTAACATATTTTACAGTTTGTAGGCTTTGTATGAAAAATATTTAATATAAACATAGTTAGCTGAGATATTAATTGTTTGTGTTTGTAAATATATTTATTTTATGTATTACTTTTATTTCAATATTGGAATGTTCCATCTGTGGGCTATATTTTCATCTGCAGCCATTGTTTGAGTGAAATGGCATTCATTGCTTGTTGTTCTTTTTTCACACAATTCTTAACATAATATAGGAAAACAGACATTCAAAATAAAGTGTGTTTTTCTGTTCCGCAGATTGAGTCTTTGTCGACTATTTCTTGAGCTTAAATCAATGGGGATTCAGGGAAATGTATTTACTTGAATGACCTAGACCTGTCGCTCTGTTTATCCTAAATTCCATTCCACCCACATTATTCCTTTTGTTCATCAATACAATGTATATTACAATATGTATTTATCCTTCTCTTGCTCAGCTTCCATCATTCCATGCATTTCTTCTCTCACTTGCATTTTTTGTTTTGATGAATAATTCTATTTTTCTCTTCCTTTCAATTTCTATCCTTATTCTACTTACAATAGTATGTTAGCTCTAACAAGAAAAATGCTGTATGAAAATGGTCTTGACTGTCCTAAGAAATCCTATTTATTTTTGAAGGGTGCACTGAATTATGATGTATGTGATGGCCAGCTTTTACTTAATACAGAGCATTTATTCTCTTGAACTCAGACTTGACAGGTGTGTCATCCAGGGCTTTCATTGTATTACTCTGGTTGGTTTTCTTTCTTTTAATCTAGCATGATCAATAATTACCAGAGCTGGCAATAGAACCTGATGTCTGTGAGGAGTCAGATGTGTTCTCTGATTAATCACTGTAGGCAGGAAGAGCACTAAAGCACTGTGGATGTGGACTCTGGCTTGAATGAGGAACATGTATTTTTGGTGCTGGCTGTAGAATATGGCTTTAAAATGTAACTCTGTGCCCATTAAGCTACACTGCTCAGGTGAGGTTTTATGTTACCACTTGAATAAAATTGTCTCTATATGAAAACCCTTGGTGTTGTAAACCTAACTATGCCGGTTAAGAATATTTAATTTTATGCAGCTGTAACTTGTAAAATGATGTTAATATCACTGTAGTGTTATACTTGAAATCTAAAGCTAGTGCGGATTGCTTTTACATTTTAGAATAATATTTGGTAGTCTCCAGAACCTCAAGGCGGGGGAGGGGGTGTGATACTTTGTGTATGAAAGCGGTGATGCTTGCCATTGCTTTTAAATATTAGAACATTTATTAAAAGTATATATGGCTTAGGTTTATTTAACAGCTTTATTTGAATCAATAAGTAACATTTATGTAGCTTCCTTGTTAATAATGAGCCCACTTTGCAAGGCGCATGTTCATGTATCAGCCTCAATAACATTTCCAGTTCAATAGTCAGCTCCTTTTTTCTTTCTTGATGTAGCTCTTGCAATATACATGATTAAACCTGGTAATTAGAGCTCTGCACAAGCACTCATGAATTCTGGTGTCATGACACAGCTTCTCCTAGTAGTTATTTGCCATGCTCTCTAAAGGGAGGGTGGAGTGTAACAGATAGTGACTTGTTGTTTAAGCCCCCAAGCTGAAGGGTGGGGGGTTTAATGGGGGCTCATTCCAGACTCGAGGGGCCATGATAGTTTTTAAGTATCTGCTTTAACCTAGACACATGGCAAGCATCGCTTCTGTCATAGACAAAGTAAGCCTACATCACATTTTATTGGTGCAAAAGTAGTAAAAAGAGATTGATGATAAAAAGAAACAAGCTATTCTGGATTTGTGTGTGGGGGGTAATCAGAAGTGGAAATGGGGTGGAAATTCTTCTCTTCATGCCACATTGATTCATCCTTCAATGAAAGAAACATCTCATTATCCACACCTCAGCTACATGGCTGAGTATCATCTTTGCAGGTTGTAGAAATGTAGAAAAAATGATAGTGATACTTCTGAAAATAGGGATGAAAGGCGTGCTTGCACTGGACAAAAGGACTAATGCAAAACTAAAACTGCAAAATGAACAATCTGAATGAAAGAAACTAGTTAATATGTTGACACATTAATGGTATTACAGTGCCTTGCATAAGTATTCACCCCCCTTGGACTTTTCCACATTTTGCAGTGTTACAACCTGGAATTAAAATTGATTTAATTAGGATTTTTTGTCATTGATCTACACAAAATAGTCCATAATGTCAAAGTGGGGAAAAAAATCTACATATTTTTCAAAATTATTTACAAATAAAAAACTGAAAAGTCTTGATTGCATAAGTATTCACCCCCTTTGCTGTGACAACCCTAAATAAGCTCTGGTGCAACCAATTGCCTTCAGAAGTCACATAATTAGTTGAATGGAGTCCACCTGTGTGCAATTAAAGTGTCACATGATCTCAGATTAAATACACCTGTTTCTGGAAGGCCCCAGAGTTTGTTAGAGAGCATATCTAAACAAACAGCATCATGAAGACCAAGGAGCTATCAAAACAAGTCCGGGATAAAGTTCTGGAGAAGCACCAATCAGGGTTGGGTTATAAAAATATCCCAAACTTTGAACATCCCCAGACACCGTTAAATCCATTATTAAAAATGGAAAGAATATGGCACAACCGCGACTCTGCCTAGAGAAGGCCGTCCACCAAAACTCAGTGACCAGGTAAGGAGGGCATTAGTCAGAGAAGCAACCAAGAGGCCAATGGTAACTCTAAAGGAGCTTGAGAGATCCACAGCTGAGATGGGAGAAACCGTCCATGGGACAACTATAACCCGGACACTCCACAAAGCTGGGCTTTATGGAAGAGTGGCGAGAAGAAAGCCATTGCTGAAAAAAAACCATATCAAATCCTGTTTGGATTTTGCCAAAAGGCATGTGGGAGACGCAGTAAACATGTAGAAAAAGGTTCTCTGGTCTGATGAGACCAAAATTGAACTTTTTGGCCTTAGCGGAAAACGCTATATGTGGCGCAAAGCCAACACTGCTGATCACCCTGAGAACACCATCCCCAAGGTGAAGCATGGTGGTGGCAGCATCATGTTATGGGGATGCTTTTCATCGGCAGGGACTGGGAAACTGGTCAGGATTGAGGGCAAGATGGATGGAGCCAAATACAGGGAAATTCTAGAGGAAAACCTGTTTCAGTCTGCAAGAGACCTGGGACTGGGGCGGAGGTTCACCTTCCAGCAGGACAATGACCCTAAACACACAGCCAAAGCTACACTGGAGTGGTTTAAAAACAAGAACCTGAATGTCTTAGAATGGCCCAGTCAAAGTCCAGACCTCAATCCGATTGAGAATCTGTGGCAAGACTTGAAAATTGCTGTTCACCAACGGTCCCCACCCAACTTGACAGAGCTTGAGCAATTTTGCCAAGAAGAATGGGCAAAAATTGCAGGATCCAGATGTGCAAAGCTGGTAGAGACTTACCCAAAAAGACTCACCGCTGTAATTGCTGCCAAAGGAGCTTCTACCAAGTATTGACTCAGGGGGGTGAATACTTATGCAACCAACAAATGTCTTTTTTTTTGTTTAATTAACTTTTGTGTCACAATAAAAAATATTTTGCACCCTCAAAGTGTTAAGTATGTTGTGTAAATCAAATGGTAAAAATCCCAATTAAATCCATTTTAATTCCAGGTTGTAACACTACAAAATGTGGAAAAGTCCAAGGGGGGTGGATACTTATGCAAGGCACTGTATCTGTATTGTCAACCTATTGCAACATGTTTCTGTTTACAACAGCTCATACATGTGTTCTCATTAGATTTCCAGAGCTGGGTTCTTTTTTCATCTTTGCCTTCATTATTCACGATACATTTTCCGATTGGCATTTCCTCTAATACACAAATGTGGACTCCCACCTTAAATTTCACAAACACAAAGTCAAGAGCATTCAGTATTGACCGTACACATTGACAAAAATAGCACAAGTTTGGGTAAAAGGACTTCAACATATGGCTTAGCAGTTAGGGCTCAGTGAATGACTTATTGCACAGTGGTAGGCGTTTATCCCTCCACAAACCATTAAGCTTCCACCACCACTAGAGTAGGACAGGGGTTCTCAATACGGCACGATACCATTTTTTTGTGGCCCACATATACTTCACTTATCGAGCTGCTTATGAGACTTTTCAGTCAGTTAAAAAAAACAATGCCTGTTTTTAGTTTTCAAATCATACAGGATTTTTTTTTGCCACTGGAAGCGAGGCTTTCTCAAACCCCTTTCATAGCTTTTATTTGGACTCTCCCAGCTGGAGGCACCAAAATTAAAATACGCGTCGATTCAGCAATATATTTTCATAAGGTCTGCTGATGCTTTTTAAGTACAGTGTTTCATAATGGATAAATGTATTACCAAAGTTAGTGAAGAGAACAGAGTTTCCAGGATGGTTGGGAACTAGAATATTTTGTAATTGGAAATAACAAAAAACCTTTTTGTTTGTTTGCAAAAAATACAACATACACAACGCCACTATGAAATCCATTCAAGTTAACCAATAGCCAGTATCCAATAGTGACAAGCGAAAACGTAAACTTGAAATAATGAAAGACAGTCTGTGGTTACAACAAAAAAGTATGAAGCGTTTGACAGAGGGTGGAGTCTTTGCACTTGCCAGCTGTGTTGATGAATTTATGAAAGAGGTTTTTAGTGAAGCATCCAACATGTTAGATAACATGAGAGAAAAAAATGATGTGTAAAATGTACGCCCTGCAATTGATCAGTGACACGGCAGCTTGGTGCACTGCCAATATATCACATTTCTAACTGTCTCATTGCTGCAATCAAATCAAGCCTGGCTTTTAGCATGGCATTCGATGAGTCAACTGATAATTGTGATATCGCTCAACTATGTATCTGGGTTCAGTGGGTGGACTGTCATGTCATGAGGACTGTCATGAGGAAACGCTGACACTGTTGGGCAAGCGCGGGCAAACGAGAGACCAGTCGAGGATGTTTACACTGCAGTGAAATACTTTTTTCACAAACCAATCAGTAAAGGTCATTTTAAAATAAAATAGTATTTTGTTTTTACATGTGTTACTAACAGCATCCTTTGTTGTAGCTCTGCAGTGTTTTATCCATTCTTGAATGATTCATGAGGCAGGGCCCCATGTCATGTTTGAGAACCACTGCTTTAGGATGTCCTACACTGGGTCTGTCATTGTTAATACTGTGAAGCACAAACCCAGTCACTTGATAACCTATCAATAATTCAAATACATCTCTCTTGCATTGACAGGCATGGCATATCTGTATTACATCTAACAAACACTCCAACTTTTACACTGTATTGTATTGTATACCCCAGACTGATTCCATTCAGATCAAAGGCAGTTCAATCTGAGAAACCAAAATAGTGTTGCTTATACTGTAGAAGTGTAAAGAAAAAGACAATTCAGTGCTAGAAGTTTTTGGCTTTGTTTTTTTTTAAATCAGTTTAAATAATGTATATGTTCAGATTATAGGAATTACAGCAGTTCAATTGCATGAGTAAAACAACGTGATAATGATAATAACAGCTTTTTTTATTCCCATGATGTGTGAATTTCGGAATAAACTGATGCAAGTGTTTTTTTCTTTTTGCTTGCTGGAGAAAATAACAGAAAGATGCCATTGTTTGTGATATAGATAGGTTTGTAACTGTTCATTGTAGGAAACAGTGTGACGTTCACACCAGGTATAATAGCAATAATATTGCCATTGTTTGTGGCATAGATAGATTTAAGGTCCGAGGACGGCCCTTATAATAACGAGGGGGGATATGTAATGATCCCTTATTTATTAATACTAGATCTGCACCTTTAAGGGTTGGGGCTCTTGAGAGACTGATGTCAAACTCCATGTCCCAACGGAGGAGATGCAGTGTGTGTGCGTGTGTATGAGAAGAGAGTTGAACAAGTGCAGCATGGGGGTTAATAGTTGTGTAGAGATAAGGGAACTCTTACAATAATATGCATATATTGGCTATCTGTGGTTTGTGTACTCGATTGTGAGGACAGGGTAACAAAGTATGTGCTGGAAAATAAACTGAGGCCTTCCCAAAAGTCTGGACTTGTGTGTATTCACTTAAGGACTCTTTCCTACACTGTTACTCTGGCAGAAACCTCACACATTCATCGTACCTACTACGTGCTCATACTGGACTTTACTCGTATAAGCAAATAGTTTTAATATAAGTTAACTGCTCTTAGTCGAACCCGCTCTTACATGTAATTATTTACTGTATCCTCTATTTTTTGCTCTTATTTGAATTTGATCTTTTGCTGCTGATTTTAATGTACATTACAACTGCTCTTATCTGTAATGTGATATTCTGAATTGTGATACTTTAGGGTCATTAGACGCCAACTCAACCAGAAAAGGGACATTTCGTTGAGTTCATACGGTCTAAACTTGGTACAAATAGCAAAAATTCAAATTTCAAGGGGGTTTGATGACCAGTGGTGGGACTTGAAACCAAAGGTTTTTCACAGAATTTGGAACTCAAAATATACCTTTGTTAAGATACAAATCCCTGTCCTCTTTCAGGATCATATACTATTGCTTGTCTTTTCAACAGAATGTAGAATGAAACAGCAGTTTCTTTGTGTGCAAAAATGGCAGGCTAAAGTGTTTAAGAGACACACAAAATAGATGATGACTGTATCAGAGACACCACATTTCATAACAAAAACAACTAAAGACACCACAGCAAAAACGTTAAACATATCCTACCTTTGATAAAAGCACCGTCCTCTTACAGGATGGACGAGATATACTCTTGCTTTGCTTTTCTGAAGCGCACAGTAGCATTACATTAGCTGCTGTTTATTTTTACCCCTTGCCTAGACAAAGAATTAGTAATATTGTAAGACATAGAAATAGTAACACTATAACCCACAGAGATCCCAATAAAACACAAAAAATGACTGAAATACCAACACAAAAACACATGCTACTTATTTATTTTTTCTTTTGGTAAATTAGAACAAACTGTTACATGGACGTGTTCACATGGACAAAATGAATAACCTTGAAAAAAGGATAAAATCCCCAAATAAACCTAATATAAACAACAACAACAACAAAAAAAATTAAATAATGTGTTTCTGGAAAGTATACCCTTGGGAAATCCCTTTCTCAAAGTGGATATAGGTAGGAATTTGCTGGCAGCAGCTCTGCTGTCCTCTACTCTGAAACTGTAATGGAGGACTGACGTTTTGTGTAGCTCAAAGACTGCTATGCTGATGGTCCCTCCTTCCCTGGATTGGTTTTGTATCTCTAGACTTGAGATTGACAGTTGGCACTGCCCTATTAAAGCCAGGGAATAATTCAGTGCATTTAAAAAAGGCAAAATTACTCACGTATTACTCGTACACTGAAAAATGATAAGAATATCCGTTTGTACTTGTTGCTTGGCACGGGTCTAGTTTAAAAGACTGAGGGGTAGGTATACTAAGATGGGCCAGTTGCAGCGCAAACATACCGCAGTTTGCATTTTCATTGTGACACTTAACAAATTAAAAATGTTGTCGTATGTACTAAGGGAGACGCAATATACTCATTTAAATATTTGTTGCGTCTATTTAGCGAGATCTCTACCAGTTCTTCGGATGAGACGTAAAACCAAGGTCCTATTGTAAGTGATTCTGCATCAGCAGTTGTTGATGCATAGTTTACCCCCTAGTCTCTGTAAGTCACTTTGGATAAAAGCGTCTGCTAAATGACTAAATAATAATAATAAATAATTATACATTGCGCGAGTCAAATAAATAGTGGGAGTTGAGTTGCGGTTTGCTACAGCAGAGGGTGCCCGAAGGATAACATCTATACATGCAAGGGTGCAAGAATGAAAATAACATTGTTTTTGTTAAATGTAAACGTCATCTGTACAGTGCATTCTGTTCTGTCTTCATTTTACCTATTTTAATACAGTTATATATATATTTTATATATATATATATATAAAAATGAAAGGCAGTTTAACCCTTAGCGGTCCATTTATTCAGCGTGTATTTTAGATGCGCTGTTTAAAAGTATTTTGTTTACAGTAAAACAGGTTTAAAAGGCACTGCATATCAACAGGACACTCAGTACTGCATCTCCAGCCCCGCCCCACCCCTTGTTCGCTGTATTTTTTACATACCTCTTCATAATAGTGCATACCGAAAAATCATCTCCTGATCACTCGTTTTATCACCAAACTCCTCAATAATGCGATCCAAGTCATTATTTGATTACTATAACATCTAAAAAAATCTCTGCAGGTGTCCGTGATATTCTTTGAGAGCTGGATGCAGAAGCAGCTATCTTGTTTGTTTATGGCCGTGTTATCTCTGTGGTGCCGGGGCTATGTGTATTGCTCAGATCCGACCCTTATTTTTTTATTTATTTTTTTTCTGAGCTTTTCTAAGCTCCTATCGGTCTCACTCAGCCATTGAATGGTTTTCTCGGCTTTTTCCGGAGTAAAAACTAGGAGGCAGTGTGGTCCAGTGGTTAAAGAAAAGGGCTTGTAACCAGGAGGTCCCCGGTTCAAATCCCACCTCAGCCACTGACTCATTGTGTGACCCTGAGCAAGTCACTTAACCTCCCTGTGCTCCGTCTTTCAGGTGAGATGTAATTGTAAGTGACTCTGCAGCTGATGCATAGTTCACACACCCTAGTCTCTGTAAGTCACCTTGGATAAAGGCGTCTGCTAAATAAACAAATAATAATAATAAAAACGACTAGAGACCTGTTTTTTACGTCTTTTTGATGATGTCGGACAAGGTCCGACATAGGACCACAAAGGGTTAATCCCATCGGATTCTATAGTGGGACCCCCACCTTCACCCCCCAAAAGCTTTTCATGATCATACAGTAGCCCCTCGCTAAACCAGACATGTTTTTCCGGCATAAGGAGGTGTCAGGTTTAAAAACAATACAATAAAATCGCACATACATACATTTATAGTGCTCAATGTATTTTAAATATAAATCATTGCACTGAAATAACACTAATGTGTTTTGGGTAGGCTACACATTACATTATGTAAAAATATAAATCTGTACAGTAGGCCTATACAGTATATAGAGGCCAGGCATCAAACTGGAGTAACGTAACAAGTGGGGTACCACAGGGATCAGTATTGGGACCATTGATGTTATTAATCTATATAAATGACTTGGACTAATACATAATCAGTAAACTGCAAATTTGCAGAAGACGCAAAACTGGGAGTGCAAGCCAACGTCCAATCAGCAACTTTAACACTAGAAGCACCGGAGATATACTCAGACCTAGAAGCCCCGCAGCAGTCTTTCTGACGGCTGTATTTAAAACACTGTAAATAGTATAACGAAAGGAGAAACAGTCGGATGTAATTCGTTTTTTTTTTTTTTTTTTTTTATTGAGTACGTCACGTAAACATCTGAACAACCGAAGCATATTTTATATGTGTATATGTGTGTGTATATGAACATTTATTTTACAAATCAAAACAAGAAAATGTAAATAAACCTGTGAACAGACATCAGTTTACACGGTTTACATCAGTTTACATATTTATAAAACTCAAACGATAGCAATAAATTTTTCAACAGCAATCGGTTTATTATCAGATGAGCAAAAGCAACTGAACAACGTAGATAAATAAACTTAGAAAAAAAACATTCTACAGAAGCTCACATCACAAGAAGTTATATAAAAAAGTCTAGTTTATTTTTCTTTTTTTCGACAAAAGGGTATTCCTTTACCTTGAGTCTAAGGCTGTTCACAATCAACACAGATAATGCACTTCTCCACGCCGCCTTTCTGCACAGGGCACAGCTGTCCGAAGTTTTATTTTTATTTCACTTGCCAGCCTGGCATTGGTGTCTCTTGCGGCTCTCAGCGGGGTTGCCAGCTTCAGCTGTGGGTACACGCTTGGCAGTCTCCCTCTGTTCCAAATGCTTCTTGCGAAGTTGCTGTGCTAACTGTAAAATGTATTCTCTCCTTGGTAAATTCTTCTCTGTGCATTCTTTGTAAAGTACCCAGGAGTATGGCTGCTAGGTCCAATATATTGTAAAACACCTGAACAGACCACCGTCTACAGCCAGCATTCACTGAATACTTCCATGCCATCTGATCCAAAACATCAACTCCATATTTTGTTGCATTGTAAAACTCCAAGGTCTCTGGTATTTATTTTATTGTCCCGATGCTAATTGACTGACCAAAGCAGTGCTGCTGGCAAGCAGGCGCCAGCCTTCAAAAGGCTGATTGAAAACAACAGACTGTCAGTCATTCACTCAGGCAGAGAATAGAGACTAATCTGATTACAGCTAAGCACATTGCAGACTGGTAAATAAAAATATTAAAGTAGAATACCGTTCTGTATAATCACAATACAATTGTTTTCTGTGTGGCCGTCAATGTGACTGCTCCCGGGGCTTTTAGGTATAATGTAATACATTTCTTTTATTTCTGCACTCCCGTGTTTCATGCTTTGTGAGAATATTTAATACATACAGACAGAAAGGTACATGAACGCGCAGCCCCATATGTGTTACACGAGTGGAGAAAATTACATTTTTAAACCAAAAGCCACCTAAATGACTGCTGCAGGGCTTCTAGTGTTAATAATACAAAGAGATATTCTTGCTCTGCAAATTTGCTGACAACACACAACTGGGAGGGGTAGCCATCTCCCAATCAGAGATTTAGAGATTTAGATTTATACAACGAGATTTAGACAAGATTCAAGCTTGGGCTGACACATGGCAGATTAAATTTAATGTGAATAAATGCAAAGTCTTGCAGATAGGGCACACAAACATTACAGGCAAGTACAGCATGAATAGTAAAGAAATAGAGGAGGCTGTGTGTGAAAAGAACTTGGGGGTAGTAGTGGAGGAATCTCTTAAGCCAACTAGACAGTGTGGAGAAGCTATAAAAAATACTACTAGAATGTTAGGTTATATAACCAAGACAGTTGAATTTAAATCAAGAGAAATTATATTAAAATTATACAATGCATTGGTATGACCACACCTAGAATATTGTGTCCCGTTCTGATCCCCATATCATAAGAAAGACATTGACGCATTGGAGAGAGTACAGAGGAGAGCGATACGATTCATTCCAGGATTGAAGGGTGTGTCATATGAAGATTGACTGAAAGAGCTGAATCTGTATAGCCTAGAAAGAAGGAGAGCCAGAGGCGACTTAATAGAGGTATTTAAAATTGTCAAGGGGTTTAACAAATTAACTGCTGAGAATTATTTTTCACAGGTCACAGAGAACAGAACCAGGGGCCACAGGTGGAAGCTGAAGAAGGGCTTATTCAGAACCAAGGGGAGAAGGAGCTTTTTCACAGAAAGAGTAGTGAACCATTGGAACAGGCTGTCGGACAGAGTATTTGAAGCAGAGACTATCGGATCCTTCAAGAATAGACTGGATGCTGTCATGAACAATACTGTATAACCCTCTCTGTGACCATAATAAGACCTTTAGATAGCCGCCTGGAGGAAAAGCGGTCCATTTAGCCTTGAATTCCTAGAGGTTTCATTTACCCTAATAACTAAATGGTTAGGTTTGTTTTTTTTTCCTCTCCTGAGTGTTAATGGACCATGCTTGCATAAAGTGAACAATGGCCTTTTCTCATTCAAGAATTTCTTATGTTCTAGTATTTCTTGAAACCCAAAGTTTGTCAGGCTGGTTGTAAGACTGTTGTGGATACGGACTGCAGATGCTTTCATCGTTTTCATGAGATATTGTGCTGTCATTTGACTGGTAGGTCAACAGGCAACTTTTGAAAGAATATTGTAGTCATTGAAATAGTCTGCCTATACAGTTGCTAAGTGTTGACTATCAATGAATGTTGCCTCTCAAAGATCGGTTTGCTGTTAGTCTGTTTAGAGATAATCAAGTCAGCTCAGGGCCAGTGTAGCAGGGCAGCAGGAGAGAGCCCTGCACACTATCAGAGTGTATATATCAGGGATTGAATTTCATTTTTGTGTGCTGGGGGGATTTCTCCCCTATGCTGCAGCCAATGGGGGGGATTCCAAAATTTTAGGGGGGAATGCCAAAATAAAAGGCACTTTTACATATAAAAAACTATATATATTTTACTGCATTATTATTCACACTAGTGTTGCTTTAAAATTAACTGCTTTCAGGAGACCTACAGCTGTTCATCACTGAGACAGAGCACTCTCCATTGCTTTTGCCATTGCCTGACGTGAGGTTTTTGCATGCAGCAGAAGAAAAAGGTGCTTTTCTTTTTAGCCAGCGCTCCATTTTTTTTTTTTTAACTCTTAGAACCCTATTTCTGCCTGTTTTTCACTGTTTTCTTTTATGTATGTAACTACTGGAACTACTACTGGATAGTTTGTACTGCATGTAACATATCAAATGAAATCCTTTCATATTATGTAAGTTGGCATGCTATACGTGGTAGAGATGAGAATATATGAAGAAAAAGAAAACGCTTTTCCAAAAAAATCATGTTTGGTCACTGCTATATACTGTATATTGTAATCATAGATGGCTAAAAAAAAAGAAATGCACCATTGAACTTCAATATGAAATGAACATGGGATGGGGGGAAGCTGAGCTTCTAAGCTTTCCAACAACACCCTCCCCTTTCAGTCCAGCTGCTTCAATGACGGAGCAATAGACTCAAAACAAAACCTAAGCTGTGAACTGTGTCACATGATGAGAGGCTTAACTTCAGGCAGTCGTAGTTCCGGCTAGGAGTACCGCATACACACACTGGCTGCGCCCCAAACCACACCCTTGCTCACTCGTTACCTTCCCTTGAGGGGCGGAAGTACTATGTTTGCCATCTTAAGGGTTGTCCCAATTCCTTAGGGAACAAGTGAAGGGAGCTTTACTGCATCCTTCGACTAAGTGTACTAAACAGTTGACTTCTGCGGAAGTGTTTTTCTGCTGAAGTCCCAGAAATCTTTTCGTTAAAGGCCGAGACAAGTGGAAACAATTTGCAAATATGGCAGATGCGGTTGCACATAAATATAATGTAACTGTAGTTAGCTAGGAAATTGTCGATACTGTTAAGTTATTTAACAAGCAAACAATGTCCTTTTCATGAGGAAAAATAAATGCCGCAAAGCTGAGCTGGGAGTGACATTTGAAACTTTTATAATTTCCATTATATGTTTTTGCAGTGATTAATAAATTAGTGTAGAACCTTTAGCCAATTCATAGTGATACTGAATATAAAGCAAAATATATTACCTATTGGATTTAAAGTAAAATAGATCTTATTATTTAAAATATTATTAAAAACAAAAACAAAAAAACGTAAATATTAGGCTACATTATTAAGTACATGTTAAAAAAATAAAAATGGCGCCACAGTGCACGTTGCACCCGAGTAGCTGTGTGTGCTGCAGTTCCTGCTTCTGGCCTGACGTCACCTCCCTCAGCTGTCCTGTTACAGCCAGTTTTCAAGTTTCGACAGATTCGTCTCTGTATGAACATGTCTTATAAATAACACTGGATAACAGCATGAAAAGGGGCCCACAAGAACAATAATTTACAGAAGAGAGGCCTGTTTATCAATTGCTTTCTTATAGCAACAGTTAAGTGACAAAAGACACACACCAGAGATTGTGCTGTGTGTGGCAGGTTGATGTTTTCAGGAACATAATTCAATATGACTTCACACTTGAAGACAAATGTTATTGTCTTTACGTTGTCATAAATAGACCAAACTTGTGTGTGCATGAAAATAAGGGTTCGTATTTATGAATCTCTGTGTAATCTATTGAAAGGTTTGAAAGCTATAAAGGGGTGCTTGGGGAGTGGGGGCTGTTGTACCTTATTGAATTGCATTATCTTTTGAAATGACTAGCTAGCAGGTCCATCCCTTTGAGGTTTCTCTTGTAATTTGTTGGGAATTAATCCGAGGCACGGAAGCATTGTTTTTTTAAGTTAAAGAAAAATATGCCTTTGCCAAAACATTACAAATAAGGGTACGCTATTGGAATCTCAGTCAAGCTTTCTTGTTTTACATCAGAATGAATGATGTGTGTTTAAGAATGCCAGCAGCTTAAGGTAATCTCTGCAACCTCTTGTTTTCACTTGACCACATGTCTATCCATATGTGTATGACAGTCAGCCTGCACTGTGTGGACACAATCTGATTAATAAAACAAAGTCTGAATCAATGTGCAACTATACAGAGGCTGCCATACCTACAGTAGGCATGTCCCATCATTCTGATACCTTTCATAGGATCCTAATAAAGAAGTCAGGGGCCATTGGGGAAGATTATCCTGCTGTAAAAGCAAAACTGAAAATGTCCCAGCTGTTTAATGAGCCTAATTAGCCTTCTTTAAGAAAATAATATCGCCATTTGTATTCAGCTGTCATCGACGTCTGTGTGAAGAAACTGGATTTTGAGAATAATGTGTCAGTTTGTATGCAGGTGTCCAATAACATCATTTCTGGTAATGAAACCTTCAGTCCTCCGAGACATTCAAAAGACAAAGAGACAATTTAAAGATTTGGGAGGTTGTAGCACAGCTACTGCATACTTATTACACACATTTCAGATCTTTATAACCCTTTGCCAACAAAAGATTTAATTGAAACAAAAAGAAAAAAATGTCTATATACCACACGTATGTATTTTAAATAAATAACAATAACATTGTCAGTTTTATTAATATTTAATCAATTAATGTAGGTATTATTTCAGCTAAATGAGGCTAAAGTCAGTTAATTAAAGCTACAGTTAAGTATTGAATATAAGTGTTCGGGGCACAGGCTTGGTGGCAGATATACTGTAAGAGAAAAACCCTAATTATGTGAGTTGGAAGGGGGTTGCTTGCCATGAACATGTATTTGATTTGCATTAGTGTAACAAGGGAACGCTAACAGCAGGGTTTCTTTTACAAGGATCCCCAGCATCTAAAACAAAGTGATATTTAATGAGGGGTGTTGCTAGAGTTCGGTTTGTTTAACCTCCCTGAAGGTGAAGCCTGCTCAAGCAGAACATGAAACAAATTTAAACCTTACCTGCCGTGGTCATTAAAAAAGGAGAACTAATGTGTCATAAGCAGCACAAGGATATTCCTATAGTTGCAATGGCATGTTAATGTCTTGAAACTGGAATAGTGGAATAGCCTGAGTAACCTTCATTACATTGGTATCTATTAGCATAAATACAATGCAACATAATGTAGCATTAATGAATATAGAAACCATACTACTACTACGACTACTACTACTATGACTACTACGACTACTACGACTACTACTACTACTACTAATAATAATAATAATAATAATAATAATAATAATAATAATAATAATAATAATAATAATAATAATAAACACAAGACAGACCTTCAAGCTTTAGATATAATGGAATGCGTTACTTTGCATTTAGATCAGGGGTGTTCTATCACAGTCCTGGAGGGCAAATAAAAATTACATAATTGACTGCTTCAGGGTCTGGCTTGAGGTTTAATTGGTTCAATTAAACAATTTAGAACAAGGTTGGAACAAAGACCAGGAGTGGAAGGGCCAACTTTGGATACCCCTGATATAGAAAGCTTTAAGTATTTGAATTTCCACTATAGTTTACTGACTTATACTGTACAAATGTAACTTCATAGTAATTTAATAATAATAAAAAAGTCATGTGCAAGACAAAATACATCATGTTAAACATTTAAGATATATACCAGTACTAAACATAGCGATAAAAGTCAACAAACGTTTCAATGACATAGTTTGTTAATATACAGAAGACAAAGCCTTTTAATGGAAACTTTATTATTTTAAAACTACCTTTTAATATTGCTGTTTACAAGACTGGATTTTTGGCCAGATCTGTATTTAATACATTAGTTTATATTTATTGTTGCATTCAGTAACAAAATTAGAAGTACAAGGTTTTCATTTGCTATGATGTTTAAAATACAGACTGGCAGACAGGCATTCACTAGATGGGGCATGTGAGTGAGAGAGAGTTTAGTAGGTATGATGTAGCTTTGGGGTTCCACTCTGCCCTGACCGAGCCTCCCTTTGAGAGCCGAGGCTGGAGATCAAGCCTCCCAGGTGGGATAATGGAAACATTCATGAAAACAGTCAGGGTAGTTATGAAGAAGATTCTAAGTTTAACTTTCATTCTACATTTGAAGTGCTTTGTGCCAGTTAAATGATGTCATATCTTTCAGATTAGTACCATTGGAAATCCCTTTGAGGGGGAATCATCTATTACAGGGGTACTCGATTATTTTACAGAAGGTCCAATAGGTCCGGTTACAGCAAGATCAAGGTCCAGAGCACATTGTCACTCCCATCTCCATACCGACAAACAAACACAGAGCTACGAAGATATCGTTTTTACACATGTAGTTGGTTTAAGAGTTCTTCACTACTTTTAAAGGAGTTTGGGGGGAATCAGATCTCATTTTTACTCGTCTGCCTTCTTTACTGATTTGTTACTGCAGGAGTTCTTTCCCTGCCATAACCATTGAATCGTATCACTACTCTATTCTTATGTGTCTGTGTTAGCAGAGCCAAACACTGTGTTTCACCTTTGCAAAAACAAAACGTATTGCAGCAAACAAAACTAAAGCACAAGAAGAAGAAAAATGAACTGAGAAATCAGTGCGCTTTCTCTTTTAGGTGAATTCAAAATAAAAAACACCTTACAAATAATAAAAAATACAGTAATTTTACATTCAGTGCATTTACAGTGGCTTTCAAAAGTATTCACCCCCCTTGGACTTTTCCACATTTTATTGTGTTACAACATGGAATCAAAATGGATTGAATTAGGAGTTTTTGCCACTAATCAACACAAAAAATTCCATAATGTCAAAGTGAAAAATAAAATCTACAAATTGTTCTAAATGAATTACAAATATAAAATAGAAAATAATTGATTGCATAAGTATTCACCCTTTGCTATAACACACCTAAATAAGCTCTGGTGCAACCAATTGTCTTTAGAAGTCACATAATTAGTTGAATGGAGTCCACCTGTGTGCAATTAAGGTGTTTCTCATGATTTCAGGTTAAATACACCTGTCTCTGGGAGGTCCCACAGTTGGTTAGTACATTTCCTAACAAAAACTACATCATGAAGACGAAGGAACATTCAAAGCAAATCCAGAATAAGGTTCTTCAAAAGCACCAATCAGGGGTAGGATATAAGAACATTTCCAAGGCATTGAATATCTCTCAGAGCACAGTAAAGTCCATTATTAAGAAATGGAGAGAATATGGCACAACTGTGAATCAGTCTAGAACAGGCTGAGAAGGGCACTCGTCAGGGAGGCCACCAAGAGGCCTATGGAAAATCTAAAGGAGTTACAGTCTTCCCCAGCTGAGCTGGGACACACTGTGCATACGGCAACAATAGCCCGGGTGCTTCACAAAACTGGCCTTTATGGAAGAGTGGCAAAAAGAAAGCCATTGTTGAAAAAAACTCACATCAAATCTCGGTTAGAGTTTGCCAGAAGGCATGTGGGAGACTCTGAGACCAAGTGGAAGAAGATTCTATGGTCTGATGAGACCAAAATAGAGCTTTTTGGCCTCAACGCTAAGCGCTATGTTTGGCGCAAGCCTAACACCGCACATCATCCTGAGAACACCATCCCTACCACGAAGCATGGTGGAGGCAGCATCATGCTATGGGGATACTTCTCTGCGTCAGGGCCTGGAAAGCTTATGAAGTTAGAGGGCAAAATGGATGCAGCAAAGTACAGAGAAATCCTGGAGGAAAACCTGCTGAAGTCTGCAAGAGACCTGGGACTTGGGAGAAGATTCATCTTCCAGCAGGACAATGACCCAAAACATACAGCCAAAGCCACACTGGGTGGCTTAAAACAAAAAAAAGTCAATGTCCTGGAGTGGTCCAGTCAAAGCCCAGACCTCAATCCAATTGAGAATATGTGGAAAGAGTTGAAAATTGCTGTTCACCAAAGGTCCCCATCCAGCTTGATGGAGCTTGAGCAATTTTGCAAAGAAGAATGGGCAAAAATGGCAGTGTCCAGATGTGCAAAGCTGGTAGAGACTTATCCAAATAGACTCATGGTTGTAATTGCTGCCAGAGGTGCCTCTACCAAATATTGACTCAAGGGGGTGAATACTTATGCAATCAATTATTTTCTGTTTTGTATTTGTAATTAATTTAGAACAATTTGTAGATTTTATTTTTCACTTTGACATTATGGACTTTTTTCTGAACTCATACCATAGATATGAAAATTGTATCTTAATTGTGTATTTTCAAAAAAAATTACTAAAGACGGTTGTTTTATTAAGGGATATGTTGATGACACAGCACCGAACTTCAATTGAGCTGCTAATACTGTTGAACATTTCGTGTCATTCAAAGCATGCCCTGAGTATCTGCTACTTACTATCACAGAGACACACCTACTGTGCCCTCGCGCTCCACACTCTCATAAGAACTATGCTGTCTGAAAAATTCACAGCATTTCCAATGTGAATGCAAGTAAAAACATAGATTGGAAAATGACCAGGCGGTCTGGTCAAAATGTACTTGCGGTCCAAATTCGGACCGGAGTCCGCCTGTTGAGTACTCCTGATCTATTATAATAATTTTATGAGTCCCAACAAACTCAACAGCAACTATACACTAGCAGGTCCAAACCAAGGGGGGTGCGAGCAGTGCGGCTGCACAGGGCGCTGACCTGAGGGGGGTGCCGATTGGCTGATGAATAATAAGTAAAACAAATGTGAAAACAATAATGTAAGTGTGTATGCTATAGTGTGGTCATTTTGAGGACTTGTCTTATTTGAAAGAACTGAAAGAGTTCCTTTGCTAAATTGTATTGTGACTGGCTGTGCTGTGTCAAATCCAGTATTGCACCAAATATAGCCTTGCAGCCAAATAATATTTCTTAAGAACTGTGGCGGAGTGTCCCGCCCCTATTTATTGTTATTTCTATTTGTTTGCGGTGTGGATAAAAGCGCCGCATCTTTTGTTATTGTTTTTTATATGTATATTTAAAAAACCTGTGAGGATGCATGACTGATCAGCTACTGATTATTTAACTAGCTGACAGTCATGCATCCTTACCAAACGCGTGCAGACTGTGGCCGAGGGGTAATAAGATAATTAACAGCCAGTTAACCCCTTGGCCAGAGTATAAGAACCTGCAGCTGTCTGTGCTGAGGGGGTTGGGTGCAGAGAGGAGGTACGGGGAGATAGAGAGGAGACAGAAATTAACAATTGCTAAAACGTGCTGGATTAGCCAGCACGACACTTACTTGTTTGTCTGTCTGATTCGTTTGGCCCTCGTGCCCTTTTGTTTTGTTGTTTTGTTAAAATCATTTGTTTTGTTTATTTGATTTATTAAATACGCTGACCGCCGATGCGTTCAGCTTCACCCGCCCATCCATTGTTTTGGTTTCAGTTACTTCCTGGTCCGTGACGTCACCACACCTCATCACTGCGAGCCAGCCTGCCACAAGAACAGGCAAGGATAGTCAACAGAGAGATTGGCAGAATGTTCCAATTCAGCATCTTCTACTATGAATTGTAATTATTATAATGATTATTGGTAGCCTAAAACTTAGTTCCAATCTTCACTTAATATAATTCTTTACATGCAAATAAACATTTTCCCATCCAACTAACAGTAGACGTTTTCAAGCAGGCAGGTAATTTATTTGCAAGTTCCCAACAATCCAATGCAGTTTCAGAAAGCTGAAATTGATAAAAAAAAAAAAAAAGATCTCCAAACCTCCATGGTCCAAGCACGCTTGTCCAATCTAGCCATTATATCCACTAAATTTGCATTGGCCAACTCTCTGAACTATGACCATGTCATCAATGACTTTGTATCACTGAAGGCAAGAAAAGTACATTTGTAGGCTCAAGGTTTCGTTTCTATTGGTGCATTCCATTGGACATTTACAAAGATGGGGGGGGGGGGCTGGATTTATATCTCGCACAGGGCTCCATCAGTGATCGGTACAGCTCTGTACACTAGCAGTAGCAATAGAAAATGTTGAAAATCTCCTCCTCCTTTGCTTTTTCTGAGAAATATATATGTCCAAACACTGTGTTGTTGTGCATGGACAAACACGTAAGATATACTTGTACTGTGATTCTTGAAATGTATTTTTGTTTACGACTATAAGTCGCCCTGGATAAGGGCATCTGCTAAGAAATAAATAACAATAATAATAATAATATATAGAGTTTTTGAAATGACACAAAAAAACATACAAGCATGGTGAGAGACTGCAGGAAAAGGTGTTGAGAGAGACTGCGAAAAGAGAGTTATAATAAGAGATTTGAAGAGTTTGATCTTTGCACTGTCGAGTCAGGGCACTTTATAAATTCAGTGGATTGCCAATCTCTAAACACCCGAGCTGCTGGGGCAGTAAAAGAGTCATCAAAGGGGTGTGCAGATAATTGCATTTTCCTTGTAATTCCCTTTAAGATGTTTTAAATGAAACCAAACAAGCCAATAATAATCTGACATTTTTACCGCTGTTCTGCCACACCAAGGCTGTAAACTGACAATGAGAATATGTTGTAAAGCTAGCCAATGCAACGGGTTCCTCACAGACACATGACCTTTCCTTAGACCTACAGTACTTTAAAGAGTAAGTAGCGGGTTTCCCAGAGATTTAGCGTTACAGTCCTCACGTGTTGCTACAACTGTTTAAATACCGTACTTGTAACTTTTCATTGTTAACATCCTGACAACTTTTTACACTTATAATTAAGTTTGTTTCAAAGCTCTTTTCAAAATTGCCGATCTAGTGCACTGATAGTGGAAGGATTATTGCCCACATTCTCAAACAGGTAACACAATAACGATCCATGATGTGGTACAGAACGGAAAAGACAGCGCACTTGTTATTATATATATATATATATATATTTAATTGCTGCAGTGATTTGGAGGACAGATCTCAAACCCCAGTGCACTAGAGCAACCATTTTGAACCAGTTGTCAGGGTGTTAACAATACAAAGAGAAATTACAGGTACACTATTTAAACAGTTGTGGCAACACGTGGGGATGTGTAACGCTGAACCCTGCTTCTTACTCTTTAAGAAGTATTGCTGTGCATACTGGAATATATATTTATTTGTTGAGTTTAAATCAGAGATTAAAACACTTAATAACTTAAAACATCTTACAGAGAATTCCTCTGAAAATATCTACAGTATCTTGAGAAGATAATCTCATTTGCCAGGGATTCTTTTTAGCTTCTGTTTGGAAGTTACATTGGAGAGGTATTTTTGTGCCCTTATAGCAGATACAAACAAAAAACTCCAGTGCTGGAAGTGTGCTCCTCACTGCCCTGTAACACATAACATACCAAGGTGAAAATGGCATATTTAAAAGCACTTTGCAAATTGTCCTAAAAGTGACCACTTAAATACTGATTGATACTTTGTTCAGAAATGCATAACCCAATGGCAAATCATATCTTTCGCACTAATCTGTTGATACCCTTATAAAACGTTACCACTGTAAATTTGCATGCTCATTTTGTAATTTTCCCAAGCTTTTTCTTATTACAGTAGTTTGCTATGTTTTTAAATTTGCTTTACAATGCCTCTCTGTTCTTTACAGTTCTCATTCAGGCTTTCCCTTGCTTTTACAAAGTTTTCTTGCACTTGGCTCAGCTTTTACTATGGTAAACAAGATATCGGTTTTGCTGCCTGATAATGTATGAGCTTAACTAGTTTGAAACATTATAACGAATTAGAAAATGGATCGGAGATTTCCTTTAACCTGATTGGTCAATACGAGGGCTTAAATCTCTGATGAAGGACCTAGAATGTTATCTTTCGAACTATGTTTAATCACTGTTCCAAATCGTGTATTTTACCTTTTGCCTGCTTGTTGAAAGAAAGTCTCCGTTCTTGTAATGCACACGCCCTCTGAATGTTGTCTGTCAATGTAAATATTCTGCTTCCTCGCTGTCCTATCTATGTATTTAAATTTAGTATAGCAAATAAAGATAAAAAAAAAAAAAAAAAATCATCGAGAAAGTGTTTGCTGTCAGTGGCAATACAGTAACCACAATACTACAGCAACTAGTCCGTTTTGAATGATGAGTTGAAATCAAAGAACTGCACGCAGTCTGATTAGTTTCAGCAACTTTATTTAAGCATATCACAGTAACAACACAGGCACGTTGCATCTCTTCTAAAGCCAGGAGATGGAGGCTTTGACTTCATAAACACACACTGAACAAGTAACTGAACAAACAGCACGATCAGGATTAACACATACTGCAGATAACTAGATTATTTATAATTACTAAAACGTTTTATTTGATTTATTTTGCTAATAAATGTCAGGACCTAACGGTACCTTAAATATTGAAACGTACACAAATGCACGAACATGCACTCAAATGCAAAAAAATAAATAAATAAATAAATACGTTAGCGGTACTTTTATTCTTTACATGATCTTTTCACAAACGGGGGTCGGGATGGTTGGGCTCCGGGGAATATATTCCATGAGAATTAAAGCCCTGGTTCTATTGAAGCTCTAGTACATTACAAGCTCAGAGGGAACGTGATGCGGCTCCTCATGTCCCGCTAGAAAATGAATCAGCTGCTGCTACTGGTAGACGGATCAGGGAGTATTTTACACTTTCCATGTAGTAATGTCAATGCCATGAAATAATGTACCTTGCATAATTATTATAAATAATAAATGATTGCCCTACGTGCCTCTACCTGTTCTATTAATATAGCAATCTCCTGTGTTGTGAAGCATGGTTTACGTATTCTCTCGGAGAGTGACCTACTGCTTGCTGTTCTGACTTGCGCTGTTTTTTCTTGCTCTGTGCTACTCCCGCTCGACATGATCGCCACTTCTACATTGGAAATCGGAGCCTTGCGGTGATGCAAGCGCATTCTGTCTCTTAAAGGGATTGTTGCCTGGCCCTGATAGTGGTTTTCACTAACTCTACCATGCAGAATAAATTACTTTTTTTCTATGTGTAAATATCAGGACTTTCTTCATATGCATCGGGACACGGGACATTTGCTAGGAAATCGGGACTGTCCCGACCATATAGGGCCTGTTAACATCCTGACAACTTGTAACACATATAACTTAAAGTTTGTTTCTTTTCAAAATGTCCTCTCTAGTGCACTGATAGTGTAAGGATTATTGCCCACATTGTCAAACTGGTAACACAGCAATAACGATCCATGATGTGGTACGGAACAGAAAAGCCAGAGCACTTGTGGTTATGTTTTTTTTTCGCTCTTCCTGCAGTGATTTATAGAACAGATCTCAAACCCCAGTACAATTGAACGACCATTTTGGAAAGAGCTTTGAAACTGATTTTAAAGTTATAAGTGTAAAACATTGTCAACATGGTGTTAACAATGAAAAGAAAAAGTATGTTATTTAAACAGCAGCAACACGTGGGGATGTATAACGCTATATTTAAGCATCTGTAGCAGCACATGAGGATGTATAATGATATATTTTTCGGAACCCAACTGCTTACTCTTTAATCAGGGTTAAATCAGACATTATTTTCATGAAAGTTTTGTTTTTAAGTTTATAGTGTTATGTATGAGAAAATACTGTTAACCCACAAAAAAAGACATTTCAAACATATGGTGTTATTCAAGTTACATTCAGTGCCAGGATTCTAGCACTAGTACAATTTTAGCTCAAGCAGATGTTCTGCAAAGGAGGCAATTAACAAATCAATAGCTCCTGAAGGATCCTGAAAAATCAAGCAAATTGGAGCACAGATCCTAGTACATGAGCCTAGTGTTTTACCCTTCTTGTTGAGCAGAACTGAAAATTGCTTGATTTGTCTAAAATTACATGCTAGATTAAATCTGCTCACCCTGTAAAATACAAATGCTATTAAGCAACTCTTAATTAGCTAATCCTCCTTCTCACTGTGCAAGCAATACAAAGGTCAAATGTGGAGTGCTAAAATATCATTGGATGCCCTCTGGTAATCGACTACATAAAACCGTAGCTCATTTCCATTAATGAAAAACAAAATTAGCTCTATATGAATGCTCTTTCACAATTATTGAAAGTTTAAGAGCTATTACTGTGCATTTGTCCATGTAAACTACTGCAGTGAAGTATGAAGGGATATGCATATCGGTTCTAGTAATAAAATAAGAAGGAAATACCATGTAAGGTACAGGACAGAGACATTTGCATCACCTGTATGGAGATTTTAGAATGAGCAGGTGATTTGGCACCAGTTGACCTGGATAGCAATGCAATCTCACAAACCAAAAGAGAACTAGGATGAACACTTGTAAGGGGAGTAACTTCTAGTTCAGTTCATGTACCAAGTGGATTGCATCAGGGACCAGACCTGTGACCCCTTCCCTTTCTTATTTACATAAATTATGGAAATATTTGCTGGGGATACAATTCTGGAGAACAAATCCAAGGCATGTGGACTGCATTCAGAATTGGGCAGAAAAGTGGCAATTGAAATGTAATGTTGACTTGCTGAAGGAACTGAATCTATTAGGGTTAGGGGTATGACAGGATAGCATCAGGAATGAGACTCAGAGTCTAGAAGGTGCAGTAAAAGCACTGCTGTGCACGTTTCTTACCAAAACAGGAACAAATAAACAAGGCATTGGCACCAAAATACAAGGGTTAAACAAAAACACTGCGATATAAACACACCTCATCATTCCAGGCTGCGCAGTCACCTTCACTGAAACACATCCAACTACACTCCTCCAACTAAACAGAGGCTTTTTTCATACCATGTGGCTGGGACTCTATTCAATCAGGACCCAGCCACATTCCACACGTGGATTAACCCCATCCCTGCCATATTTAAATTCAAAACAATTAATCTTTATTAACAGAAAAACAACATTATATTATTTACCTGTGTAGGGCTTCTGCCCTGCCACAGGAAGACTTAATCAAAGACTTTGAAATCCTGAAAGGAGTGAACAAAATTAGTTCTAGTCACTTTTTCAAGTGTATTATGGTGTGACAGTGAGGGCTACAGTGGTGATGTCAGACCAGGAAATGAAACAATAACACCAGGTTGTACGGGCAAAACGACACCTGCTGCACTCGTATTTAATAAATGAAAAGTTTAAACAAAACAAAAACACTTTTATAAAACAAAACAGGCAAATAATAATTCTAATCATAACACAAGTATCATGCTGGTTTTGAGCCAGCATGTCTAGCATTTGTTTACTTTCTACTTTATTTCTTTGACCTCCTCGCTCCCGCTCTCTCATGCAGCCAAAGCTGCAGGTTCTTATGGTGGTGACCGAGGGATTAATTAGCTATTAATTATCTTGTTAACCCCTCGGTCACATTCTGCACAGGTTTACTAAAGATGCGTGACTGTCAGCCAATTCAATAATTACTAGCCGACAGTCACGCATTCTCACAAGGTATTTCTAAAATCACAATAAAATAATAAATAACGGTGGTGGCTTTTCACTCTCAGTGACGTCACACGAAAAAAAGAAAATATCAGGAAGTGAACGTCAGTCCCTCCCCTATCCATTGATGTGTGTTTCAAGCCTGTACTGCAAAGTACGGTGGCCCTGTAAGTCATCAAAACAAAGTGCTTTTTTATCGTGTTTACACGATCACGGTCCTAGAAGCCCACTTCATCGTGTTAACATGATCCCGGTCCTTAAAAGGTTAAAGGAATTGCTGGGACTTTTTAAATATATTATTCACTTAAAGATAAGAGCTGCCAAAACAGAACAAATGTTGAGTCTTCTGATGCACAAAGCGGAGGAAAAGTTCTATAAAAGTCGAGGCAAGACTCCAGTAAATCATCATTCAACTTGGTAACACAAGCTGTTTGGTCCATCCTCTGAAGGTCTCTGGAAAGCTGGTTGCTGTTTGGTCATATTCAGAAGCCTCTGCCTTTGAAGACAGCTCTTGTCTCTACTTACATTCTACATACAACTCCCATATATTGGGAGGTAAGCATAATCTTGAATTTATATCCCACTGTGGCGGAGTGTCCCGCCCCTATTTATTATTATTTGTATTTTTGTTTGCGGCGCGGATAAAAGCGCCGCGTCTTTTATTATATTTAAAAACCCTGTGAGGATGCATGGCTGATCAGCTACTGATTATTTAACTAGCTGACAGTCATGCATCCTTACCAAACGCGTGCAGACTCTGGCCGAGGGATAATAAGATAATTAACTACTAGTTAATCCCTCGGCCAGAGTATATAAACCTGCAGCTCTCTGCACTCGTGGTTGGGTGTACAGAGGAGAGAATGCGGGGGCGGAGAGAGCGAGCCACATTTAAAAAACAATTGCTAAAACGTGCTGGATTATCCAGCACGACATTTCTTGTTTGTTTGTTTATTCGTTTGGCCCTCGTGCCCTTTTGTTTTGTGTTTTGTTGTTTTGTTTAAATCTTTTGTTTTGTTTATTAATAAATACGCTGAGTGCCGTTGCACTCAGCTTCAACCGCCCATCCATTGTTTTGGTTTCTACTTCCTGGTCCGTGACGTCACCACTGCGAGCCAGACTGTTATATATGGTGTCCAGCGTGGGACAAACAACGCCCAACAGCCAGACCAGGAAAGGAAAGGACTTTTTTTGTTTTTCAAAGTGTTTTTGTGTGTTGTGTTTGAAAAAAAAAAAAAAAAAAAAAAAATGGATAAAGTGGATGCCTACATGAAGAGGTGGCATGCGCATCAGAGGGAGTTAAAGGAAGGAGGGGCTACATGGTGCCTCGCCTGCCTGGAGTATGGGCACCTCCCTGAGGTGTGCCCATATGACCCCCCTTTTGTGCAGGCCTTTGATCGAGGTGAGGTGGAGACTGGAGGAGGATCCACCTGAAGGCTATACCATCGCCGCAGGTGGATCAGGAAACCCTGCCTCACCTGCCTCAAAGGGAGGAGTGGTGCTTTGCCGTCGGCAAGGTCGGGCACAAACCACCCGACCAACCCCTCCATGGCAGGAGGTGGAACTGCTCGTCCCGAAGAAGGGAAGGAGGGGCTGCCAAGAAGGCAAAGAAACAGGCTACAGCGCTGGAAGGGGGGAGCGCGAGCATCCAGCGCCCAGAAGGGGGAGCGCGAGCATCCAGCGCCCAGAGGGGGAAGCCTGCATCCATCGCCCAGGGGGAAGGGGAAGCATCCATCGCCCAGAGGGGGAGCCTGCATCCATCACCCAGAGGGGGGAGCCTGTGCATCCAGCGCCCAGGGGAGAGGAGCCATCACTGCCGTCTCCAGCGCCCAGGGGAGAGGAGCCATCACTGCCTTCTCCAGCGCCAGAGGGAGAGGAGCCATCGCTGCCGTCTCCACCACCACCAGGAGCAGAGCAGCAGGAGCTGCCTCTGTCTCCACCACCGCCAGGAGCAGAGCAGCAGGAGCTGCTTCTGTCTCCACCATCGCCAGGAGCAGAGCAGCAAGAGCTGCCTCTGCCTCCGCCACCTCCACCAGCAGAGGGTGAATGCCTGCTGGTTCCGCCTCAGCCGCCGTGGGAGGACTGCTTGCCGCTCCCAGCTCCACCAGCAGAGGGTGAATGCCTGCTGGTTCCGCCTCAACCGCCGTGGGAGGATTGCTTGCCCCTCCCACCTCCACCAGCAGAGGGTGAATGCCTGCTGGTTCCGCCTCAACCGCCGTGGGAGGACTGCTTGCCGCTCCCAGCTCCACCAGCAGAGGGTGAATACCTGCTGGTTCCGCCTCAGCTGCCGTGGGAGGACTGCTTTCCTCCCACCTCCACCAGCAGAGGGTGAATACCTGCTGGTTCCACATCCACCTTCATGGGAAGGACTGCTCCTGCCCTGCCTCGCACCGCCAAGGATGCCTGCCTCGCTTCGCCCAAGGATGCCTGCCCTCGCGCCCAAGGATGCCTGCCCGCTTCGCCCAAGGATGCCTGCCTCGCTTCGCCCAAGGATGCCTGTTGCTCCGCACGCCTGGGGCTGCCTGTTGCTCCGCATCGCCTGGGGCTGCCTGTTGCTCCGCACGCCTGGGGCTGCCTGTTGCTCCGCATCGCCTGGGGCTGCCTGTTGCTCCGCACGCCTGGGGCTGCCTGTTGCTCCGCATTGCCTGGGGCTGCCTGTTGCTCCATATCGCCTGGAGAGCCACTAGCTACAGGAACGAGGGAGAAGTGGAGCTCCCCGCTGCCGCCTCCATGGCCAGGGGCTTCCTCCCGAGTTCACCTCCCGAGGGTCCTGTTTTGCCTGGGGTGGGCTACCAGTCCTGCCATGCTGGCAGGAAATACTGTGGCTGGAGCCCCATGAAGGGGAGCTGCCGGCCACGGAAAAGGGGGGGAGGTCAGGACCAGCTCCCCAGCCGCACTCGTGGCAGGAAATACTATGGCTGGAGCCCCATGAAGGGGAGCTGCCGACCCACGGAAAAGGGGGGGGGAGGTCAGGAGACTTCCCCAGCCGCACTTTTTTCGCGGCAGGAAATACTATGGCTGGAACCCCATGAAGGGAGCTGCCGGCCATGGAAAAGGGGGGGGAGGTCAGGAGACCAGCTCCCCAGCCGCACTTTCAGCGGCAGGAAAAACTGTGGCTGGAGCCCGTGAGGGCAGCTGCCAGCCATGAAGAAGGGGGGAGGTCAGGAGACCAGCTTCCCCGCAGCAATTTTGCTGCAGGAGAAAGGGTGGCCGGAGCCCCACGGAGGGGAGCTGCCAGCCATGAAGAAGGGGGAGGTCAGGAGACCAGCTTCCCCGCAGCAATTCGCTGCAGGAGAGAGGGTGGCGGAGCCCCACGGAGGGGAGCTGCCAGCCATGAAGAAGGGGGGGCAGGTCTGGAGACCACCCCAAAGATTTTTTGGCCAGAGGAGCCGCCCAGCGCGGGCCATTGGAACGCTTACGGCTGTTTGGGTGGGAGGAGGACATCCCACCGTGGCGCCACCTTTGGCCTGTTGCTGCCCCCTGTTCCTGCGCCGGGACTGCTAACCGGGACTTTAGGGAATAAGGGGAGGTGGCGAAAAGGCCATGTGTGCGCAGGGGGGGGCATGTGTGGAGTGTCCCGCCCCTATTTATTATTATTTGTATTTTTTTGTTTGCATGGCGGATAAAAGCGCAGCGTCTTTATTATATTTAAAACCTGTGAGGATGCATGGCTGATCAGCTACTGATTATTTAACTAGCTGACAGTCATGCATCCTTACCTTCTTGCAGACTCTGGCCGAGGGATAATAAGATAATTAACTACTAGTTAATCCCTCGGCCAGAGTATATAAACCTGCAGCTCTCTGCACTCGTGGTTGGGTGTGTAGAGGAGAGAGTACGGGAGCGGAGAGAGCGAGCAACATTTAAAAACAATTGCTAAAACGTGCTGGATTATCCAGCACGACACTTACTTGTTTGTTTGTTTATTCGTTTGGCCCTCGTGCCCTTTTGTTTTGTGTTTTGTTGTTTTGTTTAAATCTTTTGTTTTGTTTATTAATAAATACGCTGAGTGCCGTTGCACTCAGCTTCAACCGCCCATCCATTGTTTTGGTTTCTACTTCCTGGTCCGTGACGTCACCACTGCGAGCCAGACTGTCACACTCACGTATAGTGAATCTTTGTGATAGGGATAGGAATTATATTTTAGCTTTAGAGAGTAACATATTAGATGCTTTAGGATTTTTAGCGATGGGCGTTTATTAGCATTTCGCATGTCTAGCCCAAGGGCAAAACATGTTATAACCATAATTGTTTGAAGTATTAACACTGTTATGTCTGTACAAGGTACTGGACCTCCCAGATTGCCTATTAGCTGGGATCCAACGTGGTCTGTAACCACTCGATCCATTTTTAAGCATTTAATAAACCGAAGGAGTACTGATAATGCTCTGAATTGTTGAAACTTCAAATTGAATGGGTCTATGTGATTATATTTGATTAAATTTGTCTAAAGGCATCACACTGTAAGCCAGTACATGAACTATCCACTTTAGGGTCTGAACCATCTATATAGCTCCCTGTTAGCATCCCCTGGGTTCTTTGATCAAGAACCAAAGTAGTGCTCGAAGTGACAAACTGATCATAGCGGATGCACTATCTGCGGGCATGAGGTAAAGTAAATTCTTTTTTGTAGAACGGCTTACTTTGTGCTGGACATTTCTAGAAGGTTTGGCTTAATTTCAAGGCCTGGAGGAAGGTTGTTGTTATTGTTACATGTGGTCCATTACTTTGTTTTCATAAAATGTGTGTATTTGCATGATTACTGACATAGAATTTTGAAAATGTGGTACATTTAAAAATTTCGAGCTATACGCATACTCAGTATGCAAGTCTGAAGGTTGTGTATATGCATACGCATACTCCAATACACAAGTCTGAAGGTTGTGTATATGCATACCCATACTCCAATACACAAGTCTGAAGGTTGTGTGTATGCATACGCATACTCCAATACACAAGTCTGAAGGTCGTGTATATGCATAGGCATACTCAATTATTATTATTATTATTTATTTCTTAGCAGACGCCCTTATCCAGGGCGACTTACAATCGTAAGCAAATACATTTCAAGTGTTACAATACAAGTAATACAATAAGAGCAAGAAATACAATAACTTTTGTTCAAGCAAAGTACAAGTGTGACAAACCACAATTCAATAATACAGCAGATAATAGCGATAATTACATCAGGATATGATTAAATAGTGATAGTTACATCAGGATGTGATTAAATACAAAGTACTACAGGTTAAACACTTGGCAGATTACAGTATTCTGAAGTACAGGATTAAATGCAGTAAAATAGGGGGCAGATAAGAGCAAAATAAAGCACATTTAAATGAAGGGTGATAGTGTCCCAGGATACAAACAGAGGAGTTCTACAGGTGCTGTTTGAAGAGGTGAGTCTTAAGGAGGCGGAATGTGGTCAGGGACTGAGCAGTCCTGACATCTGTAGGAAGGTCATTCCACCACTGGGTGGACAAGGGTGGAGAAGGAGCGGGCTCTGGAGGCAGGGGAGCGTAGCGGAGGTAGAGCCAGTCTTCTAGTGCAGGAGCGGAGAGGGTCAGTGGGGTGTAGGGAGAGATGAGGGTCTGAGGTAGCTGGGTGCAGTCTGGTCAAGGCATCTGTAGGCTAGTACAAGAGTCTTGAACTGGATGCGAGCGGTGATCGGGAGCCAGTGGAGCGAGCGGAGTAGTGGAGTAGTGGGGCGAAGTGAGGCAGAGAGAACACCAGGCGGGCAGCAGAGTTCTGGATGAGCTGGAGCGGACGGGTGGCATGGACGAGGGAGGCCAGCCAGGAGGGAGTTGCAGTAGTCTAGGCGGAGAGTACCAGGGCCTGGACCAGGAGCTGGGTAGCGTAGTTGGTGAGGAAGGGTCGGATTCTTCGGATGTTGCTCAGGAAGAATCGGCAAGTGCGTGCCAGAGTGGAGATGTGCTGGGAATAAGAGAGGCAGGGGTCCAGGGTGACTCCAAGGTTCTTAGCGGAGGAAGAGGGAGAGAGTGGTAGATTCAGAGGAACAGAGAGAGAGATCAGAGGAGGGGAGGAGGAGGGAAAGAAAAGGAGGTCAGATTTAGAGAGGTTGAGTTTGAGGTGATGCGAGTGCATCCAGGAGGAAATAGCAGACAGACAGGTAGAGATACGGGAGGAGATGGTGGAGTCAGAGGTGGGAAGGAGAGGAAAATCTGAGCATCATCAGCATAGAAATGGTATGAGAAACCATGGGATGCGATGAGGGGCCCAGGAGCGGGGTGTAGAGAGAGAACAGGAGAGGACCCAAGACTGACCCTTGGGGGACTCCAGTTAAGAGAGGGTGAGGTGGAGGTTGCTCCACCAGGTTACCTGGTAAGTGCGGTTGGAGAGGTAGGAGGAGAACCAGGCCAGAGCAGTGCCAGAGATCCCCAGGTCAGCAAGAGATGATAGTAGAATAGAGTGATCAACAGTGTCAAAGGCAGCAGAGAGGTCGAGGAGAATAGGGACAGAGGAGAGAGGCAGCTCGGGCACACTTAAGTGAGTTGGTGACAGACAGGAGGGGCGGTTTCAGTGGAGTGAGCAGAGCGGAAGCCAGATTGGAGAGGGTCAAGCAGAGAGTGGTTGGACAGGAAAGCAGAGAGCTGGCGGTGTACAGTCCGCTCGAGGGTTTTGGAGAGGAAGGGTAGGAGGAGACAGGACGGTAGCTCTGGAGGGAGGTGGGGTCGAGGGTAGGTTTTTGAGGAGGGTGATAGAGGCTTTTTGAAGGCAGAGGGAAAGATACCAGAAAGTAGAGAGGTGTTGAGGAGGGAGGAGATGAAGGGGGAGTAGAGCAGGGCAGCAGCTTGAAAGAGGTGAGTGGGGAGGGGGTCCAAGGCACACGTGGTGGGTTTGTGACCCTGGAGCAGGGAGGAGAGGTCAGAGTCTGAGAGGGGCAAGAAGGTGGAGAAGGAGGGCGAGTTAGTAGGGGATGTAGTGGGTGTAGGGGTTGGAGCAGGGAGGGGTGCGGGGAGGGAGGTGTTAAAGAGTTTGCGGATATCTGAGATTTTAGAAGAAGAAGGAGGCAAAGTCATCAGGGAGATAGAGGAGGGAGGAGGGGAGGGGAGGGTTTGGGAGGAGGAGAAGGTAGAGAATAGTTTATGTGGGTTGTTAGTGGAGGCTTGGATTACAGATTGAAATAAGCACATTTAGCAGAGGAGAGAGTAGAGGAGAAGGAGGAGAGGAGAGTGTAAAGGTCTAGGGCAGCAGGGAGTTTGGTTCTCTTCCATTTCTTTTCAGCAGATCGCAGTGTGATTCTTGCCGAGCGGAGCGCAGAGGAGAGCCAGGGATGGGGAGAGGAGGGGCGAGCAGGTCGGGAGGTGAGGGGACAGAGGGGAGGGGGGAGGAGGAGTGAGGAGAAGAGGGTGGAGGTAGCAGAGTCCACGGAGAGTTGTGAAAAGGAGTCGATGGGAGGAGGTGAGAGAGAGCAGTGGAGGCAAGGACAGAGGGGAGAGAGAGCAGAGGTTATGGCGAGAGGTGACAGTGGGGTAGGAGGAGCAGGGAGAGGGGAGAGACAGAGAAAAAGAGATGAAATAGTGATCAGAGAGGTCCAGGGGGGGTGACAGAGAGGGTGGAGGGGCAGCAGGCCCTGGAGAAGGTGAGGTCCAGTTGACGGCCAGCTTTGTGGGTAGGAGGGACGGAGAGACAGAAGTCGAAGGAGGAAGGAGAGGAGGAATCCAGCAGAGTGGCTGGGGTTGGAGAGATGGATGTTGAAGTCACCCAACAGGACAGTCGGGGGGTAGACAGAGAGGGGAGGGAGGAGAGTAGATAGTCGAGTTCATCCAGAAAGTGGATGAGAGGCCCAGGGGGGGGGGTACAGAACAATGAGCAGGAGTTGACAGGGAGGTTAGTTGGACTGCATGAAATTCAAAGGTATTGACAGAGAGTGAGGTGAGATCGGAGGGGAGAAAAGAGTAAGGAGGAGAGAGAGACCGTCCCACCACCCCGTCCATTGAGACGCGGGTATGGGACAGGACGAGAGAGGACAGGGCAGCAGGAGTAACAGTGTTATCAGGGACAGCCAGGTTTCAGTGAGCAAGGAAATCGAGCGAGAGGTGGGAGGCAAAGGCAGATAGGGAAATCAGCTTTGTTAGCAGAAGAGTGACAGTTCCAGAGTGCACCAGAGAGTGTGGAGGGGGAGAGGCAGAGAAATGAGGTTAGAGGGGTTGGAGGAGCAGCAGCGGAGGGAGGGCAGAGGGCGAGGACGGAGGACAGAACAGGGATGTGAGAGACAGTCATAGCAGGACAAGCAAGACAAAAGGCACAGTAGGAGCAGTAGGGTGGAGGTACAGACCTGACTAGTAGATAGCTTCTTCTAGAGCCCCGTTGGGTTTGGATCTAGTTGAACAGCGTCTCAGCGCAGGCCTCCTTGCTGGACTCCCACAGCTAGACTCCCGGCTCTTTTGTTGAGGCTCTTCTGTTTGCTGGCGCTTCGTGCTGGCGCGCGAAATAAGCTGTAGACTCCCCACAGCTAGACTCCCGGCTCTTTTGTTGAGGCTCTTCTGTTTGCTGGCGCTTCATGCTGGCGCCGAAATAAGCTGCTTGATTAAATGTTACACCTGCTTGGCAAAAGAACCAACTAAACTGTGTGGAAACCAATCAAATAGCAAAATCAACTGCTAATCAATTTAGCCACTCACCTGGTACTACTCACACACTAACTCAGCCAATTCAAACACCACCTTACAATGTCACCAAATGTAGTTAGTTAAAATTACTAGAAGCAGGAACTTATCTATCTGCCTCTGTCCCTGGTTACCAGTTATGACATTTTGAAATACGCAACACGCATACACAATCTGCATTTTCATACTCACCACATCTCTACCATCTTCACAGGACTAACTTCATCCAGTTTTTGTGGAACTCTGTAGGTCAGCAAGAGACTAGTTTAGTACTTTGCAAACAGTACCAAACTTTTCCCAAACTAGTTTAACTGTTAATATGATAAGAAAATGACTTTTTGGCATGTATTTGATACATTTGTTACCCTTGGGCATGGGTAGTCCCATTGTAGCGTCACAGTGGGTCAAAATATCATTCTTTGTATGAAATTAACAAAAATGGAGTATATAGAGGGGGGTCCTAAGCCATTCTCTGGGTCTACTTGGTTTCTGGTCACAAACTCCCCCACTGACAAATAATGCTTTTAAAAAGAGTCATAAACTAACTGCTGGACAAGTGTTTGCTCTTCCCTTGTCCCTGAATGAATCAGTTGGCTCCAGTAGTGTTTTGCAGAAGGCAAGCTAGACAGTTTTGGGTGCTTTGACACCTTGGACAGAAAACAGTTCATCTCATAAATCCAGCCAACAAGGGGCGAAACAGCGGACCAATCTCTAACCAACAGGCTTTCCTTTCTGTAATATTAGATTAGTTGTGCACACTTTTTATTCTTAAATAAACTATTGTTTTATATTTCTGACACGTTGTGTGAATGTTGGTTATTGTCAAGGGAATCCGAGTTCTACATGATCCAGAACTTAAATATGGTATGTCTCATTTCTTACATTTTGACTTTCCTGAGTGGGCGACTAGAGACTAATTTATATTTAAATAAATTGTATACCTAATTCACTACACCATGTTTATCCTTGTCCTGCTTAACTGCCATATTATTTGTAAAGCTGATTAATGAAGATAGCTGCCTTCCTGTTGCTGTCATTTGGCAGTCTGTAAAGAGATGTATTCTTCTCATATGACATTTAACAAACAAAAGATCACACTTGTCATGGCAACCCCGTCTGGTTTATTACAGAATGTGTCTAATTAGCAAGTGTAATTAATATTTATCATTCCTGATTTAAAGAGACATAAATCACAAAATTAAACAGAAACTGAAATCTTAAAGCTCAGCATAAATTAAATGATTCATGAAAAAAGAACTGTATAATTACAAGTAGATGTTATGATGCTAGATCTGCTTAACACAGCATTAATATTACAATCATGTTGAGTGTAATTTACTAACATAATACTGCCCGATGCAAAATCAGCTCTGCGTTCCTTCAGCAACTCCCCACAACAGCTCAGGATAACTGAAGGTCAGTGCAGTCCTCTGATCTCTGCACAAAGCCAATCACCTCTTTATACCATGGCACACTCAGGACAAGGTGTACACTTTTAAGGAGTCTATACAGCTGTGTGATAAAGAGAGAAACGATCAATGCTGTAAATCTCCCTCCCAACTAGAAAGGGTGCTGTGTAAAGGTGAGGGTATGCTGCCTCCTAGATCTGCCACCTCGGTGGTAGGTGGAAACCGGAAGGTGACCATATTAGGATGGGCGCGTAGCTGCAAGTACTCAGGACGATTCCATTGCAGTCAGCTGCGGGGCAGCCCTCTATTGGAGAAACCATGGTGATGCGTTGACTGCAGGGAGGAGTTTGCTGGGTACAAAGGGGAAGCAGCTACGTCAGTACCTACTTTTGCGCTGAGAGAATGAGCCACCAGCCGGAGCTGTTCTCGTTTGTATTTTGTCTTACGTGCTGTCTGTGTTTGTGTTTTTACAGCGGAGGAGTAGGAGCGAGGAGCTGCAGCCACTGAGCCAGCACAAATACTTTGTGAATTTTCTTCGACTAAACTTACTGAGCGATTATATTACTGTCAACTTCAATTAAACTTGAAACTGGACTCATTTTGCTTGTACATGTATCCAATATGATGACACCTGGAAATAGTAGGTTCCAATCTAACAGCTGCCCACTTAAATGTTATAAAATGTCAAGGAATATAATGAACATTGTAGTGTTCAATGATGTTGCAATCTTGGAGCAGGCCAGTCCTTAACCGGCTGTAACAGAAATCATAGCGTTTTGGAGAGGCATGAGTTTGTGGAGATGCTTCTACACCAAGTAGTTTAAATTTCTGAAAGCTACTAATGGGGGCTGGAATGAACCTGCATGTTTTCAACTAGCAAAGTAATACATGTAGTTTAATTAAGGTTTGTACTAAATAACTAAATAATTAATTTGCCTGGACCCTAGAGAATTTGCTCAGGTGTTGAGGATCAAAACTGGGAAGGACAGCTTTACCAAGTGAAAGGAATGAGTAATTATTTACAATTTTCTTTAATTGTGTATGAGCATTTTGGGTATGCAGAAATCAATGCATTACTGGAACAAAGCTAACCGTTTCAGACGTGAAATACAAGGTTAGCAGGCATATGAATGTGTGTAATGAGGCTGAAGATGTCATACCAGCACATTTGAAATTCCTGCAGGGTATCAGGCCACCCATCTGAATGAGTATGGTACTAAGGTGATTCCTATGGAGTGAAATAACTGTCAAAAATAGTTGTGTACATAAAAAAAAAAAGTACCTGTAAAATAAATTTGTAGACTCGTAAAAAAGATTTGTACCTGTAAAATAAATTTGTAGACTCGTAAAAAAAGATTTGTACCTGTAAAATAAATTTGTAGACTCGTAAAAAAAGATTTGTACCTGTGGAAAGCATTCTGTGTAGTCGTAAAATATTTATTTCATACTCACAAAAAACTTGTATGTGAAGCTCAGGCAGCCACAGCCGAATGCCGATGCGATGGATGAGTATTTAAACGCATGTGCAGTCTAGTGTCAGTGCAGGGAGAGCTGTATTTCACAATCTCAGCTGGACATGTACTGTTCCACCGTTTATTATTATAATGTATACTCAATTTTAATTTGATATCTGTTGTTTTAAATAGCCTCTGTGCATTTTCCTAGAATATGTGTTATGAATAAAAACAAATAAGTAAAATAACACCAGCTAAACAACCATCACTATTGTGAATATTGCATTTTAATTGGTTCGTTGAGCAGGCTGACATGGTTTTTGTAAAACTCTGAAGATATCCTCTTTTCAATCTATTGGAACTCCTTCAGTAACACCTATCATGCTTTGTAGCTTACTTTCAGCTGTTATTTTTGTAGTTGTGTAATTTTAAATAGATGATATTCATTTTGAAATAACCAATTGGAATGGTCAAGAAGCTACACATGGTAAAAGCATAATATTATTTGGAAACCTCATATGTTTCAAGTCAAGAGTTGCTGTTTAGATTAAATTAATTAATTAAATACTTAGGCTCCATGAATACAGGTTATAAAGGTATTTCCAGCAATCAGCAGTCACCATGGCAAGAACACCCTTCTTAAATATGTTCCTCTGGGTCTTGACATGATTTCCTTTTCTGAAAACAGGCTTCTGTAAAAAATTACTTTGCACAATCATTTTTGATTTTTATTCCTTTACCATCTCTCTCTCCAACCTGCTTAGCTGACCCAATCATGGCCTTGGGCAATTTTATTTTTTATTAGTTCATAAAGCTTTTGCCTTGAGATTTGACGGTCATTTTAATAGTTTGTCCGTTGAATTCCATCCCTTGGTGGTCCCATTTTTGAAGGGCCTTTCATTATATGTGACCTACTTTATAATAATCTCTGGTCAAGTTGAAACAGAATCTTTTTTCTTCTTAGATTGGTTATTGATCCTTTTTTATTTAAAAATCTGACATTCTTTCGCAGTCCTTTTTGTTGCTGAGTCTAGTTTCATTCTATTACATGAAATATGTTTAAATTAATTCACCATGGCACCCTCACAAAGTGCATCCCTGTAAATACATGACAGTAGTCATTTAGAAGACAGCTGGGTGGACCATCAACACCTCTGCTCACCTTTGTATGCAACTACAGCTCCTTCTACTATAGCATATTCCACCAGTTTAAAAAATAACTATATCAAGGATTGAAAATACGTTAAAAAAATGTTTTGCCTTAAATAACACTGAACCTAACTCTAATCCTTTTCTGATACAATTGTGTACTTAGTATATCGTGCAAAAAGATGTACACATTAAGTACATTGTAACTATGCGTAATGACATTGTAATTATGTGTAAATCCACATGCATTTACTAGAGACACTTTTATAACAGGTAGTATGTATTGTAATCCAGCGCACTGTTCTACTAAATATAATATGTTATTGTTTCTGCACCTGTGTTCAGCAGATGTGGTTAGGATCGAATCACAATTCAAATGATCTTGAATTATTATATACCATGTAGGGCACCAATGTCATGTACTTATTTACCTTGCTCTTCATTACTTCCATTGAAAGTGGTGCGCCCCAAGGCCACACTGAGATCAGAAGCAGCAGACTTCATGAGTTTGGGCTTCCTTGCTACCTCACTCAGCAGATCTTTATGTGCACCATGCCAGAACAAAATAAATGGCTCAGAAAGAAAGGTCAGTGACCCAAAACAGTCGAACAGCTTAATCAATGTGCTGGATGAAAGGATGGCAATAAACTGTATGTGCATCACATATGCACACAATTACGCCTGACACTTCCAGTCACTGAAACTGCCCAGAGAATTATCTGTAGGGTAATAATGAATCTGTCATACATTGCTTATGCACTTCAAATGCTCAGCCATTTCCTGGTGTGCTACAAAGCACTCCAAGCTGAAGGTCTGGCACACACCTCCTGTGTGAAAGGGATTACAGTCAGTACTTGTGTTGGCTAGATCCCCCTCTGGATTAATGTACTAGCTGGAGGGAACAGTAGAATCCATCTGAATTCTATGTGCAGAACTGCACTGGCGGCTTTTTCCTTAGAATCCTGCTGGCCTGAGAACAGAGGCAGAGCAGCAGATTTTTAAACTCTGAATATTATAATGTATAATGCTGTACACAGTATAATGCTGTACTCGTTTATTATGTTAGCAAGGCCTTCCCCATAGCGGCATGTATAAGACGCTTGGGGAGGCTAAGCCTCTCCAAAATAAATGGCCCAAACCCTCACGAGAAATTGTTTTGACCAACACAAAAAATATTTGTGACAGAAGATCGTTTTTTTTTTTTCCCTGCAAGCGCGCAAAGCAGGTCTAACAAACATATTTCTCGTTTTCCTACTGTGTAACCGCCAGACCGCTAGGGCAGCTGGGATTTCAAAATCAACACTGTGGACTGAGATAAAGGATTTACTTGCATTTCAATGTCATTGGAGGAGACAATGCTTGGCTGGTTTAACATCAATTCTTCCCGCTGATCTGAGCCCCTCATACCGCTGCAGGAGGCAGCCGACGAAAACTCTGAATCCTTTTCGCTCATTCCCTTGCCTGGAACATCCTCTTCACAATTTCTATATTTATTCGAATTGCTTGATCCGAATCTGATTTTACAGAACTTGTGGCAAAATATTTTCATAGCATACTGTCTGTTTTCACGCACCACCGTTTTGTGAGAATTTGATAACTGTGACACTACAGTCAGAACATACTTCCTTCAACTGTTTGAACAAATGCCACCTTTCAGCACACTGTTTGTGGTGCCAGATTATGAATGTTTCTGAAGTTTTTTCTTTAGATCTTTCCAGTCCTTCACTACATTTTCAGTGAAAGCAGGGTCTTTTGAACTTCTGAAAAAGTGTCTGCAAGGAAAGCAAAAAACACATCTGCCTGCTTACTGTACTTGCTTACCAAAGACAGTTTTTGGATACACAGGTAAACAAGGCTATGATGGTCCTGTTGCAGTATCACCAAGGTCCAAAATACAGGATTTAGTTGCATTTCAATGTCATTCGAGGAGACAATGCTTGGCAGGTTTAACGTCCATTCTTCCCGCTGATCTGAGCCCCATATAGATAGTTGAAAGTTTACGGTGAGAGTGCAGTTTTTTTTTGCAAATATACCTTATGAAATACGTTGAATGCCCCTTGATTATAAGTATGATAGTAAGAGTGTGTTTAGAAGCTTAATAGTCAGTATTAATAATTGATTTAAATTGGTGTGAAGTGATGGAAATGGTGTCTGAAATTGGTGTAGGTACTGTAGGATTGCAGAAGAGCTTAACGGATTTAAAGGTTTTAAATAACAGTGCAGCTTGTTATCCTGACTGTTTTTCTAATTTGCTTAAATAGGCATGACATGTTTTAAAGTACAAGCTAGTGCTATGTTAAACTTCATGTATTTGGCCTCCTTATGTTGGGGAAAACAACAATGTCAATTGTATATGTAGCATCCCTGAGTGGTTTCGGGGTCTGTTTTGTGCTATAAATTATTATACAGTAAAAGTTCTCAAAAAGACGCAGGAGAATAAATCCGGTTTACAGCTTTTATTTGTGTCTGTCAGTCCGACTATTTTTCAAACTCAACACAATGAATGAAACTTAGTATTCAGACTCAGTTGTAACAGAGTAATAATAAAAAAAATGCAAGTCTTAATTGTATGTATAATGTGTGTATCTTACTGTACATCAATAAATGCAGGGGGAAAAGTGTGGAACAGCCTCCCCAAACGAAAGACTCACGCGCCACCTATTCCCTTCCCAGCTCACCAAATTGCCTGTCCTTGAACCCATAACAACAAAAGTAAACTAAAAAGCTATTTTTACAGCAGGCACTTTTTCAGCTTGGATCTCAAATAACCTCAACATATATTCAGTCATGATATAAAAATAACAAAAAAGATTTATAGACCAGTAAGCTTTTTACTTGTTTTTGGTCACTGAATATAAGACATATACATTTATCTTCATGAATAACAAACAAAAAGAAAACATGGAAAGCAGGTATAAATTTAAATAATTGGCAGACTTTTTTTCTTGACATATTTGAATATAGCATCAATATTAATATTAAACCATGTAATCCATTTCCACGTAAATGGTTTAAAATAATGCTGTGTTGAGTTGTTACAGGATGAGCCCACCGGTCCCATATTACATTGGCACTAAAACGTTAATGTTAAATTATTATTGTTGTTCCCTCAGTAGGGGTGACAATGTTCCCTTTACTCTTAAACTACATTTAGACTCATTGTGCCTCATCTCTTAAACTGAACCATTCAACGTAAAAGAAGACCTTTAACACTGCACAATAATGGGGAGTGGAGGCCCAGTATCACATGACTTAGCAGCTCCTGAATATTGAGGGTGGTTTTGAGGTCATTAATCAAGGTCCCATGATTAAGTTCTGCACATTAATAAAGACATTTTAGAATAATGTCATTTATTGTCAGTTTATGTTGCCATCACTTATTGAAGTTGTCTGACCATGGACCCACAATATTAGTATTGTGTACAGTATTAGTATTGTGTACAGTATTAGTATTATGTATTGTATTAGTATTGTGTACAGTATTAGTATTGTGTACAGTATCAGTATGTGTACATTATTAGTATTATGTATTGTATTAGTATTGTGTACAGTATCAGTATTGTGTACAGTATTAGTATTATGTACAGTATTAGTATTGTGTACAGTATCAGTATGTGTACAGTATTAGTATTATGTATTGTATTAGTATTGTGTACAGTATTAGTATTATGTATTGTATTAGTATTGTGTACAGTATTAGTATTGTGTACAGTATTAGTATTATGTATTGTATTAGTATTGTGTACAGTATTAGTATTATGTATTGTATTAGTATTGTGTACAGTATCAGTATGTGTACAGTATTAGTATTATGTATTGTATTAGTATTGTGTACAGTATTAGTATTGTGTACAGTATTAGTATTATGTATTGTATTAGTATTGTGTACAGTATTAGTATTGTGTACAGTATTAGTATTATGTATTGTATTAGTATTGTGTACAGTATTAGTATTGTGTACAGTATCAGTATGTGTACAGTATTAGTATTATGTATTGTATTAGTATTGTGTACAGTATCAGTATGTGTACAGTATTAGTATTGTGTACAGTATCAGTATTGTGTACAGTATTAGTATTATGTATTGTATTAGTATTGTGTACAGTATTAGTATTGTGTACAGTATTAGTATTATGTATTGATTTGGTATTGTGTACAGTATTAGTATTGTGTACAGTATTAGTATTATGTATTGTATACAGTATTAGTATTGTGTACAGTATTAGTATTATGTATTGTATTAGTATTGTGTACAGTATCAGTATGTGTACAGTATTAGTATTATGTATTGATTTGGTATTGTGTACAGTATTAGTATTGTGTACAGTATTAGTAAGTGTTTCACCAAATGGCTTGGAGAGCTGCTGCTTCTTCTTCTTGTTTCTGGTAATGGAGTGGAAAGTCTGAGCAATGCAGCTAGTTAATGTGCCCTTTATTATTAAGCAGAAGAGCACAAGCACTCCACGAGCCAGCTCAGCAATAAAAAAGGTCATAAACATTTGATTTTTTTTTCCAACTTTCTGCTTTCCAAAGAGCAGTGAGGTCAATCTGGAACAAAGTAAATGGCACAGCTTAGAAAATATACACATTTCTGTGGTGCATGCTATTCAAATTAACTCAGTTAACTCTTGGCTCTAGTCCTGGATTCAAAAGGTCAAAATGTGAACTTCAGAACTATGCTATTATACAGTTTTAAAGTTACATAGAGCCCAGATATCACATACCAGTGGTATACAGAGGTTCACAGATTGCTAAGGATTGTTGTTGCTGTCAACATCAGTAAATATTCAAGCAGTAGGACCCAGAAGACCATTACCGTGGTACCTACCATTTATCACAATAACAAGGTGAATTACGAAAATAACGCCCTCTAAGTAGAGCTCTATTGTGATTAGAAATTGGCAAACGGTGCCTGTATTTAAATGTTATATTTTAAATATTTAAATTACAGAGGGGGAGCTTCCTGGTTGGTAGACGAAAGTTGTCAGGTTTTAAATAAAGCACATACTGCTTCATCATTATATAAGTCATACAAACAGTATATTAGCTAATAGATTAGTTAGGGGGTAATGAAAACATAAGAGAATTGTGAATAATAAGATAATACTCTGCCATTTGCAGTAAAATAACTGTAAACAAAACACATGTGTTCACAATTACAGCTCTGGCCAAAAGTTTTGCATCACCCGATAGAATTAACTAATTTTGCTTCATAAAGTCGAATTAAACCTGCTGAATAATGTTACGTTAACATATTGAGTTACACACAGCTTTGTAGAAAAACTGACAAAAATTGAAAAATGTGACATTTCAAAATCTAACATAAAATACTGTACTGCTATTTTGGCTTCCGGTAGACTTTTGCAATTTCATTTTGTAGTTTCTGTGATGATGTTAAATAAAATATCTAAATTACTTCTCAAGTTATTATGTCTCAATCCTATAATTCTAGCTGATGCAAAACCTTTGGCCATAGCTGTAGATGCCTTTATAAATCAGTAATGGGTAACACATTTTAGAGTTGGTGATTTACTATAGGTTCAGCGACATACAGTTTGAACTAATATCTAGCAAAGGCAATACCTAAACCCTGACAATTGAACTGAAAATAAAAAATGGTTTATTTTTTAAAATTATTATTATTATTATTATTATTATTATTATTATTATTATTATTATTATTATTAATTGACACATTTAGAATGTTTTTGCTATTCTTTGTGAGTCTCCTTACAGTATGTTTGTGCATCATTTTGTGGCTATACACATAGGAGATGCACGTTACATTAAGTGCTAAATGTGACATAGCTAATATAGGACATTGCTACTAAAAAGAGTGGAAGAAAGTGCTTAAGGATGGAATCCTATTAGTGTTTTTTTTTTTTTCTCCCAGAACTGTAACAGACAGAGAAGAATGACTTTTTCTTCAATTCATTATCAAGGCAGTTTTAAAATGTATCATATGCTACAGTGGATATGTTTGAAAGTCTAATTTATAATCCCCTCTTTAAAACAAAAAGTTAACAATGAAAAGAAAATTGAACTGGAATTCTGCTCAATCTTTTACTATGATCTTAATAATTTCATAATAATTGCTGTGCAATCAGCACGTCATGACTACACTTTCAGCAGATTAAAAAACTAAAGCAAATGCATCGTATTAATGCAGTGTGTTTAACTTGTACAATTACATGCACTGGATAGCTTCTTGTTATGAAGCTTATAATGTAGCATTTGTTTCAAGATATTTTGGTCTATGTTAATATTTTTTGTCATTGTTTTTTCATCTAGTATTTGTGGTATTTAAGTATAGCTCATTTACAAATATGAACCTGATTGCTGAAGGTAAATTAATCAGTTTAAAGTTACAGTCTGCATTATACTGTACCTCTAAGAACGTATTGTGACGGACTAGCGGTGGATCAAGGGAGAAACAGTGACAGAGCTGTGGCAGCAGCAGCAGGGGCGTGGCCCTGGGACTCTGAACTCGTTGCAGTTGGTTCTTTTGTGTCTCTGTGTCGATTGGTCTGTGATGTTCTGAATTTGCATAAATGTGTTACTTTGTTTATCATGTTGCCTTTGTCTGCTTTCAATCAATGTGCAAAAGCTGTATTTCTTAGTGCTGTGGCCTGGTTGGGTTCAGCCTGTCGTTGGTTCCTGTTATGGGGCAGCAGTGTGGAGTAGTGGTTAGGGCTCTGGACTCTTGACTGGAGGGTCATGGGTTCAATCCCAGGTGGGGGACACTGCTGCTGTACCCTTGAGCAAGGTACTTTACCTAGATTGCTCCAGTAAAAAAAAAACAACTGTATAAATGGGTAATTGTATATAAAAATAATGTAATTGTATGCAAAAATAATGTGATGTCTTGTAACAATTGTAAGTTGCCCTGGATAAGGGCGTCTGCTACGAAATAAATAATACAAATAATATGTGTATTCATTTATTAAAGAGCTGTTGATTCATTTTAAACGCTGTTTCCTGCACTTTCTTCCACCGCCGCTACAGTATGTTACAAAGAGAAAGTGGCAGAAACAATCCCTGGTCCTGATTAATAGCTTAATCTGGTTTAGGGGCTTGGGGTGTTCAGGAAAAACGTTTAGTCTTATAATGCAGGAGATACAACAACTTAAAAGTAAATTATTCATGATGTCAGTCAGATTCTGCTGAAGTATTTTTCCTGGAAACACCTTCAGAAATCTGTCTCTTTTTAATCAAAGTTGCAGCCACCGATGCTGTCAATAAAGTCTGAAATGATCAGTAACTGCAGTGATCTTTCCATCGTCAACAGAAAAGTGACACGTGGCTGCAAACAAAATCCTGCATTCACTTTAAATAGCCATCCAGGATAGAAATACATCTGATACACAAAAATAAATTGAGAAAATCCAACATGATTCTCATGAAAAAGAATTTAAACATTCTCTTTGCTCAGTCATTTTACTGTTTCCAATTAGATGATAAACAACTTTGTTCTGGGAAGTCTTCCAACAAACACTGGATGCCAAGACAGCAGTGCATTAAATATATATATATATCTTAAAAATATGGTGCTTCTTCAAAACAGTCTACATCTGCAGGTCGCTTGATTAATATGGCTTACAGGAAGGGGCTGAAATCAATGCATGCCTTTGTTTCATCTCGAATTGATTATGGTAATGCCCTTTTTTTGTAAATTGTACCTTTATATCTGCTATATCCACGTTGCCTCCTTCTCACAAGCGCGCTTCCAAAAACTTGCTCGCACAACTCGCTCACAGGACAGGCTGCAGCTCCCAGAACAGGCTGTAGCAGCCCCTCCTCTCCAGTCATGGTCGTCGCCTCCTCTCAGCACAGCAGCACAGCAACCAGGAGACGCACCCGAACAGATCCCATCCTTCAGCTTCATACTAACATTTTTGAGGACATGAAGTCCCTCATTCACCCCATTGGCGTCTCAATTGCCTCAATTAATTCACGGCTCAACGATATGGACAAACTGGTTGCTTCTCCATTACTGAGCCAGTATTCACCACTCCAATCATGGCCGCCGTCTCTTTGGGTTTAGCACTTCCGGTCCCCACAGCTGACGATCCGACCTATAACTGAGCATCAGCTGCCCTCAATGGTCCACAGCAAGCGCCTGTAGTCAGAAATCAAGTCCAGCCACCACATATGGTTTCTATTTATGATATTTGTGCAGCATTGAGGGCTAGATTCTCAAAGCTATTTTCCAAGTTCATTTCATTTTATTTTTCTGAAAGGGAACATTTTCAAGTACAGTTCTAATTTAGACTGCTTGCAAATATTAAAACGGCTGAGTTGTTTTTTCTGTCAAGTTTAATTTTTGGAAACAGGCATCTCACTGCTATTTTACTGGACTTTCTCATCCTGTACACTCAGTTCTCACTGCTACTGAACTAAAGATATTTTCATAATTTCGATTTTACCCCTGCTAAGCCCAATTTTCCACTTGCTCCCAGCCCCTGCTCATTCAGCAGCACCAGCAACACCTTGTCAGCAATAAACACTCGTTTAGATACCATAGACAATTGCTCCAGCACCATTGCAGTTCCTCCTTCAGCCTCTCGTGCCAATCTCTGCCCCCTCCTTCATTACATCTTCTCTTTCAGTGGCTCCATTGCTCACCACAGCCCAGGCAGCTCTGACCCCGCCCCCATCTATCAGCATTCCAGAGTACAACCTGGTCACAGCTTCTGCTTCAGGCTCCCAATCAGTAGCGCCATCAAACATCACAGCCTCTCCCCATTGATCCGAAGGCAAGTAATAAAAGGAAGCCAAGTTACACACATGAGACACACATACGCTTTTCACCACCCCGTGGTCACAGACATACATTCACTCTGCACCACCCGCGGTCAAAGAGACACATACACTCTGAACCGCCCTGCGGTCATAGACTCGCCCTACTTTAAAAGCCTTGGTTGGCCCCCTTCGTAATCTCCCTCTGTCCCATTCATATGCAAAAATTTTCATTCTGCTTCCTCTGAACCCAGAATCACTGAGTCTCTAATCCAAGTCAAGATGGACAAAAAAATCTTGGTCGGCTCCATCCCAGCTCTGTTCCCCATCTTCAGGATTAGCCCCATTGGAATAGCGACCCGCAAAATATCGGGGAAAGCGCCTAATCATCGATCTTTCTGCCCCGAGAGGCAGTTCCACTCCAGTCTCGATGCCCTAATTCCCCACGATCAATTCTCCCTTCGTTACATTACAGCTTCCAATACTATTAAATCTATCAAAGCAGCAGGCCATGGCACCTGGCTTGCAGAAGCAGATCATTTAGACACTTTTAAACCATGCCCAGTCATCCCTCCCTCCACCACCTCTTTGGGACCTGTGGGGAAGACACTTGTCTACTTGTATCCCTACCTTCGGACTGCGATCCCTGTTTTCTTCAGTAGGCATCTGTGACAGAAATACAATGAGTTCTGGTGATAAATCTTCCTCCCGACCTGTGAGGGCGCTAAAGAACGGGAGGAGAAGTATCTGGAAGGGCTGGCCTGACAGTTCGTTTCCGGGACCGGGAAGTGGGTCATCCTGGAAAGAAGCGAGACTCTGTTGTAAGACCGTATTGACTTGAAAGGTAAACGAGGGGCAGCTGCAAGTAATAAAGCAGCTGCAACCGTTTGCCTAGCTATCATGCGGGATTACATATAGGGGCCAGGGTAACGCTGATCTTTTCCTTCGTTTGGGTAAACGCTGGAGAGAGAAGGAGCGAGAGAGGAACTCTCGTATTGTGGAAAAGAAATTACGTGTTGTGTTTGTGTGTTAACGTTCTGTGATTCTTCACTTAGACAGTTAAAGCACCTCCGGAGCTGTTGAAATCGGGTCAGCACTATCCGGAACACCACTACACACCACCCCACTGTGTCTGCACCAAGCACCTGCACGTCTGCACTCACCCAGGACTGGTGACCGTGTTTTGTATTTGGTTCGGGACTGTGCCCTGTTTTTGTTATCCCCGCGCTTTACACATTGTTGTGTATAGCCCGGGATTTATTATTTTACGGTCACCAGACCGGGATTATAAATAAAGCACTTCATTTCACTGGATTACCGTTGTCTGCCTGTCACTCCTGCATCGCATCACCGCTACACATGTTCCCCTTACTAGCCACTTTGCCACAGCGTCCCACTCTCAAAATCAACCATCAGCCTAACTAGAATTCCTCGGAATCACCCGGGACACTGTCAAATCCGAAGCCAGCCACCCACTCGACAGTCCCGGAATGCTTTCGTCAGCTCACTAACAACTTCCAAGTATCAAAATCAATCTCTAAACACAAACCTGTTATCTCCCTTCAGCCACTTCAATTTCGTAATTCGCATTATTCCTAAGGCAGAACATTCATATCGGGCCTTCTCGCTTTCGCCTCAACTGCAAAAAACTTGTCAACTGCAAAAACCTGGATTCTCACGTAAATATCTTTCAGAAGCAAGAAACCCTCCTTCAGAGCTTCCAACGCTCCAGCTTTCCTCCAATACTCTGATCATGGAAGCCATTTCCGCAGTCAAGGCTAACGCTAATCCCCATCTAATATGTCCGCTCATCCTCTCAAATACTACAAGCATTAATATATGGTGAGAGACGTGGTACGAGACTGGAAATCTGTCTTGATTATGAGTTAAGGAGTTCCACTATTAGGAGAATGACTGAAGTTGTGAAACCTAAATCTCTGAATGTGAGTTCACCTTTTCCATTCTAAGCAGACATGATAGTAGCAAACCGCTGATCGATCCTGTATAAAATAACACATAGGATGGTTGGCATCTCATCTCTCTAGACATCAGAATGTGATACACCTTGCTGCAACACTGGAACAATCATCGAATTAAGTTCCAGCAGCTCATCTTCAATACAGATCACCAAGTCGCTTCAGCAGGAACATCAGCTGCCGCTGCAGTTTTTTCTGCATCCGCCCCTCCGTCCCCCTCAAACATTTCAGTCCCCCCACCGCCATAGCAACCCAGCCAGCCCCCCGCTTCAGCTTCTCAGTCTGCAGCAGCTATTCGCCACCACGCTCCTTCCCCTCAATTTCACTGTCAAATAATTGAAGATCACTAAGTTAAGCAGTCTGGTCCCTTCAGCAGCTCCAATCCCTCTTCAGAATTCCCCAGTTCCATCATCTCATATTCAACTATGCTAATTCATGCATCACTCTCCAATCTACTCTCATCTGCAAGAGAATACGTGTCATCAGCCCTCTCTCCATCTACTAGGTCCTCCTACCCTACAGCAGGTCTCTCTCCCCAGTTCTATACCCTGCAATCATTCAGGATCGGCACAGCCTCATCATCAGCAAAGCCAATGTTAGTCATCACGTTATAAAAACTATGGGTCGCTGGTCATCAGCAGCAGTTCACTCCAACATTCGTTCTCTTCCTACAGACATCTCAGCAGCTCACCAATCAATTGCTGAGTATGCCCGGAGTGGGGGCACCCTTCTCGCCAGGGCCACCAGAGGTAACAGAGGGGGGTTTTCCTCTCCACCAAGCGGAGGGTTGCACATAGCCCATCTTACTAACCATCTCTCTCTCTTTGTCCTTGTTTGTCCTTGTTCCCTTTTTTTGTTGTGCATTGGCATGCGTTTTTTTTTTTGTCTTCACAGGTGCGGTCCTTGCGGGAAGCCGATAGTCCATCCTTTTGGGGGATAGTGAGTCTCACTTCCCCGGCCTCGAGTCAGCCGCAGCTACTCATGCAGCTACTCATGCCTTCGTTATTTTATCCGACGAGGTGTTCAGTTGTGGCAGCAATGTAGCAGAAGTCACAGTGACGTCAGCCCCCTAGCAACAAGCCTCCTATGTTGGGAATTTTAGATGCACTGTTTAAAAGTATTTTTTTCACAGTAAAACAGGTTTAAAAGGCACTGCATATCAACAGGACACTCAGTACTGCATCTCCAGCCCCGCCCCACCCCTTGTTGGCTGTATTTTTCACATACCTCTTCATAGTCGTGCATACCAATAAATCATCTCCTGATCACTTGTTTTATCACCAAACTCCTCGATAATGTGATCCAAGTCATTATTTGATTACTATAACATCTCAAAAAGCTCTGCAGGTGTCTGTGATATTCTTTGAGCGCTGGATGCAGAAGCAGCTATCTTGTTTGTTTATGTCCATGTTATCTCTGTGGTGCCGGGGCTATGTGTATTGCTCAGATCCGCCCCATTTTTTTCAGCTTCTCTCGGCTCCTATTGGTCTCACTTGTCCATTGAATGATTTTCTCAGGTTTTTCTGTAGAAAAAATGACTAGAGACCTGTGTTTTACGTCTTTTTGATGATGTGTCACAAGGCTGGCTGAGTGACACGTCAGACCCGGAAGAAACACACAGACAGACGGTGGTGATGAGTAATGCTGAGTGCAAATGGTAGCACTCAGCGTTTATTAAACGAAATAAAAGGGTTTTAAACACAAAACAGGACACGGCACTGGAGCCAAAATAAACAGGTAAACAAAACGAACTAACACACAAAACAAGTGGACGAACGTTTAAACAAGTACCGTGCTGGCACTTCCAGCATGCTGTAGCAATTGTTATTTCTAACTTTTTATCTCCTCTCTCTCTCTCTCTCTCTCCCGTTCTCCACTCACGAACACCCAACCCCGAGTGAGAGCTACGTGTCTCTATATATACTGTTGTGCTGGGATTCAATTACTAATTAATTATTCACTTGAATCCCAGCACGTGAATTCATTACGTGCAACACCGTGCTCACATATTATTACATACTTTAAATGCACGTGCAGTGATGTGCAATCCCGTGCCTAAATATAAATCTACATTTTTAAATCACACGTGAAACACAGACCCGTTTATATCCCGTGTACCAATGACTATACACCAACATTAACACACGCAACATACAACACATAACACACAAATGCACACAGGGGCGGGGCACATTGCCACATGATGTCAGACAGGGTCCGACAGTGGACCGGAAAGGGAAAATTGTAATGTCAGACCTGGTCCAACATAGGACCGCAAAGGGTTAAGTTTACTTCTGTAATGTTGTGCATTACTGCAGAGCACACTGCCACATCACCACACTCACTTTTAGTAGTATCTTCACCATCACCATATTCAACATCCTCACTATTCATCTTCCTAAGAATATCAATTACTGGCCTTTCCCAGTCTACCCCATCTGTGTCACAGGTTGCAACATTTAAATTTAAAGTTGGCACTTCCTGTGAAATTTTATTGTCACTGTCATGATCATTCTCACTCTGTGACTGCATTGTCTCACAAATCTGATCCAGAAAGCCTGCTTTCACAAAACATTTCTGAATTGTTGCAGCTTCCACTTGATTCCATGATCTGTTTATCCAGTAAATGACATCACGCACAGAAATTTCCTTCAGGATCTCTGAACCACACTTCACACTTGTTTCCAGTTTGATAACACGTGCTGCAACTGACGTTTACAAAATGTAAGCTTCATGGCCTGAATGATGCTTTGGTCCATTGGCTGCAGAAGAAATGTCATATGTGGAGGAAAGAACACAAGTTTCACGTTATCCAATGTCATGGTTGGATGACTTGGTGCATTGTCAAGAAACAGCAAAATGCTGCGTTTCTCTTGCTTCATTTTTCTGTCAAGTGTCATCAGCCACTCACTTATCAGCTTTAAGTTCATCCCATGAATGGCTGTTGCTACGGAAAGTGACAGGAAGGGTCTCATGTTTGATCTTACGAAAGTACCTGGGTTGTGCAGATTTTCCAATCACGAGTGGTCGCAACTTTTCTCCAGTCATACTGGAGCTGAGGGCTACTGTTATGCGTTCTTTGGAGAGATTTCCCCTGGCACAGTCTTCTCCTAAACCGTATGAAATCTTTTCAACATTTATTTAAAAAAAAATGTGGTTGTTGTGCAGCACAAATCAGCAGACGAAACCAATTTTATTAGCAGTACAAAGCAAGCTTGTAAGCGTGATAGGTATAACTTAACGTAAAAAACGTTGAATAAGTCGATTTTCTAGGCATTTTTGTGGGGCCTTTAAAAGGGGGGAGTGACTGATACACTGGTGCGACGTATGCGGCGGTGCGCCTAATATTAATCCTTTGCGGTCCTATATCGGACCTGGTCAGACATCGTAATTTTCCCTTTCCGGTCCAATGTCGGACCCTGTCCGACATCATCAAAAAGACGCAAAAAACAGGTCTCTAGTCATTTTTTCTCCGGAAAAAGCTGAGTGAGACCGATAGGAGCCGAGAGAAGCCGAAAAAAAGGGGCGTATCATGAATACTGATAGACCCGACACCACATAGATAACACGGACATAAACAAACAAGATAGCTGTTTCCGCATCCAGCGCTCAAAGAACATCATAGACATTTGCAGAGCTTTTTTTTAGATGTTATAGTAATAAAATAATGACTTTGATCGCATTATTGAGGAGTTTGGTGATAAAACGAGTGATCAGGAGATGATTTATCGGTATGTACTACTATTACGAGGTATGTAAAAAATATAGCGAACAAGGGGTGGGGCGGGGCTGGAGATGCAGTACTGAGTGTCCTGTTGATATGCAGTGCCTTTTAAACCTGTTTTACTGTGAAAAAAATACTTTTAAACAGCGCATCTAAAATAAACTGCGCGTGTGAAAATAAACTGCAAACTGAACTGAACTGCAAACACAAGTCAAAAAGGAAGTTAGAAAGGCCAAGAGAAAGTTAGAAATCAATATTGCTAAGGGGGCTAAAACCAATTCCAAAATATTTTTCCAATATTATAACAGCAAGAGAACATTCAAAGAGGAGGTTAAATGACTAAGAGACACAAATGGCAAAATCATAGATGAAGAAAAAAAAAAGCAAATATATTAAATGATTACTTTTCACAGGTTTTTACAAAGGAGGACACGGACAACATGCCCGACATGTCAACCTGTTCCTATCCAATTTTAAATAACTTTAGCATAACAGAGGCAGAAGTGTTAAAGGGACTAGGAGCTCTTAAAATAAACAAATCCCCTGCGCCAGATGAGATCCTCCCAATAGTACTCAAAGAAATGAAAGAAGTTATTTACAAACCGCTAACCAAGATCATGCAACAGTCTCTTGACACAGGGGTTGTACCGACAGACTGGAAAATAGCAAACGTAATACCGATCCACAAAAAGGGAGACAAAACCAAACCAGGTAACTACAGACCAATAAGCCTGACTTCTATTATATGTAAACTTATGGAAACTATAATAAGATCCAAAATGGAAAATTACCTATATGGTAACAATATCCTGGGAGACAGCCAGCATGGTTTTAGGAAAGGGAGATCGTGACTAACTAACCTACTTGACTTTTTTGAGGATGCAACATTGAAAATGGATAACTGCAAAGCATACGACATGGTCTATTTAGATTTCCAGAAAGCTTTTGACAAAGTCCCGCATAAAAGATTAATTCTCAAACTGAACGCAGTAGGGATTCAAGGAAATGCATGCACATGGATTAGGGAGTGGTTAACAGGTAGAAAACAGAAAGTACTGATTAGAGGAGAAACCTCAAAATGGAGTGAGGTAACCAGTGGTGTACCACAGGGATCAGTATTAGGTCCTCTGCTATTCCTAATCTAAATTAATGATTTAGATTCTGGTATAGTAAGCAAACTCGTTAAATTTGCAGACGACACAAAAAATAGGAGGAGTGGCAAACACTGTTGCAGCAGCAAAGGTCATTCAAAATGATCTGAGACAGCATTCAGAACTGGGCAGACACATGGCAAATGACTGTGTCTGCCCAGTTCTGAATGCTGTCTAGATCATTTTGAATGACCTTGCTGCTGCAACAGTGTTTGCCACCTCCTATTTTTGTGTCGCCTGCAAATTTAACGAGTTTGCTTTATTATACCAGAATCTAAATCATTAATTTAGATTAGGAATAGCAGAGGACCTAATACTGATCCCTGTGGTACACCACTGGTTACCTCACTCCATTTTGAGGTTTCTCCTCTAATCAGTACTTTTCTGTTTTACAAGAGAGCGCTGTTGTTTTAATAGTATGCTTATTGATTACAGATAAAATCCTGCTAAAATGGTTACTTAATACAGGTTTGAGTCCGTTGTTGGGTATTTGTATTTGAGATTTGTGGTCGCTGGTTGCGTTAGACAGGTGGTTGCTTAATACAGTTAAATAAAAACACAAATATCATTAGTAGGAATTTAAAGTGGTCACTTAGACCAGGTGGTCACATGAGCAGGTTTGACTGTACTCAGTTGTGTTTTAAACATGAAATACACATACATGGGCGTATGTGGTTTACAAATTATCTTCTCACTTTATGCTTTAAGGCACTTCAGAATCTGTATGTATTCCTGTTTGTGGCAACATGTAATTTTATGCTTTTAAGTGTTACAATACTGATGTCTAGTTTTGAAGCTGATGACTGAGAGAAAGGCATCCTGGTACTAAATGTAATTTAAATTGCTTAGCAGCTGTGTGACCCAGGGGGAAATCACTTTACTGCCTTATGCCTCGCTTCCAAACATACAATTGAGGCTTTTAGAGTTGCAACAACAGAGCTGTGACATACACTAGACTAGTCACAACATAGTATAGATAATGTATACAGGTTTGACTGTATATATATATATATATATATATATATATATATATATATTGTGAGCTAGCTCACAGGTTCACCAGCAGGAGCCGTTCATGGCGGGCTAGGAACGAGCCCTGCCATGACGTCAAGGAGTTAACGGGTTTACGGGCTGCAGGTGTGGTTAGGTAGGGGATCAAGGTTGTACCACGGTTAATTCTCATTAGCCTTAATTGTCCCACACCTGTAGCCTGTAACTGTCCGATTCCTAGATGATCCAGCACCTTTAAAAGAAAGCCTTCACAGCCAGTCAACCAGTGAGCAGCGTGAGCTTATCTACACCCAGGACTGAACGGGAATACAAAAGAGAAGCTAAAACTGCCTTTGTGACTGAAATCTTCTTTCCTGGGCCGGCGCTGCTGGAAGTAAATACAGCAAATTGGAAAAAGACGGCACTGGTTTTCCCATGCTAGGGGACAGGCTGAAGCCAACAAACAACCTGGTAAAACCCAGGAACCGATTACTTAAGAACATAAGAAAGTTTACAAACGAGAGGAGGCCATTCAGCCCATCTTGCTCGTTTGGTTGTTAGTAGCTTATTGATCCCAGAATCTCATCAAGCAGCTTCTTGAAGGATCCCAGGGTGTCAGCTTCAACAACATAACTGGGGAGTTGGTTCCAGACCCTCACAATTCTCTGTGTAAAAGAGTGCCTCCTATTTTCTGTTCTGAATGCCCCTTTATCTAATCTCCATTTGTGACCCTTGGTCCTTGTTTCTTTTTTCAGGTCAAAGAAGTCCCCTGGGTCGACATTGTCTATACCTTTTAGTCTTCTTTGTTCAAGACTGAATAGATTCAATTCTTTTAGCCTGTCTGCATAGGACATGCCTTTTAAACCCGGGATAATTCTGGTTGCTCTTCTTTGCACTCTTTCTAGAGCAGCAATATCCTTTTTGTAACGAGGTGACCAGAACTGAACACAATATTCTAGGTGAGGTCTTACTAATGCATTGTAAAGTTTTACCATTACTTCCCTTGATTTAAATTCAACACTTCTCACAATATATCCGAGCATCTTGTTGGCCTTTATTATAGCTTCCCCACATTGTCTAGATGAAGACATTTCTGAGTCAACATAAACTCCTAGGTCTTTTTCATAGTTCCCTTCTTCAATTTCAGTATCTCCCATATGATATTTATAATGCACATTTTTATTTACTTATTCACCGATGGGACGTGGTTAACTGTCCAGTTAGTTTACATTGTTGTTTTTTTTGTTAAACAAATCCTGTTTGAACTGTTTATTTTCTTTATACCTCATCTCGCAACCAGGATTTTTTTTTTTTTTTAAAGCGAGCAAGTTTTTTTTTTTTTTGAAGTTTAATAAAAAACTTGGATTACATTGGAATCTGTCTACTTAAACACTATAGTTCTTACAAAAACAAAAAAAAAAAAAACAAGGTAACATTCATTTTAATTAGCAATTTTTAAACTATAAATAGCCTGGCTAAACGGCGGTTGGGAGTTCAGTTTGAAGCGACAGACAAGCAAACCAAGTGCGAGAAGGAGAGCGGGTCGGGCGAGGGGAAGAGGGAACGGGCTCGCCTCAGGTTCGGCTGCCGGTGCGGGGCTGAAGCGAAGCTGAAGCGTCGGGTCTCTTCTCCCGGAGAAAGCCGCAGCTCCTCTCAAAGGCCTCATATTTATTTAGTTATAAAATGAATGCTGAATAAGATGTCTGTGTTATAAAGTGCCAGCACAGCATTTCTTCATTTCAGACACTGTATCAAAAGAGAGAGACAGAAACGGAAGTTAGACTGAGAAGTTGTTTATAGTTTGAACAACACCAGTAATGTAAATATATTATTTGTGTTTACCCTGTTTGTAACTGTACAACAAAAATAAATCACTGCCATGTTGTTCTCATGCCATTATATTTATCCCAAAACAATGAATTTAGCATACCAAACTAATGTGTCTGGAGTTATGTACAATCAAATAATGCTATTAAAGATACGACTTTTAACAATATATGCAAGTGCTTGGCTTTTCAATGTACAATTAAAGTTGCTTTTCTGCATTCCCCTTACTATTGTATTGTATTTATTATTCTTCTGAGTTGTTCTACATTCTGTTGCTCCAATACTGAGTAAAACTGCTTTGACCTGGTGTGACAGGGATGGCTGAGTGGTGACGTCAGGAGAGAAACAGGAACTGAAACACAGGCAGGAAGAATTCGGGTGCAAAGCGCATGCCGGCGCTATTTTCATTCAAAACACAAAAATAAATAAAAAGGTTTAAAAAAACACAGCTCACAGAGCAAAACAAAAAGGCAAACAAAACCAAATATCACAACCACTAAACAATACCTCTGTCAGGCCGGGCACTCGCCCTCACTGATCCTATAGTATTTGTATTTTTTGTTTTGTTTTCTTTCTCCATTCTCTTGCTCACTCTCGTTCTCTACTCTGAACACCCACCCAGAGCACAAAAAACTGTCGGCTTTTATACTGGTGACCATCTCCCGTTTAACAACAAATTAATCAATTAATTAAATCAGGATATGGCCACCTTCTGCACGAGGTTTTTGAAATAAACAATTAACAAAACACACAGCTTTTCGCCATCATTTATATAATAAATAAATATTACAAAATAATACATTTTATAGTAGGGCTTTGCCCTGACCCTTCAATTTGTGTGCAGAGCTGCTTTGATATCAGAGTACTCTATTATTGGAAGACTGGATCGTTTTGCCCAGTCTCCAGTTCAGATATACGCTCACACGTAACTGTTCATCTGCCAACTTCTATGGTTAGGGCTTACGGTGAATCTGCAAAGAGACAGCTCACACCTTCTCAGACAGTCTCCTATCTAGGAGTGTGCTTGGACTCCGGGACCATGCTGTCCACTCTTGTCAGACGGTAGAGTGCAGAGAATAGCCACCTGTTAGAGGTATTCAGCTCAACAGAGCGCTCATGGTACTGACGTTCCAGAACTTTTGGGCTTGAGGGCAGCGGCTTCTCAGACCCTACCTCACATGCGCCCTGTGCAAGCCTGGTTCAATAACACATTTTTTTCAGCCCACATTGAACCGCGGCTGCCATTGACAGTGTTCTTCACTGTCTAAGGGCACTCTCTTGGTGCAAACAGCCTACCCATTTGCAACTCTGCGTAGCGTTGGGCAGTGTCATCTAAAAGGGAGGCCATCAACACAAATGTATCCAGCCTAGGCTGGGGCACTGTGCAAAATGGCACTCCACATAATGGTTTGGAACTGCAGGCAGTTTAACTGGCCTTGTAGCATTGTTGTAGAGGGTTTGAGGGAAGCATGTTGTTGTCCGTGCAGACAACGCAACAATGGTGGTTATGTCAACCACCAGGGCGGCCTCAGGTTCCCCATTCTCCATCTAGTAGCCCACAAACTGTTGCTCTGGGTGCACAATCACCTCCTCTCCCTGCGAGCAGTACACTTGCCCGGGGTGATAAGCTAGGTGATGTACCTCCTCTCAAGGGGAGTTCCCAGTGCCTCAAAATGGAGGTTTCACCCGGAGGTGGTGAGCATCATTTGGCAACGGTTTGAGAGAGCAGAGATGGACCTCTTGTCTCCCAGGAATTGACCCATTGTCCCCGCTGGTTCTCCGTAATAGGAGCCGGGGACCCACTGGTGATAGATGCCTTGGCACACCAGTGGCCAAGACAGCTGCTGTATGCCTTCCCACTGCTCACCATGCTCCTGCTGTGTCTGTAGAAAATCACACAGGACCAGGCCAGGGTGCTATTACTGGTCCTGGAGTGTGGTTTCCAGTTTTGATGCAGCTATTGAGCAGCCAGCCGTGGAACCTGCCCGAACATCATGACCTGTTCAGTCAGGCGCAGGGAACATTGGCATCCCAACCCATCGAGCCTGCATCTCTGGTTCTGGACCCTGAATGGCAACATTTGAGTCGTCTGAGGTTTTCGGACAGGGTTATTGACACCCTGCAGAATGCCAGGGCAGCACCCACACATTCCCTGTTTGGGTACAAGTGGAGCGTTTTCAGATGTTGTGCTTGCCTAAGGGCTTTGACTCCACGACCTGTCCCAAAAGGAGCTTGGCAGCTTCGGCCACCTATGAAGGACATTGTCATTTGCTGGAGGCTTAACATGGTGCTTGAAGTACTTATGAATCCTCCCCTTGAGCCCTTACATTCAGCTGAGCTGAAATACAGTGCCTTGCGAAAGTATTCGGCCCCCTTGAACTTTGCGACCTTTTGCCACATTTCAGGCTTCAAACATAAAGATATGAAACTGTAATTTTTTGTGAAGAATCAACAACAAGTGGGACACAATCATGAAGTGGAACGAAATTTATTGGATATTTCAAACTTTTTAACAAATAAAAACTGAAAAATTGGGCGTGCAAAATTATTCAGCCCCCTTAAGTTAATACTTTGGAGCGCCCCTTTTGCTGCGATTACAGCTGTAAGTCGCTTGGGGTATGTCTCTATCAGTTTTGCACATCGAGAGACTGAAATTTTTGCCCATTCCTCCTTGCAAAACAGCTCGAGCTCAGTGAGGTTGGATGGAGAGCATTTGTGAACAGCAGTTTTCAGTTCTTTCCACAGATTCTCGATTGGATTCAGGTCTGGACTTTGACTTGGCCATTCTAACACCTGGATATGTTTATTTGTGAACCATTCCATTGTAGATTTTGCTTTATGTTTTGGATCATTGTCTTGTTGGAAGACAAATCTCCGTCCCAGTCTCAGGTCTTTTGCAGACTCCATCAGGTTTTCTTCCAGAATGGTCCTGTATTTGGCTCCATCCATCTTCCCATCAATTTTAACCATCTTCCCTGTCCCTGCTGAAGAAAAGCAGGCCCAAACCATGATGCTGCCACCACCATGTTTGACAGTGGGGATGGTGTGTTCAGGGTGATGAGCTGTGTTGCTTTTACGCCAAACATAACGTTTTGCATTGTTGCCAAAAGTTCGATTTTGGTTTCATCTGACCAGAGCACCTTCTTCCACATGTTTGGTGTGTCTCCCAGGTGGCTTGTGGCAAACTGTAAACGACACTTTTTATGGATATCTTTAAGAAATGGCTTTCTTCTTGCCACTCTTCCATAAAGGCCGGGATTTGTGCAGTATACGACTGATTGTTGTCCTATGGACAGAGTCTCCCACCTCAGCTGTAGATCTCTGCAGTTCATCCAGAGTGATCATGGGCCTCTTGGCTGCATCTCTGATCAGTCTTCTCCTTGTATGAGCTGAAAGTTTAGAGGGACGGCCAGGTCTTGGTAGATTTGCAGTGGTCTGATACTCCTTCCATTTCAATATTATCGCTTGCACAGTGCTCCTTGGGATGTTTAAAGCTTGGGAAATCTTTTGTATCCAAATCCGGCTTTAAACTTCTCCACAACAGTATCTCGGACCTGCCTGGTGTGTTCCTTGTTCTTCATGATGCTCTCTGTGCTTTAAACGGACCTCTGAGACTATCACAGTGCAGGTGCATTTATACGGAGACTTGATTACACACAGGTGGATTCTATTTATCATCATTAGTCATTTAGGTCAACATTGGATCATTCAGAGATCCTCACTGAACTTCTGGAGAGAGTTTGCTGCACTGAAAGTAAAGGGGCTGAATAATTTTGCACGCCCAATTTTTCAGTTTTTATTTGTTAAAAAGTTTGAAATATCCAATAAATTTCGTTTCCACTTCATGATTGTGTCCCACTTGTTGTTGATTCTTACAAAAAAATTACAGTTTCATATCTTTATGTTTGAAGCCTGAAATGTGGCAAAAGGTCGCAAAGTTCAAGGGGGCCGAATACTTTCGCAAGGCACTGTATATATCTTTGAAAGCGGCTTCCTAGCTTGCAATCACATCCCCTAAGCGTGTGGGTGAGATGCAAGCATTTTCAATTGCGAAAGCTTGCGTAATTTTTGCAGAAGCCAGGACAAAGGTTACGCTTCGTACCAATCCTGCTTTTTTGCTCAACACTATCTCGGCATTCCTTGTCAACCAGTCTGGATTTGAATGAAACACACACAGAATCAGAGTATGTGCGTGAACATGGAATACAAATGAAAAGAAAGCACCCTTGGACTCCTCCAGAAGGAAGAAACACATGGTGAGACATGTATATTGATAAAGTTAGAAATTAAATAGTAACAGGCCTGAGAAGCAAAGGTAAACTAAATTATTATTATTTGTTTATTTAGCAGACGCCTTTATCCAAGGAGACTTACAGAGACTCGGGTGTGTGAACTATGCATCAGCTGCAGAGTCACTTACAATTACGTCTCTCCCGAAAGACGGAGCACAAGGAGGTTAAGTGACTTGCTCAGAGTCACACAATGAGTCAGTGGCTGAGCTGGGATTTGAACCGGAGACCTTCTGGTTATAAGCCCTTTTCTTTAACCACTGGACCACACAGCCTCCTATATGTAACTACGAATGAAGACGTGCTAAAGGAATTACTAAAGGATAATAGATTTCAACAATGTGTGTGAATACTGCATAAATATATCCTTCAAACTGCAGTGTTTGAATCAGATTGCACAAGCAAAATGTTTTCCTCAATGTAAAGTAAAGGATCACTATGATTTTGTCAGCTATACCATGTGCCCAAAGGGTGAAGACAGGTACAACAGAAAATGTTGTTTGGAACGAACATGTGAGTCCTGTGGTCAGATGGATGTTTCAGTCAGTACAAATCAAGAGGCCCATTTAGTGATATTTCCCATGCAATGGAAGATTTCGGCTGTACAATGGAGCACAACTTCTTCGGTTCAAGGCATGGAAAAGTGCATCAGTGGCTATTGCATCATGCCGTGCTGTAATTACTGATGCCAAAACTATGCATGACTTCTGTGCTGCTAATCTAAGCAGAAACAAAGAAACCACAGTTGGTTGTTTTCACTTTAGAAGAAATATATTCTGGGTGAATCAAAAAGACATTCTGCAAGATAGAAACAAAGACTCATTCAAACAATAAAGGGAAGTAGGTCACTCCATAGTGTAAAGTGAACAACTCTAGTAACATGAAATCTTAGTTCCTTTTGCAAGTCATGCTTGGATGATACTGGAGTTGGTTTTAATGCTGATCGTAGATTCCTGAAAGACAGAATCACTGAAGGCAATCCACATAACTGAAGGCAATCCGCATAACTGAAGGCAATCCGCATAACTGAAGGCAATCCGCATAACTGAAGGCAATCCGCATAACTGAAGACAATCCGCATAACTGAAGGCAATCCGCATAACTGAAGACAATCCGCATAACTGAAGGCAATCCGCATAACTGAAGGCAATCCACATAACTGAAGGCAATCCGCATAACTGAAGACAATCCGCATAACTGAAGACAATCCGCATAACTGAAGGCAATCCGCATAACTGAAGACAATCCGCATAACTGAAGACAATCCGCATAACTGAAGGCAATCCGCATAACTGAAGTCAATCCGCATAACTGAAGGCAATCCATAACTGAAGGCAACTGAAGAAGACAATCTGCATAACTGAAGGCAATCCGCATAACTGAAGGCAATCCGCATAACTGAAGACAATCCGGATAACTGAAGGCAATCCGCATAACTGAAGGCAATCCGCATAACTGAAGGCAATCCGCATAACTGAAGACAATCCGCATAACTGAAGACAATCCGCATAACTGAAGACAATCCGCATAACTGAAGGCAATCCGCATAACTGAAGGCAATCCGCATAACTGAAGGCAATCCGCATAACTGAAGACAATCCGCATAACTGAAGGCAATCCGCATAACTGAAGACAATCCGCATAACTGAAGGCAATCCGCATAACTGAAGACAATCCGCATAACTGAAGGCAATCCGCATAACTGAAGGCAATCCGCATAACTGAAGGCAATCCGCATAACTGAAGACAATCCGCATAACTGAAGGCAATCCGCATAACTGAAGACAAATAACTGAAGACAATCCGCATAACTGAAGGCAATCCGCATAACTGAAGGCAATCCGCATAACTGAAGGCAATCCGCATAACTGAAGACAATCCGCATAACTGAAGGCAATCCGCGATAACTGAAGACAATCCGCATAACTGAAGGCAATCCGCATAACTGAAGGCAATCCGCATAACTGAAGGCAATCCGCATAACTGAAGACAATCCGCATAACTGAAGACAATCCGCATAACTGAAGACAATCCGCATAACTGAAGGCAATCCGCATAACTGAAGGCAATCCGCATAACTGAAGACAATCCGCATAACTGAAGACAATCCGCATAACTGAAGGCAATCCGCATAACTGAAGGCAATCCGCATAACTGAAGACAATCCCATAACTAATAACTGAAGGCAATCCGCATAACTGAAGGCAATCCGCATAACTGAAGGCAATCCGCATAACTGAAGACAATCCGCATAACTGAAGGCAATCCGCATAACTGAAGACAATCCGCATAACTGAAGACAATCCGCATAACTGAAGGCAATCCGCATAACTGAAGACAATCCGCATAACTGAAGGCAATCCGCATAACTGAAGACAATCCGCATAACTGAAGACAATCCGCATAACTGAAGGCAATCCGCATAATTGAAGGCAATCCGCATAACTGAAGGCAATCCGCATAACTGAAGACAATCCGCATAACTGAAGACAATCCGCATAACTGAAGACAATCCGCATAACTGAAGGCAATCCGCATAACTGAAGACAATCTGCATAACTGAAGGCAATCTGCATAACTGAAGACAATCCGCATAACTGAAGGCAATCCGCATAACTGAAGACAATCCGCATAACTGAAGACAATCCGCATAACTGAAGGCAATCCGCATAATTGAAGGCAATTCGCATAACTGAAGGCAATCCGCATAACTGAAGGCAATCCGCATAACTGAAGACAATCCGCGATAACTGAAGGCAATCCGCAAAACTGAAGGCAATCATAACTGAAGACAATCCGCATAACTGAAGACAATCCGCATAACTGAAGACAATCCGCATAACTGAAGGCAATCCGCATAACTGAAGGCAATCCGCATAACTGAAGGCAATCCGCATAACTGAAGACAATCCGCATAACTGAAGGCAATCCGCATAACTGAAGGCAATCCGGATAATTGAAGGCAATTGATAACTGAAGGCAATCCGCATAACTGAAGACAATCCGCATAACTGAAGACAATCCGCATAACTGAAGGCAATCCGCATAACTGAAGACAATCCGCATAACTGAAGGCAATCCGCATAACTGAAGGCAATCCGCATAACTGAAGACAATCCGCATAACTGAAGGCAATCCGCATAACTGAAGACAATCCGCGATAACTGAAGACAATCCGTGATAACTGAAGGCAATCCGCATAACTGAAGGCAATCCGCATAACTGAAGACAATCCGCATAACTGAAGACAATCCGCATAACTGAAGGCAATCCGCATAACTGAAGGCAATCCGCATAACTGAAGACAATCCGCATAACTGAAGACAATCCGATAACTGAAGGCAATCCGCATAACTGAAGGCAATCCGCATAACTGAAGGCAATCCGCATAACTGAAGACAATCCGCATAACTGAAGGCAATCCGCATAACTGAAGACAATCCGCATAACTGAAGACAATCCGCATAACTGAAGGCAATCCGCATAACTGAAGACAATCCGCATAACTGAAGGCAATCCGCGATAACTGAAGGCAATCTGCATAACTGAAGGCAATCCGCATAACTGAAGACAATCCGATAACTGAAGGCAATCCGCATAACTGAAGACAATCCGCATAACTGAAGGCAATCCGCATAACTGAAGACAATCCGCATAACTGAAGGCAATCCGCATAACTGAAGGCAATCCGCATAACTGAAGGCAATCCGCATAACTGAAGGCAATCCGCATAACTGAAGGCAATCCGCATAACTGGCCCACCACAGAATGAATCGGCATGTACTATCCAGGGGTCATGCCTCCAGGGAAAGCTGAATGATGTCCAACAACAACTGGAAGAAAATCATCAAGGTTTGACAGCTGACCAACCAGAGGAGAAGTTAAATGCCATGCAACTCCTTCAGTTAATTCAACAACCTTACAACACTGATGTTTCATATGAGGAACTTTTATTAGGCAATCACGATTAAGATATTTCCCAACCCATTTAAGATACTTACTACACAATCTATTGAATTTGAGTAGGGATCATTATCATGTTTAATTTATAGGGCTGTACAGGAGCACCAGTTTGTTGCAGTGTACCTTCAGGGGAAGAGAAATAAGCAGATGTACATAGGACAGGTACCAAAGCATAATAGTTCAGGACTTTATTAGGGATGGTTATGGGAACTACAGGACAGTATAATATGAACAAATGAGTAGTGCAGCACACTAGAGTCAGCTATTATCAAAGCTGAACCTCAAAGTGGTTGAATATTTCACAGTAACAACACTTTCATTAGTTTCCCAGTGTAATGTGGTGTGATGGCGGTTAAAATGGAATGAAAAGATTACTTTTCCATTTAAAAATACAACTGTTATCTTACAGGTTCTTGACACTGACTACAGTGACAACATGGTTCAGTTGTCTTTTATGAAGAAATCTGATTCAGATGTCTACAGCTGGCCAAGCAAACCAGACACATCATGGGAAAGTTTTCACAATATCCTTCTTGGTATGGATAACCATGAGTTGTGCGGAGCTGAAAGTAACAACAGAAACCAGTACTTAAGTTTAATAAGGATCAGCTGAAGCTTGCAAGTGAAACTCTGAATTCAGTGGATTGATAGGCCTAACAATGCCAGTGTTCCACAAGGGTTTTGATTTCAAATTTATACAGCATTTAAAGGGTTACAACTTTTTTTAATAAATCGTAGCTCTTCCCTTTTGTGCGGTCTTAAACGACTGATGGTCAGTTAATCATGAAGATGTAAATATCACAACTTACAAATCAATTTGCTCATTTGCATTATGATCCCAGGTTGTTTTTGTACTATTTCACATTCTGGGGCTAAGTTTGTATTAGTTTATAAATGATATGCTTTTACTAAGAAGAACTCGCAGGTGGCTTGTCAGTGCTTCACTTGAACTGTATGTTCTTAGTGAAAAGCATATTTATGAATTATTAAAACTCAAGCACCAGAGCATGCAAGTTTTTCATGATATCTAACGTGTACCAGAAATATCTCAGTTTGTATGCATTACTCTTAGATTGTCTGAGATACTGTGCACTTCTAGATTATTTCATTATTTTAAGTTTTAAGTGTTAATGTTTTTAAGTGACTTTCAAAGTTGCCCCTACGTGGCTGTTATTATTATTATTATTATTTATTTCTTAGCAGACGCCCTTATCCAGGGCGACTTACAATCGTAAGCAAATACATTTCAAGTGTTACAATACAAGTAATACAATAAGAGCAAGAAATACAATAACTTTTGTTCAAGTGTGACAAACCACAATTCAATAATACAGCAGATAATAGTGATAGTTACATCAGGATATGATTAAATAGTGATAGTTACATCAGGATGTGATTAAATACAAAGTACTACAGGTTAAACACTTGGCAGATTACAGTATTCTGAAGTACAGGATTAAATGCAGTAAAATAGGGGGCAGATAAGAGCAGAATAAAGCACATTTACATGAAGGGTGATAGTGTCCCAGGATACAAACAGAGGAGTTCTACAGGTGCTGTTTGAAGAGGTGAGTCTTAAGGAGGCGCCGGAATGTGGTCAGGGATTGGGCAGTCCTGACAGGCTGTTTTTTGTATCCTTTATGCATGGGCCCCCAATATTGTCCAGCAGGTTTTATAGTTCTGTTTAAAGAGCAACTATCAGGGTTTTTTAAAAAAAAATTGTTATCCGTCCCCACATGTTGCTAAGAAATCAATTTTAACTATCATTGTTAGTATTCTGACAAGTTTTTACACTTTAAAAGTTTGAAGTCCACAGCAAAGATGTCCTCAAAATGGCCGCTCATAGAGAGCATGCTGTTTTCACAGGATGTTTAATTTATAGTTTTGTCTGTATTTTGTTTTGCCTTTTAATACGCTCTGCGTATACCCCTGTACCTTACCATTGCTGGTATTGTGCATGAGTGTTAAGAGTTGTGTTTTGTTTGTAAATAAATACTGTGCGGCGTGCTCAAAGTGCACCTCTGTGTCTCCGTGCCTCCATTCCGGCCCTCACCTGCTTGCCTACCTGCATCAATCGCAGTAACAACACAATTCCACACAAACGTCTCAGCATGGTGGGTTGTTATTGCTGAGCTGAAGTGTTTGCTTGTGGTTATAAAGACAATACAGGTTACAGGTTCCAGATGTCACAATACATAAACATGAACATTTCAATCAAGCATATAGCTTACTGTTTTCTTAAATGCCCTTTATAATAGTATGTTAACCATATAAACGTAAAACATTTGTTTATATGGTTAACATAATATTATAAAGATCAGAAATACGCCTGTAACGTGGACACCACGGTGTACCACGGTGTACCACGCATATTTAAAATAAAAGTACCCCTTTCACAGCAGATAAATATTACGACAATAAACTTACATTTAAAAAATGTTAGAATAATCTCTTTTGATGTCTAAAAAACTCAAATGTATAATTTCTAGTTAGACTTTAGTGAAATAACACAATTGTCAATTGAGGTCAATATTAACACAGTTACATACATTACATGTCTGCGGATGTTAAACATTATTTATATTATATTTTGCTAAATGTAAGTAATCAAAGTCTTCAAAAAGACTAACTTGTGAAGTTGTTTACAACTCTAAGCACCATGCTAAATATAAAAAGCACCCCTTTTTTGGTGTCAATGTTACATACGAATAGTAGATTGGTCATTGAATAAAACTGTGTGTCAAACGAAAATGACATTTTTTTTTTTATCTCGATATGTATACTGACACCCTAGACATTGGATAACTAAAGAAATACACAGAAGAAATGTTTTTTTAAATTTTGACCATGTGTTCCCACTTTTGGTACAAAGAATTGGAGACTGACCCATATGTGTGTTCAACGTAAATCCTCGATCTTGTCACAAGTCAATTTTGTATAAGAGAACTAATCAACCTAGATAAAACTCTAAACTATCAATTAAATAATTGTTCTTACACTATCCAAACTACAACTCACAAAATCTCTAATTATTTACAGTGCCATACTTTCCGTGTGGGTAAAGGGATCTGCAGCCCCTTGGTTTAACAAATCCTCCTCACCATCGCTGGAGAGCAAAGGGTCTGCCTCTGAGCTCCTCGTTATACATGTGGTCAGTCTAATTCAACTATTACAATCTGACTATAATTCCTACCACTTTTAGCAAAAGCTTTCAGTGTTAACAAACCTTTATTTACACAAACAATCGAACCCTAACAAACTCACACAATGTATCAGAGTGCTCAACAGCGTCAGCCCAGCATAAACTCTAGCTATCCTGGTTTTATCTTCTGGGCCACAGGCAACCAGTGGATGAAAAAAAAATGTGAATAGGCTCTTGTAAACATAGAATGAAATTCAAAGTGAGGAAGCAGCAACCATGAAAGGGTTTTAACCCATAATCACATTGTCTGCAGAGGACCATATGCTAGATCAGCTTGCATGAGGACATCCTCTCTGGGTTCTTTTTAGTTGTATGAGCCATTTCATCTCACAGGAAGAAAAAAACAAAACAAAAACGAAGGAATCACAGAGGTCAGAAAATGTAAAACAGTTCAGACATGTTGCTATTAATTGAATGCTATGTATGCTAAGTAACAGTGGCAATATTTGTATGTGGAGTGTGAATTTCTCACTGCTTTTTTTCTTAATTCTTTTTATGCACTGTTTTTTTATTGTGATAACTTAGCGTGATCAAGCTAGTTACTCAGAATTTAGTATGACTTTAGCATGATATGTGTCATTGTGATGCATATGTAAATAAGGGAGAGGATATGTAGATGGTTCTGTGGTAGCTAAGAATTCTGTTATGCATGACTGTGGAGCCAGCCTATCAGTGAAATAAAATCAATTCCAGTCAGATGTTTGTGAAGCTAATCCAGGTAATGTTTATTCTTGTGTTTCCTGGATATACAGTATCTTTATGACTTTTCCGATTATATAAACAGGAATATGAACTGTTATTTTTTAATGTTTGAAGCTGTCAAAGTAACCCATTGACGACACTCTTCACAACAACCAGAACTCCTCCACTGACCCTGTAAGCACTGCGGCACACATCATCACTCCCCTAAAGCTACAGCAGCTCCATTACAAATCAGTTATACAGCTAAAACATTTTGAATTTAGCTTTTAGAATAAATGTAACTTGTGGGGAAATAAAGCCTGATTTTAACATTAAAAATCTACTCGAAAACAGAGATCAGGACTCCATATTTGTATATATTTGTATAAAAGACTGTGAGCTAGATGGAGATAGTACATTGTAAAGCTTACTTTCCATAAGAAGCAACACTTTAATTCTTAATTACTCCAAGGCACATATTTAATTTAATCCAGGCATTAGGAGAATTACTGTCTGATACGCTTTAAAATGTATTGTGAGAATGTCTAATTAGTTCATGACTTCCAGTGGTAGCCTATTTGAGAACATGCTAGTCTCTGTGAGGATAGGTAATTATCGTTTTACCTTATTACTCATTTCAAGCAAATATAAACCAGAATTGCATTCAGCAAATGATCCCCCAAAAGTTTATGATTATTTTGTGATATACAGAGTTTTCCAGTGCATCGCTACTGATCAAGACGAGCCAAGCTGCTGGACCCCTGTGATGAAACCTCTCCAAAGCGCAGTATGTTATTACGCACCAGGAAGTTGGCACCTTTTACTTCTGTATTGTTGTCTTTGATAAACATGCAGGATAAAAAGGAGGAGCAGTAATCATATTGCTAGTTATAATAGGATGTAATTAAAACCTTGGTTAGCAATCCTGTTGAACAGATTCTTCCACTTGAATTAGGCTCATTTCCTCTTTCCATTAAAGGTGTTCATGGCATTCTGCCCACAGTTAGCTTGCTACTTCAAACATTCTTTTAATTTCACAATTAGGACTTGCTAAGTAAATAACCTTTTTTGTGTATCTAAAAACAACCTTAGAAAATCCACATACTTCCCTAAAATGTACTGAACCCTGTCAGCTTGATATAAACTGTACCTTTAAGTCTTTTTAAAACCTTTATCTATCATGAATGCATCTGTTCTTAATGTAGAAGCAAATGTGATATTCTTGGGCCTTCGGGCATATTTATAGTTTGCAACTCCATTATCCTTAGTCAGGTGTGAAAGTGTAAATATGACTAGACAGTATTAAAGATTTACAACATTTCATATTACCATTTTGACAGATGTCTGGAATAATTCATCAATCATTTAGCACCTAGAGGGTGAGACGTTTCAGCCTGTTATTTAATTGGGCAGATTTGAATTGACAATTTTTAAATGGTTGCAACTCCATAGTGCTAAGACCCTTACCATACCTAAATCACACTACCTGTTTAAAATGCAATTGGCATGTATTTCTTTGTCAACACATGCCCATCACACATTATTTAGGTAGTGTGAATAGGGTGCCAGTATATACTTTGATATGCTCCTGTTCTTTACATTCTTGTTGATTCTGAACAGCCTGGGAAAATCTATGATGGCATGAGGAGCCTATGATGTATAATGTGATAACTTTGTTTCATAGACATTTTTTGACCATTACTTCTTTTTTATTATTTTGCACAGACATTAAAGGACAGGGAAAAGATGGTTCAAGCTTCTATTTTAAGTTACTATGTTTTAATATAAAATATTATGTGTCCTCAGACCTACAGGTATATTCAAACTTATGTTCACCTTTGCTATTTTAACAATGACGTCTGGCACCCAGAATGCAATGTTCTCTTCCAAACTGAAGAATCATCATCCTACTGAGACAGAAACACACTTTCTTACTGTATCTCCCATAATCCCGTTGCAAGGCTCATGTTAAGTAATGCTTATCGCATAACTTCAGAACAAGTAAAGCAGAACCAATGAAACTCGGTACCAGCATATAAAAAAAGGGAAAAAAGCCAACCAGGTTAAGGGCACAGCGATACATCAGTGCTTCCCCACGACTGTCAAAAGTGCATTACTAGACATTTCACAACGTACGTCTCTGAATAATCTCAGTGGAGGTGCATCTGTTTTTACTGTGCATTCTTTATAAATATAAATTACAAATATAGTATAAAGTCCAGGGTCCCATTTCATAAAAACGATTTGTGACAATTCGCAATCGTAAGCACCTCGCAAATAAAAAAAAAGGGTTTCGTAAAACTTTCGTAGGGCTGCGACATCGCCGATTTCCACCAGAAACCTGCGACTGCCAGTCAGCAGCCACAAGTAGCAATTTTTATCGCAAATGGTATTGGTTGTTAATTCAGAGATGGCCGTGTGTATATAAACCTGTATGTTTGATGTGGGTGTTCGAGGGGAGAAACGTGTGTGAGAGAGATGGGAAAAATGAAAATGAAAGTAAAAAGAAAAAGCAATTGCTACTAGTGCTGGGCAGACCAGCACGGTATTTATTTGTTGGATTTGTGTTTGAGATTTGTTTTTGTTTAAACCTTTTATTTCGCTCTGTGAGCAGTGTTTTTGTTTAAATATTTATTTAATTTTTGTTTGCCTGTCTGTCTCTCTCTGTCAGCTGTCTGGTCTGGGAATGTCATCACTCAGCTATCCTGTCACACGTGGTGTACAGCGTGGGATATAACACTTCCACGGACCCAGGCCAGAACAGGTACTGTAGTGGGTACACTTTTTTTTTTAAAGAAAAGGGATTGTTTTTTTTTTTTTTTTTGTGAATGAAGAGAATGGAGATAAGTTTGTGGTGCCTGCATGTCACACAAGTGAGGCAGTACAAAAGAGAAGGCCCTGTCCAGAGGGGAAAGAAAGGGCCATCTCTTCAGAGAGGAATGGAGAGGTATGAGGGCTGGCTGAGGGACCCCAGCACCCCCCTGTGGCTGGGAATAGAGGTGAGACGTCTGCTGGGGGACAGCCTAGATATCCTCTTGGACTTCATCAGGCAGGAGCATGAGCATCCAATACCCAAGTGGGAGGAGCCCGCATGTCCAACATCCAAGTGGGAGACCGAGTGTCCAGTGCCCAGAAGTGGGGAGGCGAGCATCCACAGCCCAAGAAGGGGAAGCCCACGTGTCCAGAGCCCAAGAAAGGGAAACCCAAGTCTCCAGTGAGCGAGGGAGAGCTGCACCAGTCTCCAGTAACTGAGAGAGAGCCGCATCAGTCTCCAGCGACCGAGGAAGTGCCATACCAGTCTCCAGTGACCGAGGGAGTGCCACACCAGTCTTCAGTGACCGAGGGAGTGCCACACCAGTCTCCAGCGACCAAGGGAGAGCCGCACCAGTCTCCACAGACAGAGGGAGACTACCTGCTGCTCCCGCTTCCACCACCAGAGAGAGACTACCTGCTGCTCCCACCTCCACCGCTAGAAGGAGACTACCCACTGCTTCTGCCTCCACCACCTGAGGAGCTAGAGCTGCCTCTCGAGGGTCTGCACCTGCCATCACCTCCCGAGGGTCTGCACCTGCCGTCGCCTCCCGAGGGTCTGCACCTGCCATCGCCTCCCGAGGGTCTGCACCTGCCGTCGCCTCCCGAGGGTCTGCACCTGCCGTCGCCTCCCGAGGGTCTGCACCTGCCGTCGCCTCCCGAGGGTCTGCTCCTGTCCTGTCCTGCACCACCAAGAAGTTTGTCATAGATAGATCTCAATACCAATTGTGCCCCCTGCTGTGAATGAACACCTGTATATGCAGGAAAGGTTTTGATTCTGTTAATATTCAGGACATCTCACATGCTGTGTTTGATGCTGTCATTAGATATCCTGGGAGTGCAAACGGCAGTTTCATTTGGGAAAATTGTGATATTGCCGAGTGGAAATATTGGGAGACAGTGGGTAAGATAATAATAATAATAATAATAATAATAATAATAATAATAATAATAATAATAATAATAATACATGTTATTAACAAGTTGTGTAACATAACTATTTATCTATTTTCATTATTGCTTACTTAGGTGGATAACAAAAGACATGTTTACTTACATTGTTAAAGACATCAGGAAAAGCTTCACTATCTGCTTTTCCTTGTTTGCTTATTCCAATCCTCTCTCAATACCAGCAACAGCTACATCACCAATTATATTTAGACAATGTTTCCTCCTCATTTGATGTCTTTTCATCTCCCTTCTTCTTTTCCCCTTTAATGTTGTTCTACTTGCTAGATCTATCAATTTGTTTGACTTATTTCAGGTACCGTTCTCTGCTCCACCCCTAGAGCATTTACTGGTACATTTTTTCATGTCTTCGTCAGTTAAACTTACAGACAACTTTCCACAGATTTGTGTTGGCCAACCATTTCGATAATTGTATCAATTTCTTCTTTGGAAAAATTGTTTTTCCTTTGCACCCCTGCCATTGTGTAATTACCTAATCCAGTGGTTCTCAATCGGTGGTCCGCAGTCCACTGGTGGTCCTCAACCACCCTTCAGGTGGTCCGTGGAAAGGTTACATAATTACGGAAAAGAAGCAGCAGCATAGTTTATTGATCCCATTGCAAACTCAAAATTTGAGACTTTAAAAACTCAGCTACAGAAGCAGGAAGAAAATGCATACATGGAAAATATCTCCAAGTTAAAAAAAAAAGTTCTAAACTCTGTCATATATAGTTTTGGAGTGTCTAAAATGTATTATTTATTAGGGAGTTTTCATGTATTGCAGTCACATGCATTCAACACAGCAGCTTGTAAAATAAAGATTATAGCTGGAGATTTGTAGCTGTGACTGAGCTGGTAACTCATGGATGTAACTTCACAGATTATTAATTCACATAAATCAATTTCTGCTGTAATTATCAATTTTAAAAATTGAGAAAAAAAAATTTCTCGGTAAATTTGTGGTAATGGAAAGTAAACTAGAACCATTCTTTAAAACTCCAATCTTAAAATAAAGAAAACTTTGTTGCATGTCATTCTATACTTGGTATTTTCTGAAAAAATGATTTGCCTACTTTTGGAAACATTCTTTAAAACTTCAGTAACAAAACCCCTAAAAACCCATTTCAAGCATTGCTTGTTAGTTCACTGTAGATTCAATAGATTGATTGATATACACTGACTGGCAAAAGCTATTTTTATTACATTAAAAATATAATCTAAAAACTTACTTGAATTACATTTAGATACAGATATTTTTAAATGATGTACTTTAAATTTGCCACACAAACCCACAAAATTGTTAATTTTCGAAATCTGTAACAGGGCTGTCTTGGTAGATATTATTCATTTTATTAACTATTCTGGTGACAGAACTCTTTCTGGGTTTATGTGACTCTATCTGTTTTCATCGCACGTTAATCCTGAAAGTACCAGAATCCAGTGCATTTAAGTCTTGCGATATTTCTGTTCAGTATTGGCAAATATTAACCTTCAATTTGATTTATGATAGAAAGCGATTGAAGGACCGCATGCTCAGATTTATACAAATTTAAATGTTAACACATCAAAATGGATTTGTGGTTGAAAACAGGATCTTAAAAAAAAACGAGTGAAAATATTGCTACAGAGGATAATGAGATTAATGAAAACACTGACCATGCAATTGCTGCCAAAGGTGCCTCTACCAAATATTGACTCAAGGGGGTGAATACTAATGCAATCAATTATTTTCTGTTTTATATTTGTAATTAATTTAGAACAATTTGTAGATTTTATTTTTCACTTTGACATTATGGACTTTTTTTGTGTTGATCAGTGGCAAAAACTCCTAATTAAATCCATTTTGATTCCATGTTGTAACACAATACAATGGGAAAAGTCCAAGGGGGGTGAATACTCTTGAGAGCCAGTGTATATATATATATATATATATATATTGAGACAGGAGGGAGGGGGTTAATTCCTCCCTATAGGAAAACATGTGCGGAAGGCACATTTTGGTTTTGTTTTATGTAATTGTTTAATTGGTGTTAATTGTTTTGTTTAATTGTTTAATTGTTTTATTGTTTAATCATTACCTGCACCTGGCTATTATTGAAAATTAGAGCCAGGTGCAGGGTTTAAAAGGAGAGCAGTCAGTCTGCTCAAGGTGGCTGCTGAAGAGGGTAGAAGCCTGACTGTGGTGGTGTGTGGGTACAGCCGTAATTTGAAAAAAGAAAAGGGTAGAGTGAAGCCTTTTTGTGTGTGTGCTGTTTTGTTTGTTTGTTTTTGTTACAGGTAAACAGCTTAGCTGTCCTGTTTTTAGTTGGGGTCCTGTTTTATTTAGTTATTGCTCAAAGAGAGCTAGGTGTTTTTTTGTTTATTTTTGTTTTTGTGTACATTAAAAATAGTGCAACTGCGCTTTCAAAATCCATTTGTGTGTGTTGGGTCAGTGCTTTTAAAGGGGCAACGAACCGCGGTGAGGGCGATTCTTTCGCTATATATATATTGGCCCCCTCTCTATATTGCAAATTAATATTGTTTTATTGACACTAATACTGGGTTTTGATTTGACTGCACGGATAGACAACATGCCAAGAAGAGGGTACATGGTTTGCATTAATATTATAACATACCTTTCTCTCTCTGATAGGTATCAGTGTAGATTAAGCTCATTTCATCCTGGTTCATATTGTGTACATTTCTGAAGCAACTCTAAATATCTCAGTATGATATGCTGTATACCTCTGTTCCTATCATTCTAAAATGTTATCATACAAAATCATTTTACTAAACATCTTTACACTGGACATGCCTGATAATAGTGTGAGAATCTTGCACATACAGTAAAATCACTTTTAAACTTTTCTGATTCCCATAGAAAATAGGTGGGACATAGAGATCGAATTGTACTACTTATTTTGTAATATGTTTCAAATTAATTTGAAATGTATCCTGCACTACATGGTATATTGTCATATGGCTAGATTAATCTCACATGTATTCTGCACTACATATTGTATTGTCATATGGCTGGATTAATCTGAAATGTAGTCACTGAACGTTCAACTACTTCAGCTAGGGAAATGAAAAGTTATTTTACGAATCCTGAGCTGTCAATAGGGGGTTTCATAATAATCAGTTCTCCCTGGTCCGATATGCACACAGGAGACTGGATGCCATTAAGAGAGTAAGACTAAATGACCCTTTAAGTGCAAGTCATTTATAATTAAACACACGTAGTTAGATGAGCTAGATGAAGTGTGGAACATGTTCTGTTTACTCATTATTAATTGAAATATTAAACTGTCGGATTCAACAATATGGATTTCCTTCATTAACATTAAAAGAGAAGGGGGTCGATTAGCTTTACCCTTGCAGGCTGTTCACCCCTGATCACTGTAAATAGTTACAGTAGAACACGTCAAATTGTGTACTAGTTGCATTGTAAGGCAGTGACAAGGTGAGATGTCCCATGCCTGTATCCCATTGTTTGATGAAGCTGAAGGCCTTAAGGAAGAAGACAGCATACCAGGTTGTGTGTTTAGAACAGAGCCTTCTTGAACTGCAGAGAGCAGTATGGAGGTACAGTATGCAGGGCTCCTTGCATTTTTATCAAGATCTTTACAGCAAAATGCATTTTGCATCATTTTTTTTTTTGTAAAAGGAGAATAAGGCTGCTAATTTCAGGTGCGATGGCATAGATGATTGATTGATTAGTTGTAAAAATCCATTTTTGTAAATTGTAAAAGCTCAAGAAAAAATAAAATATATCTACCCACCAATAATAAATATTTAGATATACATACTTTTACAAAAACATTTCAAGTTCTCTCATTGGTGTGCGCTCAAGCAACATTGTCTGTCTCTGAGCTGAAATTACCCTGTTCACTGAGGCACAGGTGGTGATTTTCCTAACTTGATTTGGTTATTAAAATCTTCTTGCTGTTTCAATTCATTCTCCCTGAGGCTCCGATCAACACACACACACATCCAGTGATTAAAATGCAACCATTTGAACGTCTGAACCTATTACAGCCCTCTTTCTAATGATCCTCTAATGACTGCCAGCCTTAACCAAGCCAGCCAACACATAATGATGTAAATTATGCAAATGCCAGTGATGACTTCAAATGTAATACATGATTATATATATATATATATATATATAATATTAGCATTGCTTATTAAAAGCTGTTTTGTTTACAGATGTTGACAGAGGTTAATAAGAAATATAAAAAGCTTTATCTGAAAGCACATCCATTAATTCGAAACAACTCTAAGTGTTTTTGTTTGCAAATTATTTAAATATTCTACACAGGAGTTTCTTTATGCTTTCCAATAACAAAAAAAAAAACAACAGGCCTAACCAAATGCATGTACTGTATTTTTTTATAATAATGGATTTGATGTACTGTATTTGTTTATAATAATGGATTTAATGTACTGTTTTGAAAGAAACACGTCTTATAGAAACATGTATTTTAAAACATTATATATGGTACTACACTTGATTAAAAAAATCACGGTTTGCAAGCTGTGCTATCAGTTAGTGTTGCACTTGAGGCTGAAATTGGCCCCACCCATTTACTGGCTTCTTTCCTGCCAAAAACCAACCAGCTGCTTCCCCTATTGACTGAACTGCTTTCAGCCAGTAACATGCTTTGACTCAGAAGACACTGCTGAGGGAAAATGACCCTGCAAGTGCAAGTGTAACAGAATACATGAAAAAAGGCATAGAAACTGAGAACTTCCTTTAACTAGATATGATGTTTTAATGAGAAAGACATGTCTGCCGTAACATGTGTTTCTTTAATAACTACACACCTGAGATGAATGCAGGTAATGGGTGTCAAAACTGTTTAAAATATTATTTTATTTATTTATTTTTTAAGGACACTGATTTTAAATATGAACATAAATATTAACGTAACAGAATGAAAACAATGCGTCAAAGTGATTGACCTTTTTGGGTGTTATACAGCGGTGCTTTTAAGCAGTAGCACCTTCATAATAAAAGCAAATGTGTTTTTTCTTAAATTGCTAATGCAGATGAATACAGATTATTGAACTATTAATGTATATTTAAATGAAATGGTTTTATGATGTGGGTATTTTAATACTGGGCTCTTACTGCAGATAAATGGAACTGGAAAACCCTGTTTAGCTAAAGTTACTTTATGTAAAAGCTGAAGCATTCATGAGGGAGACAATATATGCGTGCCAAATTTGTTATACAGCTCATTGAAAAAGGAAAAGGAAATTGAAAAAAATATTTTAAAATAATCATGGGTTTCATAGAATAAAGCAAAAATGAGATGAATTATTGCTTATTCTCCAAATTATTCTACAATGGCCTGACACATTTGTTACTTAGAAAAGATAATAAATAAAATAGTGATATTTCAAAAATTAGTTTCTTTAATTAGTATCACACATGTCTCCAATCTTGTAATCAGTCATTTAGCCTATTTAAATGGAGAAAAGTAGTCACTGGGACTGTTTGAATCAAGAGTGAACTGAACATGGACCCCAAAAAGTTGTCTGAGAGATGGAAAATAATAGACCCATGGTAAAGGCTACAAGACCATCTCCAAGCAGCTTGATGTTCCTTTGACAACAGTTGCAAATATTATGGATTTAAGGTCCATGGTGCCAAGATCCCTAGGGGGGGGGAAAAGACCCCAGATTGAACAGAAGGATGGTGCGAATGATAGAAAAGAACCAAGGATTATAAAGAGACACTGAACTCCAAGGTGAAGGATGCCAGTTTATGATAATCATCCGTCGCTTTTTGTGTCACTCCATGGAAGAAGACCCAGGGGGTCCACTTTTGAAAGAAAAACATAAAAAGCCAGACTGGAATTTGCTAAAATGCATATTGACAATACACAATCCTTCTGGGGATGTCCTTTGGACAGATAATAAAACTGGAGCTTTTGGCAAGTCACATCAGCTCTATGTTCACAGACGAAAAAATGAAGCTTTCAAAGAAAAGAACACCATACCTACAGTGAAACATGGAGGAGGTAGGGTTATGTTTTGTGGATGCTTTATTGCGCCTGGCACAGGGTTATTGAATCTGTGCAGGGCACAATGAAATTCAAGACTATCAAGGCATTCTATGGATCGTACTGCCCAGTGTCAGAAAGCTCTGTCTCAGGCAGGTCATGGGTCCTCCAACAGGATAATGACCCAAAACATGGTAAAAGCACCCAAGAATGGATAAGAACAAAACATTGGACTATTCTGAAGTGGCCTTCATGAGTCCTGTTCTTTCGAACATTATGGAAAATGAAACTTGCATGGATCAAACCTGAGACAGCTGGTTTGTAGAAGGGGGGGGTTAACAGGGCAGGTCTCATTGAGAGCTACAGAAAACGTTTGATTGCAGTGATTGCCGCTAAAGGTTGTGCAAACAAAATATTAGGTTACGGTCCCATCATTTTTGGATGCCATTTTCATTTGTTTTATTACAATATATGTTGGCAAATCTGATTTCTATTAAATATGGAATAAACAATGGTGGATGCCAAGACTTTTGTCAGGGGTTATTTCAGAGAAAATTGTGCATTCTTCGTTTTTTTTGTGGAGGGTACCAACAAAGAGATGGCACCATATATTAAAGGAAAAGGAAATTTAAACAATATAAAATAATCAGGGTTTCAAATGAATATGCAAGTTCTCCAAACTGCTGTTACAGTGCAGGATGTTCTTTATTATAATACCATTGGATCTGGTGAAGCTCTGCCTCTCCCAAAGTAGAGGTATTACCCTGGTTATACACACTGCGCAGGCTGATGGGGGGGGGGGGGGTAGATTCACTGGTGTAGATGGGGGGGTAGGGTTATACCTAGAGATGGTATTACCCCTGGTTATACACACTGTGCAGGATGTTCTTTATTATAATATATGTGATGGTGTAGATGGGGGGTAGGGTATACCAGAGTGGCAGGATGTTCTTTATTATAGATGGGGTGTAGATGGGGGGGGGGTTATACCTAGAGATGGTATTACCCCTGGTTATACACACTAGCAGGATGTTCTTTATTATAATATATGGATCTGTGTCAGTGGTGTAGATGGGGGGGGGTTATACCTAGAGATGGTATTACCCTGGTTATACACTAGAGATCTTTATTATAATATATGGATCTGTGTCAGTGGTGTAGATGGGGGGTAGGGTTATACCTAGAGATGGTATTACCCTGGTTATACACACTGTGCAAGATGTTCTTTATTATAATATATGGATCTGTGTCAGTGGTGATAGATGGAGGGGTAGGGTTCTTTATATAATAGAGATGGTAGTGGTGTTGGGGTTATACCCCCTGGTTATACACACTGTGCAGGCTGTTCTTTATTATAATATATGGATCTGTGTCAGTGGTGTAGATAGGGTTATACCTAGAGATGGGGGGTAGGATGTTCTTTATTATAATATATGGATCTGTGTCAGTGGTGTAGAAGATGGTTATACCTAGAGATGGTATTACCCCTGGTTATACACACTGTGCAGGATGTTCTTTATTATAATATATGGATCTGTGTCAGTGGTGTAGATGGGGGTAGGGTTATACCTAGAGATGGTATTATCCTGGTTATACACACTGCAGGATGTTCTTTATTGTAATATATGGATCTGTGTGGATGGGGGAGGGGTAGGTTATACCTAGAGTGTGCAGGATGTTCTTTATTGTAATATATGGGTCAGTGGTGTAGATGGGGGGGTAGGGTTATACCTAGAGATGGTATTACCCTGGTTATACACACTGTGCAGGATGTTCTTTATTATAATATATGGATCTGTGTCAGTGGTGTAGATGGGGGGGGTAGGGTTATACCTAGAGATGGTATTACCCCTGGTTATACACACTGTGCAGGATGTTCTTTATTATAATATATGGATCTGTGTCAGTGGTGTAGATGGGGGGGGGTAGGGTTATACCTAGAGATGGTATTACCCCTGGTTATACACACTGTGCAGGATGTTCTTTATTGTAATATATGGATCTGTGTCAGTGGTGTTACCTAGAGATGGTATTACCCCTGGTTATTATAATATATGGATCTGAGTCAGATGGGTGTAGATGTTCTTTATTATAATATATGGGGGGGTAGGGTTATACCTAGAGATGGTATTACCCCTGGTTATACACACTGTGCAGGCTGTTCTTTATTATAATATATGGACCTGGATGGGGGGTAGGGTTATACCCTGGTTATACACACTGTGCAAGATGTTCTTTATTGTAATATATGGATCTGAGTCAGTGGTATAGATGGGGGGGGAGGGTTAGGGGTTTGAACCAGTGGAGGCTCCTTAGAGGGGGCAAGGGAGGAGAGCAAAAACAAGAAACATAAATTATATATAATAGCATTATAATATAATAATATTAAATAAAAAAGAAATTATACATCATCATCTTCATCATCTTCAGCCTTTTTCAATCCACTGTTGGCTGAAGTCCTCCCTGATTCTTCCACAAAAGCCTGTCAGCTGCGTCAGTGTGGCAAAGTGGTTAACAGTGTGCAGGTGCAGGTGATCATTAATCAGACAAACAATGATAATCCAGGTGCAATGAAGGTTTAATTGTATAATCCAATGCCTGATGGCTAACAGCAATAAACAATACTATAATAATAAACACAATACTAGCACTGAGTATGCATTAATGGCGTGTTGACTGAAATTGCATCATTTCGTTTCGCATCACATCCGTGGTAAGAATCACAGTATATTTTCTCTCTGTCACCGCTGTCAGCACACAGACGACATTGGAGCAGCAGGAAAGTTTTCATTTTTTTTTTATAAATCTTTAGATCAACTCAGAAGGTATGCACAATGACAATAAATGTTTTTAGCTATAATTAAAATTATTGTTTCTGTTTTTTTTTTTTAATTACTTTTGGGAGGAGGTTTTCCATCAGCCACTTTTGTTTCAAAATACAGCTATTGTTCCTTGCTCTAGAACTAAAGTTTGCCTGAATTGCTTCTGTTATATTAAATACATATGTTTCATATGTACAGAGCGGTATCTAATAATCTTATTGGAAATGTATTAAGTTTAAAAAATGAAGTTGATAGGATGTGTTTGACTTTTGTCTGACTTTCACTTTTGTTTAGAAAATATTTTATGTAAAATATGTTACAGTGACGTGGTCTTGAAATCTATTTGCTATATGAATGTTGTATTTTAAACATATGTTGGCAATGTGGAACAGTTCAGTTTTTTAGAATAAATTACAATGGACTACTGTTTTCTTTTTTTCTGCTGCCTGGTGGAGAAAATGCATTTAACAGCATTGAACTGGGGCAAAACGTTAAGAAGACAGCAAAGTGTTGTTAGTCAGAATACAACAATAACATTCTCTGCTGCTGGTGGGGACCCCAGACCTGCCTTTTTTTCTGATTCCCCATTTTTTTTTGATCACCAGCCACCACTGGTTTGAACCCCCATCCCCTCCCAAAATTCATTATTCAACGACGTGGAGAAAGAAAAAAAGTAAGCTCTCATCTGTGAGCTGTTTGCTTCGCCACCCGCCTAAGCACACTTAAAACAAAAATTTAAAAACAGTCAAACACACATCTAGTTGTGATTGGGCAGTCCTGTCATTTTTACACCAGATCCAGTCTTCGACTCGTTTGTTTGGACAACGCGTGTAAACGTACTGTTCAAACCGACGTGCGAAGAGACGTCCAAGTCGATGATTAATATAGAAATGATGACCTCGGGGGACGGGCGAAAATACAAAACATAATTGCAGACTCTTAAAGAATGGTGCACTTGAAGATATGTATGGAAATACATATCACTCAAAGGACAAAATGGTTATTGTAGCCTTTGGAAAAGAAGGTGCAATTTAAACCTGGTTCATTGTTTACAAATCATGCACAAAAGCGCCTTCTCTGGCCACAACATTACATTTCATTTTGAATTTACTGACTTTCCCTGATGAAAGTCTGGGAGGTCACTAGATGTCCTCTGCTTTTTCCCGACTCTGAGGACACCTGGTTTTTAGTCCTGTGCGAATCATGCTTTAAACGGCTGTTGTAAAACCGAGACCTGTTATTTATTTAATTTATATGTTTGATACTGCATAGTAGTGGTTCTAAATATGATTGTGAGGTGATACTCATGGTTCTTAATAGGGCGATTTCGAGTACATTGCAAGTATGGAGTGTAGTTAATTTTTACTTACAGAAACATTTTTATAAATTATACTTTGCTGTCAAGCGATTAATCTTGAGAATTTTTTTTTTTTTTCTCAGTTAATCTTGGTTTTTATCACATATGTAATTCAATTACTGCATCCATCTCATTTAAGTTTCTTTTATTACTGATTCTATTGTAATGTTAGAATGTATTTTCTATTGTTTTGGCTAGGTTACAGTATTTGCACTGTTCAGATTATTTTATTAATGTTATTAGTATTGAATTAATACAGTAAAAATGATTAATTGGAACTCTGTTTTGTACGGCGCAGCTAATGCTACTATAGCTTTAACTAGAAGACCTTACGCACTGTGACATGGCTGCTGAACTGTGGGGAGTTCGGTGGTGTCTTGGGACGAGGGGGAGAGATTGTTACTACGGGGTTCTTTGAGCAAGTTTCACTGAGCTCTGTATTCTAATGCTGTAACTAAAAGCAACAAACCTGTGCCAAGGAAATAAAGAATATTGCTAAGAGGGACAAGACAGGATAGCAATTAACGTGCATTAAAAATGTATCTCCTAAAAAATTAATCTCCCCAAAAAATGTATGTGTTAATCGCAGAAATTAATTGCGATTAATTGACAGCCCTAATTATTACCCATCTGCAAAAATCTCTATCCCCCCCGAAACAAAATCCTGGCTACGCCACTGATCCGAGTCTGAAAAATATGTGTGTTACTTTTCGTGGAAGAGTTGCATTTATCGGTCGGGAGCAGGGAGATGCAGACAACAGGATGCAGCTCTGGGAGCAGGAACAAGAACTGGAAACTGAACATTCTAAAAGGTTTTTTTGATGGGCGCTGGCACTTTGGTTTGTTTACTCAGATTCCATGTGGTTTCTATTGCCTGTGAGTGACCGACTTTGGACAGGTTGGACTGCAGCACACGAACGTCAAAGACTTTTCTTTATGGTGTTCAGATTCTATTGCTTTTGGACAAACTGCAGTCTTCTTCGCTAGTACTGATTTCCTTTGAGAGCCTATAACTAGGATGGCTGGTGGTGACGTCAGATCAGGAAGTAGACATAAAACAATATTGTGAGTAAAACGCTGATGCGCAAGTTTAATTATAAATAAAAAGATTTAACAAAACAAAACACTGTACACAAAAGAAAACGGAACATTTGCCAAAACGCAGACAAGCACGGTATAAGCCCATCATGAATAGCAATTGTAATTTGTTTTAGTCTCAATCCCCCATCATGAATAGTCAATTGCCTTATTATTATTATTAATTTGTTTTATTTATTTTAGTCATCCCCCAACAAGATATCATCATTCTACCCATTTATACAGTTGGGTTTTTCTGAACACAACCAACTGGGGATTGAACCCTGTGTCACACCTGTGGCCTCCACACTGCTGCCCTTAATTAATCATTTAATCAATCATTCAATCATTTATTCAATTCATGGCTCCAGCCACATTCCCACATGTTTTTGGAGGAGGATTTTTATCTCACTCCCTGCCCCCTCTATATTCCCCACACATACACACACCCTGTGCACCACTACAAATATACCTTTTAAATCGCCCGTGCTACATAACCCAAACCATACCCTGTGCACCAATACATACAATAATACTCCACCTAAAACATACAAAATAAACCAAATACACCCATGGGTGTTTTTTTTTACTCAAGTGGGGAGTCAGCTTTGGTGTCTGGGCGGCGGTTAGACTCTGCGCGAGCCACACGTTTTGATGTGTTTAAATGATAAACCCAACAGTAGCATTATCACCTTGCAACAATAGTATTACAAGAACTGTTTTGTGTGATGCACAGTGGTATTATTTAGGGCTATCCATATATTACAGCATATTCTTACACGGGTTAAAAAAGGATGATTCCACTTTTACAGACCTTTCTGCCTGCAGATCGCCTGTAATTATCTTCCATCGTTTGTCATATGATAGAGCCCACTGTCATTTGCCATCCTTATTTTACACTCCATTTCACAAATTTCTCATGAACCTCTAGCTTCAAAATCCTCCTCCTCCTACTAAAAACAGATGGCCTGTGGACAGTTCTGTAAATTACTTTGCCTTCTAGGAAATAAAGAAAACACCAAGCATTAGCTCTAGGCATCAGTTTCCTTTTTCTTTTTTATGCTTGTGGTTCAAACCTTCAGGTAATATTAATAAGAAATCTGCCCTGGTGCTGAGAAACATTCAGATCATCTTCTCTAAACATGTCAGCCATAGACTGTTTGTCTTTTAAGGAATGATCTCTCACTCACCTCTGCCAGAAGCAGTCGTCTCAGCTGGTTTTGCAAAACCATGCCTGGGGAAAACATTATCAATAAAATATCATCCTCCTTACCAGAGAAGACAAGGAGACCTACAGTTAGAAACACTACCAGATTAATGCAGTTGGTTTTGCACTTGATAGGTATTCTTTTCTTCTTGCAAACTGGTATCCCACAAGAAAACACACAATGTAATTATTTTTTGATTAACAATATTGTATGTAGCTGATGAATCAATGTTATAACGCATTTTACTCGAACATAGCACAAACATTTCTAGGAGTCATTCAACCTGCATAAAGTTTGTGGTGGTATTTTATGCTGTCAGAGATGCAGATAAGACCGAAAACATGGTTCTGTTTTTGTGCAGAAAATCTGCCATATATATTAGTTGGTTGTGAACGAGTGGTTTGCAGTGCTCCGGAAATGACAGACACAAGACAGTTCATAATTAAACAGCTCTTTATTTGGCTGGGTTGCGTGTCAACAACACTTAAATAAGCACAGGCTCTATGGACTCTGCAATGTGTATCGCTCCATGCAGAACAAGGGTTTCAGTCCCGAAATAATAAGACACTAATAATAATAAGACACAGAAATGGTCACTTCTCCAGACAGGGAGTGCTCTTTGTGCAGCTGTGGTGCAAGACAACGATCGTGAAACAGTGGTGCAGTGTAGTCCGTGTTCGTTGCTGGTTTGTAGCGACAGCTCCCGGTTAGTGTTAGCCATTTAACAATGACAAATAACAACAGTTAGAACAACAAACAAACAAAACACAAAACACTCACGGTATGTTTACTCTCAGTCTCCTTTACAGGTCCTTGCAGTAATCATAACAAAGGAACAGATTGCTTCATCACATCCCCTAAAATACCCTTAGTCACGCCCCCTTCGATAGAGAGTGCAGTCACGTATCCTCCAATCCGTGACTGACACATCGCTTACCGTATTAAGGCAATGACTTCTGGCATTGTGACTCCGTCCGCTTCCTAGATAGCCGGCTTCCGACTGACCCTGGAATGAACTGCCAAACCATCCATTCGGGGAACACTGTTCCTGTTACAAAGCGCCCTCACAGGTCAGGAGGGAGATTGTTGACTAGGATTCATTCGCTCCCTGTCACATTGGTCTTCATGCTATTTGACCAGTTCACAGATGTGTGCTCTACAGCAACAGCTCGGCAGATAGCAGTGGGAAAGAGGATGATATGGGTTACACCTTGTACAGAAAAAACAAATATATCAGCTCTTGCCAACAGTCTGCTTTGTGCGGCCACTCTAAAGTGCTGTTGAGATTTCCTAACTCAGTGACATACTGACAACAAATGTGCAGACTCCTTACTTTTCATTCATTATATATATATATATATATATATATACAGTGCCATGAAAAAATATTTGCCCCCTGTCTGATTTTCTGCATTTTTGCATATTTTTGACATTGAATGTTATCAGATCTTCAACCAAAACCTAATATTAAATAAAAGGGACCCTGAGTGAACAAATAACACAAAAATATGATACATATTTCATTTATTTATTAAAGAAAGTTATGCAACACCCAATGCCCCTGTGTGAAAAAGTAATCGCCCCCTTAGACTCAATAACTGGTTACGCCAGCTTTAGCAGCAATAACTGCAACCAAACGCTTCCTGTAGTTTTTGATTATTAGTTATTATTGTCTCTCACAGCGCCATGGAGGAATTTTGGCCCACTCCTCCATGCAGAACTGCTTCAACTCAGTGACATTTGTGGGTTTTCGAGCATGAACTGCTCGTTTCAGGTCCTGCCACAACATCTCAATGGGGTTTTGGTCTGGACTTTGACTAGGCCATTCCAAAACTTTAAATTTCTTGTTCTTCAACCATTCTGATGTAGACTTGCTTGTGTGTTTCGGATCATTGTCTTGCTGCATGACTCAGCTGCACTTTAGCTTCAGCTCACGGACGGATGGCCTGACATTCTCCTGTAGAATTCTCTGATACAGAGCAGAATTCATGGTTCCTTCAATGATGGCAAGGCGTCCAGGTCCTGATGCAGCAAAGCATCCCCAAACCATGACACTACCACCACCATGCTTGACCGTTGGTATGAGGTTCTTACTGTGGAATGCAGTGTTTTGTTTTCGCCAGACATAACGGGGCCCATGTCGGCCAAAAAGTTCCACTTTTGACTCATCTGTCCATAGAACATTGTTCCAGAACTCTTGAGGATCATCCAGGTGCTTTTTGGGAAACTTGAGACGAGCATTCATGTTCTTAGTGAGCAATGGTTTCTGCCTTGCTACTCTGCCATGAATCCCATTTTTGCCCAGTGTCTTTCTGATGGTGGAGTCATGAACACTGACCTTAGCCGAGGCGAGAGAGGCCTGCAGATAACTGGATGTTGTTCTAGGGTTCTTTGTGACTTCCTGGATGATTTTACGCCTTGCTCTTGGAGAGATTTTGGCAGGATGGCCACTCCTGGGAAGATTCACTACTGTCCCAAACTTTCTCCATTTGGACAATATAGCTCTGACTGTGGTTCGGTGGAGCCCCAGAGCATAAAACATGGCTTTGTAACCCTTTCCAGACTGATAGGCATCAACAACTTTTTTTTCCGGAGGAACCTGTGTGCTGACAACTTCACTCTGATGGTAAGGGCCAAAGTTAGTCAGATTTATATTGGGCAGGGCTGGCCCAAATCAGGCCTGTTTGTTAACCAAAGTACTCAAACAGCTGACCCTAATTATCCCTTTAAAATGGTTGAGTTAACTAGGGGGGCAATGACTTTTTCACACCTGAAGATTGCATGTTTGATTACCTTGCGCACCAAACAAATGGAAGAAGCTCCAAACTTTGGTGTCATTTTTTCTCTCAGACTCCCTCTATATACTACGACAACCCACATAAAAATCTGACCAAATACAATGTGAAAAATGTGCAAAAATGCAGAAAATCAGACAGGGAGCAAATACTTTTGCATGGCACTGTATATATACAAAAGTGACCTTTCTCTCATAACTGAATTACAAATGATACATTGAAATTTCGTTCTGTTTGATATTTTATTTTAAAACACTGAAACTCAAAATCAATTATTGTAAGGTGACATTGGTTTTATGTTGGGAAATATTTTTAAGAAAAATAAAAAACTGAAATATCTTGCTTGCATAAGTATTCAACCCCCACACATTAATATTTGGTAGAGCCACCTTTCGCGGCAATAACATCTTTAAGTCTTTTGGGGTAAGTATGTACCAGCTTAGCACACAGTGTCGGAGTGATTTTGGCCCATTCTTCTTGGCAGATTTGCTCCAGGTTGTTCAGGTTGGTTGGACGACGCTTGTGGACCGCAATTTTCAATTAGTGCCACAGATTCTCAATGGGATTGAGATCAGGACTTTGACTGGGCCACTGTAGGACATTCACCTTTTTGTTCTTGAGCCACTCCAATGTTGCTTTGGCCTTGTGCTTGGGATCATTGTCCTGCTGAAAGGTGAATTTCCTCCCAAGCTTCAGTTTTTTTAGCGGACTGAAGCAGGTTCTCTTGCAGTATTTCCCCTGTATTTTGCTCCATCCATTCTTCCTTCAATTTTAACAAGATGCCCAGTCCCTGCTGATGAGAAGCATCCCCACAGCATGATGCTGCCACCACCATACTTCACTGTAGGGATGGTGTGTCTTGAGGCATGGGCAGTGTTAGGTTTGCTCCACACACATAGCGCTTTGAGTTTTGGCCAAAAAGCTCTATCTTGGTCTCATCTGACCACAAAACCTTTTCTCACATTGCAGCTGGGTCACTCTCATGCTTTCTGGCAAACCCAGACATGCTTTCAGATGGTACTTTTGAGTAACGGCTTCTTTCTTGCCACCCTCCCATACAGGCCAGTGTTATGCAGAGCTCTTGATATGGTTGACTGGTGCACCATTACTCCACTCCCAGCCACTGAACTCTGTAGCTCCTTCAAAGTGATTGTTGGCCTCTCTGTGGCTTCTCTCACAAGTCTCCTTCTTGTTTGAGCGCTGAGTTTTGTGGGACGGCCTTTTCTTGGCAGTGCCTGGGTGGTGTGATGCAGCTTCCACTTCCTGATTATTGATCCAACTGTGCTCACTGGGATATCCAAACACTTGGATATTATTTTGTACCCTTTCCTAATCTATGCATTTGTATTACTTTATCTCTAACTTCTGTAGAATCCTCTTTGGTCTTCATTTTCCTTCAGATTCACAGCCTGACCAATGATCCTTCAACAGTGGGGTTTTATCCAGAAAATGTGACAGCAACTTTAATGGTTCACAGGTGGAGGCCAATGGTAAGGTAATTGTGTCCTCATTAGGGCAATTTCTTTATCGGTGTAAACTGGGAGCTTCCACAGCACAGGGGTTGAATACTTATGCAAGCAAGAAATTTCAGTTTTTTATTTTTCTTAAAAATATTTCCCAACATAAAACCAATGTCACCTTACAATAATTGATTTTGAGTTTCAGTGCTTTAAAATAAAATATCAAACAGAACGAAATTTCAGTAATATGAGAGAATTGGTCAGGGGTCTGAATACTTTTGCAAGGCACTGTATATATATATAGTGACGTATTTTGACCTTTTCAGCCGGAGTCTGTGTTGTTCTTTCAAATAGGTGTCTGTCACTTTAATTACACACGATACAATGGAAGTGCTCTTTAAACGCCGTGGCGTACGTTTATTAGCAAACTGATATTTCAAACAAACAAAAACACAAAACAAAACCTAGCCCTTCTTCAGGCGCTAACTAAACTGGTTAACAGTAGTGCTATCTAATGCAGGGCAGGGTAAGCCTGTTCCCCTGTTTAAACTAATTCCACAAATCACCTAATCCAAATCACCGTCCAGAACTTCGTTGTCAACAACCCGTACCTTTGTTTCGTTATCAGAAAATCTTTCTTTGTCCAACACACTTTTCCACTGTTCAGTTTTTCCCCTCTCACCACTTCAACCCTTCTCCTTGAACACACAAACTGAAACCTTTTTAACCCTGACTTGATCACTTGCATCTGATCAGCATTTTACCATTAATTATACAATTAAGCAATTGTTACATTTGTTATCATACAAAGTGTGTGGCTATCCCCAGGGTCCTAAAGCCTCCAAATTAATGTTTGGTACATACACATCATCACAATATATATAAAACAAAAAATAATGGGAGGAATTCTAAAATCCTTGTAATGCTGTTAGCACAAAGGCATTGTTCTCTCTGGTGCCCAAACAAACATCCTGATAGAGGCAGCTTCCTGGCCTGCCCTGACAAGACTACCATGCACTGTAATTAGAAAGTCACTGGTATCAATCATTTTGCAGAGAGGTGCTCCTTTTTATCATCAATTACCTTGAACATTTCGGACAGTGATCAGACAAACCCTGTCTTGACTTGACTGCAGTGCTGTCATCGCCGCTAATGGAATTTTAAATCGTCTCCCACAGTGGCTTTCTGCAGGGAACTACTAAAGTGCAACTCCCAATTAAGGAAAGGGTAATTCTGCTAATCTGCAAGGAGCTAGCGATAGGCAGCATCAATATCAAACAAAGTGCTTTACTTGACAGAGAAAAAACTCTTCTCGTGACCACATTGTGCAGATTCATGTGCAACCTGTAAAGGAACAGACGGCTCATACAATTCCCAATTACATTTAGAACTGTCTATTTAAGCATGAGCAACAAATCAACCATTATCCCTTGCATCAATGCGCTGTGGATTTTACACATGCTTTATGCATTAGGGTGCCTAACCTAGGTTGCAAAGCTAAAGATAAGATATAATAAACTCCAACTTCCAAAATAATAAAATGTTTCTATAATGTCCTTTCTTCCCATCTTTATCCTAATCACATGGTAGGGGTCAGGTAACTCATTGTACAGAAAATAATGATACAAAAGCAACGCTCTGCCAGACAGTGTTGTAGTGTGCACGGGGGAAGGCAGCAGCAGGGCTGGCAGGTGACATAATCACACACAGGGACATGAGCCCGATATACACTCCTTGCAAAGGAGCAGGCTCTTTTGTACAGCGGTATCGGCACTATGCTTTAGTGCGAGAGGTCCTGGGTCCGCCTGCGTGTGCATTGCCTCGCCCTGTGTAATGCGCCTGCTTGCGTTAACCGAGATCGCTACAGTATATTACTTGCTTGTTCCTTTCTGAAACAAAAATGGGTGCAAACGTATAAAACTGGGCCGAAACACAAACATTCCAAGTTAAAATGCTCCAGATCTGGTATTTATTAATGAATTTATCTGTCAATCAATATTTCAACTATCTTCTAATCGTGTCTGACTCGTGGGTTGGAATGATGTATTGCCATGGTTGTTGATTTGACAGCCTTTCAATCATCAATAGGGGTCCACTTAAATCACAGATCATTTACACATGTTTCATGGATAGGTTATGGAATAAAATCAGGATTTTGCGGACCTGTTTAAACAATAAATAAACCTAACTAGATAATATTTCAGAGCGGTATAAAAGCCTAAAAATAGTGGTACTTGCTTCTTTACTAAAACGGAGTGCTGTCATTTGTTAAGGGCAGGCATGCAACAACCCCCAGCAGTTGCTGCCGACATTCTCTGTCTCTGTGTTGTGAAGACTTGCCCATACATTGAGACTACATTGCAGGTTGTTTGAAGCGAGGTGGCTGTGCTAGATCGTACCTGCAGTACTGATTTAACTTGGATACAACCGACAGGAATACTTTTTGTCTGTGTTGTCTTTCCAGTTTGTTTTCTGAAAGCTGTTATTTGTTTTACGTTCTGTTTAGCAGTAGTGTGAAGTAGTGGTTAGGGCTCTAGACTCCTGACCGGAAGGTCGTGGGTTCAATCCCAGGTGGGGGACACTGCTGTTGTACCCTTGAACAAGGTACTTTACCTAGATTGCTCCAGTAAAAACCCAACTGTATAAATGGGTAATTGTATGTAAAAATAATGTGATATCTTGTAACAATTGTAAGTCACCATGGATAAACGTGTCTGCTAAGAAATAAATAATAATAATAATAATATTGTATAACATTTAACAAAAGGAAGAAAGTAACATGCAAAAGCAATTAAGCTCAACACATGATTGTCTTTCAATTTATAGGTGTCCATTTAACAAGTTAAAGTGGCAGACAATGGATGCTTTTTCTTCCAAAAGCTGTCTATTAGACTATTGAAGTAAATACACTGTCAGGATGGTGACTGAGAGCTGACACTAAGCTGACAAGGCGTCTGCGCCACAGCTCGAGGCGACTGCATCGCCATGCTACACATCGAGGAGAGCGTCCGCTCCACAGGATTAACTACATGAAACCCTTGTGAAGGCACTGCCCGGAGTCTCAGTGAGGATGCCGGGACTCCGGGAGCCCAGAAATAGATCAGTTTAGGGGATAGGTGGCTGTGTGGTCCAGTGGTTAAAGAAAAGGGCTTGTAACCAGGAGGTGCCCGGTTTAAATCCCACCTCAGCCACTGACTCATTGTGTGACCCTGAGCAAGTCACTTAACCTCTTGCTCCGTCTTTCGGGTGAGACGTAATTGTAAGTGACTCTGCGGCTGATGCATAGTTCACACACCCTAGTCTCTGTAAGTTGCCTTGGATAAAGGCGTCTGTTAAATAAACAAATAATAATGTTGATCCCAAACTGTATAGAGAGGGTATGCGTAGTGTAGTAGGTTCCTGGAGCGGGACATTCCTTTTAGTGGGGCTAGCGTTCGCCTTGTGTGGCACATTTATTTTTAGCTTAGTTTTTCTTTTCTTTTCTTTATTAAATCTGACACTGCTGGTACGCTAGTGGCAGCACCTGTGTTGTTTAATAAATCTGCACGCCTGTGCGGCGTGTCAGCACACAATGCTCTGTGTCTGCCTCAGTATTATTCAATGACGACCCACGTATGTAGTTACATATGTAAAAAAGGAATTATGTTGTCACGCAAATACATGGTGAAACAGCAAAAGGATGTCCTTTTAGCAGCTGACTTTAAGGGCAGGGTCAATTGCTTTTCTCACGATAAAAATAGCTGTAAAAAACAACAGCCGACAGCAGTCATTATCACGGTGCATTTTAAACATCATCAATATTAAAATGAAAGACAAAGTATCGGATACAACTCAAAAGTTTTATTCAAGCACATCATATCAAACATCTGCACAACCGAAACGCCGTATTTAAATGAACAATTAAACATAAAATGATTTATTTTCTAACTTACCACGACAAAGCACTACTTCAAAAAATGAAAAACCATAATAAAATAAACATTTCAAAAGAAACTAGTGTGTAAACAGGTTCATGTACATACAAAATTGTAAAAATAAAAGTAGTTTTTAATCTAAAAAGAAAGTAACATATGATTTTTCTTGTGTGTGTGTCACTCGCAGCACAGAATCCAGGTTGGGCTGCTGCAGCCTGCAGCTTTGTAGTTTTCTGATCGAAATGTTTCTGCTGAAGCAGAAACCCGATCAAACCGATCATGCTCTCTCCTAAAAGCTCTCTCCTAAAAGCCCAGATCATGCTATCTCCCCAAAGCCCAGATCATGCTCTCTCCTCAAAACGCAGATCATGCTCTCTCCCCAAAGCCCAGATCATGCTCTCTCCCAAAAGCCCAGATCATGTTCTCTCCCCAAAGCCCAGATCATACTCTCTCAAAGCCCAGATCATGCTCTCTCCCAAAAGCCCAGATCATGCTCTCTCCCCAAAGCCCAGATCATGCTCTCTCCTCAAAGCCCAGATCATGCTCTCTCCTTAAAGCGCAGATCATGCTCTCTCCCCAAAGCCCAGATCATGCTCTCTCCCAAAAGCCCAGATCATGCTGTCTCCCAAAAGCCCAAATCATGCTCTCTCCTCAAAGCCCAGATCATGCTCTCTCCCCAAAGCCCAGATCATGCTCTCTCCCAAAAGCCCAGATCATGCTGTCTCCCAAAAGCCCAGATCATGCTCTCTCCCCAAAGCCCAGATCATGCTCTCCTCAAAACCCAGATCATGCTCTCTCCTCAAAGCCCAGATCATGCTCTCTCCTCAAAGCCCAGATCATGCTCTCTCCCCAAAGCCCAGATCATACTCTCTCCTCAAAGCCCAGATCATGCTCTCTCCCCAAAGCGCAGATCATCAAAGCGCAGATCTCTCTCCTCAAAGCCCAGATCATGCTCTCTCCCAAAAGCCCAGATCATGCTCTCTCCCAAAAGCCCAGATCATGCTCTCTCCCAAAAGCCCAGATCATGCTCTCTCCTCAAAGCCCAGATCATGCTCTCTCCCAAAAGCCCAGATCATGCTCTCTCCCAAAAGCCCAGATCATGCTCTCTCCTCAAAGCCCAGATCATGCTCTCCTCAAAACCCAGATCATGCTGTCTCCTCAAAGCCCAGATCATGCTCTCCTCAAAGCCCAGATCATGCTCTCTCCTACTACAGCAGCAACAACACTGACAGTCCTTGTGGCTCTTTCCGTCCATTCAGGTCCTTAATTACTGAACTCCTTTTGATAATTTAAGACATCTTGGAATGCATTGGAAGATTCACAAGTGAATGAAATGAATGGCTAGTGTAGGAATGCAATAATAATAATAATAATAATAATAATAATAATAGTAGTTGCAGACAAAGGGCTTACTCAGATATCAGCTTTTTAATAGACACCGCCCTCGAATAAACAAAGCTCTCAATAAAGAAACGTAAAGGTATTTTTTTTTCTACCCCTGCTAAAAAAAATGTCCATGTTTAAAGATTAAATACACCTAGATAATATTTCATAGCGCTATAAAAGCCTAAAGATTGTGGTACTTGCTTCCTTAATAAAACAGAGTGCTGTCATTTGCTAAAGGCAAGCATCCCCAGCAGTTGCTGCCGACATTCTCTGTCTGGGTGGACTTGCCCATACACTGAGACTGCACGTCTGCATCCACTGAATTGGTTGGAAGTGTAAGGCAAAGCTTTGCCAAGTTATACAGATGTGGAATCAATTAGAAACAATCCAAAAACTCGGTTACCCAAAGGTATTCTTTAATAAAGTCCATATATGCAGAACGTTTGTTGTCATGTTATTTGTCCCATCCAGGATTTTTTTTTTTTTTTTATCAGTATCAAACAAAAAAAACCTGTCTATATTCGGGTCTGAAATTCTAACTGCGTTTAAAAAGTAAACAGCAGGTTGTTTGAACGGAGGTAGCTGTTCTTGATTGTACCTGTAGTGCTGATTTAACTTGGCTACAACCAACACAGGAATACCTTTTTGTCTGCGCTGACTTTTCAGTTTGTTTTCTGAAAGCTGTTGTTTGTTTTACGTTTTGTTCAGCAGCCTCTGTAGTAGCCTGTTGTTTAATGTGTGATTCTGAAGCTAAATAGTGATAGATCATATTTTCTTTAAGTCACATTACAAGATGTGCAAAACAATTACCTCCATCTGCATGTACAGTTTATTTGGGGAAATGTCTTGACAAGATCATCAGCTGAAATATACTTTGCTTGTTTTGCTTTGTCGTCCATTTCTGGTATTTTACCTCCAATGCTGAAGACTAGATTTTAGCAACCTAAATCAAAACAATGCAGCTCTGACTTTGTCCCACCTGCTATTGTACAGTACAGCAGGTCACAGAAAAGCCAGTACAGACGCACTGATAGGCTAATTAAAACATCGCTATCATGTGAACAGTAAACAAGAAAGTTAACCACTTTGGAGTATTTTTTTTAAAATTATATTTCTCTACGTTTTTGTTTTTGTTTTTGCCTAAGTGCAATGCACACAGGAAGGCGAAGGAATAAAAAAAGCCTATCTACAGAAGAAAGATACGTCATTTGCGTCGCTTTCGTTGTGCAGTAGTTCACTTAAACAAGGTTTCTATCCTCCCTGCACCAACTGAAAGTGTCCTGATTTTTCACTCTTGCTATCTGGTCACCCTATTCACAATGTTTCAATGAAGAACCAGTTGACTAGTTTACCTATACTGTACGTATTATAAAGGGTGTTATAAACAAGACCATTACAATTACAGGCTAAAGCAATACTCTATTATAAGAACTCATGTTACTGTACTTTACTTCTTGACATGAAGTGTTACACTAGTGATGTGTCAATAACATGCATTGTAATACACCGATTTTCCTTAAAAGGCTTGAGATCATACATGTTTTACCAAATTGATTTGTTTTCAAAGAGTTCCCAGTTTACTTCTCTTCTTCTCGACCCCTCTGTCTGGATGATTAAGGTTATCAGCTCTCAGATTTGATCAGACAATACTAAGTCATTTTGACCCATGAGATCCTGTCACAATGAGCAATGATTTCAGAATATAACATAATTTACTAACAACAACAGCAGTGACTAAAAGGTGCAGTGACGCACAGGTCATGCATGATTTATGAACAGTGAAGGTTCCTATTTAACAGTATCATACTGTATGAAATCTGGCAACAAGCTGCAATGCAATCTCTCCTTGGTCTGGGAGAGCAGCTAGGGAGCTGCTGTAGAGAAGGAGATTAGTGGATGAATAATATCAGCCGGAAGGCACAACTGCATCAGCTTTCTTACTTTATTTGAGCGTACAGAGTAAAGCAGGTTCCTGTTAGAATGATACATTACATTATATCAGTACTTAATGCCTTCACAGAGTTCTGCACGGCCTCAATGCCAGACTGTGTACAGCCATTCAAAAGAGCAGAGAGCTGAAATACACTCGTAAAGGGGCCACACCCTGCTATCGCCGAATCATTCAAAGTAATGATTTGTTACCTTTTTTGCAAAGAATATTAATAAATATTTTTTCAAGCAGTATTTAACAATCCCTTAAAATGATTTACTAATAATTTATTTTATTTTAAAGTGAGAATAGCTAATTAAATGTTATAGCAATTTTACAGGAAGTCCATTACTGTTTCACTTTTTGGGTTATTTCACCTCAGTAGTTTGGGGTCAAAACATGTTACTGGCTGCAAAGCATGTGTCATTCAAAGAAGCAGCTGGATGATTAATGACTGAAAAGAAGGTGCAAAATGGGTGGGGATAATGCTGCTCTCTGTGAAAAATGTCTTTCTTTCAAACTTGCACATTTCAGTCTTAATATGGATGTGAAGTTAACAGTTTTATAACAGGTGAGAATGATAGAATGATTGTGGTAGCTGCAGCCATTGTAATGCAGAGCATGCTCAGGAGGATTTCATTGTGAGCTTTTGATTGCATTATTCAGAAATGAAAAGATGTTCAGATGATCCTTGCCCCTTTGTCACAATAAATACAAATTAGACTGATACTCCCAATTACATATAATTGACACAGCCTGGCTTCAAGTCTTTGTTGGCTCACATATTATCCCCTGAAGAGCAGAAGTCTTCTGCTGTAGCAATATCACAACTACTCAAACTGATAAAGCAAAAACAAAGTCATTATTGAAACCCTTTTATTACCTGAATTATATTCTGCTATTATAGTTGTTTTACCTTTATTAATTCATCAGCCATCATTTTGATGAAACTGTAAAATGGTGTATTTTAATTTCCCCTTTGTGAGATGTGGTGCCGCCACAGTGATCTCTAAAATAATGCATGGTGGGGTATTGTAACATTACCTTGCTGTAATTCTGCAGTGCTAGTATTAAACCAACCCCTTTGTGAATTAAAGTACATAGCTAACGAATGCAAATACAAAACCTTCCAACAACAAAAGAAAGAACAACAAATCAATGTATAACCTTGCATTAGGTCTTCTTAGAGCCTCGGATGCTATCTGTGACACGTGCTCTGTACATATATGGCAGCTGTTAAGTGTTAAATTCATTAAACTCTATCTCACTGAATATTTAATTGTTGTAATCTGTCAAATCCATTGCATTGTTTTTGTGCAATTTTCATTTTATCTGGCAAATGAAGTGTGGCAGTGTTTTAGTTGTATTAAGCGTGTCATTACTCCTGTTTCTGTTTGTTAGTGGGATTAATGTGAAGCATGGATGTGTGAGCCAAAAGCCACGGGCCTGCCTCAGAATGCAACCTGCCTTCATTCAGTGGCCAAATCTGCTGCAAAATTCGGCGGCCAAATCTGTAGTGCAATTAAAAGACCACTTACACACTTTACTAAATACATATGAAATGACCTGATTCCATAAACAGGAACTCAGAAAAGGATTATGGACATGTTAGAAGGTAGTGGACCAAAGGACAAGCTGGCAGCCTTGGCAAATCAGTCCATAATCCCTGGTAGACAGACATGCATATTCGTACTGGAGGTATGTAACCTGTGCCTTGATAACAGTTATTATAAATGTGATTATTATTATTATTATTATTATTATTATTATTATTATTATTATTATTATTATTATTATTATTAGTAGTAGTAGTAGTAGTAGTATTATTATTAGTAGTAGTAGTCGTAGTAGTAGTATTATTAGTTCTTATGTATCACCCTGCAGTAAGGTCATACATTAGTTAACATTTAAAAGGGGAAATGTACCATGTATTCAAAATATTCTGAATTGGAGTGCCATGTTTTCATGTGTGGAGTGGTCTCAAATAAGATAAGTGAAGGTAAACTCCAACGTGGCTAATGCAATATTTAAGAACAGCATCTTGCTTATGTGTTTGTCGTACCTTAGACGAGAACTGTTACTGTTGCTATTAAGCTTACACATTGTTGCTATTACGCTTGTACAATACCTGTGTAGAAAAAAACAACTCGTCAGTCTTAGCTAGAAGCAAAACATGTGAAGATTTATTTTTCTTTCAAGGACAGGGTCCAAAAGAAGGATCTCCCCATGTTACCCATTACCCTGAACACTGCACTAATGATGGCAGGTCATACTACTGTGCGTACGCTGTACAGTATGTCAGTCTGTCTGAACAACACTGCAGGCAATGACAGCGATGATACATCTCAGTTAGTTCCTAGTGCAATGCACCTTCACAAATTATACACCAGACAGTGTGTCACTTAAATAGGGGTATGAGGTGACATGACAGGCTTGTTCATTTGTCTTCATTGAAAAGGTTTTGACCACAGGAATTGATCTTGCAGGCGCCGCTCATTCTTTATTAACAGAACTTAATTAATGTATTTTACTGTGGAAAACAAACATCTTCTTAATTAAAGCAAATGTAATTTAGTTTTGATGGAAATGTAGCTAGCATCATATGTTACCTCTTGATAACAAGTGTAGGGGCTTGTGGGAACTTTATTATTTATTCTAATGAATCAGACAATTCTACTTTGATAGAGTATTCAAATTATTTTATTGATTAATAAAAGATCATTCTTAACAAATAATTATATCCAGCAAATGATTACATTTGTTTCCATTCATTGGTTATTCAAGATACAGAAATATCACAATTATTGCAACTCATTTTTCTAACCGAGAAATGGTAGTCCAACTAGCTTACAGTCAAATAATAATTAGCCATATTGCCTTTCAATTGGGAATGTTCTTTCAGACAGGTTATGGAGGTACTTATCAGTCAAGACCCAAGCAACTCATTTGGTTGTTTTCCCAGTTAACATAAGAACATCCAGAAATTCTAGAATGAGAAAAGGCCATTCGGCCCAGCTATGCTCGCTCGCTTAATGCAAGCGTGGTCCGTTAGCACTCAGGAGAGGAAAAACAAAAAACCCAGAACCAGGTTAGTAGGGGAAATGAAATCTCTAGGAATCCATGGCTAAACAGAACACCCTTCCTCCAGGTGGCTAGCTAAAGGTCTTATTATGGTCACAGATAGGGTTTGTGACAGCACCCAGTTTATTCTTGAAGGATCCGATAGTCTCTGCTTCAACAAATCTGTCTAGCAGCCTGTTCCAATGGTTCACCACCCTTTCCATGAAAAAGCTTCTTCTAGCCCTCGGTTCTGAATAAGCCCTTCTTCAGCTTCCACCCATGGCCCCTGGTTCTGTTCTCTGTGATAATTTTAATATAATTTCTCTTGATTTAAATTCAACTGTCTTGGCTATATAACCTAACATTCTAGTTGTCTTTTTTATAGCTTCTCCGCACTGTCTAGTTGGCTTAAGAGATTCCTCCACTACTACCCCCAAGTTCTTTTCACACACAGCCTCCTCTATTTCATTACTATTCATGCTGTACTTGCCTGTGGCGGAGTGTCCCGCCCCTAATTATTATTATTTGTATTTGTTTGCGGCGCGGATAAAAGCGCCGCGTCTTTTGGTATTGTTTTTTATATTTATAATTTAAAAACCCCGTGAGGGTGCATGACTGATCAGCTACTGATTATTTAACTAACTGACAGTCACGCATCCTTACCAAACGCATGCAGACTGTGGCCGAGGGGTAATAACCTGACCTCCTTTTCTTTCCCTCCTCCTCCCCCTCCTCTGATCTCTCTATCTCTGTTCCTCTGGAATCTACCACACTCTCTCCCTCTTCCTCAGCTAAGAACCTTGGAGTCACCCTGGACCCCTGCCTCTCTTATTCCCAGCACATCTCCACTCTGGCACGCACTTGCCGATTCTTCCTGAGCAACATCCGAAGAATTGACCCTTCCTCACCAACTATGCTACCCAGCTCCTGGTCCAGGCCCTGGTACTCTCCCGCCTAGACTACTGCAACTCCCTCCTGGCTGGCCTCCCTCGTCCGCCACCCGTCCGCTCCAGCTCATCCAGAACTCTGCTGCCCGCCTGGTGTTCTCTCTGCCTTTTCGCCCACGCTACTCCACTACTCCGCTCGCTCCACTGGCTCCCGATCACTGCTCGCATCCAGTTCAAGACTCTTGTACTAGCCTACAGATGCCTTGACCAGACTGCACCCAGCTACCTCCAGACCCTCATCTCTCCCTACACCCCCACTCGACCTCTCCGCTCCGCCTGCACTAGAAGACTAGCTCTACCTCCGCTCGCTCCCCTGCCTCCAGAGCCCGCTCCTTCTCCACCCTTGCTCCGCAGTGGTGGAATGACCTTCCTACAGATGTCAGGACTGCCCAGTCCCTGACCACATTCAGCGCCTCCTTAAGACTCACCTCTTCAAACAGCACCTGTAGAACTCCTCTGTTTGTATCCTGGGACACTATCACCCTTCATGAAAATGTGCTTTATTTTGCTCTTATCTGCCCCCCTATTTTACTGCATTTAATCCTGTACTTCAGAATACTGTAATCTGCCAAGTGTTTAACCTGTAGTACTTTGTATTTAATCATATCCTGATGTAACTATCACTATTTAATCATATCCTGATGTAACTATCACTATTATCTGCTGTATTATTGAATTGTGGTTTGTCACACTTGTACTTTGCTTGAACAAAAGTTATTGTATTTCTTGCTCTTATTGTATTGCTTGTATTGTAACACTTGAAATGTATTTGCTTACGATTGTAAGTCGCCCTGGATAAGGGCGTCTGCTAAGAAATAAATAATAATAATAATAATAATAATAATAAGATAATTAACAGCTAGTTAACCCCTCAGCCAGAGTATAAGAACCTGCAGCTGTCCGTGCTGCAAGGTTGGGTGTACAGAGAGGAGGTACGGGGAGATAGAGAGGAGACAGACTTTAAAATAACAATTGCTAAAACGTGCTGGATTAGCCAGCACGACACTTACTTGTTTGTCTGTCTGGTTTGTTTGGCCCTCGTGCCCTTTGGTTTCTGTTTTGTTATTTTGTTTAAATCTTTTGTTTTGTTTATTAATAAAATCCAGCTGAGTGTCGTAGCATTCAGCTTCACCCGCCCATCCATTGTTTTGGTTTCTGTACTTCCTGGTCCGTGACGTCACCACACCTCACCACTGCATGCCATCCTGCCACATAGCCTCTGATGTTTTTGTGCCCTATGTGCAAGACTTTGCATTTATTCACATTAAATGTAATCTGCCACGTGTCAGCCCAAGCTTGAATCTTGTCTAAATATCATTATATTATTAAAGTTGCTGATTGGGAGTTGGCTACTCCTCCCAGTTGTGTGTCGTCTGCAAATTTGCAGAGCAAGAATATCAATGGTCCCACTAGTGATCCCTGTGGTACCCCACTTGTTGCTTTACTCCAGTTTGATGCTTGGCCTCTAATTATAACTCTCTGCTTTCTATCTTGTAACCAGTTATGAATCCATGCTGCTACTTTACCATTTATGTCTACTGATTTAATCTTTAGATATAGTCTCTCGTGCTGTACTTTGTCAATGCTTTTTGAAAATCTAAAGTAGATGATGTCATACGCACTATCCATGTCCACTCTAGTAGTCACCTCCTGAAAGAAATCTAGTAAATTAGTTACACAAGATCTACCCTTCCTAAAGCCATGTTGACTGTCTCCTATAATGTTGTTACTATATAAATATTCCTCCAATTTGGCCCCTATTATAGTTTCCATGATTGTACATGTGATTGATGTTAAACGTATAGGTCTGTAGTTCCCAGGGTTAAGGTATCTCCCTTTATAAATACAGGAACAGGTTTGCCAATTTCCCAGTCCAGTGGGATGGCTCCTTTATTTATAGATTTGTTAAATATATAACATATTGGTTTAATGTGGGTATTTGTTTATTTTAAGTGCTGCTAGCTCCCTTAGTACTTCATTCTCTTTTATAGCAAACTCTGGTAATGATGTGTGTGTACATTCTGTTAATTTTGGTACACTGTATAAATCTTCCTTTGTAAATACTTGTACGAAATCTTGATTAAGTACATCTGCAATTTGGTAGTCTTTAGTCACTAAATTACCACTGCTGCCAGTAGACAACTGACTTCCTCTTCTAGTTTCCTTTTAGCTTAACATTAAAAACCCTTTTGGATTAAGTTTACTATCCACTGCTGCTTGCCTCTCTAATTCCTTTTCACTCTCCTAGAGGTCATGTGGTCCCAGTTTATGTTTGGGAAGTTAAAGTCTCCCATAATTAGGGTGTCCCCTTCCTTACTTATTTTTGTTGTGGGGTAAACAGGGGGAGGCACTTAGCGAGTTATACAGGTCTGCCAACGGGTTGGGGGGTTGTAATTTTTGTTGTGTAGTCACCAGCATGGACTGGTTGTTGTTTAGCATGGGGGGAGGTGGTGTTGAGCAAGTTCTGGGTGGCTTGGTTGTTTTATGAGCAGCCTTAATAAAGCTGGAGTAAACACTGAAATATGCCACTTATCTTAACTTTCTTAGAAATGTCACCTCCGAAACCCCAAAAGCACTTATATCCCTCTCAAAGACACTGCCTTGTAATATCAGTTTTAAAATGATGGTCCACACTCCTTGCTTTTATGAAACACATGTCAGCTTAGGAATCCTGTTCCAGGACTGCTGTTTTGTATATCGTCTGCACCTCAAAGCTAAACAGCTAAACAGCTTTGAGGTGAATAACGTAGAAACTATTTTATCTGAGTTTCGATCATTCAATTTCTTTTTGTTTAAGTTCAGGTTGAGCATAACATGCCATTTGCACTCTGCACATAATTTGATAAAGCTGTAAAGGTTGAGCTGCTGGCATCTTGCTGGAGACCCTAGGAGCAGAGGGGCACACCGATCCCATTGCTAAACAGGACTGTGACAAATAGCTCTGACAGTCTTGTCAGAAGAAAAGACATGACTCTGGACTGGGTCTCTGTTTGTGGTGCAGTGCCAGCTTTCCATGACAAATGGCTTCAAACTGACAATCTGTTTCACCACCTGAACTTTTATCCATCAAAAAAAGGCAGAAAACAGAGGAAGAGGAAGAGAGAGAATGAGTAAAACCCTAAATTGGGCTTTTCATTTTAAACTCTATAACACAAAAAAGCTGGTGAAAAACTATTTCTGAAATGTCGGCAGGTAATCACTGTTCTTCGGTGTCTGTAGAAAGCAACTGATTAATTCTATAATCTTAAAGAGTAAGTTGCTTAAAATGTCCATTTTTTGTCATATCTTTTTCTTTACTCTCTTGTGGAGTTTGCCATCACTCCGAGTGTTTCTGGATTGTGTTGCTCCAATGCTTATTCCTTATATCATTTTTTTCTCTAAATCTTCCTTTACATGACTTTGAGCTTGTCTGGAGATTCCTAAGTGCTATTTGAAAAGCCTTCCTAATTACATGCAAATCATAAGAACATAAGAAAGTTTACAGACGAGAGGAGGCCATTCAGCCCATCTTGCTCGTTTGGTTGTCAGTAGCTTATTGATCCCAGAATCTCGCCAAGCAGCTTGAAGGATCCCAGGGTGTCAGCTTCAACAACATTACTGGGGAATTGGTTCCAGACCCTCACAATTCTCTGTGTAAAAAAGTGCCTCCTATTATCTGTTCTGAAATCCCCTTTATCTAATCTCCATTTGTGACCCCTGGTCCTTGTTTCTTTTTTCAGGTCGAAAAAGTCCCCTGGGTCGACAATTTTGAATGCTTGAATCAGATTGCCGCGTAGTCTTCTTTGTTCAAGACTGAACAGATTCAATTCTTTTAGCCTGCATACGACATGCCTTTTAAACCCGGGATAATTCTGGTTGCTCTTTTTTGCACTCTTTCTAGAGCAGCAATATCCTTTTTGTAAAGGTGACCAGAACTGAACACAATATTCTAGATGAGGTCTTATTAATGCATTGTAAAGTTTTAACATTACTTCCCTTGATTTAAATGTCATATGCTTTGCAATTATCCATTGTCGATGTTGCATCCTCAAAAAAATCAAGCAGGTTAGTTAGACACAATCTCCCTTTCCTAAAACCATGCTGACTGTCTCCCAGGATACTATTACCATATAGGTAATTTTCCATTTTGGATCTTATTATAGTTTCCATAAGTTTACATATAATAGAAGTGAAGCTTATTGGTCTGTAGTTACCTGGTTGGGTTTTGTCTCCCTTGTTGTGGATCGGTATTACGTTTGCAATTTTCCATTCTGTCGGTACAACCCCTGTGTCAAGAGACTGTTGCATGATCTTGATTAGCGGTTTGTAAATATCTTCTTTCATTTCTTTGAGTAGTATTGGGAGGATCTCATCCGGCCCAGGGGATTTGTTTATTTTAAGAGCTCCTAGTCCCTTTAACACTTCTGCCTCTGTTATGCTGAAGTTATTTAAAACTTTAAGCTGCGTAGCTCCTAACTATTACCATTCCCTCCTAACAAAAAACTATTTTGCATTCATTGTGCAGGCAGCCCGCTGTGATACAATACTTAATATTGTTAGTGCTTTAAAATGTGCACAAAGCTGCACAGAAAGTGAAAATAAATGATGAAAACATTTTTACAGTCGTCAACGATGTAAGTGTATCTCGGCTAGGTTTGTGTTTTTAACTAAAGGAGACAAAATGCAGTTATTATTATTATTATTATTATTATTATTATTATTATTTACTGTTAAGAATCAGGCTGTAAAGACATGTAGTCAATACAGATCTAAAAGTTTATTATGTGTTATAGTATCAGTAGTGGTCGTAGTATTACAATTAATATAATTCTTGAAATTCCACTGAACGTCTTACAATGACTGGAGTGATTTTCATCACATTCTCAATACCACTTAAATGACCTTCAGATGAAAAATAGATCAGACATCTGGTGACAAGTACTTTATTCAGAGCCTTGACTAAAAATGTGTATCAAAATGCACTTCCAGATTGCGCTGAGCCGTAAGCCAAGCTGGAAAGAATTACATTTTGAAAATGCGTTGCCCGAGGCCAAAGAAGGTCAAAGCCTGCAAAGATGTCATTTATATATAACAGGTTTTCTAGCGACAAACCAATACTTCATGGCAGATTTCACTCTTTTGATATTATCATCGCCCATAGGCAATGGATTCAGCTCTTTGGTTGTGTATATGGGTTGCAGTATGATTTTTTGGGACTGGACTGGCAATCTTTACATCTTCATGAAGTAAACAATTACCTGAAGAATAAAGTACAAGGGAACATCTCAGCTGACCTCAAAGGCGACTTAACTGCTGAAACTAACTGAAAATAAGAGTGAAAGACGCAGGATTTCTTTGTTAATGTGTGGTCACCCTCACTCACTTTGATGAGGCCTGGTAATAATATGCAGCATGTGGTGCATTAAGTGATATGCGAAGTGTTGGAACAAAAAAATGATGCTACATTTATGGTTATAACTTTATGACATATACAGTAGTATACTATGATATAAGGTTACCTTTACCTGCAAATTATATATATATATATATATTTTTTGTATTGCCACACATAGATATACTATATATAGTCACCACCAGCAGTAAGCAATGGACGGTATAAACACCCACACAATAACCTAACATTCAAAATGTCCCCCAATCACCAGTACAGTAATCCAAACAAACAAGGGCGTAAGGGTGGATATGTAAAAAGGTGAATAAATGAATCCTGTTTTAAATACCATTATACACAGCTGTAACTGTACTGTATTATTATTGTTTTGAGATTCAGCTTTTATTAGGGAGCTCCCCTAAATCCCTTGTTTAGAAAGATACAGGGTATTAATGCTTGTGACAGCATAGCCGTCTGCAGTGTGGGTGCGTGCATTCACTGCTGAGTGACAGGCAGGAGATCGAGACGGAGGTTGAAGTTGATACACCCCCTGCGGGTGAACAGGATTTATTTACATATTGTAGCGCTGAGCTGTGGGGTTGACAAGCTATAATGAGGTAGACAGCAGTTCAAAGCAGTAGGAAACCGCCGTATTTATTATTTTTTTTAGCTTTTAGTGAACAATGGTTCTCATTCCTCTCCTCTCACTCGCAAACTCAGCCTCTCTTAACTCTCTCTCTCTCTCAATTCTCCCACCGCCAGATCCTGCTTCTCTCCTTCAAACTGTCATCTCCACACACACACCCAAGTCCCTCCCCCTTCCTCACTCATTGGTCCAACTCTCCCTATCTCTGACTGGTCGTGTCAGACCTGCTCCCACCCCCTCAGTGACGCACTCACACACACACGCAGTCTTTCAGCTCTAGTCACACAAGCACCAAAACACACACAGAGAACGCTAACAGATCTGAACAAGAATAACACAGTTTACAAACACACATTATTTACAGAGATCTCCCATCCCCTCCCCAGTCTCCTCCTCAACTACAGAAACCCCAGCTTTTTGAAGCAATGTTGCATTGTTTGCTGACTGACAGAGTTCCAAGCATGCTTTAGCAAGCGCACAGCATCTAACAGAGACATTGAATTTTCATGCTGATGCTCATTGCTTTTCTCTTTCCAGCCATGCTTGCTTGCTGTTGCAGTCAGTGCTGTTTTTTCAAACTGTAAATAAACCTGACACTGTGTATAGGGATTAAATAGCCAAGGTACAGCACAGGGGTAATCGCTCAGTAACGAGGTGAAAACAGCTGATTGGTGGATTAGTAAGAATGACTCCTACAGTATAAGCAGTGTGTTTGTTATTTAAATTTATGTGAATGACACATAGAGATCCAAACAGCTGAGTTTACCCGAAATATACGGAGTGCTTAACACGGTATAAACAATGCCTTTGTTATTGAAATCAATGGGAATGGCAAACGGCAAACACTATTTGTCCGTTATAAATGGCTGCCCAAAATAACCCTGTATGGTGTAAATGCTGGCGACTGTGTATATATATATATATATATATATATATATATATATATATATATATATATATATATATATATATATATAATTGTATGTAAAAATAATGTGATATCTTGTAATAATTGTAAGTCGCCCTGGATAAGGGCGTCTGCTAGAAATGTAATAATAATAATATTAATTATATATATATATATATATATATATATATATATATATATATATATATATATATATATATAGTTCATATTAGATTTATTTGGAGATGTTAGCCTTTTTTCAAGGCTGTTCATTATGTCCCTGTGAACAAGTCTGTAAAACAAATTTTATTTTCATTTATCAAAGAAATAAAAAAGCGACTAGCATGCTTTTTAAAAGGTGTTATTGGGTTGGTATTTCAGTAGTTTGTTAGGGGGGGTCTTAGTGGGTTATAGTATTACTATTTCTCTGTCTTATAGTATTGCGATTGTCTGTCTAGGCAAGGGTGAAAAATAAATAGCAGCTAATGTACGGCTACTGTGTGCGTCAATGTACTGTGTGAGTCAATGTACTGTGTGAGTCAATGTACTGTGTGCGTCAATGTACTGTGTGAGTCAATGTACTGTGTGCGTCAATGTACTGTGTGCGTCAATGTACTGTGTGCGTCAATGTATTTTTTTTGGAAAAGCAAAGCAATAGTATATCTCGTCCGTCCTGTCAGAGGATGGTGCTTTTATCTTAAAAATAGGATATTTTTTGAGTTTCTTGTTGTTAAAAAAAAAAATAGGTATTTTTCTTGTGGTGTCTTTAGTTGTTTTTGTTGTGAGATGTGATGTTTCTGATATGCAAGTGCTATTTCATTCTGTCGAAAACAAAAGCAATGCTATATCATCTTGTAAGAGGACAGGGATTTTTATCTTAACAAAGATAAATTCTGTGTTGCTTGTGACGTTTAAAAAAAAGCTCTCTTTTTTTTTCTTGTGCCGCAGTGTATGTAAATTCAATCTCTGTTTCCTTGTTTTAGGTAAACCAAAAATAATCTTTAGCATTAGAAAAATATTACCCTTTTCAAGGAGGCATTTTTCATGGGGGTACTTTGAACTGCATTGAACAATAATCGGTCTGGATTTGCGACTGTTCAACCCAGAAATCCCTCATTTGGCTTCAGATTGCAGTTGATCTTGTCCTCCTAAACCTAAGGGATTGAGCAATGCCAGAATTCAGCACCACTGTCGTCGTGGGCTCGTCAACGAACACCGGAGACAGGAGGTGCACTCCTGAGGACCCCTGACACAAATCAGAGACGGGAGGTGCACTACTGAGGGCCCCTGACACAAATCAGAGACGGGAGGTGAACTCCTGAGGGTCCCTGACACAAATCAGAGACGGGAGGTGCACTCCTGAGGGCCCCTGACACAAATCAGAGATGGGAGATGCACTCCTGAGGGCCCCTGACACAAATCAGAGACATGAGGTACACTCCTGAGGACCCCTGACACAAATCAGAGACGTGAGGTACACTCCTGAGGACCCCTGACACAAATCAGAGATGGAAGGTGCACTCCTGAGGGTCCCTGACACAAATCAGAGATGGGAGGTGCACTCCTGAGGGCCCCTGACACAAATCAGAGACGGGAGGTGCACTCCTGAGGGTCCCTGACACAAATCAGAGACGGGAGGTGCACTCCTGAGGGCCCCTGACACAAATCAGAGACGGGAGATGCACTCCTGAGGGCCCCTGACACAAATCAGAGACGGGAGATGCACTCCTGAGGGCCCCTGACACAAATCAGAGACGGAAGGTGCACTCCTGAGGGCCCCTGACACAAATCAGAGACAGGGGTCCTGAGGGTCCCTGACACAAATCAGAGACGGAGGTGCACTCCTGAGGGCCCCTGACACAAATCAGAGACGGGAGATGCACTCCTGAGGGCCCCTGACACAAATCAGAGACGGGAGATGCACTCCTGAGGGCCCCTGACACAAATCAGAGACGTGAGGTACACTCCTGAGGACCCCTGACACAAATCAGAGACGTGAGGCACACTCCTGAGGACCCCTGACACAAATCAGAGATGGGAGATGCACTCCTGAGGACCTCTGACACAAATCAGAGACGGGAGATGCACTCCTGAGGACCCCTGACACAAATCAGAGACGGAAGGTGCACTCCTGAGGGCCCCTGACACAAATCAGAGACGGAAGGTGCACTCCTGAGGGCCCCTGACACAAATCAGCTGATCCCTCGTATTTGCATGTATTCGCTTGAGTTTGAATCCTTTTCAATTACATATTTATTAACATTACCGTTCTGCAGAATCACACAATGCAGATCTACTACAGAAGGATTATAAGCCTGTTATTAATGTCATTCCTCACAGTTGCATCATTTTAATTGTGTCCTTTTTGATGAGGGAAACTTAATACATAACAATATTTTTGCAATGTCTTGCTATACTGTTGCCCTATAATGTACAGACGCTCCCCGGGTTACGCAAGACCCGACTTACGCAAATTCGACCTTACGCAAAAAGTTCCATAAGGCATAAATAAAATTTTCGAGTTGCGGAAAATATTGCTTGGCGTACGGAAATGCAAAGCAGTGCGGTGTGCGGAGGAATACAGCAGTAGCATCTCCTACAAGGGAAGGCTTTGCGCTCTCACAGCCGCTCAGTCTCGTGTTCTTATTGTTTCCGATCGGATACTCGCGGCATCGTGTTATTTCAGTGATACTGTATTTCTGTTATTTCACCCTATTATTTCATTCAAATCATGACTGGAAAGTGACCAAGTGATAGGGTTAAGGTAAATGCAATGTTTTTGTTGTAATTGTTTGTTTTTCATGCTTGCAATGACTTTTTTTTATATGTTTTCATTTTCCTTTTTTCATGTTGTTTAAACATACATAATGTACTGTACTGTACACACATACATTTACATAGCCACACATGCAAAAAATACATATACTGTACAGTAATATATATATATATATATACGATTGTGTAAGTCGTGGAGCGCCTATATTATTATTATTATTATTATTATTATTATTATTAATAATATTATTCATGAATGGCACAATCATTGTTGTTAAACACAAAATACAACAACATTCCTGATGTAACAGGGCAGCGGCTGGACATGAACATGCATGTCCCAAGAAAAAATCTTAATAAAAGAGGATTATTTGCATGAGAGGTTCTTAAACTTTAAACCTCCTTTCACTGGCAGGGATTAAAATCTGAAAGAGCACAGAACACTGCCCATTGCCCTGGCTATTTGTGGTGATATGTCTCAGTTCTGGTGACTGACTTTATTTAGCTGCCCTCACTATGTACTGCTTTACTTGGTAGAAGATTAAACATAATGAGGGAAACTGATCTTCCAGTTTACTGCCATCTGTTTTAGCATTATAAACAGCAACTGCATAAGTCATTAAAAATGGTCAAATCCTGCCTTTGAGTACCAGCTTTGCTGAACTTATGCTCAGTAGTAACATTATCTTCTTTGCAGTGGCATCTATGTATAAAAAAATAATCAAAATAGAAAAAGAACCACTAGAGATTAAAACTGAGAAGCACACTTTCTGTAAAGGAAAAAAAAGGCACTTGGAAAATGCTATTGGACAGCCGATGTTATCAGTTTTCAAAGGCAACTTTGTTGAAGGTCACATTTGCATAACAGTTACCATTGACTGTTCACCCAACAGGGACAGCTTTCAAGTCCAGTAGAGATATACACACTGACACCAGTAATTCTTGCAAAAGCATACAAGCAGAACCTAGCTGGCTTGACTTGACAGATTTCTTCCTTTGCATCTCAGCCTTCATTATATTTATTGCAGTATATCTAATACTCAAATTTTACAGTTGATTGTATTCCTGTAATGATATAAAAGGTAAGCGAGAGGACAGCATTTTTCATCAACAGTAAAAGCGTCTCGACAAATGATCTAAAACAAATTACACGGGGCACATGCATTTCCCTTCGTCATTATATTTTTAAGGTTGCATTTCTCATATATGAGAAATGAGGATTATGGCTTAATGACTTTGCCTTATATGTAGTTACTTCCTGTTTTACATATGCTGAGAAAACTGCAGTGTGTTGTTGATATTTTATTTAATATGTTGTTTTTGTGAAGAAATCATATTTATCAGACTTTTAAGGTTATTTTTGAGAATATCTAAGTTAAATGTAATTCTGCTAAAGGAAAAAAAGGAAAAATTTCATAATAAGCCGTGGGGCAATCAAATCAGTCTTTCTGCGCATTGTCATTGAATAAGGCTGGGCACTACGAACAAAACATGTGTATCCCTACATGTCAGTTTTGATACACTTCAAAAAATATACAGGAAACGTATCTACCAGTGCATATTGCGAATTAGAACATGGCAAGATCGCGACGAGGCTTAACTGTACGTACACCACATTACACCACTGTTATTTATTTATTTATTTATGTGTTTGCTTACAGTGGTGGCCACATGCATTGTATCACCGCATCATTTTTCTATTTACTGCTTTATCACCATATAGTTAGTTTTTCTAGAGACTTTTTGTGTTATTGTAATTTGCTATCGTGGTTATATTGAATTTTATAACATATATAAATATAAAGCAAAATTATAAAATTATATATTTAAAGTCAGGAAATATACAGCACATTATGTTTATATGTCAAAAATGAAGTGCATTTATTTATTCATTTATTTATTTGATTACAGTGGTGACCATATATATTGCCGTACCCCAATAGTTAGGTTTACTGATTTATCACCATTTATAGTTTGTTTTTCTATAGACTTTTTTTGTGTGTGTTATAGTTCGTTTTTCTGTAGACTTTGTCATTGACTATTTGCTGTTCATGGTTATATTGAATGCTGTAACTTGTATATAAATATGATTTTCTCTTCATAATGCAGAATTATTGAATATTTAATGAAAAGAACGGCATTTTTACTTGTATTTGTTCCTACATTTCAAGGTTAAAAAGTTTTACATAAGATTTGGAAATGTACTTTGTGATATTTTGCACAGTCTGGGCTGCTTCCATAAGATAGATGATGACAGTGATGAAAACAGGGCCGTTTTGGGGCATTTGGCATACAGGCTATGGCTCGGACAAAATATTGTAGCTCCTCAACGGTAGAAGATGTAATGTCCTATTTTTTTTTGTATATATATATATATATATATATACATTGGCAGTTTTTAAACTTATTATTTATTACAATTTGTTTTTTTATGATAAAATATATACTTTCCACAACAAAATACATTGTATCATTGGAAAAATCAACTTAAGGCCTTTCTGTGGATATTTGGGGTTTTAATTTCTGATTTAAGTTTGCCTAACTATAAGCGCTAAAACACAAAGTGGTCATATTTATACCTGTATATGGTTATTCTGTTTAGGCAGGAAAGGGTTCACGTGTCGCCTCTCTACTATACTAGTCTCTCCTCTTTCTTGCTCAGATCTGTAATGTAGACTTGAAGTCATCATTGCCTAATTGAGCTGATTTAAAGTATTTTAAAGGGGAACCCAAACGCTCATACCTATGTTCACACTAACTATCCTTTGATATCATAGAAATGCAGCAATACAAACCAAAATGGCCACTTATGCAGGATAAAACCAAAGAATCCGGGTGCCAGGGCTTGGACAAAGTTTGTTCAACTTACGGGAGTCTGGACGAAGCCGAGCACTTTGAGAACCACTGCTTTAACATGTCAGAGACAGCTAGATCCTATGGTTTCACTCCCAGATTGAGAGAGGATGTTTTACCAACAATAAGAGCCAAGAAACAAAAAAAAAAAAATGACCTCAGAAATGTGTAAGCTACGCGATGCGTGAAAGCAAACAGAGCCGTATGAGTTTGCCGATCAGGTCACCTACCGACTGCACTCCATTGGATATTTTAGCTTATACGGCAGCAAATGTGTCATACGCCAAAGAAGACAGTGATAAACAACCGAGTTTCTGTGCTGACATCATCCCCCATGTTGTATATAGCTACTGTATATACCCCCCCATACATATGTTTTATTTGATTCACTCTGGGCTTGCACTTTTCAGGCACGAAGCTGACTTTTCAGAGTAATAAAGGACTCCTTGATCTGAGAGCTCGTCTGGATGTGTTGTGTTTTGGTTTTGTGGAGCTGCAGTGGGAGTGGGATATCATGTAAGCATGTAACATGAGAGGTACACAAGCACATCGTCTTTGTTGTTAACTGTTCTGTTTTGGAAACAGCTAAAATAATATAACGTGATTTTATTTAATATTTTAACTTGTTTTCACGATAGTAAATGTTAATAATGTAATACAAAACGTTATAATCCGGGCGTTTCTTGGAATTGCCTCATTGTACTGTTGTCGGTACTGGTAATAGGCTGTATCCAGCACCTCGCGGTTGAGACATACTGGGTTGAAGTCTGGGTGACAGGTTACGCATGTAACCGGAGGGTCATTATTTTTACAGGTCTCCTGAGTTTTGGCAATTTCCTGACAACAAAACACTCTCCCTGTGTGTACCCATTGCTTGGCAGTTACCACAGGATCACCTGAGATAAGGAACGTGAAATACATGCCAGTGGAATTAGACTTTATTCTCGTTTGTATTTGGAAATCTATGCACGGACATTGTTGTGGTTTTGGCTCCGTCTAGCAGATTTTGAAGAAACATTTCTGAATAGGTGAGTTTTTTTTATTTTTTTATTATTAGCTAACTTACAATTTTTTTACAAAGATATGATGCCCAGCAAAACCCTTACCAGTCAGTGTTGTTTAAATGATCACAAGATTGTCTTGATCGCTGCTCTTTAAACTTACCAGTCAGTGTTTAAACGATCACGAGATTGTCTTGATCGCTGCTCTTTATCTTTACCAGTCAGTGTTTAAACGATTACGAGATTGTCTTGATCGCTGCTCTTTAAACTTACCAGTCAGTGTTTAAACGATCATGAGATTGTCTTGATCGCTGCTCTTTATCTTTACCAGTAAGTGTTTAAACGATCATGAGATTGTCTTGATCGCTGCTCTTTATCTTTACCAGTCAGTGTTTAAACGATCACAAGATTGTCTTGATCGCTGCTCTTTACCAGTCAGTGTTTAAACGATCATGAGATTGTCTTGATCGCTGCTCTTTAAACTTACCAGTCAGTGTTTAAACGATCACGAGATTGTCTTGATCGCTGCTCTTTAAACTTACCAGTCAGTGTTTAAACGATCATGAGATTGTCTTGATCGCTGCTCTTTAAACTTACCAGTCAGTGTTTAAACGATCATTAGATTGTCTTGATCGCTGCTCTTTATCTTTACCAGTCAGTGTTTAAACGATCACGAGATTGTCTTGATCGCTGCTCTTTAAACTTACCAGTCAGTGTTTAAACGATCACGAGATTGTCTTGATCGCTGCTCTTTATCTTTACCAGTCAGTGTTTAAACGATCATTAGATTGTCTTGATCGCTGCTCTTTAAACTTTACCAGTCGGTGTTTAAACGATCACGAGATTGTCTTGATCGCTGCTCTTTATCTTTACCAGTCAGTGTTTAAACGATCATGAGATTGTCTTGATCGCTGCTCTTTATCTTTACCAGTCAGTGTTTAAACGATCATGAGATTGTCTTGATCGCTGCTCTTTATCTTTACCAGTCAGTGTTTAAACGATCATGAGATTGTCTTGATCGCTGCTCTTTATCTTTACCAGTCAGTGTTTAAACGATCACGAGATTGTCTTGATCGCTGCTCTTTAAACTTACCAGTCAGTGTTTAAACGATCATGAGATTGTCTTGATCGCTGCTCTTTAAACTTACCAGTCAGTGTTTAAACGATCATGAGATTGTCTTGATCGCTGCTCTTTATCTTTACCAGTCAGTGTTGAAACGATCATGAGATTGTCTTGATCGCTGCTCTTTACCAGTCAGTGTTTAAACGATCATGAGATTGTCTTGATCGCTGCTCTTTATCTTTACCAGTCAGTGTTTAAACGATCATGAGATTGTCTTGATCGCTGCTCTTTAAACTTACCAGTCAGTGTTTAAACGATCATGAGATTGTCTTGATCGCTGCTCTTTATCTTTACCAGTCAGTGTTTAAACGATCACGAGATTGTCTTGATCGCTGCTCTTTATCTTTACCAGTCAGTGTTTAAACGATCATTAGATTGTCTTGATCGCTGCTCTTTATCTTTACCAGTCAGTGTTTAAACGATCATGAGATTGTCTTGATCGCTGCTCTTTAAACTTACCAGTCAGTGTTTAAACGATCATGAGATTGTCTTGATCGCTGCTCTTTAAACTTACCAGTCAGTGTTTAAACGATCACGAGATTGTCTAGATCGCTGCTCTTTATCTTTACCAGTCAGTGTTAAAACGATCATGAGATTGTCTTGATCGCTGCTCTTTATCTTTACCAGTCAGTGTTTAAACGATCATGAGATTGTCTTGATCGCTGCTCTTTAAACTTACCAGTCAGTGTTTAAACGATCACGAGATTGTCTTGATCGCTGCTCTTTAAACTTACCAGTCAGTGTTTAAACGATCATGAGATTGTCTTGATCGCTGCTCTTTATCTTTACCAGTCAGTGTTTAAACGATCACGAGATTGTCTTGATCGCTGCTCTTTATCTTTACCAGTCAGTGTTTAAACGATCACGAGATTGTCTTGATCGCTGCTCTTTACCAGTCAGTGTTTAAACGATCATTAGATTGTCTTGATCGCTGCTCTTTACCAGTCAGTGTTTAAACGATCACGAGATTGTCTTGATCGCTGCTCTTTATCTTTACCAGTCAGTGTGTTTAAACGATCACAAGATTGTCTTGATCGCTGCTCTTTACCAGTCAGTGTTTAAACGATCACGAGATTGTCTTGATCGCTGCTCTTTATCTTTACCAGTCAGTGTTTAAACGATCATTAGATTGTCTTGATCGCTGCTCTTTAAACTTACCAGTCAGTGTTTAAACGATCATGAGATTGTCTTGATCGCTGCTCTTTATCTTTACCAGTCAGTGTTTAAACGATCACGAGATTGTCTTGATCGCTGCTCTTTAAACTTACCAGTCAGTGTTTAAACGATCACGAGATTGTCTTGATCGCTGCTCTTTATCTTTACCAGTCAGTGTTTAAACGATCACGAGATTGTCTTGATCGCTGCTCTTTAACTTTACCAGTCAGTGTTTAAACGATCATTAGATTGTCTTGATCGCTGCTCTTTAAACTTACCAGTCAGTGTTTAAACGATCATGAGATTGTCTTGATCGCTGCTCTTTATCTTTACCAGTCAGTGTTTAAACGATCACGAGATTGTCTTGATCGCTGCTCTTTATCTTTACCAGTCAGTGTTTAAACGATCATTAGATTGTCTTGATCGCTGCTCTTTACCAGTCAGTGTTTAAACGATCACGAGATTGTCTTGATCGCTGCTCTTTATCTTTACCAAGACGAGATTGTCTTGATCGCTGCTCTTTATCTTTACCAGTCAGTGTTTAAACGATCACGAGATTGTCTTGATCGCTGCTCTTTACCAGTCAGTGTTTAAGCGATCATTAGATTGTCTTGATCGCTGCTCTTTACCAGTCAGTGTTTAAACGATCACGAGATTGTCTTGATTGTCTTTACCAGTCAGTGTTGTTAAACGATTACGAGATTGTCTTGATTTGCTCTTTACCAGTCAGTGTTTAAACGATCATGAGATTGTCTTGATCGCTGCTCTTTATCTTTACCAGTCAGTGTTTAAGCGATCATGAGATTGTCTTGATCGCTGCTCTTTATCTTTACCAGTCAGTGTTTAAGCGATCACGAGATTGTCTTGATCGCTGCTCTTTAAACTTACCAGTCAGTGTTTAAACGATCTGAGATTGTCTTGATCGCTGCTCTTTATCTTTACCAGTCAGTGTTTAAGCGATCATAAGATTGTCTTGATGGCTGCTCTTTAAACTTACCAGTCAGTGTTTAAACGATCATGAGATTGTCTTGATCGCTGCTCTTTATCTTTACCAGTCAGTGTTTAAACGATCAACGAGATTGTCTTGATCGCTGCTCTTTAAACTTACCAGTCAGTGTTTAAGCGATCATTAGATTGTCTTGATCGCTGCTCTTTAAACTTACCAGTCAGTGTTTAAACGATCATTAGATTGTCTTGATCGCTGCTCTTTATCTTTACCAGTCAGTGTTTAAACGATCATAAGATTGTCTTGATCGCTGCTCTTTACCAGTCAGTGTTTAAACGATCCACGAGATTGTCTTGATCGCTGCTCTTTACCAGTCAGTGTTTAAACGAAAGATTGTCTTGATCGCTGCTCTTTACCAAGTGTTTAAACGATCATGAGATTGTCTTGATCGCTGCTCTTTATCTTTACCAGTCAGTGTTTAAGCGATCACGAGATTGTCTTGATCGCTCCTTTATCTTTACCAGTCAGTGTTTAAACGATCATGATTGTCTTGATCGCTGCTCTTTATCTTTACCAGTCAGTGTTTAAACGATCATAAGATTGTCTTGATCGCTGCTCTTTATCTTTACCAGTCAGTGTTTAAACGATCATTAGATTGTCTTGATCGCTGCTCTTTATCTTTACCAGTCAGTGTTTAAACGATCACGAGATTGTCTTGATCGCTGCTCTTTACCAGTCAGTGTTGTTAAACGATTACGAGATTGTCTTGATCGCTGCTCTTTAACCCTTTGCAGTCAATTTATTAAGTGCGCGTCAGGCGCAGGTCACGCAGTTAATTTTAGACACGCTGTTTAAAAGGTTTTTTTCCACAGTCAAACGGGTTTAAAAGGCCCTGCATAGCAACAAAGCACTCACTAGGCATCTCCAGCCACACCCCACCCTTTCTCGTATAGCTTTTCATATGCTAAAAATAAATAATAATAATAGTAGGCCATACTGATCAATCATCTCCTGATAGTTTTATCAACAAACGCCTCAATAATGCGATCCAAGTCATTATTTTATTACTATAACATCTGAAAAAGCTCTGCAAATGTCTGATATTCTCAGAGCTGCTGATGCAGTCACTGCCAGCTTGTTTCCTTATGGCCTCCATTATCAGATGCCTGGGGCAAGTATGACTATTCATGAGAAAGGCTTGTCTCAGCTCCTGTCACTCCCACTGACCATTGAATGGTTTTCTCAGCTTTTTTCCGGAGGGGGCGAAAAAAACCAGTTTTTGCGTCTTTTTGATGATGTCGGACAGGGTCCGACATTGGACCTTTATTTAATTGCATTTTGTCGGACCAGGTTAAATATAGGACCATGTGGGTTAAACTTACCAGTCAGTGTTTTTACGAGATTGTTTATTTGCTCATCTTTTTTCTCGAAAGTTAGGGCTCTATCAGGCCATCTGAAGATAGTTGCTCCATAAGGCTTCCATTATTGTACATTGTTTCTGAATACAGAGACACCAAATCTGAATCAGAGCTGCTGTCGAAGTCTGTCTCTATTACAGCTACCATATACAACACTAAAGGTGTTCACTCTGTGACGTCACTGGTCAAGGTCACAGGATTTTTTGCTTGGGGCAAAAATACCAGTTTTAAAACTTTTTTGGAGACGGGAATGGATCTTTATTTTATTGTATTTTTATTTTGTCTTTAAATATGGACCATGTGGAGTAAGTATCAGTATTTTTATTTATTTGTTTTTTCTGTTTGGTTTCCCCTTTAAGTAAATACAAATGTTCATAATTGTAATGGATCCTCGTATGATGCGAACATTTGGCAAATTTCAAAATGCTTTTAAACCAAAGTCATTGGAAATAATTTAGGGTGACAGATCATCATCATGCAATCAGCAAAATAAAATTAAAAGACATAAACCCTTTATCAATTCAGAATAATTTGACAAATAGCAATTTAAACATCCTCACTGAAATCCCATTACAACAACGCTATTGAACTCATTTAACTAATATTCCCTGATAAATCAGACCATTACTGGTAGTTAATGACCACTTTGTCCCTTAATGGCATGGGAAGAGGTTGAGTGGTTGTTATGTCAAAAACTGCATCAACAACCAGGAAATGATTACAATTATTTGACCTGTCATTCATCTGTTTTAATTTGTTATTGTTTCCTCCTATTTTAGGTTCTGTTGAGATTATGTCTCGTTTTTAGATTTTTCACAATTATCAACAAGAGCTGTGTTAAGAACTATCTCTAATACATGTGGTGTGGTTCTGAGTCTCGATTCTTTTTAAAAAATGTACAGTAGCTGTTGATGCTTGAGTACCCTGAAATGTATTACAATACAAAAAGAAATATATAGAGCTGTGCATCTTTAAATATCTAAAACAAAAAAAAAAAAAAACACCATTTGTTTTAAAATTAGGCTACCTAATCAGAAAAACAAGCAGAATGTGCTCAAAAAATGCTGTTCAGTATAATGCATATGCATAATATTAATGTTGTCAATAACAAGATAATACAGTATAATGTGTTAGATTCTTAATGGGAGTAATAATATTACAGTTACCTTCCGCCAAAAATAAATACACACTCGTCTCGTTACCTTTTCTCTGTTATCTACATTGGTGGTCTTTTCTTTTTTTAGAGCCAGTTCAGTTGTAACTGTAAATGTGAACAGCTCTTTATTGTATTTCCATTCAGCACGAGACGCTGTCAAACCAGAAACTCTAACAACTCAGCTTAAGGTAGTCCTTAAAGAGATTTATAAACAAAACCTTCAAAACAGTTTGACAATGTACGCTTTGAAGAACTCAAATTGCTTGCAAATGAAAAATACTACCAGTATAATTGATGTATAGTATGTATCTACAAAATACGTGTGTACTTATTACATTAAGTCATTTAATTATATACATTGTGTTCGTTTTCATTCTTCCAGCTAATGCCCACTATTCTCTTATAAAAAGCATTTGTGTAACTTCAGTGTCTTTATTTTAATGATTACAATTTACTATTTGCTTTATCCAGTGAATTATTAAGAGTTGTTTGTTTGTTATACTACAAAAAAAACCTGTTTGACACATTTAATAAATGTATTACCAGACATACAGTTAAATAGTAAGCAATAGTCACAACAAGTGTTTCGCAGGACAAGACAAGAGAAATAAATATAATGAGTAATATAAAGCACTACTTTTTTATTAATAAGGACTATATTAGTTTTTTCTTAAGAAACGAGGAACAAGTGATATGTTACTTTCCTTCAGTAACATGCCCAACACTGTGTAGATGTAGTATCTTTAAAAACTATCAGTTCATCTTAGTTTTCATTTAGGATCAGATTTCTTACCTTCTGTTAGGTAATCAAATCGATTTTTGTAATCAGTTTTCATATAACTTAAACATATCTGAAATGAAAACATACAAAAATACTATTTAAACGTGTAAAAAATACCTTTTTATGAACCAAATGTAGCTTCTTTATTTATCCGGCAGCCATATTAGATTTTTTTTACACCTCTGCTAATACCGAGTTTTCGTCATTTAAATTGGTAATATATTTGTACCAAATGAATGACGAAATAATGTTACCAGCGCGTGGCAGAGTGTCCCGCCCCTATATATATGTGCGCTATTTTTATTATTATTTGTATTATTATTGTTTGCGGCACGGACGAAAGCTGCCGCCATTATTTGTTATTGTTTTGTATTTTTAAAAACCTCATGAGGATGCGTGACTGATCAGCTAGTGATTTATTTAACTAGCTGACAGTCAAGCATCCTTACTAAACTCGTGCAGACTATGGCCGAGGGGTAATAAGATAATTAACAGCTAGTTAACCCCTCGGCCAGAATATAAAAGCCTGCAGCTGTCCACGCTGAAGGAGGATAGTGTCAGAGGCGAGATGTGTTTTGTGAGAGAGAGAGAGAGAGAGAGAGAGAGAGAGAGAGAGAGAGAGAGAGAAAAACAATTGCTATATATAAATAGTTTCTGTTATTGTTTGTTTGTTTTGCCAACGTGCCCTTTTGTTTAGTGTTTTGGTGTTTGTTTTGTTTAAATCTTTTGTTTTGTTAAACACTGAGCGCCGTAGCGCTGTAGTTTCACCACCGCCATTCCTTGCCTTTGTTTACTTTCTGGTCCGTGACGTCACCACCCACATGCCACTCAACAGCTCGGTCACACCGCTTTATAGGGGAGGGTTGATGTTTCACATGTACAAGCCAGCCTCTTGAAAACAGCACATCTCACTATGGGCAGAAGGTGGTAAGGACGTGGCACCGACACAGCTAATCTGTCATAGCAACACTTCTCTGTTGCCATTGTCTCAGAGAGCAGAGAATGAGTTCAACTTCGACAAACCTGAATGCGCTTAATCCAACCCACATATCACCTGACAGGACAATAATTCAAAGAGGTATGTCTTCCAGACACATAGCATTAAACAATTATTATGTACATTTTGAGAGAGATATTTGTTGTTGCTTTCAAAATACCAGCCCAAATATTTTTGTTTAGTGTTCCGACTTTCAGAATAACATGAAAACATGGATTCAGAAAGATGACAGGTTATGAAGTTTATTTTAAAACAGTTTGTATGTGTAGTATAATGAAGTCATGTGGTTTTGTCAGAGATTAGTAAACCGCAACCGAAACTCAGGCTGCCACCGACATGGTGCCACGGCTAAGTCTGAAAATTCAATGGCCGCTTGTCTTAAAAACAAACTGTTGGAAAACATGAAAGTTGAAAATAAAGGTTTAACCCTTTGCAGTCCAATTATTCAACGCGTCTCAGGCGCATCAGGTCCAATTTATTTTCACACGCACAGTTTATTTTAGACATGCTGTTTAAAAGTACTTTTTTCACAGTAAAACAGGTTTAAAAGGCACTGCATATCAACAGGACACTCAGTAATGCATCTCCAGCCCCGCCCCACCCCTTGTTCGCTGTATTTTTCACATACCTCTTCATAGTCGTGCATACCGATAAATCATCTCATGATCACTCATTTTACCACCAAACTCAATAATGGGATCCAAGTCATTATTTTATTACTATAACCTCTCAAAAAGCTGTGCAATTGTCCATGATATTCTTTGAGCGCTGGATGCAGAAGCAGCTATCTTGTTTGTTTATGTCCGTGTTATCTCTGTGGTGCCGGGGCTATCTGTATTGTTCAGATACGCCCCTTTTTTTCGGCTTCTCTCGGCTCCTAATGGTCTCACTTGGCTCTTTCCGGAGAAAAAATGACTAGAAACCTGTTTTTTACATCTTTTTGATGATGTCGGACAGGGCCGGAAAGGGAAAATTGTAATGTCGGACATAGTAAAAAAAGGTTTGGTGGAAATGCTGTTATACTGTCTGTGTTTAAGGGCCAATATTAGCAAAAAAAACCCAACCCAGCTGCGGGAGAATGCGGCCGGAGCAGTCGACAGAGAAGATAACAGGGATGAGGCAAAGTCTGGGCGCATGGCCAAAAGACCTTGACTCGTAACCACAGATGCACAAAGAAGGCACAAAGAAAAATATAGGGCTGTGAAAAAGATAAGCACTTACAACCACTTGAAGTAATAAAGGTGCCAGCAGTTTTAACCAACCGCCCTTTATTTATTTCCATGTTAAAAATGCTCTTTTTTGTGCAGATTTTTCATTCTTAGCCCTCAAATAAGCAATTTGGACAGTTGTCTAAACAATTTGTGCCTTATTTTTAAAAATACACACTTTATTGTTATTATGAAAAGCGGAAATATATTATTTCAATAGAACTTAAATAACAAAATAACAATGTGTTTACAATTGTAGCATTATAATATAGATCACAACATAACATGATTTTTTTTCCAATGGCAGCATTATTTAAGTATAAATAACATATTTTTTTTTACAATGGCAGCATTATAATAACATTGGCATATCATTTTCAGAAATAATTTTTTGTGTGATAGATTTCAAAGCAGACACACTTCAAACCCTCATCAATGCTAACATCTTTATCTAGCACATATACATCAGAAAATTTTCAATCGCGTCATAGACAGTGTTTTCCCCAGTTTCTGGCACGTGTGTATAGCGCTGTTATATGAATTATCTGTGAAGTGTAGGTACAATAAATAAATAGGTCGTTTTGACCAGTACCAATCTTCGTTTTATTCTCAGTAGATACACAGGCATTCATTTTTCACTCACAGCTGTGTATATACAGATGACCTGGTCTGTCAAATCCACTTTTTGACCTGGATTATAAATGCAATAGCCCTTCAGGGTGTCCGTTTCCATCCAATATACAGACTTCTCAGGGATTGGAGGCACAACACCTCAGGGCGTCCGTATATTGGACGTATACGGATACCCTGTCAGGCCTTATTGCATTCATAACGGATACCTAAATTAACGTGTTACTTGTTTTTCTGCTATTGTTTATAATCACTTAGAACGGATTTCATTTTTATAGTGAGTTGTTTATTTCTTATGGGAAAGTTCTTTTCCAAGCAAAGCAGCCATGCAAGTCATGCAATGTGGGAGGAGGGAGGGGCCCATGCCTCAGCCTCTTCCCAGGGCCCCACGAGTGCACATCCCAGCACTGCACATCAAAGTCTGTTGTAAGTCATTGTACTTTTGTTATCATTAGTAATTATTTTTATTATTATACTAGAGACAACAGAAATTAAAGATGGAATTACCAGGAAATTACCATGTGTATATAAAGGATAACATGCTGTGACAGAGAGTGAATGAATCTAGTCAATAATCTCCCTCCCGACCTGTCAGGGCACTGTATAACAGGAATAGTGTGCCCTGAACTGGATGGTTTGGCAGTTCATTCCAAGGTCAGTCGGAAGTTGGCCATCCAGAAAGGGGGTGTAGTCACAATGCCAGAAGTCATCGCCTTAATGCGGTAGGCGATGTGTCAGTCATGGATTGGATGATACGTGATTGCACTCGCTACCGAAGTGGGCGTGACTGAGGGTATATCAGGGGATGTGGTGAAACAATCTGTTCTTTTTGTTATGATTACGAAAAGACCTGTAAAGGAGTACAGCGAAAATATAACCGTGAGTGTTTTGTGTTGTTTTGTATGTCTGCTAAACTGTTACATTTGTCATTTTGTAGACGGCTAACTATTCCGGGAGCTGTCGCTAAAAGCCAGCACTCACCCCGGACCACTCGACACCATTGCTGTCACCAGTATTGTATTAATTCACCACTTGCACTAGAAGCACTCACTGTTGGACTTGTGATCATGTGTGTGTAATAAGTATGTGTAATTATTGTTATTATTTGGGGACTGAACCCTGTGGTTTACCTGCGTATACACATCGCTGTGTAGAGCCAGGTATTATTATTTAAGAGTTGCGAGCACGCAACCCAGCCAAATAAAAGAGCTGTCTTTCACCGTGTGTGTGTTATTCCTGAGCACTGCAAACCACTTTGCCACACATGCCTATTTAATTAACCCTCAAAAAAGTACTATTGGTAGAATATTAAAAAAAAAAAAGTTTTGCTACCTTATGTGTTATAGCAAGAAAGTCTTTTGGCTCAAAATGATTCTAAGAGATCACACATAATGAAACTACGTTTGTGTTGGCTTTGTGTGATTTTATTTGACTGTGAAGTTAGGTTTAATTAATAGAAGCCTGCTTGTGTGAGTATATTATATGATTATTAGTGACAGAGCTGGCTATTAATATTGATGTCAATAAACCTCTCACGTCATGGCTTGTTACCAGGGATTTTAGAGCTGGGGTCAAATGGCTGTATATTATACAGCTGCCATTAATAACACCATGGCTGTCAAGTGAGGTTATGGCCATTGAACATTAAAAACAAAACAAACTAGTCTTACTTTACAATGATTCATCCCACTGGATTAATGGATTTATTCCTTGGCCCTTGTTAGCTACAGTACATTTTGGTGCCATTTAGCCAATAAATAGCTTGATGTCAAAAGGCCACTGATTTATCCAATTGGATCAATAACTGGATATGCATACAACTCATGAGGTGCTTTTGTCATTAAAATAAGTTGTAATGGGTCCCAAAGGCCTTGTAGAATCTCATGGTAAGAAGTCTCAGGGGGCTGGATTTATGCCTCCATCTGAGAAGCACACTCGATCCAGACAGGGTCTTTGGGGGTGTCTGAAGAGGAGGTCTAAACAATGGCAAAAACAAATACAGTTCCTGTTCGGATAATTAAAAAACAAAGATTATTTATGTATGATTGATGATTTAGTCTGGTGTTGGAAGTGCCTATGATATGTGTGATTTGATCCAAGGTTAAAGTGAGTTTCATGTCAGAACTATTGCTTACTTTGCTTCATTTCATTTTGGCTTGTTCTATCCATTTACAGGCATGTTCTATCCATTTACAGGCATGTTCTATCCATTTACAAGCGTGCTCTATCCCTTTTACAGGCATGTTCTGTCCCTTTACAGGCATGTTCCCTTGGTGTTTTATGCATGGTTAATTCATGGAAAGTTACATTTTTGCTTTACTATATGTGCATTATAGAGAGGGAGTTATTTTATTTAGTATTTTAGTCAGATGTGTGTTATGTGTCCCGTGGCACCCCCCCCCTATATTTTGCATGCTCCTCATACGCACAGCAAACACATACTCATGTCAAGCCTATTAAGAGACATGATTTATACTTCTTTACCTCTCCTCAGTTCCCTATGGTTATAAACCATATGTCCCAGAGTGATTTCCTATTGTGAACAGATGGGTGGTGCTACGCTAGCCCTCTGATACAATTCCATGCTGCTATAATGATCCTTTTGAGATAATCTTTCAAAACTGTGTCTCTCTCTCTGCATACATAAGTCTAGCAGATTGACTTCTTGGTCTGGCTGTCATTGTCACATTGCAAGGATTTCAAAAAACAAAATCCATATTATGCTAAATAAACCTACTGTGATGGGCCCCAAATCCACACAGTAAACACATCTGGGAAGTCATAATGTGAACAGTTCAGAGTTAATAAAATAAGCATGTGAAATATCCTGTGGAACTTTTCTCCTTTTCCTACAGCAACTGTGTGACAGAATTAAACTGTAATATTAATTATTTTTTGTTTAAGTGCATTTTGTTTTTTTTAAGTTTGTTTATATGACAAGAATTGTGGAAAACATCTTGAATATCATAATATACAATAGATTTTAAATTGGAATTTGTTCTCAAAAAGTTACCAGAATTGATTTGTTTATGTAAATATGTTCAATGTCACTTATAAGGTAACACATATTGTAAGAAACTAGGATATCAATGTGTTCAATATATACCCCACAAGTCGGCCATCTTGGGGAAAGTGCGTAACTGCAAGTACTCTAAACAACTCCATTGTGATCGGATACGGGTCAGGCAGCGATTGGAGAAACCATGGCAACTGGCTGATTGCAGCCCCTTGCGCTGAAAACGTAAACATACAGCTGGAGCCTGTATTGTTTGTTTTTGTTAAATGTTTTTTGTGTTTTATAGGAGAGGAGTGAGCACCCAGGAGCTGTCGCTACACAGCCAGCATTCAACCCTGAGCACTACCTTTCACAGCACAGCCCACACGTGCACCACGATCCCCTACAAATTGAACATGCACGCTTTCATGCACGGAGGACGCAAGGACGGACAAAGTCCTTTTGCTATTATTTTGTATTGTTATTATTTCGGGTTTGCATGCCCATCGTGTACCCTCCAATACCATTGCTGGTAGAGGGGTGACTTCTTTAGTTTTATTTAATAAAACACATATTGTTTTGGGAGAAATTGCTGTCTGGACATTCACTTTGTTCCCACACCACTTGCACGTGATGACACAACCCCATGACCTTGACGCCAAACATATTGATCCTATTGTATCCACTTTGTGTCTGTATTAAGGCATACATTTTAAACTTAAAAAAAGTAAATTAATGCTGAAGCCATTGTTCTCGGATGAAAGCCATCATATTGTGCACATTCCAGAGGGAGCTGTGGGATTCTGCACGTACTTCTTTTGTTGCTCTGAGCACACTCTTAAACTCAGGGGAGACGTTTAACGAGGACAGAGATGTTTTAAACTCCTGTAAGTGGATTGTTTGTGCACTAGGCTTACAATATGTCCAGACAATTTTTTAATAATCAAGAAAATCACACAGACTCATTTAATTTGAAGTTTTAATGAATCAGAGCAGTAATAGTGCTCCTTCAGTTTATTAAATGCTTAAAAGTGGATTGGGTGGTTGCAGGCCACAGCAAATCCCAAGCAATAGGCAGTCTGGGCGTTTCCAGTGCCTTTACAGGTTTAACAGCATTAATACTTCAACACAGTAATACAGGTATGGGTATCACATACACAGCCCTTAGGTTAGCCATGCAAAAAGCCAAAGCGCCCACAGCTAAATCCTAAAACATTCAATATAATCACTCTCCAAAGCTAAAATATAATTCCTATACCTTATAGCAATGCATCAATTCAAAATGGATCAATATAAATTCAAAATGGTTCTTACCTTCCAATATATGGAAGTGTAGAATATAACATAAAAACAAAAGCTGTCTTCAAAAGGCAGAGACTTCTGAACACGATCAAACAGCAATCAGCTTTTCAGAGATCTTCAGAGCATGGGTCACGTCAGCTTGTAGTATGGATACTTGACTAGGACTTCACCTCGGTTTTTATAGAGTTTTTTCTTCACTTCTTACATCAGAAGACCCAATTAAATCTAATTATTTGTTTTGTTTTACAACCCTTATCTTTTAAGTGAATAATATATTTAAAAAGTACCAGTAGCTGCTTCAAAATTAATTGAATGTGAGCTCATGGTTCATGGTATATATATATATATATATATATATATATATATATAAAAATTGAAGAACAAACTGGTGGGGTAACCCTGACAAAAGGGTTATCCTCCATTGTTTATTCCATATTTACTGGCACAGACTTTGCTTTTGAATTTTCAGGCAAGTAATATTTTATTAAAACAAATGAAAATTCATGGACAAAAAAACCAACACTTTCCTTTTATAACTTATAGCCCAATCACTGGGTCAAACTTTCTGACTCACTTCTTCGCCCCTCTCTAACTGTTAACAGAGTTTACCATATCCTGAGCAAACTGCTCGAGGCCAGGTTTACAAGTCCTCCCAAGAGGGCTGAGTCTTTCCATAGGGGTTCGATAGGGATTCCCAGGACTCATAGAAGGCCACTTTGTATTCAATGTTTTGTCATCCATTCTTGGCTCCTTTTCGACTGTGTGTTTGGGTCATTATCCTGTTGAAGCATCCCCAGACCCCCTTGCTGAGAGTCTCTCTGCAACACTGGGCAGGACGGCGCCCAGAATGCCTTCTGCTGGATTTCTGCCCGCTGCAACACAGGTAAGAAGCAGCCCCAAAAGAAAACACCCTCTGCTGGAGGTATGGAACTTTGAAAGCTTCCCTCTGAAGAAGGGCTGATGTGACTTGCCAAAACTCCAGTTTTGACCCATCCTCCAAAAGACATTCTCCCAGAACATTGTGGCTTGTCAAATGAATAATATCCAGACTGTGGGGAAAGGAGTCCCCTGGGTCTTCTTCCAGCCAATGTCCTGGTAGATTCCAGAACACACACGATACCTTGTCCCAGAGTTCAGCTTGTATCTCCCAATGTCCACACTTTTTCCACACACCTGTATATAATGTGGTTCCTGTATTGTCTCACAATAAACTACGTCCTGCAAACCAGACTGTTTAAAAAGTCCACTTTTTGTTATCACAGGAACATCAACCCGCTGCTTTCCTTTACCATGCTTGTCTATTAATTTCCTTCAGGTCCTCTGGTCCATGTTATTTTACACAATGAGTCAAACAGACGGACTACTTTTCTCCATTTAAACGGTGACTGAACCGATTGGAGACATGTGTGATACTAATTAAAGAAACTAATTAGTTTGAACTATCACTATAATCCAAATTTATTATCTTTTCTATGGAGAATAAATGTGTTGCCATTTTAGAATATCTTTGGAATGCCCAATTCATCTCTTTTCACGGAAACTTTTGGACTGCTTCAACATTAATACTGATCTAATAGCTTTTAATTTCATCTTTTCAGGAGGAAAACATTATTTCAATGAGCTGTAAAAATAAATTTAAACTGTATATATATATATATAAATATATAAAAGACTACCTCACCAAGAGGAAACAGCAGGAGGGGTTAAAACCTCCCTGAAAAACAAAACTTTTTTATTCAAACCAAACAAATTGTTCACTTTACCCTGCACCTGGTAGCGATTACTTGGGACCACACTCTTTACTTTCTGGGTAGGCTTTTCAGCAGGAGGCGATCCGTGCTCTGCTTCCCCCACAATCACCCCGTCCTGTCCTGTGAGTTTTGTTTATATATACCCAGGAACCCGCCCTCCTGCAAGTTATCCATTAGTGCTCAGGTTCCTGGGTGTTTGTTTGTTTTTTTTTTTTTTTTTTTTTTTTTTTTTTTAAATGGCGAACCATTTCTTAAAGTGGGAACGCTCAACTCTTTCTTATATATATATATATATATATATATATATATATGGATATAAAGAATACATCTAGAGATGTTTTCCAATATACAACACCCACTCTGTTTAATCATTCCAACCCGGGTTTAAAATATAAGGTTGGATTTGCTTCATGTATAGATGTGTGTCAACAAAATAATATTGGATAAAGACTGTTTAAACTTTCATGACAAACCTTTCATGCAATTGTTGATCAAATTATTTTCATTTAAATTCAGGCTATAATGAACATGTTAAATATAGTCTTATATTAACTGTACCATGCTTGGACTAAGCCTGACCTCTCTCTCTGTTTCTAAAAAAAATCCCCTGTGCCAGCAGGTTTCAGACACCCTGTTTACCTGCCAAGGCTAGTTTTTTTAATTAGTATGAAGCTCTATTGTAATTGCTTTTCCAAATTCACCACTGTGACAGGGTGACCAATGGTCTGACGTCAGGCAGAAGCAGGAAGGAAAACAAACCAGTACTGCAGAGTAAAGTAAGTGACGCGTGCGTCTTTTTATTTTTAAATCACAAAAATAAAATAAATATTTAAACAAAAAACACTTGCTCACAGAGCAAAATAAAAGGGTAAACAAAAATAACTCTCGAACACAAAATAACACGGTCAGGCTGGGCAATAGCCTTCACTGATCCTTTGTCTTTTTTTAAATACAGTTTCTCTCTCTCTGCTCGCTCTCTCCTCTCTCACACCCCCCTCAAGTGCCGAGAGCTGCAGGCTTTTTATATCATGGCCGAGGGGTTTAACTAATTAGTAAATCATCCTATTACCCCTCGGCCACAATCTGCACAGGTTTATTAATTATGTTGTGGATGGGGCTACCCATCCACACTAAACAAAACAATCGGCTACGCCGTCAAAATACAAAACAATACCAAAACATACGGCGCTCGCCGTCATATAAATAATCAATAAATCATAAAACAAAACAAATACAAAAGCACACTGCACAGGGGCGGAGGGGAGACCCAGATCTAAAATAAAATAAACAAAACAATGTACAGGGCTGCTCGCCCTGTTACAACCACATAAAGTCATTTTTTGGCCGGATTCAAGAGACGCCTCAGACCAGTATCTTTTTGGAGAAGAATAAAGCTTACATCCTAATTTTATAACTAAGCTCTCATTATTTTCTTAATATAATGAGTTACATACTACTGTCTTTTACGATAACCAATGGAAGTACCGTCCATTGGTTATCATTCAAGGTTGATACACAGCAAATACAAATCCTGCTTTTAAGAGCCAACAACGAATCCTGTTTTGAGGTGCCAAAAACGAATCCTTATCTCTGAAGGTCTGATGCCCTTCCAGAATTCTACTGTGTGTCTGAGACAGACTTTTAATTCTTTCACTTGTAAACTCTACAGTCTAACTGTAAATAAAGACCTCTGTTTATTACTGCAGTAAAACTTAAATAAATGCAACACTGTGGCTTTTTTAGTTTTAAATGTAATTCTGTCCAACAGTTGCTTTTTTTCTTTTGCTATACTAAAAGGCTCTGTGTTTAGTTCTTCAAAAACTAAGACTTCATCTTCAAGTTAATTAAATGAGATGCCTGCTTCGACCAAGGTTGCAGGCTTCCACGCGCGATAGTCTTGATTCATTTGAAGATAGAGGAAGCCAAGAGTTGATATGCACTCTAATAACACAGGTACACAGACAAGCTTTTTTTTCCTAACATTAGTTCAGTTTTCTTTATTCAAATTCTGTTATCCTGCTCATTGTATTTCTACTGGTTGTATATTCTTTAAAACATAGTACAGTTATTATAATATTCTGACATTGTCAGTTAAGCTGGGGACACACTGCCCGATGAGATCGTCACATCTCTCTGGCGGAGGGCGCGTCGCAAAAAAACACCTCTGACAGCGGGCATCACACACTACCCAATTGAAATCGCAGGAAGGACACAGTTTGTGATTTTTTTCCCGATGTTTGACCTGCCCTGGATGCATAAAGTACAGCGGCAATGGGTCAAATCAATGACAATAGGCAAAAACTTAAGGCTAAGTCAGTACTATATACAATTTTGGCTAGGTGGCATTGTGATCGTGAAAACCACATATGACTGGAGACATGCATATCTCTATTAATACACACACACACACACACACACAACATACATACATTCATACATACATACATACAAACATACATACATATACAAGGTATTCCATTGGTTTATATATGTCCGGTAGGACAACTTTTGAAAATAAGCCCTGCCGGCCCCATAAGCATTGTACTTTTTAACTATGAAATATTTACATAATACTTAAAAAAATGCTGCTACAACCACGATTAATTTAATATTAATAGTACTTTAATTAAATTATAACTGATCACATTTTTATTTACAATGTAAGGAACGTACTGTGTCGAACAAATGCTTATAACGAAACCATGTATTATGCTTTCCCTTCATTGTAAATAAAAATGTCATTTGGTATAATTTAATTGAAACACTATTAATAATAAATAAATTATGGTTTTAGCAGCAGTTTTTAAGTACTGTATTCTGCAAACATTTTGTCTAAAAGTTAACATCATAGTATACATCATATACAAACCAATGGAATAAATACCTTGTGTGTGTGTGTGTGTGTGTGTGTGTTAATAGAGAAAGAATACATGCGTGTCTGTCTCCAGTCATGTGACTGAATGCGGTGAACTCATTGGTTGCTGACTTTGAGACTTGCAAGTGGGAATGACACACTTTGTGAGCCGATTGAAATTGTTCGGCCAATCCTGTAAAATCGCATCGCAAAGCATAACACACTGCCCGATGTGACTGAAAAATCGCGTTGCTATTGATCGCATCAGGCAGTGCGTCCCCGGCTTCACTGCTGAACTCTCATTTTTAACTGTAATATGTTCTTTCGACAATAATAATTTTATTTGTAAAACAGTTGAACTTTAAATGATTTTATAACCTGTATTTCTAATGCAGATACTTCAATATAGCAATCTCTTTTATAAATTGTCATTTTATTTCACTCCATTGATAGACACAGAAGGCAAGAGATTAATTTTAATTAGGCACCTGCTTGGCAGCAAATGCAACCTTGAATATTAAAACTTAGGACTGCTATACTTTGATATAACCACAAACCTATTCTAGTTCAATTGTTCCTGGCATATTAACTATGCTCCATAGAGTTTGCCATTCTGTTCTCACTGGATCAGAATGTTTGAGTCTCTGAGTCTAATTAAAAAAGATGCTTTTGCTTGATAAGGGAGGTTTGGAACTGTCAGCAGGTCGGCCTGACCTTACACATGCACTAATCATATTGTTCTACTGTTATACTAGAATAAGAATGTGAAATCGTACAATATTCTCATAGACTAATACAGAGTACATTATAACAGTTTTTTCTGAATAGTGTGTTTTAACAATTTGTTTAATATTTCTGCTGACTTATATTCTTTACAATACATTACAGTCATTACAATATTTTTTGCAGTTTCACAAATGTTCAATTTGTATCCCAAAGATCAGCCCTGTCTTGGGTCAGTTTCTGCTCTCAGTAAGTCTGTCAAAGCCACCACAGGTGTGAGTGACAGTCTTTAAAATCCTGATACCTGCAAAAAACTTAAATCTTGTTAGCAGAGCTTCCATCTCTACATTCATCATCATCATCAGTGGGAAGACTTCAAATAAATTAAACTGTTTCTATCAAAGAGCCATCCATCTCTGGCGCATACACCTTTCACTCAGAAAAGGTGCTCGCACCTTGAACAAGGGAAGACAGGTTTTAGGGTCACTCATGACAGAGCTCTCAGTGGCTGCTCAGGCCAGTGTTATTATCATAACTGACAACACAGGCTTGAGCATCCCAGACTAGTGACATGTTCACAAGAAACAATGTGAATGATGTCATCAGAGCAGGAGCAATGCCCTCCAGAGAAAACTCTCTCCAAAAGCGTACTCAGGGTTACAGGAAAACACACGTTGTACCGAGCTAATTAGGCAATACAATAGATTTGAATATTATCTTTTAAAAGCAACAATGATGGCAACACAGTAAGGGTTTATTATAAACATGACCAGGACCTGTAAACTAGGTAGCACATTGATTATTGTCATATGGCTGACATTGGACTATTTGTGTTTATGTGAAATGGTTTAAGGTAAATGGTCATATGCAAAGCCCATGCACAGTAGAACCTGCAAATGTGATACTAATAGCAAATGCTAGAAAAATCTGCCTGCAAATGTAACAATATGTTCAGTCAGTGTTTACTGAGTTGGGTTTTGGGTGTTTACTGAGTTGGGTTTCAGGTGATTACTAAAGTGGGTTTCGGGTGTTTAATGAGTTGGGTTTCAGGTGTTTACTGAGTTGGGTTTCAGGTGTTTACTGAGTTGGGTTTCAGGTGTTTACTGAAGTGGGTTTCGGGTGTTTACTGAAGTGGGTTTCAGGTGTTTACTGAATTGGGTTTTGGGTGTTTAGTGAGTTGCTTTCTTATATAAAGCTAAAGGCTGCTAATTGATTCTGCAACTTGCATCCTTAAAAATGCACAGACAGGGACCCCAAGTGTGTTGAAAGCAAAGGCTGCAGGTTCAGGGTCACGGGTGAGACATATAGCAAGGGGGGTTGGTTCAGGGTCACGGGTGAGACATACAGCAAGGGGGTTGGTTTAGGGTCACGGGTGAGACATACAGCAAGGGGGGTTGGTTCAGGGTCATGGGTGAGACATACAGCAAGGGGGGCTGGTTCAGGGTCATCGGTGAGACATACAGCAAGGGGGTTGGTTCAGGGTCACGGGTGAGACATACAGCAAGGGAGGTTGGTACAGGGTCACGGGTTAGACATACAGCAAGGGGGGTTGGTTCAGGGTCACGGGTGAGACATACAGCAAGGGGGTTGGTTCAGGGTCACGGGTGAGACATACAGCAAGGGGGGCTGGTTCAGGGTCACGGGTGAGACATACAGCAAGGGGGGTTGGTTCAGGGTCACGGGTGAGACATACAGCAAGGGGGGCTGGTTCAGGGTCACGGGTGAGACATACAGCAAGGGGGGTTGGTTCAGGGTCACGGGTGAGACATACAGCAAGGGGGGTTGTTCAGGGTCACGGGTGAGACATACAGCAAGGGGGGTTGGTTCAGGGTCACGGGTGAGACATACAGCAAGGGGGGTTGGTTCAGGGTCAAGTCCTGGTCTTCGCTGGGGATTCCAGAGGGAGAGCTGCATTGTCTCTGGTGCTCCTGCGGTTTATGGAGCCAAAATCGGTATATCTATTCAGAGCCTGATTTATTATTATTATTTTATTATTATTTATTTCTTAGCAGACGCCCTTATCCAGGGCGACTTACAATTGTTACAAGATATCACATTATTTTTACATACAATTACCCATTTATACAATTGGGTTTTTACTGGAGCAATCTAGGTAAAGTACCTTGCTCAAGGGTACAGCAGCAGTGTCCCCACCGGGGATTGAACCCACGACCCTCCGGTCAAGAGTCCAGAGCCCTAACCACTACTCCACACTGCTGCCGAGTTGTGTCTCATAACCAAAGTGTGATTTTCTGTTGAAAAAACAAAGGTGCCAAATGATATAATTTGCATTTAACAGAATGTTATTTTTCATCAAACTACTACATATTTTGAGTACAATATCCTTCAACACCATTGTGAATTGTTTTATACACACATTTACCAGAATGTTGGTTGTTCTACATAAGTGGTTCATAATATTGTTTAGTACCATAACTACTTGATTTAGTAACTACTTTAAATTGCTCTTTGGAGTTAAATCATTGCTGACTTTTAAATAAAACAAACATTGTACTGTCTGCAAAAAGAATATTATTTTCAGTTTATACTTTAATTATATGCATGTTATTAGTAATTATTAGAAAAATTACACTTACAAAGTTGGAATCCTGGAGCACTCTCTGGGTCATATTTTGTTGATAAGATTTCATTTGTGGCTCAGGGGTCCCCGGAGGTGGCAGTCTCACTACAAACTGGTCAATATACACCCTGATGTAACTATATTTGTTTAATTTGTAGACTTATTTTTTCATTGGAGATAAAGCAAAAACTTTACAGAACAAGTGTCTGCAACAATAAACAGACATCAAATTAAAAGTCTTAATGAAAATCAAACAGTTATTTTAAAATATGAATATTAAATGTAGGATGCAAGGTTTCTCAGCTACCCAGAGACTTCCTTAATAAATTATGCATGCATGATGTACTCTTCCGAACACAAAGCATGCAACAGTGCCAGCAATGGTTAAGCTTGCTGTCACAGCAGTTAGCGGAGGTATTTTCCAGAACAAGCCAGCATCTACATCATTGGAAAACTGATAAGAATGTGGATCAAAAAATGGAAATGAGCTCAAGTAGCAGTAGAATACCCAGTGGAAACATAATTTCCATCACAAGGATGCTACACAGGTTTTATTCTCTAAATCAACAAACACTCATGTAGCTGCTTATTACCAGTGCCATAGGCTGTAACAATGTATGTTGACATTTCATGGAAATCTTAAGAACAGTTTTGAGTCAATGGAATCTATTATCACTCCTTGGCAGAGCCAATTTAAATGCTTTTCTGTAACACACTGAATACAGGGCATTTGAATAATATGGAGATTGTGATAGTAAGATGCTTTCTGCACATCGTATAACACTGCCATGCCTTTGTTAGAGCTATTTTGTGTGAGTTGTATGAGTATTTCCATTTTATTCATTTGTATCAACAGTGGGTACTGTACTTAAATCAATATGTGTAGTCCTTGAAATACATGGACAACTGATATTCTTAAAAATAAGGACAGAGGGGAGGAGATTTGTTTATTGTACAATTATACTGTTATTAAATGGTTTTATGCTGATTCATAACATAGAGTGCTAGAGTGTTAATTTAAGTATTTGCCCTGCTGGCTAGCAAATCTGCTTTAAAAATTTTTTCTGAAAGTGTGCGCCGACGATGATCACGCAATGATGAAAAATCAATTGATAAAAGTGTACCGTATGCATACTGACATGATTCCATCACATTTCCTCTTGTTCAGCTTTGAGAAGCCTTTTCAAAAGCTATTTTTCTGTCTGGAGTAGTTCATGGTAATTAATCCAGACAGACACATAGCAAAGAAGCACACATGATATATAATTGTAGGATTAGTAATAGGTAATAAAATACAAATAGAAGAGGGATATCTGTTCTAATCCAAGGCTATCAATGTAGCATGGTCAGGTCCTGTTGTAGGTGAGTATGGGGATGATTTCAGAGAATACTATGGAGATTAAAATGGCCATGTCATCATTTTTTAATAGTAGTGCCTGTTATATTAAAAATATCAGCCCCTATTGTGCATTGTTTGACTAGGACCTTTTTGTATCATTTTTTTTTATAGCACAGTTGTTGTTGTTTTTTTTTTTTTTTAAATATTACCTTTAGGATATCTTAAAACAAAACTCCCTCTCCACAGCAGTTACTGCATAGTATAAGTTCTATATTAAAGTACACGACTGAGTGCTACCTGCAGAGGGTACAAAACCTTCAGGATTTTCAGCTTCTTTTTTTTGGTAAATTGGTTATATTTTTATCAGCTATTTTTAAAGGATATTTTGTATTAAATGTATTGTGTACTGATATCTATACATTTTAGAAGTATTTATTCATTGGCACTCAAATTGGCTAATTTGTTTTACTGTTTACACCTGGCTGTGCACAGTACCTGCACTTTTTTGTTGAGAATTTCACCCCTTGGTGGCCCACTGTAGTTTCAAGCCAAGCATTGCACAGCAAATTTAGATTACTGTGCTTGCAGTATAGCATGAGGCATTTCTCTTGCTATTAGTTGATAGATCCAACAACAGTCCTTTGTCACAGCTTTTACTTACCAGCTGGTAACATAAGCACACAGCTGGTAAGTAATTATTTACCAGCGTGAAATAACTTTACATGAAATAGCCCAGAAAAATGTTCAGGTAATATTCTGGATAATATTTTGATTGTTATTGAACATCATTATAGATTAATTTATAAATACAATTTGGACTAGTTAATTAAAATAGCATCTCCAGTATCTTCTGATTCATGATATAGTGTGAAACACCAAAGATTTATTAGAGGTAATAGATTGGTTTTGTAATGATATCAGCTACTATTTCCTAATATCAAGGCTTGTGATTTACACATATGGCTAGAAATTTCCCTCTGATATCTGTCAGTAAGTTTCTGAAACCGGCTTGCTTATCAAGTTGTCATTAACACAGTGTCATACATTTTAAAACGAATACAATAAGGGGTGCTTTTCCTGTTACTGCGTATGCAAATTGACTTCCTACCAATAAAGACATATTGCACAAACTAGAAGGATGTTAGGTAGTATGTACTGTAGTAGTCATTAATAATGTGCTAGTGAACATGCTGTTAACAAGAAGCTCAACTGATTTGAGAACCTAATACCCCCCTTTATCTTTTATACTGCTTTAGAATGGGCTAGATTCACAAACCTTTTACTCCAAGTCATCATTAGCACAATCTTTCCATGAAGAAAAAAACACACAATAATGATACCTAACCATAAATATGATCATAATGATTAAGGTCTCTAAGCAGTCCTGAATTATTCCATATTAGTTTATAAGTGTAGAAGAAAACAACTTTGAAAATGTTGCCCTTTTTATCTTACTGAAGTAACTGCACCTGTATTTCTCTCTGTACCTCTGAAAGCCTTACTCTATTATAAATGTCCTTGTTTTGTACATTTCCTTGTGTGCATCAGACGGCAAGTACCGTAATCCTTCGAATTTAAGATGCACTTTTTGAACAATTATTTTGTTCACAGAAATATCCTGTGTCTTAAATTGGAGTACAGTAGTGATGTGTGTACTAAAAGAGGAGCAAAGAATTGACTCCCTGTGACAGAGATCGAATGGTGCTTGGTGTGAGATCTCCCTCTCGACCTGTGAGGGCACTGTGTAACGGGAACAGAGTACCCTTAACTAAATGGCACGACAATTTATTCCGTAGGGTAGGTGGAAGTTGGTCATTTAGGAAAGGGGCGCAGCTACGGTATCCAAACTAAATGACCCAGACGTTAAACGGTGTGGCATCTGAGGATTGGAGGAGCGGATGCACTTAAACTAGGGATCATGAGCGAGGATATAAATAGGGGTCATAGCTGACGTGATCTTTTCCTTGGTAAATGGTTAGTGCTAAAAACCTACAAGGAGTCTGTGTGCTGTTTCGTGAACCATGAGTTTGTCTTGTGTTTGTTAGTGTTTTGTTAACTGTCGTCTGTTTTTAATAGACTACCAGTTGCACGATCCGGAGCTGTAGCGAAAGCCAGCATAAACCCGGACATCACTTTCATCCCTGCATTTCATGAAGAACTGTATTACACCACTTGCACGTATTCACTATCCCTAAGAACTGTGTTTGTGTTTTGTGTTTAGTGTTGGTGTGTAAAACTGGACTTTTTGGTTACGGGTCAACCCCGGGGAATTACAAATACTGAGTGATACATGCCGCTGTATCACTCCAACATTATTATTTACAGGTGTTTGCCATAAGGCTCTGGACATTGTTAATTAAATCAATAAACACCCTTGCACCTGGAAATCATTGTCTGTCTGTTTTGTATCCACTCTGCACTGCACTCACCTGTATTCACTCACCACTTTGTCACACTCCCCGAGTACACAAACAGGAACGTGACTGACTGCAGAGAAAAGAGGAACAAAGACGTGACTCCCCGAGTACACAAACAGCAACGTGACTGACTGCAGAGAAAAGTGGAACAAAGACGTGACTCCCCGAGTACACAAACAGCAACGTGGACACAAACAAAAGTGGAACAAAGAGGTGACTCCCGAGTACACAAACAGGAACGTGACTGACTGCAACGAAAAAGAGGATCTGACTGCACACAAACAGGAACGTGACTGACTGGAGGAACAAAGACGTGAGTACACAAACAGGAACGTGACTGACTGCCAAGAAAAAGAGGAACAAAACACAAAGTACACAAACAGCAACGTGACTGACTGCAGAGAAAAAGAGGAACAAAACAAAAACAGGAACGTGACTGACTGCCGAGTAAAGAGGATACACAAACAGGAACGTGACTGACTGCAGAGAAAAGTGGAACAAAGACGTGACTCCCCGAGTACACAAACAGGAACGTGACTGACTGCCGAGTAAAGAGGATCAAAGACGTGACTCCCCGAGTACACAAACAGGAACGTGACTGACTGCCAAGAAAAGAGGAACAAAGACGTGACTCCCAGTACACAAACAGGAACGTGACTGACTGCCAAGAAAAAAGAGGAACAAAGACGTGACTCCCCGAGTACACAAACAGGAACGTGACTGACTGCCAAGAAAAGAGGAACAAAGACGTGACTCCCCGAGTACACAAACAGGAACGTGACTGACTGCCAAGAAAAGAGGAACAAAGACGTGACTCCCCGAGTACACAAACAGGAACGTGACTGACTGCCAAGAAAAGAGGAACAAAGACGTGACTCCCCGAGTACACAAACAGGAACGTGACTGACTGCAGAGAAAAGAGAATCAAAGACGTGACTCCCCGAGTACACAAACAGCAACGTGACTGACTGCCGAGAAAAGAGAATCAAAGACGTGACTCCCCGAGTACACAAACAGGAACGTGACTGACTGCAGAGAAAAGAGAATCAAAGACGTGACTCCCCGAGTACACAAACAGGAACGTGACTGACTGCAGAGAAAAGAGGAACAAAGACGTGACTCCCGAGTACACAAAAACAGGACTGACGATCAAAGACGTGACTCCCGAGTACACAAACTGACTGACTGCAGAAAAGAGAATCAAAGACGTGACTCCCGAGTACACAAACAGCAACGACTGACTGAGAGCAAAAGCGTGAAAAGAGAATACACAAAAGGAACGACTGACTCCAAAGACGTGACTCCCGAGTACACAAACAGCAACGTGACTGACTGCAGAGAAAAGAGAATCAAAGACGTGACTCCCTGTGGTACACAAAGTATTGATGACTGCCAAGAAAATTATTTGTATTTTTGTTTGACGGCGCCGGTAAAATTATTATTTGTATTTTTGTTTTTAGCGGGTAAAAGCGTCGTTTTATTATATTATATTTAAAAACCCGTGAGGATGCATGGCTGATCAGCTACTGATTATTTAACTAGCTGACAGTCATGCATCCTTACTAAAACGTGCAGACTCTGGCCGAGGGATAATAAGATAATTAACAACTAGTTAATCCCTCGGCCAGAGTATATAAACCTGCAGCTCTCTGCATTCGAGGTTGGGTGTACAGAGGAGAGTACGGGGAGCGGAGAGAGCGAGCAACATTGGAAAAACAATTGCTAAAACGTGCTGGATTGTCCAGCACGACACTTACTTGTTTGTTTGTTTATTCGTTTGGCCCTCATGCCCTTTTGTTTTGTGTTTGGTTGTTTTGTTTAAATCTTTTGTTTCTGTTTATTTACTTAATAAATCCACGCTGAGTGCAATAGCATTCAGCTTCACCCGCCCATCCACTGTTTTGGTGTCAGTTACTTCCTGGTCCGTGACGTCATCCACCTCACCACTGCGAGCCAGACTGCCACATATGGTGTCCTGCGTGGGACAAACAACGCCTCCAACAGCCGGACCAGGAACAGCAAAGGAAGTTTTTTTTGTGTTTGTTTTTTCAAATAGTGTTTTTGTGTTGGAAAAAAAAAAAAAATGGATAAAGTGGACACCTACATGGAGAGGTGGCATGCGCATCAGAGGGAGTTAAAGGAAGGAGGGGCTACATGGTGCCTCGCCTGCCTGGAGTATGGGCACCTCCTGAGGTGTGCCCATATGAAGACCCCTCTTTGTGCAGGCCTTTGATCGAGGTGAGGTGGAGACTGCAGAGGGAGTGGATCCACCTGAAGGCCATACCATCGCCGCAGGTGGATCCGGGAACCTGCCTCACCTGCCTCAAAGGGAGGAACCAGCCCAAATGAGGAAGGTGAGGAGAAGGAGGCAGAGGGGGAAAAGTGAGGAGGAAGCAGAGGGAGCCAGGTGGTGCACCATGTGCATTGCCTATGGGCATGAGGACGAGGACTGCCCAGAGCAGGAGCCAGGGGATGAGGAGCCTGCACGTCCTGCGCCTGAGTGGGAGGAGCCCGAACGTCCTGCGCCTGAGTGGGAGGAGCCCGAACGTCCTGCGCCTGAGTGGGAGGAGCCCGAACGTCCTACGCCTGAGTGGGAGGAGCCCGAACGTCCTAAGCCCAAGAGGGGGGAGTCGGTGCGTCCACAGCCCAAAAGGGAGGAGTCGGTGCATCCACAGCCCAAAAGGGAGGCGTCAGTGCGTCCACGGCCCGAAGAGAGGGAAGTCGGGGCTTCCACAGCCCTAGCACCCAAGCTGCAGTCCCAAGAGCCAGAAGGGGAGGAGTTACAGGCTCAACCCCCTGAATTTTTCTGGGGGGGAGAAGGGCAGGATGCTGGTGTTCCCCAGCAGCCTCTATTTATGCTGCTGAAGGGAGCACGGCACACACCAGCCCAGCCGCCACAGCAGAGGGAGCCAGCACCGCCACAGCCTCCCTCTGAGTGGCCAGCATCCCCATCGCCACTGCCTCCACCACAGCCCCTGCTCCACCACAGTCCCCTGCAAGAGAGGCAGAGCCGCACCAGTCCCCTGCAACGTCAGGAGACCACACGCTGCTCCCACCTCCATCGCCAGGAGACTACACGCTGCTCCCACCTCCACCGCTTCCGTCACTAGGAGCAGAGCAGCAGGAGTTGCCTCTGCCTCCGCCACCTCCACCGCTTCCTCCACTAGGAGCAGAGCAGCAGTAGCTGCCTCTGTCTCCACCACCACCGTCAGGAGCAGAGCAGCAGGAGCTGCCTCTGTCTCCACCACCAGCAGAGGGTGAATGCCTGCTGGTTCCGCCTCCAACCGCCGTGGGAGGACTGCTTGCCCCTCCCTCCTCCACCAGCAGAGGGTGAATACCTGCTGGTTTTGCCTCAACCGCCGTGGGAGGACTGCTTGCCTCTCCCACCTCCACCAGCAGAGGGTGAATGCCTGCTGGTTCCGCCTCCACCGCCGTGGGAGGACTGCTTGCCCCTCCCTCCTCCACCAGCAGAGGGTGAATACCTGCTGGTTCCGCCTCAGCTGCCGTGGGAGGACTGCTTGCCACTCCCAGCTCCACCAGCAGAGGGTGAATACCTGCTGGTTCCGTCTCAGCCGCTGTGGGAGAACTGCTCCTGCCCTGCCTCGCACCACCCAGGGATGCCTGCCTCGCATCGCCTGGGGCTGCCTGTTGCTCCGCATCGCCTGGGGCTGCCTGTTGCTCCGCATCGCCTGGGGCTGCCTGTTGCTCCACATCGCCTGGAGAGCCACCAGCTACAGGGAACGAGGGAGAAGTGGAGCTCCCGCTGCCGCCTCCATGGCCAGGGGCTCCCCTCCCGAGTTCACCTCCCGAGGGTCAGCTGCTGCTGCTGCCGTCGCCTCCCAAGGGTCCGCTGCCGCTGCCGTCGCCTCCCGAGGGTCCGCTGCCACTGCCGTCGCCTCCCGAGGGTCCGCTGCCGCTGCCGTCGCCTCCCGAGGGTCCGCTGCCGTCGCCTGGGGTCACCAGGGATCCTGCTTCGCCTGGGGTCGCCAGGGATCCTGCTTCGCCTGGGGTCACTACACTGTGGTTGGAGCCCCACGGAGGGGAGCTGCCGGCCATGAAGAAAGGGGGGGAGGTCAGGAGACCAGCTACCCCAGCTGCACTTTCGCGGCCGGAGATCATGTGGTCAGAGCCCCACGGAGGGGAACTGCTGGCCGTGAAGAGGAGGGGGAAGGTCAGGAGACCAGCTCCCCCAGCCGCACTTTCGGGCTGGGGCAGGAAATACTATGGCTGGAGCCCGTGAAGGCAGCTGCCAGCCATGAAGAAGGGGGGGGAGGTCAGGAGACCAGCTTCCCCCGCAGCAATTTCGCTGCAGGAGAAAGGGTGGCCGGAGCCCCACGGAGGGGAGCTGCCGGCCATGAAGAAGGGGGGCAGGTCTGGAGACCACCCCCAAAAATTTTTTGGACAGAGGAGCGGCCGGTGCGCGGGCCATTGAACGCCTTCTGGCTGTTTGGGTGGGAGGACATCCCACCGTGGCACGCCACCTTTGGTCCGTTGCTGCCCCTGTTCCTGCGCCGGGACTGCTAACCGGGACTTTGGGGACTAAGGGGAGGTGGCGAAAAAGGCCATGTGCTTGCGCTGAGGGGGCATGTGTGGCGGGTGTCCCGCCCCTATTTATTATTATTTTTGTTTTTGGCGCGGGTAAAAGCGCGCGTCTTTTTATTATATTATATTTAAAAACCCTGTGAGGATGCATGGCTGATCAGCTACTGATTATTTAACTAGCTGACAGTCATGCATCCTTACCAAACGCGTGCAGACTCTGGCCGAGGGATAATAAGATAATTAACAACTAGTTAATCCCTCGGCCAGAGTATATAAACCTGCAGCTCTCTGCATTCGAGGTTGGGTGTACAGAGGAGAGTACGGGGAGCAGAGAGAGCGAGCAACATTGGAAAAACAATTGCTAAAACGTGCTGGATTGTCCAGCACGACACTTACTTGTTTGTTTGTTTATTCGTTTGGCCCTCGTGCCCTTTTGTTTTGTGTTTGGTTGTTTTGTTTAAATCTTTTGTTTCTGTTTATTTACTTAATAAATCCACGCTGAGTGCAATAGCATTCAGCTTCACCCGCCCATCCACTGTTTTGGTGTCAGTTACTTCCTGGTCCGTGACGTCATCCACCTCACCACTGCGAGCCAGACTGCCACACTCCCCGAGTACACAAACAGCAACGTGACTGACTGCAGAGAAAAGAGAATCAAAGACGTGACTCCCCAAGTTCACAAACAGTAACGTGACTGACTGCAGAGAAAAGAGGAACAAAGACGTGACTCCCCGAGTACACAAACAGGAACGTGACTGACTGCAGAGAAAAGAGAATCAAAGACATGACTCCCCGAGTACACAAACAGCAACGTGACTGACTGCAGAGAAAAGAGGAACAAAGACGTGACTCCCCGAGTACACAAACAGTAACGTGACTGACTGCAGAGAAAAGAGGAACAAAGACGTGACTCCCCGAGTACACAAACAGGAACGTGACTGACTGCAGAGAAAAGTGGAACAAAGACATGACTCCCCGAGTACACAAACAGGAACGTGACTGACTGCTTCTTAAATTCAAAGGCGTCTTAAATTGGAAGGAATAAGGTACATAGAGATTTCTTATAACTAGTGTAATGCTAACAGGTCCTACCCAATTAGACCCTGTGTATTAAATTACGCTTTGCAAATGTCTCTTATCTATTTCCAGAACTGATACAAATGAAGCCGTTTCTCTGAAGGAAGGAAGAGAATGATTTGTTCTCAAATTGAATCTGGCACAGTATCTGGAGTTAACTTAAAATTACTGCAAATGGGCAGGCCCATGAGCCAATATGATGAGGGGTTTATTTTATTAGGAAGCCTAAAATATACCAGACATGCCTATAATCTGAAACTGATAAACACAAGATCTGTTATTTTGTCTAATATTTCAGACGTGTCTGGATGATGTATTTAGATATACGACTAAATATATTACTTAGGAGGCTAATATAGTCAAGTCATAATTCATGCTAAATTTGTCATTGATTTGCTTATGGTCTTTCTCTGGTGTTTGTGTTGTTTTTATCTCTTTTGGCTGTTACATTAGATTTGTAAACTGGAATATCAAATGTAAAAATGGATTTGTTTTCTCTCTGGAATGTGCATGACAATCATATTTTCCACTTCCACACACATGGTATAATTAGACTCATTTCTCCTTGGTGCATATCAAATTGAAGTGCAAATGGTCATGTACCATGAATATTATTTGTTAATTGGATGTGTGGTACGTATGCAGTATGGTGATGCTGTATTTAAATTAAAAAATAATAGTACAATGAAAGCATTGTTTTTTTAACAAGTTAATGCTATATTTCCACGGGATAATGTATTTATATCTACATAAATACATTTACAAGAAACTATTTAACTAATGTTGACTTTGATTTCTGGTCTTCAAGTTGCATTTAATAAAACTACTTATTGTGAATAGTAATATGGATATATATTGGTATTTTTTAACAGTGATATGACTTTAAGAATAAGTCCTGTTAAGATGGTTTTGATTCTGTTACTAGCAATCTGTCATCTACTGTACATCGGTTATCTGTAAAAAAAAAAAAAAAAAACTAAAATCTAAATGTTTAACAGATGGAGAGAGAATCCAAATCTAAATTAGCATTGTAGTAAGGAGCATATTTTATTTTATTACTGTTAATTTTATTCTAGTTTTTATTGGTGGACTGTGCTGTTGAGGTTTCTATTTTGTGGTTGGGATCCTCTTGTTGCTCTTAGAAGGTTTCCCTGATATATCCCACGTTCCTGGTTGGATTTAACCTGACGTGGATAAACTTTCAATCCTACCTGTGATGGATTTTACTCTTATAAGCAAATATTTTTACTATAAGTTAACTGCTCTTAGTCGAATTTGCTCTTAAATGTAATTATTTACTGTATTCTTTATTTTGCTCTTATTTAAACTTGATCTTATTTTCTTCAGATTTTACTGTATTTTATAAGAACATAAGAAAGTTTACAAATGAGAGGAGGCCATATAACTGCTCTTAGCTTTAATATAATATTTTGTAATGTGATACTTTGTATTGTGATATTTTGTAACAACTGTAAGTCGCCCTGGACAAGGGCGTCTGCTAAGAAATACATAAATAATAATAATAATAATACTAATAATAATAATAATAATAATAATAATAATAATAATAATATAGACCTGGCTCCAGCAAACCAGGATTCGGTTAATGAGTACCTTTAAATGGCAGGTCCAAGGAGTTCGATGGAGAGGTCTGGGCAACTGATCCCTTTACAGCCTGACCTGTGCAATGCTAAACATGCTGCTTCACTTGCACAGTAAAACAAGGTGTCGGCCCACCAGAAGGGAACCCATAGCTCTGCAGTAAGTTTAAAGGGTTTGCCCCATACAGTATGACAATGTGCAGCAGGCCTGCTTTTGGATCTGGAGACAGATTTGTGCACGATTGCTGCTAATTGTAATTGTAAAGAATCCATTGTGACACTCCAGATGTGTTTTATACTTTGCAAGTAAAAACAGATCAAAAGCAGTTACTGATCTGCTATTTAACAAGCACCATGGGAGAAAACAGATTGTGTTTGTTGAGAGCAATACATCAAGCAATGAAGAGCCCATTACAGAGCTGACTGTAAGAAATTATAGTTTGACACTGTCAATGAGTAATAAAGTCTTGAAAAAAACAGGCCTGCCTTATGATATTTTTTAAACCCCTGAAGTGCTGTCAAGAAGTAGAGACAGTAGGATATCAATTATCTTACTGGCTGTAGCTCACTCTTAGGGAACTGTATTGCAAACGCAAGAATCTGGTTTATTAACTTAATGTCCTTCATGACATTTTTTATTTAAAATGAATACATTAAACTGGCCATTGAAGATGGCAAGGCACAGTACAGTATATTATGAGGGAATGGCTACCAATTCCTGCTGTTCAACAGGCATGGACATTTGATCATACATACAATTTTTTTTTTTTTTTTTTATTACAGATAATATTATAATCTAAAAAAATATTTGCTCCATAATTTAAAAAAATAAACATTTCGATGTTTATTTGTGTGTATCAGCAGGAATTACATATTTTATCCACTCCAGAGGTGGACTGAATGATGAACTACACCACAGCAGATATCCTGTGTCACTGTGATATTTCAGAAATAATACAGTTTGTATGACTATCCATGTTATTTCTATTTGTAATAAATACAATGATAATATTATTAGCTGCTGCTTCACAGAGCTGGGTGGACAAGCTCAATGTATATGGACAGGTACATCAATTAAACCAAATCTAATCCAAATCATAGTGGCCACTACATTAGCCCTGTCAGTCAAGGTTTCCTTAACCTTTAAATGTTTATATAAAAGAGAAGAAAAGCAATACAGATATTACACTGAATAACATACACTTCAAGTGTTGTTCATAGCAAGCACCTTTGGGCTACCTAGCAACTCTCTGCCCATGAAGTGAACTCTAAATGCCAGACTGCTCTAAAGACGAATGTAACATACTCTGTTAATGTATTTTTGCTTAGTTATCTGAAATATGAAAAGCTGATTAGTGGCTAGAAGCATTGACGGGGTTTAGTATGGAGAATGTGATTCAGCTGGTGTTGAGAGGTCCTGATATTCTGGTTTCATTTTGGGGTTTGCATTGAAGGTCAGTTTTGCCCTTGTGTTTATTAGTGTACACTGAAGACAGGATAAGGAGAAGATCACAGGGATGTTAGGATGTATATGTATAGCAGTCATATTATGGTGCCAAAGTTCTTATAGCAACTTTACAAATGTACTAAAAAACCTACAAATATTATTATTTGGCCCTTCATTAAAGCCAATTATAAAATGGCTTTGGGATTTCCTGCACCCTGGTTGGCTGTAAACATTCCAATGCCACACAGTTCAAAGAGTACAAGCAATGGTTAAAATCTCCTTTTATTCCAATTGTATAAGTTCAATAACGCACTTGAAGGTGTGGGAGAGACTGACAGAAATGCACATCTTAGGTGGTTGAAGATTTCTGAATTACCACAGTAGGTTTTAGCTTAATCCATACATTTCAGCCTCCTTCCTCTTTTTAGATTAGAAAATGATTTCCTTTTTTTCATTATCTAATTGTTTGCTTGCAAAATTGTAGGAACCTTCAGATGCATTGTTTCAGTGGTACTTGTACAAGATATCTACATTATGCCACTCACAGTATTGTATTGTAATGTATATAACTGGTGATATGTATAATTTATATAACCCAAGTGAGTTATATAAATATGGATTAAACACAAAACAATGCAAATGAGCATAGTGTGCAGTAGCTGGTTTCACACACCATAGTGCTGTCTTTTCTCAAATATCAGTGTATGCTTAGCATGCTTGAGAGACAAAACAAACAACCAGAAACGTATCTGTCAGGCACTTTTGGATCAATGGCTCTCATAACTTTAGATGAATAAACTAACTTAATCTACTTCTGATTCATTTAGTATTTGCTGGTGGTTTCTTATTTCTTAGCGCTAGAAGAGGTGTTTAATCAACTATGCTTGAGTTGCTTGTAATGGATTTTTCACTGGGAGGCCTCAGCCACTCATTAGGAAGGCAGCTCAAGTGAAACAACCTTCTCCTTGAGGGAGGAGAATTACACCAGATTGCAGGAAACACACTTGTGTGTTATCAAACAAATACAAAAAAGAAGGGTTTTTTTTCACGTTTCATCTCAGCCTGCCTAATGAATTGAAGTGTCAAGGAAATGTGAAGAGGCAGCTTAGAGCAACAGAAATGTAATTTAATATGACATGAATGATTTGCTGGCCAAATGTATACTGCACTTCTGAAGTAGCATGGAATAATGCATGAAAAGTGCTATCATCCTCACACGATGTAGTTTGATTACTAATATTGAAATGTCAGGGCATGTTTGGACAGTAAACCCCATTGAAACATGGAGAGCACAGTTCATTTCTAAGAATTCACAATGCACCAAATGTATGGGATATGTCTTTTAATTAATGATAATGATGGGGATTGTACTAATTATCAGATCTGATACCCTTAAGTTACCCTCAGAGCCTTGAAACTCTCACTGTTATGGTAAAAATAATAATAATAATAATAATAATAATAATAATAAAATAATAATAAATTATTATTATTATGATTATTATTTATTACATATTTAAGCAATGGTCTATTTCTTACATATTGTTGTGGTGCCACCTGCTTCACCAGTTGCTAGGCTGCAGTCTGCCTGGCGATACACGCAGCAGTGTCATCTGGTATGAATTCATTCAATTGAAACCGTTATTTTTAGTCACCATTTACATTGTAAAATGCCTACAGCAACAGTAATTTTATAAATCAAATACCAAGACCAGAGGTTTTCAAGACCACTCTGGTCGTGAGCTGAGGTCAAAACCACAGTATCTCGTGCCCTTTTCCTAACCAGAAGCCTGGTCATTATGAACTGTAGCACTGCCAATGCAGGGTGCTGCATATAGACTATTTATTTATTCATTCATTCTTTATGTTACAGTCACCTTACTGTAATAAGTTACCTGATAGTTATCATTGATCCCACTCATAATAAACTTCAGTCTGGCCACAAAGGTGTATCCATTGATCTAATCCCTGGACAGGAGCATAGCTAGGAATACATTTCTACAGAGGCAAAAATCAATTTTTGTCTAAAAATAAACCCTGCATATCTTCTATATATATGTTACGAAGGCGAAAGTTATCATCTTATAAAGTCTGGTGACTATTAATACAAACTGCAAAGCAATATGTGTCGTTAACTCTTTAGCCTGTGACCCACCTTGGATGATGTTTGAAATTTCATGACCCATATTTTTTAAAACAAATTTTAAAATAACTCTATTCACACTGTCAGAAATATGTGATATTAAAAGGACAAGAAGAATAGAACTTATAATATGAATAAGTAGATGGGATTATACCTTCAGTCAGACATGCATTTGGTTCACTGCTATTGAAGTTAATGCTGAGACCAGTGACACTGATGCTACAACTGGAAAAGGTAAGACTGGGCGTTAACTGGACACTGCTGGAACTGGTAAGACTTGTGCTGACACTGCTGTGACTGGTCAGACTGGTAAGACTGGTGCTGACACTGGTGCTTAAATTACGTTCTTACCCCTGTCTCTTTTTGTAAAGCCTATGCATGACAATTTATTTCAATGATCTGAGAGTAGTCTGTCCGTAGCTGCTACTGTAAAATGATTTTAAAAAAATGATGCTGTACCGCTATTTGTTTATTGTAGCAGTAGTATGTAGCTGTGAAATGTTTAATTAACTGGGATATCAAAAGCTGGCAACAAAGCAATTTGGTTAGCGTTAAAGCCTTTACCCACTATAAACACAAAAGTTTCAGTGAAAACGACGTCCCTAACATTATACCTATAAAGTGAGATTTAGTGGAACAACATTCTCGAGTTTGTTATAAACCAGTGGTGTGCTTTAAAAATAATTGCATTGCACATTTTGTATACTTTATTTTAAGAATAAGAACGCTATCTCATTGTAAACTGGTCCAATTATTGCATGTTTTTTCTCATTTATGATGCTATTTGGGACAGAGAATGTTGACACAGCTTTATTATGCCACTCTTACACATTATTAAAAATATATCTTTAGATATATATTTTTACCTTTTTTTTTTTTTTAAATGTACCTTGCCGATTTTCCCCGAGTCGGTCGCCTCAATGTACGCTACGCTCCTGGTTGATCTTCCATGTGATTTTTAATCAGACCAGTACTCTATGAATTATCCTTGATTTTTCCCTGCTTTTGAGTTTTTATTTTTTCATTATCTATGTTTCTTTATTTACTTGAACAAACATACAGCCTATAACCAAACAAAGAAGCAATTAAAACATGTCAGCCGTGCCTTAATTAAATCATAGATAACATATGCTCGTTCAAGAAACACCAACAGCAAAAAAAGTACTCTATCTTTAAAGACATGAGCTTCTAGCTTTCTGTTCAGTGACAGCGTGGTACAGTTGTGGAAAAGGACAGAGCAGTTAGAAGCAGTTTGAAAGCAGGTTGACAGCTGCAGAAACTAAACTAAAGTTACAAAAAAAAAGAAATTGGCATGGTCTTCAAGCCAGTAATCTGTGACACCTGCTTGATGTGGGAAATCCGAGAAAACCCAGCAGAGCTAAACCAAGTGTGTAAAGTGCTGCACGATCCAAGACTTGCTTAAACTAGTAAGTGTGCTAGAAATGGAGCTGCAGCAAATGAGACAGCAACAGGAGCTTGAGGAGATGGCACACCCACAATTCATGGAAGTCTGCACCCCTAACAGACAGAAAGCCACCAGGGAGATGGAAGAGGGTTGAAACAGCTGGGTTCAGATAGGCAGAAGCAGGGAAAAAAAGAAACTTCGTCAAACACAACCACCAGAAATCCAAACATCCAACAAATTTGAGCCATTTCAAAATTTAGAAGATCATAACCAACATCAAGAGAATGAAAGGAACAACATCTAGGAACCCATAAACAGTGCTGGCCAGGCAGCAAAAAAAAGGGAGGTCATGATTGTTGGGGACTCCATATTGCGAAACACAGCAAATTCAGTGCACAGTCTGGACCCCCTTACAACAACAGTGTGCTTCCTTCCAAGAGCCTTTGTCATGCACATCACTGAGAACATGGACAGGCTCTTAGAACGAACAGGAGATGACCAGGTAGTAGTCGTCCACATCTGTACAAACAACATTGGAAGAGACAGACCATAATCCCTGCAAAATAAATTCAGAGAGCTAGGAATTAAATTAAAAGACTAGACCAAAACTGCTGTATTTTCTGGGATATTGCCGACACCTTGCAAAGGAGCATACGGACAGCTGGAAAGAATTAATCTAAATGCATGGCTGAAAATGTGCAAAGTGGGTGGTGAGGGTAGTTGTAGCAGTGATGCGGTGCAGGAAGTAATTTCACCTTCGGTAGTCCAGTGGAAAAACACTGGACCACATTCTACAACAAGGACTATCTATATCGGGCTGACAAAACACAGGATACAGTCCTGAACAATGGACTGCACGGTTAAATGAAATGGGAACCATTGTGGTCGAATACACAGGACGTTGTGACAGTAAGGAGGGATCCCTTGAGGAGGTTCAGAAACATTTAAACTGGTGATTCGGAAACAAGAAAGGAAGGGAGAGAAATCCAAAAAAAAAAACAGAAGGGAGACTACATCAAAACAAGGGCAACAACTCAGGTAAGATAGCCATTAAATGTAATTATCTAAATGCTAGAAGTCTCAAAACAAAATGTTAGAACTTGAAGCTGCCCCTATATTTACTAACAAGTAACTGACCCACGATGTGATAGGTGCTACAGAAACTTGGTTATCTGAGAGGTGATGGATACAAATATAATATTAGTGGGTATACACTGTATAGGAAAGATAGGCATGACAGAAGAGGTCCCGGGGGCATTAAGGCTTTATACATATGGTAAAAAATAGTCTTGAAGCCCAGGTGTTAAATCTGGAAGACAAAACAATGAGTGAATCAATGTGGATCAGAATAATGGACAATAATAATAATACGGGGCATTTTTTTGCTATAGATTGAGCTACTTTTTGGGACAAGACTGTCAAATTCAGGCATCAAGGCGTCGGTGTGGAAAATAATCTGTTGTGAAAATACCATTAGAAATGCGTGTAGCAAAGGAGAAGCCATACTAATGGCGCAAATGGCTCTTTTTGGTGGGGATTTTAAACTTCCTCCATATAAAATGGGAAAACCTGAGTCTTGGTGGGGATTTTGGTGACCACAGGTCTGGACACGACGGACAAAATTGAAATGGTGGAAATGATCCCAAAATGACTCTGTCTTCCTAACACAATTTGTCAAGGCCGGGCCGACTAGAGACTGAAGAACGGCTGGGAGGCAAATGCCTTGATTTCAAATAGCAAAGACAGAATAACTAAAACCCTGGTCCAGAGATCAGAGAACCAATGGCAAACATGGTTTCAGACCACAACATGGTCTCATTTGAAGGGTTAGAGGATTTGCCAAAACCTCAAAAGTAATGACTAAAGCTCCCAGGTTTACAATTTTAGAAAGGCAAACTATGAAGGTATGAAACAGCGGTTGGGACTAACAGAAGTAGATTGGAGTTCAAAAATTGAGAAAACATCCACAGAAAAAAGGATGGCTGTTTTTGACACCTGGAAAAATGTAGTACTAGAGGCACATCAGAAAAAAACAATTACATCCCAAAACTAGACAAATCTAAATCTAAAACAAAATGTTCCCCCAAAATGGTTTAATAGATCAATTAAAAAAAATATTCAGCAAAAAAAGACCTCTTTTCAGAGCAACAAAAAGGGACCAAAACAAAGTACACAGAAAGATTTACTTTACTTGGAACTGCAAACACAAGTCATTTAAAAGGGAAGTTAGAAAGGCCAAGAGAGATATAGAAAAATGAACATTGCTAAGGGGCTAAAACTAATTCCATAATGTTTTGGGCCAATATTATAACAGCGAAGAGAACATTCAAAGAGGAGGTTAAATGTTTAAGAAGACACAAATGGCAAAATCATAGCACTTCTCTCACTGCAAAAAGAAAATAGCAAATATATTAAATGATTACTTTTTAACAAGACTTTTTTTTAAAAAGGAGGATGTGGGACAACACGCCCTGATGGGACCACATTTCGTACACCTGTTCCTATCCAGTTTTCAAACATCTCCTTAGGGATAACAGAGGCAGAAGTGTTAAAGGGACTAGGAGCTCTTAAAATACTAAAACAAATCCCTGGGCCAGATGAGATCCTCCCAATAGTACTCAAAGAAATGAAAAATCGGCAGTTACCAAACCGCTAACCAAGATCATGCAACAGTCTCTTGACACAGGGGTTGTACTGACAGACTGGAAAATAGCAAACGTAATACCGATCCACAAAAAGGGAGACAAAACCCAACCAGGTAACTACAGATCAATAAGTATGTCTTCTATTATATGTATACTTATGGAAACTATGATCCAAAATGGAAAATTACCTATATGGTAACAGTATCCTGGGAGACAGTCAGCATGGTTTTAGGGCAGCAGTGTGGAGTAGTGGTTAGGACTCTTGACCGGAGGGTCATGGGTTCAATGCAGCACCTCCCACCGGTGGGGACACGCTCCCTGCTGTACCCTTGAGCAAGTTTTTTTACCTAGAAACATTCCAGTGTGAAAAAACCATCAACTGTATAAATTCCTTTTTTTTGTATGTAAAAATAATGTGATTTCTTGTAACAATTCAGGGCCAGTCTCGGCCCAGTTGCCCTGGATAAGGGCAGGTGACGTTTGCTAAGAAATAAATAATAATAATAATAATAATGATAGGAAGGGAGACCGCCCAGGAGAGTGTCTAATCAACCTGCTTGATTTTTTGAGGATGCAACATCAACAATGGATAATTGCAAAGCATACCCCGACATGGTTTATTTAGATTTCAGAAAGCTTTTGACAAAGTCCCATGGGCATAAAAGATTAATTCTCAAACTGACCTTGATCTCCATGGGGGAGGCAAGGGGCCCAATGGGGTCGGTGCTCTGGGAGGCTGGGTCCCTGGAACGAGGGGATTCAAGGAAATGCATGCACATACATCGGCGGACAGTGGTTAACATGTAGAAAACAGAAAGTACTGATTACAGGAGAAACCTCAGAACTGTTCTACCACAAAAATGGAGTGAGGTAACCCCGCGCCGGTGGGTGAGTTACCACAGGGATGACCAGGTCATATTAGGTCCTCTGCTATTTCCCCTAATCTACATTAATGAATTTAGATTCTGGTATAGTACGCCTCCGGGTCATCCAAACTTGTTAAATTTGTAGATGACACAAAAATAGGAGGCCAGTGTTCAAACACTGTTGCAGCAGCAAAGGTCATTCAAAATGATCTAGACAGATCCATTCAGAACTGGGCAGACATATGGTGCAGGAAATGACATTTAATAGAGAAAAAAAAGTGTCAAGGTACTGCATGCAGGCAATAAAAATATGCATTATAAATATCATATGGGAGATACTGAAATTGAAGAAGGAATCTATGAAAAAGACCTAGGAGTTTATGTTGACTCAGAAATGTTTTCATCTAGAAAATGAGCAGGGAAGCTACCCAAACGAAAAAAAGACCAACAAGTAATGCTCAGATATATTGTGAGAAGTGTTGAATTTAAATCAAGAGTCTCTTCCTTCCAGGTAATGTTAAAACTTTACAATGCATTAGTAAGACCTCACCTAGAATATTGTGTTCAGTTTAGGAAGATTTCACCTTCCTCGTTACAAAAGGATATTGCTGCTCTAAAGAAAGAACCAAGTGCAAGGAGAAGAGCAACCAGAATTAAGGGGTAAAAAAAAAAAGGCATGTCAAAACAATGCAGACAGGCTAAAAGCCATTAAATTGAATCTAAATTAGAAGTCTCAAAAACAAAAAAAGAAGCTACTACTAACAAGTAACGATCAGATTCAAGCATTCAGTATTCTAAAATGGGTATACACTGTACAATGATAGGCAGGACAGAAGAGGACTTTTTCAACCTGAAAAAGAAAACAAGGACCATGGGGTCACAAAAATGGAGATTAGATAAAGGGGCATCACAACAGAAAACAGGAGGCACTTTTTTACACAGAGAATCGTGGGAATCTGGAACCAACTACCCAGTAATGTTGTTGAAGCTGATACCCTGGGATCCGAACGGCCTCCTCTCGTTTGTAAACTTTCTAATGTTCTTATGTTCAGAAACTAACAACAGTATAGTCTTGATGTGTATCTTAAGGAAACTTTACATTGGATTTCACAGTAGGTCATGTTTAAAATAGTTATGTGTGACTGCTTTCACCAGCTGTCTGCATCTCATTTTTCTTTTCTTTTATACAATGTTTCAGAAGGATATCTTTGAGGCAGTGAACAAAGTTATCCAGATGCATATCAATGAATCCTGGGATTCAGTTCTATCAGACTAGTGTGCAAAGAAAGAAAGTACCATATCAATGAGAATATACATAATAATTACACAATATGATAATCAAACTAAAGCAAACTATGAAGTTATGAAAAAGTTTTTCCAATATTATAACAGCAAGAGAACATTCAAAGAGGAGGTTAAATGTCTAAGAGACACATATGGCAAAATCATGAAAAGGGAGACAAAGAAAAAAAAAGCAAATATATTAAATGATTACTTTTCACAGGCATTTTTTACAAAGGAGGACACGGATAACATGTTCCCCACATGTTGACCTGTTCTATCAGATTTTAAAAATAACTTTAGTATAACAGATCTTGCAGAAGTGTTAAAGGGACTAGGGCATCTTAAAATAAACAAATACCCTGGAGGGAATGAGATCCTCCCAATAGTACCAAAGAAATGAAAAGTTTATTTAGCTTTTTACAAACCACTAGCCAAGATCATGCAACAGTCTCTTGACACATGGGGTTGTACCGAAACAAACTGGAGAATTAGGTAACCGTGGAACCACCGATCCACAAACATTAATGATTTGAGACAAAAAATTTGTAGATGACCAGGTAACTACAGACCAATAAGCCATTCAGAACTGGGCAGACACTATTATATGTAAACTTATGGAAACTATAATTAAGATCCAAAATGGAAATGGAGTGGTTAACTAGGAGTTTATGACTAGAAAACAGAAAAAAGTACTGATTAGATATAGGAGAAACCTCGAAATGGGCATTAGTAAGACCTAACCAGTGGTGTATTAGGTCCTCTGCTATTTTTTGCAAAAAGACTATCCGGGTTTAAAAGGCATGTCATATCTGATTCAAGAATTGAAAAATTCTTGAAAAAGGTATTGACAATGTCAACCATTCAGTATTCTAAAATGGGACTTTTAAACTTTTTTTCAAAAAAAAAAGAAACAAGGACCAGGGGTCACAAATGGAGATTAGATAAAGGGGCATTCACAACAGAAAACAGGAGGCACTTTTTACACAGAGAGAATCGTGGGAATCTGGAACCAACTCCCCAGTAATGTTAGTTGATGTGTATCTTGACACCACTGCACTGACAAGCATTTTCTTTTTCTTTTATACAATGTTTCAGAAGGATATGAGGCAGCATCACCAAGTTATCCAGATGCATATCAATGAATCCTGGGATTCACCACTGCACAGCCAATGAGAATATACATAATAATTACACAATATGATAACAAACAGCATCACCCAATATAAGAGCAACGAACATTCAGGTTAAACTGCACAGCAAAATCATAGACAAAGAAAAAAAAATACAAATAACAAAGCATCACCACCCAGAGACACGGACAACATGCACCACTGCACAGCCACACAGTTTTAAACACAGCACCCAGAGGGACTAGGATCTTAAAACTACCCTGGACCACTGCACAGCCAAAGAAATGAAAGAACACACAACACAGCATCACCACCCAGAGCAAACTGGAGAACAAACGTAATACCGATCCACAAACAGGGAGACAAAACCTACACAGCCACACACTTCTATTATATGTAAAATGGAAACAGCACCAAAATGGAAAGCATGACATGTAGAAAACCAATGATTAGAGGAGCCACACACAACACAGTGGTGTATTAGGTCATCACCACCCAGAGCACGGATATCTGATTCAAGCATTCTCACCACTGCAACACCCAAGGGACTTTTAAACCACAAGGACCAGCATCATGGAGATTAGATAAAGGGGCACAGAAAACAGGAGCTTTTTACACGAATGTGGGAACTCACCACTGCACACCACTGCCTCACAACACAACACAGCACACCACCCAGACCATGACTCACCACTGCACAGCACACACACAACACAGCAGCACGACTCACCACTGCACAGCCACACACAACACAGCACCCAGAGCATGACTCACCACTGCACAGCCACACACAACACAGCATCACCACACACAGCCACACTCACCACTGCACTGCTCACCAATGCACAGTACAACACAGCATCACCACCCAGAGCACGACTCACCACTGCACAGCCACACACAACACAGCATCACCACCCAGAGCACGACTCACCACTGCACAGCCACACACAACACAGCATCTCACTGCACTGACAAGTACAACACAGCATCACCACCCAGAGCACGACTCACCACTGCACAGCCACACACAACACAGCATCAACAACCAGAGCATGACTCACCACTGCACAGCAACACACAACACAGCATCACCACCCAGAGCATGACTCACCACTGCACAGCGACTCACCACTGTACCCAGCCACTGCACAGCCACAACACAGCATCACCCCAGAGCATGACTCACCACTGCACAGCCACACACACACACACAGCACCACTGCACAGCCATCACCACACAGCATCACCACCCGACTCACCACTGCACACAGACCCAAGTACAACACAGCATCACATCACCCAGAGACTCACCACTGCACGTACAACACAGCATCACTCACCACTGCACAGCCACACACAACACAGCATCACCACACAGAGCACTTTTCCGTGCACAGTGGAATTACAATTGACAGTGTTATTATTTGTGTTTGGGACTGTAACCGGCCTTATACCCCCCGATACCATAGTTGGTAGAGGGGCAGATGTATCATTTGGTTTTGTGAATAAATACAGACTGTTTTCTGGGAGCTTAAAGTCTGCACATTGCTATTATTTACCACACACCTGGCTTTAGGCTTGTGAGATTGGAGGACGCTCACACGCCTTCAGAACGTTTGTGCTGTGTGGGGACTCGCTGTGTTGCGGAGAAAAGACATAATTGGACATTCCAAATTGGGGGGAAAATAAATAAAAATAATTAGTCACGCTAAATAAAAAATAAAAAAAAGAATACAGCACGGTAAAAAAAACATCCAGGCAGAACCTTGGTTCATTCCCATCGTTCCTACCAGGAAGACATGTTCAGCAGTGGCTGTCACAAAGACGGCCGGAGTGGGTGGCGTCAGACCAGAGCCAGGAAATAAACAACAGAGACTTGGGGTTTTGGTGAAGCTGAGCGCGTGCTCGCGCTCAGCATTTAATAATTAAGACAGAACAGAAAATAAAAGGTTTGAACACAAAACAGGACACAGCACTCTACGCCAAAATAAAATAGACAAACAAAACGTACTAAACAGTAAACAGACAGACAAACGAAACACGGTGAGTGAGACACTTCTTTTCTTCTTATTATTCTTCTTCTTCTTATTACCTCCTTCTCCACACTCGTTCTCCACTCACCGAACACCCAACCCTGAGTGAATGAAACGTGCATCTATTTATACTGTTGTGCTGGGATTCAATTACTAATTAATTATTCACTTGAATCCCAGCACGTGAATTAATTATGTGCAACCTCGATGCGGCGCATATTATATTACTTTAAATGCGTGCAGTGATGTGCAATCCCGTGCCTAAATACAATTATACAATTTAAATACCACGTGAAACACAGACCCGTTTATATCCCGTGTACCATCTCTATACACCAACATTTACACACAACATGTAACATATAAACAAACTACGCACAAGGGCGTGGCCACATTGCCACAGTGGCCCATATTATTTCTTTCTTTATACGCGATGTATGATTTAATGAAGATCAATGAAGAATTCGGAGGTGGTTCTTCAGGCTACTGATGTTCTGTAAATGCAGAAATGTATGTTGAAAGTACTGTTATTTGGATGTAATTTTGCTTCTCACCTTACTCCATTGCATTGAGAGAGAAATGTTTTACAATACCACAGCTTTAGTAACTAATGACTGTAGTATGTTGAGACTGCTACTGATCTCTAAGGATGTCACAAAGGACAGCTTTATATTATTATTATTATTATTATTATTATTATTATTATTATTATTATTATTATTATTATTTGATTAGAGATATAACGGATCTTCTGGGTGTCCAGAAATCACATGCAAGACTGTACTGGTAGAGCCGACAGATTTCTTTTTGTATGGAATTTGGACATCATCCATCAACAGAAGAGGCTGCTGTGTCAAGGATGAGTTCCCCTATCATGAAAAACAGAGTGTCATTTGGGAGCTTTTACAGAGAGCCATTGAGAAGGGCTTGCTGCTCCATTGTGAAATACTTAGCTCTGGCAAAAGCTATCAGATGGGATTTCCATTTCCAAAATGGGCTGCTCTTTTCTTCATGGCTGCTTGCCATGGCACTGAATTATGCAGAGCTTTTCTCAGAGAATAAGACATCAGCAGTTTGATTTTGCAATTGTATGGTGATTTTTTTTCCAACTTGAAGTGCCCTATGAAATCTGTTTTATTTTCAGACTTAACTATTTTTATGTTTTCTGTGTTTTTCTGTTTATAAATATATTATACTCAGAGTCAGGATTAAACTAAGCAGGATTAAACTAAACATTTCGTGATTTTGATCATTTACAAATTATCAAAGAACGAAATGATTTAGGTCTTTGAGCAATTATTTTGTTGAAATTGCAAAATGGAAAATATCAAACAAGCAATGAACGAAACAGAAAAGAACAGACAGGTTCTTTTGTCTGTATAGGCTAATCAAATTGCGCAATGTGCTTTGAGCAGTACCCTCCCTGAATAGATTCAGACACACTTTATAGTCAGACACATTTTAACTTTAATCATTTTCGACTTTGTTTCAGTTTTTTGTATTTTCCCAACAGTTGCACATCTTGTGGCCGATGCTAAGGTTTTCACCTTCCAGGTCTTGAGAATACCCAACACTGCCAGGTCTTGAGAATACCCAACACTGCCAGGTCTTGAGAATACCCAACACTGCCAGGTCTTGAGAATACCCAACACTGCCAGGTCTTGAGAATACCCAACACTACCAGGTCATGAGAATACCCAACACTGCCAGGTCATGAGAATACCCAACACTGCCAGGTCTTGAGAATACCCAACACTGCCAGGTCTTGAGAATACCCAACACTGCCAGGTCTTGAAAATACCCAACACTGCCAGGTCTTGAGAATACCCAACACTGCTGTCTGTCTGCAGATCATGAAGTTGCCCATCCTGCAATGTTGTTATTAATAACAGTAACATCCAGTAGTCATATCTGAAACCAAATACAAGTGATGTTAATGGAGCTTCTAAAGTAAAAAAAAACAAACAATTAAGCATCAAATTTATCATGCAAATTCAGACATTGTTTCTGGGTGGGTTTTCTGCTTTGTTTCAAAGCTTGTATTAAGCTTGCATGTTAAAGAGTAAGTAGCGGGGTTCTGAGATATATAATGTGACACGTCCCCACGTGGTGCTACAGCTGTTTAGAAATAGCGTGACATGTCCCCACGTGGTGCTACAGCTGTTTAGATATAGCGTGACGCGTCCCCACGTGGTGCTACAGCTGTTTAAATATAGCGTGACACGTCCCCATGTGGTGCTACAGTTGTTTAAATATAGTATGACACGTCCCCATGTGGTGCTACAGCTGTTTAAATATAGCGTGACATGTCCCCACATGGTGCTACAGCTGTTTAAATATAGCGTGACACGTCCCCACGTGGTGCTACAGCTGTTTAGATATAGCGTGACGCGTCCCCACGTGGTGCTACAGCTGTTTAAATGTAGTGTGACATGTCCCCACGTGGTGCTACAGCTGTTTAAATATAGCGTGACACGTCCCCACGTGGTGCTACAGCTGTTTAAATATAGCGTGACGCGTCCCCACGTGGTGCTACAGCTGTTTAAATATAGCGTGACGCGTCCCCACGTGGTGCTACAGCTGTTTAAATATAGCGTGACACGTCCCCACGTGGTGCTACAGCTGTTTAAATATAGCGTGACATGTCCCCACGTGGTGCTACAGCTGTTTAAATATAGCGTGACACGTCCCCACGTGGTGCTACAGCTGTTTAAATATAGCGTGACACATCCCCACGTGGTGCTACAGCTGTTTAAATATAGCGTGACACATCCCCACATGGTGCTACAGCTGTTTAAATATAGCGTGACATGTCCCCCATTGGTGCTACAGCTGTTTAAATATAGCGTGACACGCCCCCCATTGGTGCTACAGCTGTTTAAATATAGCGTGACACATCCCCACGTGGTGCTACAGCTGTTTAAATATAGCGTGACACATCCCCACGTGGTGCTACAGCTGTTTAAATGTAGCGTGACGCGTCCCCACGTGGTGCTACAGCTGTTTAAATATAGCGTGACACGTCCCCATGTGTTGCTACAGCTGTTTAAATACTGTACCTGTCATTTTTCTTGTCATTGTTAACATACTGACAAGTGTTTAAATACCGTACTTGTCATTCTTCTTGTCAATGTTAACCTGACAACTATTTAAATACCGTACCTGTCATTCTTCTTGTCATTGTTAACATACTGACAAGTGTTTAAATACTGTACCTGTCATTCTTCTTGTCATTGTTAACATACTGACAAGTGTTTAAATACTGTACCTATGATTCTTGTCAATGTTAACATCCTGACAACTGTTTAAATACTGTACCTGTCATTCTTCTTGTCATTGTTAACATACTGACAAGTGTTTAAATAGTGTACCTGTCATTCTTCTTGTCATTGTTAACATACTGACAAGTGTTTAAATACTGTACCTATGATTCTTGTCAATGTTAACATCCTGACAACTGTTTAAATACCGTACCTGTCATTCTTCTTGTCAGTGTTAACATCCTGACAACTGTTTACACTTATTCCTTTAAAGGTGTTTCAAAGCTCTTTTCAAAATGGCCTCTCTAGTGCACTGATAGTGTAAGGATTATTGTCCACTTTGTCAAACAGGTAACACAGCAATAACGATCCATGATGTGGTATGGAAAAGCCAGAGCACTTGTTGTTTGGGGTTTTTTTTAATCACTCTTCCTGCAGTGATTTAGAGGACAGATCTCAAACCCCAGTGCACTGGAGCGGCCATTTTGAAAATAGCTTTGAAACAGACTTTAAAGTTATAAAATGTCAAACGTTGTCAGGATGTTAACAATGAAAATAAAAATTACAGGTACATTATTTAAACAGTTGTAGCTGGGGATGTATAACGCTATATTTTCCGTAACCACACTACTCACTGTTTATGGGATAGTGGGACAGTAATGTAAGGGGGAGATTTAGTTTACTGGTACAATTATGTTAATTGACCATATCAAGATAACTATAGGTGTACTGAATCTTTTTTATGTATTGTGGCAATGTGCCCCGCTCCTGTGTGTATTTTTGTGTTTTATGTTGTATGTTGCGTGTGTTAATGTTGGTGTATAGAGATGGCTGCACGGGATATAAATGGGTGTGTGCAGCACGAGTTATTTAAAATGTATAATTGTATTTAGGCACAGGGATTGCACTTCACGTGCATTTAAAGTATTTAATATGTGAGCACGGGGTTGCACAGAAATAGTTCACATGCTGGGATTCAAGTGAATAATTAATTAGTAATTGAATCCTGGCACAACAGTATATATAGATGCACGTTTTACTCACTTGTGTGTTCGGTGAGTGGAGAACGGGGGTGGAGAAGGAGAAAATAAAAAGTAAAACTAAGGGAAAAGTAAATATAAGTTTGTTTGACTCACCGTGTTTTGTTTGTCTGTCCATCCACTGTTTGTTTAGTGTTAATCCGTTTTGTTTGTCTGTTTTATTTGGCCTCAAGTGCCGTGTCCTGTGTTTTGTTCAACCTTTTCATTTATTTGTTTATTAAAACACTGAGCGCTGCCGCGACTCAGTTACACACGTACTGCCTGCCTCTGTGATTCTTTCTGGCCTGACGTCATCCACTACAGCCTGCTTGTCACATGTATCCAACAATTACCTGGAGGGCTAAAGGGCTGAAACTATTCTAAGACCCACAATATTATCAATAGCCTAACGTGTGAGCTCAATTATTGCAGCTGATGGAGGGTTAAATTAACATTACACCACTGCCTGGTCACTTTATGAGTACAAATCAGGATGCATTGCAACAACGGTTGTAGCCCTGCCCACTTCCGGTGACAACATCCGTGTACGAGTATTCATACAAGTCTTGGTTCCCAAGTATGAGTACAAGTACAGGTTCTCTGCACACCCCTAGTAATAACAGATCTAAATTGAATGTGTAACATTGATCGCATCAGTGTTTAGTGAAGTACAGAAGTTTTTCCCCCTATCATTTCGATTTTGTTTGTGTTTTTGGTGCAGAGTTCCTGCAGGGATAGTTGTTAATAAAGCCTCCCATTCTGTTTCAGTGATGTTATATTATTGTTTGTTGGCACCGCTCTGTTTAGGGCTATGTGATGTTTTTGTTGCTCATGAGAAGCTACAGGGCAACTCTCTGTATCATAGCCAATGAAGGTCAGCAATGCTCTGCTCTGTGTTACTTTGGGGTTAAAATAAGAAGAGATTTGTTTAGGGAAACCATGTCTCTTTAAATAAAGTTTGAGATAGTGATTGTTCTGTGCCCAGGAGCCGGCCATAACAGCTGTGAAGCCCACAGGCACACAATTTAATATAACCGATAATATTTTCCTGACAGGACCAAAATATCTGTTGCAGTTCCTAAAAATACTTTAAGTCCACAATTCCCTTTATATCACTGTGTAACCGAATTCATGTTATCCTAATATTGCAAGTCAAAGAGATGAGTTTGTTTACACTATGTGTACTGTATTACAGAACAGGTGCAATATCCTTTAAGATCTTGTAGTGCTGGGAACTGTCCTATGGTCAGAGTATATTTAAAGTTTGTTACTATACCAGTGTTTTAGAATTATCAGTGAATCAGTCTTCCAGGAGACAGCTGACGAATTCAAAGCAGCAGAATAATAATCACAAATAGAGAACTTCAACCAAATAGTGAGCTAGCTAAAAGTACTCTTGAGAATCAAACCAAGTCAAAACAATTTGATAGTAGATTTGGCCCTGATTCCAAAACCCCAGCTGCAGTTGGAGAAATAGATCTCAGCCTCAGGCCCTCCAGACGTTGAGTCAAAAGGATATGGATGTAGAGCTTATCAACAATCCCAGAGAACAGGAGGAGTTGGATGAGTGGGAGGAGTTTGAAGATATTGGAAAGCACTGAGAAGATTAAATAAATGGGGGGGTTGTCTGTCTTGGTTAACCACATCCAGTTTTCAATGAAAGGTAAAGAACCTTTATCAATGCCTCAGTATCTTAGTATTGTGTCTCTGAAAACCGAGATTGGAATGAGATCATTTACGGATTGGACATGGGGCAGGGCTTATGAAGGGTTAGGGTTAGGGTTAGTATTGTGTCTCTGAAAACCGAGATTGAAATGAGATCATTTACGGATTGGACATGGGGCAGGGCTTATGAAGGGTTAGGGTTAGGGTTAGTATTGTGTCTCTGAAAACCGAGATTGAAGTGAGACCAATTACGGATTGGACATGGGGCAGGGCTTATGAAGGGTTAGGGTTAGGGTTAGTATTGTGTCTCTGAAAACCGAGATTGGAATGAGATCATTTATGGATTGGACATGGGGCAGGGCTTATGAAGGGTTAGGGTTAGGGTTAGTATTGTGTCTCTGAAAACCGAGATTGGAATGAGATCATTTATGGATTGGACACAAGCCAGGGTTTATGAAGGTCTGCAAACCAAAAATGCTAATTAATCAATTTTTTTTTTTTTTTTGAGAAGTAACTGAAAATTGAACAAACCTTTTAACAAACTTGTGAAGATGTATTTGTAACGAAGAATTACCAAACTATAATACACAGTAAAGATACTACTGGCCTAAGGGGTGAAAAAGAAAAATGTGAAAACACATTGAACACAGAAACAGTTCTGCAGGAGGCTTACATCTGTCCCACCCCTTTGTATATCACTAGGCCATGCAAGTTCATCAACGGTAACGTGATCTATACAAATCATCTAAAACAGATAACATCAATCTGTGTACATTAATATGGGAATTTAGTTCCTATGATGTTTGAATTTCACCTAACCCACAGTAGCCTATGAAATCCAGAGGTGCTACACTTGTAAGTCAATCTATCCCAACTTTTGCTAAATCAAAGTGATGTTAGTGAAGATTCCTGCATTCAAGTCAAATAGATTCTGTTCAGCAGTTCTTCCTACTGTGTTCCCTAATTGAAATACTCAAATAAAAGTTTGAATATTTAAAAAAAAAAAAAAAAATATCAAAAAAAAAAATAGGTTCATGGGTTGATGGAAACTTTTGTACAGCAAAGAAAAAAGCTAACATGTCATACTTCACAAGGCAGTTACTATGCTGAGGTCTGACTGAGTATGTCCAAAGGATTAGATTTCAGGATTTTCTCTGAAAAAACAAAATAATTAAAAAAACAAAGAGTTACATCCCTATTGCGACTTCAATTACTACAGTAGTTCCAAAAATGGTGGTAGGTTAGGAATTGAGTCATCTGTACTCCAGGTCTTAACCAGGTATTGACCCTTAACATATTCAATAAAAAAATTTAGGACCTGAGGAATTGCCCTTAAGTACCGGAGTGCCAGTGCTGTAGAGAAGATCACTTAATCCTTTTCTGGGGGACCCAGTGTGAACGTACAGAAAGTAAATGTGTACATAGTGAGCACTCTCACAGAGATACACGTAAAAGGATTTACAATCAAAACAAGTTTACATTCAGAATGCATATACTGTAAGCAAGCATCTAGGCACAATGGTTGGTTGGTTAGTTTACAGTATATTATAGACAATGTAATTAAAGGCAGCCATAAAATAGGAGGAGGTCCAACAGGTCATGCATAGCTGACCAAACTGGATACAAATAATCTTTAATGAGACAAACTGGATACAAATAATCTTTAATTTGACATGTTGTGACAGGTGCAGACCCCTGAATTGAATGATTGATTGCCCCAGCTGGGTATATTTGGTTTATTTGGTATAAAAAGTTTGGGTTAAGGACCAGCAAGATACTTGTTTGGGGTTTGTCCACTGTTTTTAAAATGTTTGTTTTGTATATGTTTTGTTTTACTATTCAACAGGGAAGTCACAAATAGTTCATGTGCAGACTGTGCCTGGACTGAATTGAATGATTGATTAGCAATTGCACTGTGTCAGGAGTTTAAACAGCATTGCAGATGTATGGGATGATAGGAACAGCAACCAAAACTAATAAGAACCTTTTTTTTTAAGATTGATTAGATATATTTTCTCTTGTGTAATCAAGGCAGGATAGAATGGTCTGGTGTTTTACTTGATTTGCCAGTATGATTTGAACAGGTTTTACAGTTTGATTAAATCCATGTCATGTGTATTTAGTTACTTGTAAAGGACTTCACGTTGGCTTAGAAGTTGTTTCTAAAAGCATATCCGTGGAGGTCAGCTAGATCTGGAGACACAACTGGCTCACTTCTGACTTAAATTGATGGTAGTTGCAAAGGAGTAGCCCTCGATGAAGCATTAAACATTATAACAGGGTCAGCTCAAATCAGTATATAGAAGACAACTCCAAGTCATTAAAGGGAACTGTGGCAGGACGAACGCTCGAAATGTAAAAATGAATATATATAGAATTGGCAGGGAGGGGTTAAAATCCTCCCAGCCAGAATACACATGAGAGTGTGACTGGAGCCTTAATGGAATGATTAATGGTGAATTAGGCTCCAGCCACATGATATATAAGGAAGGAGAAATCCTTTGTCTCGGGGAGGAAGTTAGGTGAGTGTTGTGCGTGCGTGTGTGCATGTTTGTACTAATAGGGAAGGCGAATGCTCAGCCTAGAGTGCATATTATTGTTTTGTTTAACCTTTTATTTTAGCCCTTGTGCTTGTTTATTTGTTTGTGTCTTTTGTTCTTTGTTGATTACAAGTGTGCATGAGTGCTTAAACTGCAGCTTTCCCTGAGTCTTATTTCTGACGCTATCCTGCTACAGGAACTAAAAAGTGTGTTTAATGTCTATAAAACTTCAGAAGTGTTCTAAAATATTCTAATAAAAGTTTAAAATGTAATTTAATAGAGCTAAAGGTTTGGATTTAACACACTGTGAGAAAACACAGAACATTAAGAAAAAAAAAACCAGCATATTAACCAGCTGGTCCCTAAAGAATTCCCCTGTTTAAACACAAGCACAAAACAGGACACGGCACTATCGCCAAAATAAATTATGCATGAACAAAGGGAAATAGCAGCACAAAATCCGATTTAATAAGGTCTGAATCTTCATTTTTGTTATGACGATATTTCAAAGCAATGACAGTGATTTTGTGTCTAAAGTTACACTTTTACACACATACACCCGTTTTTTGGATCTATACACCAATATTTAACACGCACGCAACATACAACACATAATTTCAGATGTTATGCATTAGCAGCACAAAACATTCCTCCATAAATGCTTAAATGAATGTGATTTTTCGACTTCAACATTCAACAAGGTGTGCTTTGGGAAAAGGTTGATTTATGTGAGCAATCTTTTTAGATTTAACTCTAGAATGATTTCAGTAATTTGTAATTGTGGTTGAAGAATAATTGCTTGTAGATGAACAAGAAAACGAAATTGTTTCCATGTTGTTAGCTTCTTGTAATAAACATACATAAAAGAAGATCGGTTTATTTAAAATACAAATTCATGCACCTGCACTGCACAGCGTTGACAAATTGAGATGGTGTATGGCTTGACTTCATCTTAGTGGATGTAAGACTGTATAATTACTGTACCTTCTTGATCCAAGGTCTTGATCCAGCTGGGAAACACAAATAGTGGTGATGAGCAGCTTCTGTGTATTCAGCCACAAGTTAAATCTCTCAACCAACTTCACAGCTCACAATAGAACATCTTCTCAAACCCCACCTCTCTGCACCTTGGAAAACTTAGAAAACTCTTTCTCTTCATGACTTATAGTCGTGTGTATTATAAGTCTGACCTTTTACCTAGGTTGGGTACTTCTGCCTCTATTTTATTCCTACGTGATTGTGTTTGGGCATGGTAAATGTTTTGGTGAGATATACATTAGTACTTGTACTGTACCTCTGCTTGAAATACAGACGGAAATATTCCCAGTTTATGACTATTACTCTGGTCTGCAATGCATATTTCCCTTTCAGTTTATCCCCAAGTTCGTGTGACAAGCATCTGCTGTATAACAGCAGCTTCCAATCAGCTCAGCTGAGCAGATGCTGTGGCCTGCACTGCATTCCGTTGGGGGAGGCTTTTCACATGACGCCATCTCAAAGGAGGACCGAAACCTCTCTCTCATCAACTACGTGGCATGATAATGAACTGCAGCAGTCCCTCGCTAAACCGCACAGGTCTGGAGACAGACATGTTGTCTGAAATAACAAGGTTTCAGCTTAAAAAATTTTAAAAAATAATCGTGCACACACACACACACACACACACATGTTTGCATTCCTATATTTGTGGGGACTTCTCATTGACTCTCACTATATTTTCATGTACTATTTCTAACTGCAGTCAGACAAAACTCCAGACAGGGTGAAAGTCGACAACAAACTAAATATTATGGCACTTTTTTTTTTTTTTTTTAAAGGAATATTCCATTCTTAAAAATGTGTTTTAATGTCTGCACATTGATAGTAATATCACACACACACACACACACACACGGGCACACACACACACACACGGGCACACACACATTCATGGTGCTCAATTTATTTGAAATGTAATAACATTAATGTGTTGTCTGTACACATTCAATTATGTAAAAATATAAATCTGTTCAGTAGGCTTATATGCAATATACAGTACAGTAGTAAAATCAAATTAATACCTAGCACACTTTATTTTTACTTTGGCCTATACTATAGGCACAGATAACACAATGTAAATTATGCTTTTGCATTGTACACACCACTGTACAATGCACAAATACTAAACTATTGTTTTATATTGAAACTAAATGATTTTAGCACATTTTCTTTATTTACCATAGCCTATTTAGTACACAATTAACCCTAAATAGATGATGGTGCCTGTATCAGGGTGAAGTGTTACCTGTGGGTCATCACTGAATGATCATGAGGCACTGTGACAGGGTACACCCTGCCCCTGTGTGTATATATAGTATTTTCTATTTGTATTTGTTGTATTTTTTAAATGTATGGTTTGATGTTTTAAAACACACTGTTTTGTTGTTAATTATTTTACAGCATGGATAGGGTTAAAATTCCCCATCCATGCTAAACTCGTGCAGAATGTGACTGTCCCCATTTATAGCTAATCTGGAGATGGTCACATTTATAAAAACATGCAGCTTTGGCTGAGCAAGGTTGGTGTTCAGAGTGGAGAGAGAGACGTGAGTCGTGAGATAAAGAAAATAAGAATAAAAACAATTAATACTTGTGCTGGCTATGAACCAGCACGTTACTTGTTTTGTATCTGTTTGTTTGTTTTGGCCACGTGCCTTTTTGTTTATGAAAAGTGTTTTGTTTCGTTTTATTTAATAAATAAATACGAGTGCATTAGCAACTCGCCCCCACAGTCCTTGCGTGTGCCTGTATTTCCTGGTCTGTGGCGTCACCACCACGTCTATCCGTGACAGGAAGACACAGAGCATTGGGCATGCAGATTTAATTTAACACACAGGCTGTCACTAGGGTACCAGCAATGGAAGCCCTAGTGTCCTATTTAATAAAGAAAACACAACAAAGCTAAAAATAAAAGTTTGCCACACAAGGCGAGCGCTATACTCATTTAAAGAGACATCCCACTCCATCCCACTCCTACTACACTATGCAAACCCTCTCTATACTGTTTGGGATCCACATTCCCTAAACTAACCTACTACTGTTGCTCCCGAAGTCCGGGCCTCCCAGCGACTCCGGGTCGTTGCGACGGTCCTGGCTGAGCAGAGCTTCACAGGCACTGTCTTCAAGTTGAAATATTCCACAGTAGTTGCCCTGCAGCACGGACGCTCTCCTCCTGAATGTAAACAAAGCTCCCCTCTCGCCCATTTTACAAGCAGTTAGTTTAAACTCGTTTAATAACTTTGTTAATTTTATCGATTTAGTAGGCTACTTGTATCTTTTCTTCCATTTATTTTTGTCCTGTCTTTGGTGTCAGTATAACAGCTGCTTTTTTTTCTATTTGGATCATGCAATTCACAGTGACCTAGCATCACACTTAATTGGTTATTATTGGGGGACAAACGTTGTGTCTGGTGTCACAGAGGGTTCTGGCACGTCCCTTTTGTGCTATAAGTCATTAGATCCTTTTGCATGGAAGGCCTCGGTTGCATGGGTGTGTGGTTCTTTGATGGCCCCAGATTCAGTTAAAATGTGTTTGCCCACTGATGATGGGAATGAGAATGTAGAGATGGGAGCCCAGCTAACAAGATTGAAGTTTTTGCAGGTATCAGGCTTTTAAAGACATCCACACCTGTGAACAGAAACTGACTCACTGAGAGCAGAAACTGAAACTGATCCAAGACTGCCACAGCTACTGGAAGCAAGCTGATCTTTGGGATACAAATTGAACATTTTGAAAACTGCAACAAATATTGTAATGACTGTAATGTGTTTTAAAGAATATGAAACCTGTAGAAAATATTATTAGCAGATATGTGTAAGGCCTGTGTGGAGAAGTTAATTGCATTGAAGTTCAGACTGACCTGCTGAAAGTTCCAAACTTCCCTTATCAGGCAAAAGCATCTTTTTTAATTAGACTCAGAGACTCAAAACATTCTGATCCAGAGAGAGCAAAATGGTAGAATCTATGGAGCACAGTTAATATGCTAGAAGCAATCGAACTAGGGCTGCAACCAAATCAAAACTTTGACAACCCGCTAATTGCACTTAACAAAACTGTATTTAATAGTAGAAGAAATAAGATACAAAAAAACCTAGGCTGGAACCAAATCAAAACTTTGACAACCTTTTACCCAAAGGTCATTTAAATGGTTCAGGAAATCAATTCACCTCAGATTGCTCAGCTGAAGAGTTCCTGCTGTCAGGGCGCTCTGAGAGAAAAGAAAAACACAGACGACACTGACAGCCAGACAAGAACAAACATATTTACCTTTGACCTTTTCTGCCTTTCCTGATTTTAAATTCTCCATCTGAGTATCTCCCCAGGGTTGTGAAATATAAAATTGCTTAACCCTTGTCACCTCGCTTTGTTGTTGTGTCTTGTCACACCAGAACATCGAATGCAAGATAGCAGGTTCAATAAATATGACTGCAAGAAAATCTCTGAAGTTTACCCTGCTTATTGAATAGGAACTGTAGCAAGGGCTTAAGCTCTATAGCTTAGAAAACATGCAATTTGGGAAAACATAACGTCACATGTGTTCTGTTTAAGAACATAAGTACATAAGAAAGTTTACAAATGAGAGGAGGCCATTCGGCCCATCTTGCTCGTTTGGTTGTTAGTAGCTTATTGATCCCAGAATCTCATCAAACAGCTTCTTGAAGGATCCCAGGGTGTCAGCTTTAACAACATTACTGGGGAGTTGGTTCCAGACCCTCACAATTCTCTGTGTAAAAAAGTGCCTCCTATTTTCTGTTCTGAATGTCCCTTTATCTAATCTCCATTTGTGACCCCTGGTCCTTGTCAAAAGCTTTCTGGAAATCTAAATAAACCATGTCGTATGCTTTGCAATTATCCATTGTTGATGTTGCATCCTCAAAAAAAAATCAAGCAGGTTAGTTAGACACGATCTCCCTTTCCTAAAACCATGCTGTCTGTCTCCCAGGATACTGTTATCATATAGGTAATTTTCCATTTTGGATCTTATTATAGTTTCCATACGTTTACATATAATAGAAGTCAGGCTTATTGGTCTGTAGTTAGATGGTTCGGTTTTGTCTCCCTTTTTGTGGATCGGTATTACCTTTGCAATTCTCCAGTTTGTCAGTACAACCCCTGTGTCAAGAGACTGTTGCATGATCTTGGTTAACGGTTTGTAAATAACTTCTTTCATTTCTTTGAGTACTATTGGGAGGATCTCATGTATTTTATCAATATTCTATTCTAAAACAGCTATGAATAAATTATATGAACATTAATTCAGTTATTGTAGAAAATGATTGTGATTCACAGACCTTTTTTATGCATCACTGCTTAAAGCCAAAAAAAAAAAACCTTTTAACTCTAAAGTATGTTAAAAAGGTTGGTGGCTTTTATTAGGTTCAAAAAATAATGCCAACTAATTACAATCTGATGTCTAAATATTTGTTATAATAACAGTAGCCTGCCTCATTTCTATACTCAGCAGTCTGGCTGAGTGATATAAATGCAATTTTTGATAGACCTACTGTATACCATAAATAAATAATAATGAAATATTTGAAATATTTGAAATAAATAATAATGAAATATTTGCTTCTGAGCACCCCCCCCCACCCCCACCCCCACCCCCCCCCCCCCGTTATAAAAATTCCACAGCCCATTTATATTGCCCACCAATGGGAGTCTTAATTCCAACCCTAATAATATATAAAATTATTTTTGTTTTACTTACTCAATGTGAGTAACTTGTTGCTGGTGCTGGCAAACAATTCTGTCAAGACATCTTCATCAAGCATACACGCATGTCATGGTTAATTTTCATCCTGGCTCAGTACTTTGTTTTCATAGGGCAGCAGTGTGGAGTAGTGGTTAAGGCTCTGGACTTTTGACTGGAGGGTCGTGGGTTCAATCCCCGGTGGGGACACTGCTGCTGTACCCTTGAGCAAGGTACTTTGCCTAGATTGCTCCAGTAAATACCCAACTGTATAAATGGGTAATTGTATGTAAAAATAATGTGATATCTTGTAACAATTGTAAGTCGCCCTGGATAAGGGTGTCAGCTAAGAAATAAATATTAATAATAATAATAATAATAATAATAATAATAATAATAATAATAGATGTACAACCTGCTTATCCGGTTTCACATAAGCAGGTTGTACTGAATCACTGAATTTGGTTCTGAGGGAGCTGTCTGATGAAATGTCAATGAGCTCTTCTAACAGCTTTGATGGGACAGAGGGTGGCAGTTTAGCTTCAATATTCTCACTAATGGGGTTTGTAGCTCGCAGGTGTGTAGCGGCTTGTTCCGTCCTGAGTTCAGGAAAGTAAGTATTACATTTGTTGAGTAGACCTGTGTGACAGAGAACGAATGAATCCTAGTCAACAATCTCCCTCCCAACCTGTGAGGGCGCTGTATAACAGGAACAGTGTGCCTCATACTGGTTGGTCTGGCAGTTCATTCCAGGGTCAGTCGGATGCAAGCCATCCAGGAAGGGGGCAGAGTCACAATGCCCGAAGTCATTGCCCCAATGTGACAGTCATGGATTGGAGGAGACGTGATTGAACTAGCTATCGCAAGGGGTGTGACTAAGGGTATAACAGTGGATGTGACGATGTAATCTGTTCCTTTTTTTATGGTTATTGAAAGGAAACGGAGAATTCAGAAACGTATCGTGAGTGTTAAGTGTTTTGTTTGTTTGTTGCTAACTGTCTGTGTTTGTCAGTTAGATGGCTGACACGAACCCGGGAGCTGTCTTTACTAGCCAGCACCAGACCCGGACTACACTGCACCGCTGTCACTATTCTTGCCTTGCACCACACCTGCACTATCAGGAGAAGTGACCATGTCTGTGTTGTGTGTTATTCTTGTTATATTATTTCGGGACTGAACACCGTGGTTTATATGCTGGCGATACACATTGTTGTGGAGAGCCAGTACTATTATGTAACCGGTTGCAAAAAGAAAGAAAGAAAGAAACTGTTTTGAACCGTGAACTCTGTGTCTGTCGTTGTTTGGAGCACTTGCATCACCTGTACACCTGTGCACTGAAAACCACTCACTACCAGACAGATGCACTGCCATCTGTGGTTTGATTACGTCAAAGTCAATGTTTCGTTCCTGAATGAAAGAATGTAAGAGCTCAAACATATCAGTAGTCCCCCCACAGACACGAATTTTCCAGAGTTGTAGTTTCTTTTGGAATGCCTCAATTCTTTCACTCTGGGCAATAAAATGAGTGCTCCCACCTTGCATAGTTTTATTCAGCTTATTCATTTCACTGAATATTTCTGCGAGGTAACCCAGTTTTGCCAGCCACATGTCATCTTTCAGCACTTCGGCAAGTTTGGGTTTCTTATCAGCTAAGAAAGTATGTAACTCTTCCTTGAGATTAAATATATGGGTAAGCATTCTGCTTTGCAATGGCCATCTCACCTCTGTATGCATGAGGAAGGAATGGTGCTCTGCGCCCACTTCCTCAAAGTGCAGCAAAACACCTGGAGTTTGTTGCTCTGTATTTAATAAAATTAACAATTGTTACCGCTGTGTTCAGAACACTATGAAGACCTGGTTCAATATCTTCCACAGCAAGCGCCTCTCCGTGTCAAAAGTGAAGTCACAAAATCATTTAACATTTTGAAAATATCATCTGACTTTGTTGTTGTCTTGAGCTCCTTGCAAAACAAAAAGTCTTCCTTTATTCCATGCATACCGAACACAGGCGAGTGAATGGGACATTTTAGAAATGTCTGTGGATTCATCGAGTTGTATAGAAAAATCATTGTCATCCAGCCAATCATGCACTGCGAAACTATGTCTTCTGACATAAACGCGATCCGTCGTTTGACAGTGTCATTTCACATTGCTATTTTTGCCAGTTCCTTGGCCTTCTGCTCTCCAAACACGTCCTTTACAATTTCAGTGGCACCATGCATTATCAACTCCTCAGCAATCACATGCGATTGTTTTTCTGCACCACTATGTACGATGACACTACAAGTTTTTTTTTTTTTTTTTTTATCTGTGGTGGTTGTGGATTTCATTACAGGTTTAGTACCAAGCAGTTCCTTAGCCTTTCACTCAAAAAATGAATGCTGCTTCTTTTTTATATAAATTTCATGCTTGGTAATTAAATGTCTCTGTAATTTGAAGGGTTTCAAACATTCATTGGACAGTACTTGTGCACAAATTACACACTGTGGTTGAGTTATATCTCCACTTCCAGTACAAATAAAAATGAAATTCAAGTAGCTGTCTTCGTATTTCTTTAATTTTGCAGGGTTAATAATGGCTTTATGTTTTTTACTCACAACACCACCTCCTCGCTGTTCTTCAGTCCTTACGGGTGAACTTGTTGAAGGAAGTTCTGTATCATCACTCTGTGGGTTTTGTTGCTGATGGTCGAATTAAAAATGTATCCATATCTGGTATTTATTGTGTGTATTTCCAACGATTTTTCCTCTGCTTTGTAATTTGTCGTGCTCCCGCGGAGAATGTGTTACATAACCTGAGAACACGTTAATTTCTGCGCATGTTTATGACATTCTGAAGCTAATAGGTTTCAGCATGTCATAAGCATTCAGGGAAAATAACACATTCTCTGGTTTATTTTTGGAGGACCTCTTAAAACCTCCTCAAGGCCCTCTAGGGGGCCGTGGACCCCTGAACTCCTGTAATAATGCAAGCTTCCCCATGTTAGCCATTACATATAAGTCAGCTCTTATAACCCATTATCTGATGTATAGTAATAGGTGAAGGCTTTCCTTTATATGTACTGATAGTTTCTGTAAGATTCTTTAAGATTCAGGGCTCCCGAGTGGCGCATCCGGTGTGGAGTGCAGGATGCGCCCTATAGCCTGGACGTCACCGGTCCAGGCTATTCCACTGCCGACCGTGGACGAGAGCTCCCAGGGGGCGGCGCACAATTGACCGAGTGCCTACATTAGCCTACACAGTTACCTTCTACCCAGAGTCTCTTATTCTCCAATGCGGGGCTAACTCACTGCAACTTTGAACTGGCTTCTTCACTCATATTTTTGAATAGGAACTGTTTCATTGATGAGTTTCAGTTAATTGTTGCCAGCAGAAAATACAGCTTCTCCATGTTGGTTAAAACATTGGAATTAACAATGACACAAAGCAGAATGCATGTTTAATCAGTTGTGCTATCCTGTTGTCAGGTACCAGTCCAGTACAATGACAATGATGAAGGAACAGCTTGTAAAAAAAGGCTGAGCCTGACCTTTACAAGCACTTCCCAGCAGAACTCAAATGGGAGAAGTGGGCTTTCTAAAGTGATTACAGTTGAACCAGAGTAAAGGCTGGATAGTTTTACTGAAAAAGAAACTGGGAACACATTTAGACAGATAGCAGTTTTAGAAGGATGTTCTCAGGGGGGAATGATTTAATAATGTGCAAGCAAGTACAAAAAAAAACAACAACATTTGTGTATTCGACAAAAAGAACCACAATACATTCATATAGAGATTTACCCACACACAATGGACAATGGGTGTACAGTACGTAAACCAAATGGGTCAACATGGGGGAACCATGCATGGAAATCGTGCTCTACAAGGCAACTTCAGAAACCAGAATAAAGCCCTGTCCTATTATAAGCTCATTAGACTGGCATTGCAGGCCTGTAACCCTTTTTTTGCTCTACCTCTGGAGCACCCTTATTCAAACGTTGTGCCATTTTGCTCTTTGTATTGTAGACCCATTGACCTCTCATGTCCTTTGTGGATTGTTCTGGGTCCATCACCATTTTAAATGCGGAGTGTGCAAATCTCTCTAGTACTTTACTTCAGTTACTTACATTTAATAGAGAATAGCTGCTGCCATGCATTGTGATATGTGTGTTCTGCAAGGGCTCCAAGGTAATACTTGACACAGCTGCAGCCAGAGCCAGCCTGTACTTCACTGGAGCCGACATCAGTGAGGGTAGCTTGAATGAACTGGAGGATGACCAGCCATAAAACTTGAAATAGTCAGCTCTGCGTATATGTACATATTTACAAATTCAAGTTTAGAATATTGAGCACTACATCCCCACCAGCTTCAGTTTTATGCTACATAGTTTTACTGTGATCTAAAAGGCAATGACATTAGTTGAGATTGATTATTGAGTTAATTACTAAGTTAGTGAAAAAGCAAATACATGTGCTTAAATTGCAATGTGTGCCTTGCAGGATGTTTTCTCTTGATGTTGTTATAAATCAATCAATCAATCAATCTTTATTTTATATAGCGCCTTTCATAGTGGACCACCATCACAAAGCGCTTTACAAGATACAGGAAAAAACAAAAAACAATGCATAATAGTAAAAAAAAAAAAAAAGTGGGTTTTGAGAGCTGAGCAAATTCTAAATAGGATCATTTACAGACAGTAATAGAATGATTGAGAAAGGTCTTCAGTATATTCTACTCACTCTTCAGGGATTCAAAACATTTCCATGAAATGTAGGTCAAGGGAAGTTTGTACCAGAGTGTAGAATAATTGGTGATAATTGGGAGCAGCCACATCCAGAGAGAGAGAGAGAGAGAGAGAGAGAGAGAGAGAGAGAGAGAGAGAGAGAGACTTTTGACTTTTAAGGGTCCTTTATTGAAAACATTTTGAAAAAACAAATAAAGTAATTAAAAATTCACAATACACCCTTTTTTTAAGATAAACAAGGTTATATATAAAACAGATCTAAATTATATATATATATATATTTTTTTTTTCTCCCCCCAATTAGATAAATCTGTATATACATGCACATAAATAAATACATCCAGATTATTTCACACAAAAAACTGTAGCTCTCCCTCCTCCCCCAGCACACACAATCCCTCATTCACACACCAACGCTGCTGAAAACTCTGTAAGTCATGGACTAAAGAAAAATAAGCAAAATCAATTTGAATTCTTGTTTTCAACAACAATTTCAACATTAATTCAGCGTTATAAATTCCCGACCCCTGCAGCTTGTTTTTCCTGGTTTTCCAGATTGCTAATTTTCCTTGCCCAAATATAAAATTAATTAAAGCACTTTTAAATTGTGTCTTGTGACTGTAAGGAAAATTAAAAATGAATAATTCTTTAGTAAAAACACATTTAAAGAATATAGCAATTCAGCAATAGCATTAAACAAGGGGTCCAACCTTCTGCAGTCAGTGAAAAGGTGAAACAGTGTTTCTTCCTCTCCACAAAAAACACAGTCTTTACTAACTGCAGGGTCAATATGGTGGACGTGGAGCCCAGTGGCTATGATGCCATGAAGAATGCGCCACTGTAGATCTCCTGAGCGCTTAGGCAAAGGCGGTTTATATAAAGACCTCCAGGCCGGAGCAGTACTACCTACAGTCCCATGACATGAGCTCTCCACCTGGTATCCGGCAGTGTCTTTAGCGCATTCACATGGCACACCTTAACACAGAGTGTGTACAGCTCTTTTTTGCAGAAGAGTGTGCAGGAAGCTGTTGAGCCCTCAATACTGTACAAACCTTCCCCAAGGTTTTCAGGAACAGCAGGGGACACTAAAAAGGAAGGGCAAGCCAACTCTTGCTCATCAGTGCCTCCCAGAGCCTGGTTCAACATCTCTGTAACCCATTCTCTGAGCTTTTCAAAAGATTCTCTAGTAGAACATAAGAACATAACAAAGTTTACAAACGAGAGGAGGCCATTCAGCCCATCTTGCTCATTTGGTTGTTAGTAGCTTATTTCCCAGAATCTCATCAAGCAGCTTCTTGAAAGATCCCAGGTGTCAGCTTCAACAACATTACTGGGGAGTTGGTTCCAGACCCTCACAATTCTCTGTGTAAAAAAAAGTGCCTCCTATTTTCTGTTCTGAATGCCCCTTTATCTAATCTCCATTTGTGACCCCTGGTCCTTTTTCTTTTTTCAAGTCAAAGAAGTCCCCCAGGTTGACATTGTCTATACCTTTTAGGATTTTGAATGTTTGCCTAATCGTAGTCTTCTTTGTTCAAGACTGAATAGATTCAATTCTTTTAACCTGTCTGCATACGACATGCCTTTTAAAACCGGGATAATTCTGGTTGCTCTTCTTTGTACTCTTTCTAGAGCAGCAATATCCTTTTTGTAACCAGGTGACCAGAACTGAACACAATATTCTAGGTGAGGTCTTACTAATGCATTGTAGAGTTTTAACATTACTTCCCTTGATTTAAATTCAACACTTCTCACAATATATCCGAGCATCTTGTTAGCCTTTTTATAGCTTCCCACATTGTCTAGATGAAGACATTTCTGAGTCAACATAAACTCCTAGGTCTTTTTTTTCATAGTTCCCTTCTTCAATTTCACTATCTCCCATATGATATTTATAATGCACATTTTATTGCCTGCATGCAATACTTTACACTTTTCTCTATTAAATTTCATTTGCCATGTGTCTGCCCAATTCTGAATGCTGTCTAGATCATTTTGAATGACCTTTGCTGCTTCAACAGTGTTTGCCACTCCTCCTATTTTTGTGTCGTCTGCAAATTTAACGAGTTTGCTTACTATACCAGATTCTAAATCATTAATGTAGATTAGGAATAGCAGAGGACCTAATACTGATCCCTGTGGTACACCACTGGTTACCTCACTCCATTTTGAGGTTTCTCCTCTAATCAGTACTTTCTGTTTTCTACCTGTTAACCACTCCCTAATCCATGTGCATGCATTTCCTTGAATCCCTACTGCGTTCAGTTTGAGAATTAATCTTTTATGCGGGACTTTTCAAAAGCTTTCTGGAAATCTAAATAAACCATGTCGTATGCTTTGCAGTTATCCATTTTCAATGTAGCATCCTAAAAAAAAAGTCAAGTAGGTTAGTTAGACATGATCTCCTTTCCTAAAACCATGCTGGCTGTCTCCCAGGATATTGTTACCATATAGGTAATTTTCCATTTTGGATCTTATTATAGTTTCCATAAGTTTACATATAATAGAAGTCAGGCTTACTGGTCTGTAGTTACCTGGTTGGTTTTGTCTCCTTTTTGTGGATCGGTATTACGTTTGCTATTTTCCAGTCTGTCGGTACAACCCCTGTGTCAAGAGACTGTTGCATGATCTTGGTTAGCGGTTTGTAAATAACTTCTTTCATTTCTTTGAGTACTATTGGGAGGATCTCATCTGGCCCAGGGGATTTGTTTATTTTAAGAGCTCCTAGTCCCTTTAACACTTATGCCTCTGTTATGCTAAAGTTATTTAAAATTGGATAGGAACAGGTCGACATGTGGGGCATGTTGTCCGTGTCCTCCTTTGTAAAAAAAACCTGTGAAAATAATCATTTAATATATTTGCTATTTTTTTTTCTTCATCTATGATTTTGCCATTTGTGTCTCTTAGACATTTAACCTCCTCTTTGAATGTTCTCTTGCTGTTATAATATTGGAAAAACATTTTGGAATTGGTTTTAGCCCCTTAGCAATATTGATTTTATCTCTCTCTTGGCCTTTCTAACTTCCTTTTTGACTTGTGTTTGCAGTTCCAAGTACTCTTTCTGTGTGCTTTGTTTTTGGTCCCTTTTAGATGCTCTGTAAAGTGCCTTTTTTCGCTGAATATTTTTTTTAATTGATCTATTAAACCATTTTGGCCATTTTGTTTTAGATTTAGATGTGTCTACTTTTGGGATGTAATTGTTTTGTGCCTCTAGTACTACATTTTTTAAAAAACAGCCAAATTTTTTTCTGTGGATGTTTTCTCTATTTTATTCCAATCTACTTCTATTAGTCTCTGTTTCATACCTTCGTAGTTTGCTTTTCTAAAATTGTAAACCTTAGCTTTAGTCATTACTTTTGGTGTTTTAAAAAATATTTCAAATGAGACCATGTTGTGGTCTGAGTTTGCCAATGGCTCTCTGACCTCTGTTTTAGTCTGAGTGAGTGAATTCCCAGCTGTTTGGCCAGGCTTTCCACCTCTCTCCACCTCCCAATGCTCACCTGCTGTAAATCTTTTAGTTTTGTAATGCCCCCTTTTGCAAAACTAGAGCACAACACCCCAGATTGGAAACCATCTGCAGGGAACAAGGAGTTAAAAAATAAAGGCTCCTCTAGCAATGCTCCTACGGTCAAATAATCCTCCAGTCTCTCCACCTTCACCATTCGCCAGGCATTGAGCATGTTCTTATAGAAATCTGGGAGTGCATTGGTGTCTAGCTGAGATAGATTTATTAAAAACAATTGCCAATCCCAGCCCAGTTCCCTCACTCTGTGCAGGAAAGAGAAGGCGATGTTTCTCCAGCTTAGCTCAGGTAAAAACAGCAAACGCTGCACTGCTTGCAACCGGAAAGTAGCCACACGACTGCGTACATCCACTAACCCTTGACCCCCTTCACTAGGGGGCAGGTACAAGACAGCTGGCTTTAGCCAATGATGGCCACTCCAAAAAAAACTCCAATAGCACTCTTTGTATCTCATTTATCAGCCCTGGGGGAGGATCCAGGCACACCAGCCTGTGCCATAGCATGGAGGTCACCAGATTGTTGATCACAAGAACTCTCCCCTTGTATGACAACTGAGGTATCAGCCACCGCCAACGCTGCAGCCTTCCCTTAACCTTTTCTGTTAAATCCTCCCAGTTCTTGGATTCATTCTGTCATTCTCCCAAATAGACTCCCAGAACCTTGATCCCAGTCCTCCCCCAGCGCAATGGCTGAGGGAGCGTCGGGGGGCCGGCTCCACGCCACTCCCCTGACAGGAATGTGCTGCACTTGCCCCAGTTCACCTTGGCCGATGAGGCTTTCTGAAAAATGTCCAAACTGTTTCTCAGTGCTGACACATCAGCATGACTGGTGATGAAGACATTAACGTCATCAGCATAGGCAGACAGTTTGACTGGAGGAGCATTAAGTGTAAAAGGTATACAAAGACCAGCCAGCTTACTCCTAAGATGACAAAGCAGAGGTTCAATAGAGAGGGCATATAACATGCCTGATAGGGAACATCCCTGGCGAATCCCTCTGTACACCGGAAATGGACGGCTCAAGCTATTATTAATTTTCAAAACACTAAAAACATTTTTATATAACAGGGAAATAAAATAAATGAAATTAGGACCAAAACCAAAAGATTGTAATGTTTTAACAAGATATTTGTGATCCACCCTATCAAATGCTTTTTCTTGATCTAAAGAAATAATCCCCAAATCAAGATTAAAAAGATTACTAGCAGTTAAAAAGTCTCGGATTAGAAAGATATTATCAAATATTGTCCTGCCAGGAATGCAATATGACTGGTCTTTATGAACCACAGTGTGAATACATTCCCTCAGTCTATTGGCCAAGGCTTTTGAAAATATTTTATAATCCAAACATAAAAGTGAGACGGGGCGCCAATTCTTTAGTTCTTTTAGATCTCCTTTTTTTGGCAACAGTGTAATCACAGCCTGACGACAGCTCAAAGGCAGCTCTCCTTCTCTAATGCACTCTTGTAAAACCCGGAAAAGTTCTTCCCCAGTCACTGGCCAGAGCTTTTTATAAAACTCTGCCTGAAGGCCATCAATCCCAGGGGCTTTTCCTGGTGACACCTGAGTGACTGCCTCCGTCAGCTCCTGCATTGTCAAACAGGCTTCTAGGGGGCGCTGTTCTTCTTGAGACAAGCTAGGCAGGTCCTGGTGCAGTAAAGCGATTTGCTCCTCATCACAGGGCTCGGCACTAAACAGCTGGGTGTAGAAATACACAGCTGCTCTATTAATATCTTCTTTACTGTGCACCTCCTTCCCACAGGGCAGACGCACACAAAACAGCTGCTTACTCTCCACCACCTTCTTCTCTAAATTGAAAAAGAATTTGGTGGGTGCGTCCATGTCCTTTAGCTGTGTGAAACGAGAGCGGATGAGGGACCCCTTCACTCTTTCCTCCAGTAGGCTGCTCAGAGTTTCTCTTTTCTCTCTCAGAGACTGGAAGATGTTTTCATCACTATCGAGAGTAATTTTTGTTTCTATTCTCAATATCTCTCTCTCAAGCTCTTCAACTGTCTGGTTCAAAACCCTGGTTGTATTTAAAGTATATTGCTGACAGAAAATTTTAATTTGTATTTTTCCAATGTCCCACCACTGTCGTATACTACTATATTTCATACTCTGCTGCCTCCAGGAGACCCAAAATGCTTTTAAAAGATCTAAGAACTGTTTGTCTTCCAATAATTTAGTATTAAAATGCCAGTATGACTTTGAGGGAGCAGCAGAAGGCAGGCAAATGGCGAGTAACACACAGTGGTGATCAGACAACATAGTGGGAATGATATTGCTCTTAAAAATCTGATTAAGATTTTGTTTAGTGCAGTACAATCTATCTAGTCGCGCTTTTGATATCTGATTATTATTATTGATTTTAACCCAAGTGTACTGCTTTACTCTGGGATATAAATTCCTCCAGACATCAACCAGGCTTTGAACTTTTAAAACAGCAGACAGTTCTTTTGAAGACTGGGGATGTGGCTCTTCATGATTCCTATCCATAATAAAATGTTCTGTACAATTAAAATCACCCCCAACTAAAATCATATGTGCAGGATTACAATTAGATAAAACCTGATTTAATTTTTAAAAAAATAAAACTTTTTCCCTGCCCTCATTTGGTGCATATAAATTGATAAAAACAATCTCAGTGCCTTTAAAAACCGTTTCTATTTTTAAAAGGCGCCCTTGGATTTCCTCACTAACTGATAAAATATCTATTTGCAGCCCTGGGGAGAACAGCACAGCTACTCCAGCACTGACATTAGAACCGTGACTTAAGACGCCCCGCCCCTTCCATTCGCTCAGCCACTCACTCTCATTCATACTGTCTGTATGCGTTTCCTGTAAAAACATCACATTCACTCTCTTCTGTGTGATAAAATGAAATAAATGTGCTCTTTTATTGACACTCCTACAACCATTTACATTAAAAGTAGCTATTTGAATTTGTTCCATAGGAAACAAAGAAAGCAAAAACAAAAACAAACAACTAAAAACTATATTAAAATGTCTTATTAAATAATCCATTAATATGTCTTCGGTTTGTTATCATTCAACAACTTTCTTGCAGAGACTATTACTTTTTTTAAACGATACCTTTTCTTTTGGTCTAGCTCCTCTAACGTAGCTTTTCTCATGGCTATTTTTGCAGAGTAGATAAACAGCTGGATATTAGGAAAGAACTGTGTTAAATCAGTTCCCCTTTTCCCTTTGGTTTTATCTAAAAACGCTGATATTGTATCAACTGGATAGATTTTACTCTTACCAGACGGGTTGGGCAGAGCCTCATCGAGCAGCAGCGAGGAGTCAGAGAGCTCTCCTCCATCATCCATCTCTGATATCACCGACTCCTCTTCAGATTCTTCAGCGTCATCCACAGCTACTGTATCCGGCAACAGGTCCTCTGATCTGGAGGCTGTCTCAGCGCTGGACTGAACTGCAGCGCCGCTGTTACCCTTCTTCCCTGAACGCGGGGTTATCGCAGGTTTACACTGAGATCCAGCTTTACCTTGATCTCCTGTCCCAGAGCTCTGAGCTGCAGCAGCACCGCTGCCCTGAGAGAGCGTCTCAGAGTCCCAGACAGACTGCCCTTCTTCAGCTACCTTTCCTGGGGTGGCCACACGTCTTTTCCTCTTTTTTTCAACAAGTTGAAAATCTGCGTCCTCTAGGGTATTCACTGTTTCATCTCCTGTTTCTTTATTGTTTTCTTTAACCTCCGTACCGATCCCCCGCTTCAGTCGAGGCGCCGGCTCGGGTCTCACTGTCTGCGCTGGCGGCTGCATTTGCTGCTCAGCCCCCGGTGCTGTCTCAGAGACTCCGTCCTCCCCACTTGCTGGCTCTCTTGCCTTATTATTCTCAGTATCATTATTTTTTTGAGGGCAAGCCCTTCTAAGGTGTCCTTGTCCTCCACAATGAAAACATTTCATTGATTCTGTGCTGGCAAATATAACATAATTACTACCGTCAATATTGAAAGTCCACGCAACTTCAATAGACGAGTTGGGGTCATTCAATAATACAAAAACTTGTCTCCTAAAAGACATGACATGCTTAACATCTGGGTTTTTACACCCGAGTAAAATAGGTTTAATTGGGGACATTATTTTTCCGTATCTTAGTAGCTCATTAATAATCAACTCATCTTTAATGAAAGGCGGGACATTTGAAAGGATAACTTTAGTGACAGGGGAAGCTAAAGGTAAAACGCTGACAAAACTTTCTTTGATATACAAACCTTCTTCAACAATCCTGTTCACTAACAGTTCACTACTAAGAAAAACAATGATGGCTTTATTCATTCTTGCAGCAGAGTTTATATTTCCATACCCTATTTTTTTCCCCGACAGCTAACAAACACTCCTCCACTGTTACTGAACTGTCTGGAATACATTTAAATCCGTGCCTCATGGGTCAGCGACCAAAAACCTCCGATATGGAACCCATGGCGGCTCCAAATCAGGAAAAAAACTCAAATTAAATAATACAAATAAATAAATAAAACTAAACGTGTACAAAATGAATATAACTTCAGTAAAAGTTTTACTCACGCACAGTACACACCACTCACTCTACACAAGCCCCTCCCACGATCCCACAATCCTCAGAGAGAGAGAGAGAGAGAGAGAGAGAGAGAGAGAGAGAGAGAGAGAGAGAGAGAGAGAGAGAGAGAGAGAGAGAGACAAACGCTCCTGTATTTTTATTTAATTTTATTTAATAAACCTGCAGTCCTTAAGTCCTGAGTCCCCTTATCTGCCTCCTGACTACCTTAGACACCCGGCCACTCTACCACAAAGAGTTTGTAAATATTATATATTTGAAAAACTGCAGAGTCAGGAGTCAGGCATGTTACAAAGTATATTACCACTAAAGTATGTCAGACACTAACTTTTTAAAAAGGTTTTACATATTACGGTACTTTGGAATGTTTTGTGTTACCACTTTTTTGACCTAAAAGTTGTGTAAAAAATGTAAATTATTAACCTTACAAACTCCTCTAAAAAACAAAACAAAACAGTTACTGCATTTAATTTGTAATATTTGTAGTAAATGAATATAAATTTAAATGTAAATAAGTGATATCAACAGATTACTCAACCTTTTTTGTGCAGTAATTAGCTTTGCTCAACAGAGTTTGGCATCACATTATTGTAAGAGCTAATTGAAAAAAAAAAAAAAAACACATTGCCAATTTTTAATGGAAGTAGTTTCTATTCGTTGGGACAAATAATGAAAGACTTATTGCATTTTCTCAGATAAAACTAAATAAATAAATACATGATGAGCCACATAGATAATTACCATGTTTCACTGAAAACCTACAGTAATTGTGCATGGGAGTTCTTTGTTAGCTAGTGCATATGAAATATAATTATTATTATTATTATTTATTTCTTAGCAGACGCCCTTATCCAGGGCGACTTACAATCGCAAGCAAATACAAATACATTCAAGTGTTACAATACAAGTCATAATGTATTTGCTCTGCAAATTGAAATGCTTGGAAAACTTCAGCATGTCAGGGCACATCAGAACGACACAGAGTTTCCACGTAATCCTGAAAGAGTACCTGAAGTAAGATGAGGGGAACTAGAGAATGGTCTAATACATCTCACAGGTATGTTATACCCTATATAGAGTTATATAGAGGAGATACTGGCTATTTCTAGCTTTAAAAATGTTCTTTAATAATGAATACATATTTTAAAAACAGATAGGGAATACCATTCATTTGTTGTCCTTTGTCCCAACCGTATTTTCAAAAAAAAATCCCCTACTTTGTTTTCTGCTGCAGCAAACCAATAAAGTTGCATTTGTTAAAAAATATGTTCTTTGATAAAATACACCCTTTTTAAGAAGCCTTTCAGCTGGTCTCTTGGTAAGAAAACTACAAGGGCTTGTTATCTGAGTTGGGGCCCTGCTAAATTTAATCCACACTGGCAGATTTCTTATTGGGTTGTTTTTGGCCAATAGCGTCAGGTTAGGATTGCTTGCCAAGAGGCTGAACCTGTGACATGGGCACCAAGTTTAATCAACTAGAGTGCAGTTCCTTTTGGACAACAATCAATCTGACCTAGATTGTTTAAATTACATTTCAAATCAATAAAAGAAAAAGAAAACAACAACATTGATTAATTTAAAATGGTATCATCTGCAACTTGAATTAAGAACCCATCAGAATGGAGTGTACATACAATTCTAAGCTGATAATGACAATTTGTGGGTCTGACCTGCGAACTGCGAGTCACTTTGGTGGTCTGTTATACCTATAGACGTGATACTGGCTGTTTCAATCTTTAAAAGCGTAAAAGGCTCATCAAAAAATTATTCAAATGCATCATTCCATCTGCCCTTAATGCACGGTCCATCGGAAAGGAATAGGGAATGTATTAAAATAAATGCAACATATTAATTAATATCTTACTATAAAAACCAACTTCTTTAGAAAAGGACACAGCCAGATGGCAAAACAGCAAGCAAAGGTACAAAATTAAAGGTTATGCGTTTAATGAGGATTAAACAAAAAAAAATACAATTAAAAAAAGAAGGTTGAATTCATTCAACAGTTTAATTGAATTAATTATCAACACAAATTACCATATATAATTATATTAAAAGCAAGACAAAAATTATTTATCAGGAATTAATTTATATGCATATGCATGTGTTTCAAAAGTTAATTCATGAAATTATTCATGAGAAATTAAGCTTACATGGATAATAATGGTATGCCAGACAAAAGAGTTGTGGGAATTATTCATCTTAAATTAAAAAGCAATTTTCATACACTCTGAAAACATTAAAAAGAAAATGTAGCTTTATTAAATGTTTTCTTTTCCATTACTAGTACGTTGAATTATTCAATCAAATGTGAAAGACTGTTTTTTAATGATGAATATAAAAACAGATATGGAATATCATCCATTTTTTGTCCTTTGTCCCGACAGTATTTTCCTCTTATAAGAAAGAAATCCCCTACTTTGTTTTCTGCTGCTTGCAAAATATTAAAGTTACATTTGCTAATTTTTCTTTTTTTATTCATATGTTGTTTTCTTAGAATCCCCATTGGCTGATTTGTTATTGGTTTGTTTCAATCGCTAGTTGGTTTAGGATTGCTTGCTAAGAGGCTGAACCTGTGACATGTTAAAGGGGAGGGGGTTTAGGAAAGGATTCATGCTGGAGCCATGCAGGACTGTGAAGTATGAAGACTAGGAGAGACAGAAAGGCATGTGTGTGACAGAGCTGTATTAGCTGTCCTGGGGTTCTTCATGAGGGAGTATGAAGACTAGGAGAGACAGAAAGGCGTGTGTGTGTGACAGAGCTGTATTAGCTGTCCTGGGGTTCTTCATGAGGGAGTATGAAGACTAGGAGAGACAGAAAGGCGTGTGTGTGTGACAGAGCTGTATTAGCTGTCCTGGGGTTCTTCATGATGGAGTATGAAGACTAGGAGAGACAGAAAGGCGTGTGTGTGACAGAGCTGTATTAGCTGTCCTGGGGTTCTTCATGAGGGAGTATGAAGACTAGGAGAGACAGAAAGTCGTGTGTGTGACAGAGCTGTATTAGCTGGGGTCCTGGGGTTCTTCATGAGGGAGCTGTATGAAGACTGAGGGGAGAGACAGAAAGTCGTGTGTGTGTGACAGAGCTGTATTAGCTGTCCTGGGGTTCTTCATGAGGGAGGAAGACTAGGAGAGTAAGGTGTGTGTGTGTTGACAGACATGAGGGAGTATGAAGAGGAGAGACAGAAAGTCGTGTGTGTGTGACAGAGCTGTATTAGCTGTCCTGGGGTTCTTCATGAGGAAAGGCGTGTGTGTGTGACAGAGCTGAATTAGCTGTCCTGGGGTTCTTCATGAGGGGAGAGACAGGGAGACAGAAAGGCGTGTGTGTGTGACAGAGCTGTATTAGCTGTCCTGGGGTTCTTCATGAGGGAGTATGAAGACTAGGAGAGACAGAAAGGCGTGTGTGTGTGACAGAGCTGTATTAGCTGTCCTGGGGTTTTCATGAGGGAGTATGAAGACTAGGAGAGACAGAAAGGCGTGTGTGTGTGACAGAGCTGTATTAGCTGTCCTGGGGTTTTTCATGAGGGAGTATGAAGACTAGGAGAGATAGAAGAGCTGTATTAGCTGTCCTGGGGTTTTCATGAGGGAGTATGAAGACTAGAGAGATAGAGCTATATTAGCTGTCCTGGGGTTCTTCATGAGGGAGTATGAAGACTAGGAGAGACAGAAAGGCGTGTGTGTGTGACAGAGCTGTATTAGCTGTCCTGGGGTTCTTCAGAAAGTGTGTGTGTGTGACAGGGAGCTGTCCTGGGGTTTTCATGAGGGACTATGGAGACAGAAAGGCGTGTGTGTGTGACAGAGCTGTATTAGCTGTCCTGGGGTTCTTCATGAGGGAGTATGAAGACTAGGGAGACAGAAAGGCGTGTGTGTGTGACAGAGCTGTATTGGGCTGTCCTGGGGTTCTTCATGAGGGAGTATGAAGACTATTAGGAGGGGTTCTTCATGAGGGAGTATGAAGACTAGGAGAGACAGAAAGGTGTGTGTGTGTGACAGAGCTGTATTAGCTGTCCTGGGGTTTTTCATGAGGGAGTATGAAGACTAGGAGAGACAGAAAGTCGTGTGTGTGTGACAGAGCTATATTAGCTGTCCTGGGGTTCTTCATGAGGGAGTATGAAGACTAGGAGAGACAGAAAGACAGAGCTGTATTAGCTGTCCTGGGGTTTTCATGAGGGAGTATGAAGACTAGGAGAGATGAAAGGCGTGACTATATTAGCTGTATTGAAGACTGTCCTGGGGTTCTTCATGAGCTGTCCTGGGGTTCTTCATGAGGGAGTATGAAGACTAGGAGAGACAGAAAGGTGTGTGTGTGTGACAGAGCTGTATTAGCTGTCCTGGGGTTCTTCATGAGGGAGTATGAAGACTAGGGAGACAGAAAGGTGTGTGTGTGACAGAGCTGTATTAGCTGTCCTGGGGTTTTTCATGAGGGGTATGAAGACTAGGGAGAGAGAAACTAGGAGTGACATAAAGCTGTCCTGGGGTTCTTGTGAGGGGACAGAAAGGCGTGTGTGTGTGGCGGAGCTATATTAGCTGTCCTGGGGTTTTCATGAGGGGAGAGAAGAGACAGCGTGTGTGTGTGACGGAGCTATATTAGCTGTCCTGGGGTTTTCATGAGGGAGTATGAAGACTAGGAGAGACAGAAAGGCGTGTGTGTGTGACGGAGCTATATTAGCTGTCCTGGGGTTCTTCATGAGGGAGTATGAAGACTAGGAGAGACAGAAAGGCGTGTGTGTGTGACAGAGCTGTCCTGGGGTTTTCATGATTAGGATTTGAGCTATATTAGACATGATGGAGTATGAAGACAGGGAGAGGCGTGTATGTGACGGAGCTATATTAGCTGTCCTGGGGTTCTTCATGAGGGAGTGTAAAGTATGAAGACTAGGAGAGACAGAAAGGCGTGTGTGTGACGGAGCTGTATTAGCTGTCCTGGGGTTTTTCATGAGGGAGTATGAAGACTAGGAGAGATAGAAAGGCGTGTATGTGACGGAGCTATATTAGCTGTCCTGGGGTTCTTCATGAGGAAGTGTAAAGTATGAAGACTAGGAGAGACAGAAAGGCGTGTGTGTGACGGAGCTGTATTAGGGGAAGAGCAGGGAGCTATGCCTGGGCTCTGGTTGTTGTTTTCATATACTTTGCTAACTAAAACGCCCAGGTTGAGATGCTTCGGGCTGGACTGTGAATTTTGCTTGTGGTAGGAGAATGGTAATAACGGGAAAGTACTGTACCACTAGTACAGTATGGACAGTCTGAATGTGGTGTATAGACTACCTTATCGTTTCCTACCGTAACATTTCCACTTGTTAGGTTGTCTTGGTTGATATTTTTCTATTGTATCAGATATGACATGCTTTTTCACTAACATTGACCAAATTGCACTTTTAAGATGAGAGATATGCTTACAATAAAATAGGGGCTTTTACAAAAGTGATATTAGAGTGGCCGGTGGTATCTCATAGGTACATAATTCCAAAATTAAGAAAATATAATGGAATCCAAATCAGACTTTTCATGGAAATGTTCATTGATGGGAGATGTGCTACTTTTGTAGTTATATTACTTTACTGCAGCAGATTTTTACACTTGAATACAACTTTGCTTATTGTATAATACTGAAACCTAAACACGTGAAGCTGTTATTTGTAATTAAAATTATTAATACGGTACTTAACCAAATCCTAAAACAGCAAAAAAAGAAAGATAAAGAGAATATTTTGGTGGCCTTATATTCTTAATCATTACTGATAAGCTTAATGACTTTCAAGCTACAGCATTAAGAGTCACTTTGCTTCTATTTTAAGGCTGTTATGCTTCTTTGGGTCTCTAAAAAACTGTTTAAAGTCACAGCCCATTAAAACAGAAAAGAGCGGGGACTCTCACTAAAATCATTCTGAAACTCAACCCATCTAATGCACTGACCTTACAAAGCCACCCAATATGTATTTGCTGTCTTTATGTGAGTGACCCATAAGATGAGACGTAATTATTAAAACCTAGATCTGTGAAATAACTGGAACCCCCTACACACGATGCCCCCTAAACCTCCCATGAAGGTAATTAACTGCTCATTGCATCTGAAATGGACTTTTTCAAAACTCAATCACTTTTGCTTTAAAGAGACACTGAAAAGCTTGATCAGATATAGAATAGACAAAAACTAATTGACAAAAAAAGGTCCTTTTCGTTGAAATCGTGATTAAAGTCTTCTGGTTGACCACATAATGTATATTTGCAAACAGTCCCTCCGATACAGTACCATACACAGAGTTGACATGATCATGAAACTATCCCAAAGGTGGGGATGAATGGCACTGTTCCAGTTTCTATAGGATATGAAGTCACACTACAGCAATGGCTGGGAAAAAGTGCAGTCATGCTTTTATAAGCACTGAAGTCGGATAAAAGATGTATGGAAACCTGAGTAAATGATAAAAAAGAAGCATTGCATTGAGTTACCATGAGATTAAACATAGGTTCTGGGATTTAAAATTAAACAGGAATATATGCCATGTCCTAATCCAGTGCTTTACAGTGACCACACCAAGATCACAGGTGTATGTTTTAAATGAGTGTTTAGCTCCACCCTTTAAGATAAATGCAATATACTGTACTTTCCGATATTAGCAATAATATTGTATAGCCTAGCAGGCTACCAGTGTCCTAGGAAAAAAGTTGATCGGGAAATAAGTTGATGAAGCTCTAGAATTTAAAGGGGAGGTTCCATTGTATCTAATGTCTACTAGTTTAGGCTGGGAAATAAGTGGATCGAGCCCAGGAAATAAGTTGATCGGATATAGTAACAAACAATAAATAATTTAAAATGAATTTTGTAAATATAATTTATATAAATGAGTAGATCAGATGTCTTCGACAATATGACGCTAGATAAGAGAATGTGAATATCGTTGTAGATCAGATATATTAATCTAACAAAAAATAAATAATTTAAAATGAATTTTGTAAGTACAATTTATATGAATAAGTAGATCAGATATATTCGACAGTATGACGCTAGATAAGGGAATGTGAATATCGCTGTAATAAGTATTAGCAACAAATACATTAAAGAAATTACATTTGTAAGTAGCCTGTGATATTAATGTGTAATTCTGTTTGTGTAACAAACGTTAACTAGCAAAATGTGTTACATATTTAACGTTATTTTGCATTTCTGGAGGTATTCATGTTTTGGGAAGCACTACTCCTTTATGGACAGGTATGTGAGTGATTTTCCAAAAGTTAAAGCATGAGTTTCAGTCATGGAAAAAATTGAGCTCCATGCTGCGATTACTAACTAGGCCACGGTGCACATCAATCACATGATCTACTTGAAAAATGTTGCTTATACAGTATTATTATTATTTTGTATTATGCGCTTTGTTGTTTCATTTATTTTTACATACAGTACTTTGTATAATTAGGACAGAAAACAAACAGGAGACTGGTTATCATCATGCATGTATTTCAATTACAAGTTTGGGGAGAAACAATACATTAATTAGTTAAAACCAAAGAGTTAACTATTGTAAGAAAGACAGATCATACAGTATATGTAGGCTTACGTTTTGCCACGTCTAAACTGTAGTAAAGTTACAGCTATACTAATATTAAAATGTAAAAATACGATCTTGTCATACTAATATTATGGATGCAGCATGTCATTAGATTATATTACTGAAACATTTTAATTTTGATTAACAATTGACAACATTTTGACATGTAAAATCATTTAATATATAAATAAATCTCCGTGATCACACATAAATTACATCTGATTGACAACGACGTTATGAAACATAAAAAGACAGGGGTTTAAAACAATTTACCATATAAAGAGTCGTCGATCACACATTTTAAAGTTCATACAAAAAAGACAGTGGCACAAACACACACCAACATACACAGTCTTTCAAATAAAACGGTCAGATAAAAATAAAAAGCCATGTAGTGAACCTCCCCTTTAATCAAACTGTTGCCCCGCCTTACTTTTGCCTACTTTTGCATTACTGCGCTTGCACAATCAACTTATTTCCTACAACACCAGTACTATGTTTTTAATGCACAAATTCTTTTAGCAGATAATTATTAAAACTAGTAAAAAGGTATTATTGTATTTGTTTTAACATTTGTTTTGCTGTGTTAATCAAGGTAATATTGATAATAGATATTATACTATTAGATTAACTGATTTACAGATACAAACAAAATTATCTCTTACCTTTATGGCTAGTTAGATAATACAAACAATAACACCTGCTTCTTGAAAGGTCCACATACACTTGAACAGGACACATTTGCATATATCTTCTGGTGTATATATTTTTTTATGTTAACAAATGATATATAAATGTTGCACAGTATGCTTTCAAATTTAGTGAAAGCCTGCTTTGGAGATTTGCAATTTAGTTTTTCAACTTCAGAATTCAGCACTACATGACAATGCCTAGAAGTTGGAATAATGGCAGCATTTCTCCACTGGCTTTTACCATGGCAATGGAAGTAATCATTAGGGCATCAAAATGGGTAGTGGAAGGAGAGCGCTTGGCTTCTGGAATGCAACTACCACCAATTCGAGCATACATGGATGACACGACAACCATGACTACAACAGTAGCCTGCACTAATCGGTTATTGGGCAAATTAACCAATAACATTGAATGGGCATGAATGCAATTCAAGCCCACTAAAACAAGGAGCATCTCTGTAATTAAAGGTAAAGTAGTAGATAAAATGTTCTACATTAATGGTGAGGCAATACCAACAGTGTCTGAGAAGCCACTGAAAAGTCTTGGGAGATGGTACGATGGGGATCTAAAAGACACAGTTTATGTGGGAGAAGTTAGACAACAAGCAGTGGAAGGATTGAAGAGCATAGACAACAGCGCTTTACCGGGCAAACTAAAACTCTGGTGCTTTCAGTTTGGTCTACTGCCGAGGCTGCTGTGGTCACTGACTGTGTACGAGGTTTTTTTGACAACAGTAGAGAAGCTGGAAGCTTTAATCAGTTGCTACATCAGGAAATGGTTGGTAGTTCCACGCTGCCTCAGCAGAGTGGGACTTTATGGTAAAGGAATACTGCAGCTACCAGTCTCCACTCTAACCGAGGAGTTTAAGTGAGCCAAGGTCTGACTGACATTAGTACAGTCACGTGACAAATGCGTAAGGGAGGCAGCACCTGTGTTGAAAACTGGAAGAAAGTGGGTGGCAAAGAAAGCTGTGGAAGATGCAAAGGCTGCCCATTGAATCAGTGATATCATGGGGCAAGTTCAGCATGGAAGAGGGGGTCTTGGTCTCAGTTCAGCTCCTCCTACATGGCACAAGGCAGCCCCAGCTAAACGGAGGAAGCTGGTAGTCAACGAAGTGCAAAAGCAGGAGGAGAGGATGAGGTGCGTAAAGGCCATTTCCTTAGCATTGGAAGACAAGCGTAACATGACCAATAAGTTGCCACCAGTTCCATCAAAACATTACACACAAAAGACAACATTCCTCCACCCAGGAGAGCAACCACCAAGAAAAGGTGTTAAAACCAAGCCTCGCCCAGGACAGCTGGAAGCTGCTAGAGACTGGAAAATGCTGGTAGATGTTGGTGAACGGCTTATTTTTCCACCTGAGATTGCCACCACTAACCTTCAACCAGATATTGTCTTGTGGTCTGGATCAGCATGCCTTGTTCACCTGGTAGAGTTAACAGTTCCATGGGAGGATGCTGTAGATGAGCCGTATGAGAGGAAGAAACTACGTTATGCTCAAATAGCCGCTGAAGCGGAACAGCGAGGATGGCGAGTCCGGGTTTACCCAGTGGAGGTGGGTTGTCGAGGATTTGTGGCACACTATACAACCCGGTTTCTCAGAGACGTCAGATTCAGTGGCCAAGAGTTGCGTGACAAAGTGAAGAACTTATCTGAAGCAGCAGAGGGGAGCAGCAACTGGCTGTGGTTGAGATGGAAAGATTCTGGTTGGGTATCTCAAGCACAATAGAAAGAAAGAAACACTGATGTACGGGTAAGTAAGCTGGGCTGAGTTGAGTGGGGGACGGAGGGGGGTGATGCTGGGACTCCAGAATCACCGTCGAGCCCTCTTGAAGTGTCGTGGGCTAGTCGACGAAACACAGAGGATGGAAGGTGCCCACTTGAAGACCCCAGAGATGTACCCTACTTAGCTCAATCCAGACTGTTGTCATGCTGATGCGCGGGGGGGACCGCATTGTGGTTGATCCCCAGATCCAGCATCGCAGCCGTTGTGTGTGCTGATGCGTTAGGGAGGCAAAATAAGCTGATCCCTGGAGCCATCAACACCAGGCAAAAGGATATCTACATCATCATATGGAAGGAAAAGCAAATGGATGGAGACACAGATGGATCACATTAGTTTACTGTAAAGCTACGTCTTAGTTGGTGCTTATCTTGGCGAGAGCCGAATTCAAATCAGCATGAAGTTTTAACATCTACTCTCATGTAATGGAAATCATAATTTTATATATATGGGGGTTTTATGTTTTATTTACGAATCACCTGTCAAGTAGTCACTCAAAGCATGTTAGAAATCTGAGAGAGGTGCGAATTTTGAGAACATATGTATAGTCCCACCTTCCTTTTATATATTCATTAGATGAAGTTGGGAATCGATAGCCTAAGATGTAAATCCGCCAAAACCCTGTGGCAAAGTCATTTGTGATACGGCTTTAGTTTTACGACCTAGTCTGATCTTAAAGAGTAAGAAGCAGGGTTCCAAAAACTATAGCATTACACGTCCCCATGTGTTGCTACAACTGTTTAAATACAGTGTTATACATCCCCAGGTGTTCCTACAACTGTTTAAATATAGTGTTACACGTCCCCACGTGTTGCTCCAACTGTTTAAATATGGAGGCTGTGTGGTCCAGTGGTTAAAGAAAAGGGCTTGTAACCAGGAGGTCCCCGGTTTAAATCCCACCCTGTGCAAGTCACTTAACCTCCTTGTGCTCCGTCTTTCAGGTGAGACGTAATTGTAAGTGACTCTGCAGCTGATGCATAGTTCACACACCATAGTGTCTGTAAGTTGCCTTGGATAAATGTGTCTGCTAAATAAACAAAAAATAATAATAGTGTTATACATCCCCACGTGTTCCTACAACTGTTTAAATAGAGTGTTACACGTCCCCAGGTGTTGCTACAACTGTTTAAATAACCTACCTGGAATTTTTCTTTTCATTCTTAACATCCTGACAATTTTTTACACTTATAGCTTTAAAGTCTGTTTCAAAGCTCTTTGGAGGATTACAAAGGTCCGCTCTAGTGCACTGGGGTTTGAGATCTGCCCTCTAAATCACTGGAGGAAGAGCGTTTTAAAAAAAAAAAACATAACAAGTGCTCTGGCTTTTCTGTTCCGTACCCCATCATGGATCGTTATTGCTGTGTTACCTGTTTGACAATGTGAGCATTAATCCTTACACTATCAGTGCACTAGAGAGGGCATTTTGAAAAGAGCTTTGAAACAGATTACAGGTACGTTATTTAAACAGTTGTAGCAACACATGGGGATGTGTGATGCTATATTTTTTGGAACCCCGCTACTTACTTTTTAACCCAACAGTCAGCCCTGATTTACTACGGTTAACCTTTGCCAGATTATCTTTTAGCCAAAGCATGTTCAACTCATACAAACTCTCATCTCATACCTGTTACCATAAAACAACCAAGGTCATCAATAGTACAGTACCATATGGTTTACTAAATCTGTGGGCTGTATCAATGTGGCTTATTTGAGTTAAACAAAGACACATCTAAATGTGGCTTTACTCACTGTTGCTGTATTACTCCCAACCTCACATTTAATAGTGTGCTGTAGATTAATTATGTTTATATTATCCTCTAATTCAGGAAGCTAACTCTGGCTTCGAGGGCCAATAAAACTAGGTTTTGGAGGTTATCCATGAATTAAACAATGGATAATAACTTTAATAGAGATTTGATTGGTTCAATTAGGTAATTGCTGGTATGGCTGTAACACATATCTGAGCTAGAATGGCCCTCGATGTGCACCACTACTCTAATTGCATTTCATCTTTCTACATAGATTCTTGCTAATCCAAACCAGTTCAGAAGAATGGTTTGTTTGGAATGCCGAATGTGATATAAGTTTTAAACCTGACCCCTTACCATACCATACACACCACTGAATCTACATCAAACTGTGAAATGTGTTACACTGTACATCAATCATTTAAATCAGATTGAAAGTGACTTGGGTATTTTAGGGTAAGAAAACCTGTTAAATATTTTAGAAATACTCCTTTAGAAGCCCTAAGTACATCCACAAATGCACAACTGCTCTAAATCATTTTTGACAAGAGCTGGTCCCCCAGTTAAGATCCATATGAAGGAAAGTATGCCAATTATATAGTGAAGCCTCTGAATTATTCATGGAAAGTGGTAGAGGTAACCCTTCTCTGTGTGGTCTGAATTAAACAGAATTGATCTCTTACCTTTTAAGCTCTTTTTGGTACTTCTATTGTTCTCTAACAAATAAAGTATTGATTAATCTCCAACAGACATATGTTTTATTTAAGCCTCAATCTCTGTCAGCAATTTAGCCAGTCAGGGTCTTGCTGGTTGCTTTTGTTCCCTTGTTCTTAAAAGGTCAAACCATTAGCAGCATTGACACACATGTTTTGTGTGTTAGGGAAACAAACCATTCATCTTTCAATATCTGGTGAATTACATTCTGTTCTGATTTACAGTGCCGTTGGCTTTGCTAGAAAAACCATGGAGAGCCACAGTGACCCATGATGTGATAATGTAGAGTAGCACCTTTCCCTTACACAAAGGTCTACTAAGCGCTCTTAAGAAATGGGAGTCAAGCTTATAGTTCTCAATTGCTACAAAAGACCCAAAAGAGTATCACTTGAGTCTGAATTGACATAAATAGTAGTAGATAAGTCTCACTCATTGTTTGATTGCTAAAGCATATACGCTTATTGACGGATTTAGCATTAACAGGATAAGGTGCATTAGTGCTCAGTGCAAAGCAGATGAGTGACAGAAACATCAGTTTGATGTATTTTGTTGTTTATTTTACACTATCAATCAATCAGTCAAACTTTATTTTATATAGCGCCTTTCATAGTGGACCACCATCACAAAGTGCTTTACAAGATGCAGTAACAAGAAGAAATTCCATAATACTTTAAATAGAGAAATGCATAATACATAATATAGAGTTTTAAAAAAATACATAATACATTAAGTGGAAAGTGCATAATACATGATAGTAGCATAATACATGAAATAGTACATTAATTACAGTAAAAGTGCATAATACATGAAATAATAGCAGCAACACAGCAGCTAATAGCAGATATCAGGCTTAAAGAGCATGGAAAGCAAGAGAGAACAGGTGGGTCTTGAGAGTTGATTTAAAGCAAGCAACGGTGGGAGCATCACACACCAAAGCTGGGAGAGAGTTCCAGAAAGTTGGAGCCATGAAACTAAACAAGCGTTCTCCAAGTGTAGTGCACTTTTGCTTGGGCATAGCAAGCAGACCAGAGTCGGAGGACCTCAGCTTGCCGGCAGGGACATAGCGGGTCAGCAGGTTGAGGAGGTACTCGGGACCTGTGTGATGAAGGGCATTGTAGGGTTGCAGGAGAGTTTTGAAAATAATCCTCAACTTTACAGGTAGCCAGTGCAGCTGGGCAAGACTGGGGATGATGTGATCACGTTTTTTACATCTGGTAAGGATACTGGCAGCGGCATTCTGAACTAGCTGCAGTCAGTTTATGGTGCGTGCCGGGAGATCACCATATAGAGAGTGTCGTATACTAGTCGTATCGAGACATTGGTTTTCTTCCCACCTGGCCTCCCTGATCTCCAAGGCAGGCCTCCCGCCCCAGCTCTACACCCTTCACTCCTTCAGGATCGGGGCAGCAACATCGGTAGCCAAGGCGAGAATCAACCAGCATCTCATTAAGCGTCTGGGGTGCTGGTTTTCTTCAGTGGCTCTCCAATAGCCAGGGAAACTACTTTTCTGTCCTTTCATTTTCAGGTTTCCGCTACCTGTTCTGTCCTCAGGGATGCTGTGCACTGTCTTGGAGGCCACACCTCTCCTCATCAAGCAAGACAACCCTTTTATATGTTTTTTCTAGAGGTCTCTCCTCTACCAACCAAACTACGATCTAACAAGCTATTCTTATAGCCTGGGCTCCCGCCCCGTGAAACTGTAGTATACACTTTTATAACACAGGTGTCACAAGGTAGGCTTGAGTGGCGTGTGTGGTGACATCACAGACCAGGAAGCAATGTTAGGAAACAGAGGTACGGGGCTGAAACTGCGTGGCAGCGCAGTGTATTTATTTAACAACGAAAAATTAACCAAACAAACAGCACGTGGGCCAAAGTAAAACAGAAGAAAACAAGTAATCTTTAAACTAAAATGAGTACCTAAAGGTCTCAGTTGGTAGCAATCGTCTTTTTTATACTCACAGTATTGTTTTACACTCCTCCTCTTAGCTCTCTCCTCAGACAAAGGATCTCTCCTGACTTTTATAGTTTGTGGCTGGAGCCCAGTTAATCAATAATTAACAATTAAGGCTCCAGCCACATTCTCACATGTATTTTGGCAGGGAGGAATTCAACCCCCTCCCTGCCGATCCAAAACACACAAACGCAAAATCATATTAATAATAAAAGGAACAAATACATGTATACATAAAAACGGTAATAGATCATAACAGCAAAATAAATTATATATATATTGGATTGAAAACATTGGATTGAAATTATATATATACAGGATTGAAAACATATATATTGGATTGAAATTATATATATACAGGATTGAAAAGATATTTCATCAATTCCTAGTTAGTGTAGTACAGGCATATTCCTTAAATGAGTGTTACATATTAAAACAGTAAAAAGAATCAGATTCAGTGAACACAGTCAGTGTTTTCTGATGCTGAATCCTTTCCAAAATTTGATTAAAACTGCTATATGTCAAATTTAAGTGCTGTGATAAAATGGAATTACTTATAAATTCTCACAAGATTTCAGTAACCAAAAATATCAAAACAGGACACAAGTTGTACACTGTATATACTGTAGGACTGGAGATGCACCTTAAACAAATGACTCAGATATCATGCAACAAAAAGACATTCATTGGTTTCCGTATTTCTGTATATGGAGATATAATAGTTAGCTTGGAAACCCAAAGAATACCTATTAGTCATTGTAACAGGGCGAGGTGCCCTGTACATTATTTTGTTTATTTATTTTTAGATCGGGGTCTCCCCCTCCGCCCCTGTGCAGATTGTTTTGTTTTTATTTTTATGTCGGCGAAGTGCCGTATGTTTTGTTATTGTTTTGGTTAAATGACGGCGTAGCCTGTTTGTTTTGTTTAGCGTGGATGGGTAGCCCCATCCACAACATAATTAAAACTCGTGCAGAAGGTGGCCATCTCCCGAATTAATTAAGTGATTTAATTTGTTGCTAATCGGGAGATGGTCACCTGTTATAAAAAGCCTGCAGCTCTCTAGCTCGGGGTGGGAGTCCAGAGGAGCGAGAGTAGAGAGCGAGGAGAGGAACGGGAGAGTTTAAAACGGTTACAGGAACAGTGAAGGCTACAGCCCAGCCTGACCTGTATTATTTACTTTTGTGTTCGAGATTTGTTTTTGTTAACCCTTTTATTTTGCTCTGTGAGCGCAAGTGTTTTGTTTAAATATTTTATTTATTTTTGTTTGTTAATAAAAACGGCGGCGCAAGCCTTTTTGAACTGCAGTACTTCCCCGGTGTCAGTTTTATTTTCCCTTCCTGCTTCTGCCTGACGTCAGACCACTCGTCATCCCTGTCACACGTGGTGTTAGAGTGGGATCGCAGCGCCTCCTAGACGCAGGCAGAAGGAGGGTACTGCAGCTTTTTCGTTTTTTTTTTTCGTTTTGATTGTGTGGAGGGAGAAAAGGGGAGTGAAGAGGAGGAAGGAAGATGGGAGGAAGAAGGAGGATGAGGAGACAGCAGCCGCTGCAGCAACAACAGCAGGCACAGGAGGAGATGAGCTGGGAAGCCCTCCTCCATAGCATAAGCCAGCTGTATTGTTGCTGCATCTGTGGGGAGCGGGGGCATTTCCCAGTTAATTGCCCCCTCCCTGAAGACTGGGATTACAGCTGCTGGAGGGGAGACAAGAGGGAGGAGTCGGTGCGTCCTGCGCCTGAGTGGGAGGAACCCGAACGTCCTGCGCCTGAGTGGGAGGAGCCCAAACATCCTGCGCCTGAGTGGGAGGAGCCCGAACGTCCTGCGCCTAAAAGGGTGGAGCCCGAACATCCTGCACCTAAAAGGGAGGAGCCCGAACGTCCTGCGCCTAAAAGGGAGGAGCCCGAACGTCCTGCGCCTAAAAGGGGGGGGAGTCGGAAAAGGCCCACAGCCCAAGAGGGGGGAGTCGGTGCATACACAGCCCAAGAGGGGGGGAGTCGGTACGTCCACAGCCCAAGAGGGGGGAGTCGGTGCATCCACAGCCCAAGAGGGGGGAGTCGGTACGTCCACAGCCCAAGAGGGGGGAGTCGGTGCGTCCACAACCCAAGAGGGGGAAGGCCGAACATCCACAGCCCAGGTACCTGCCAGCAGAGGGAGAGTTCCTGCTGGTTACACCTCCACCTCCGTGGGAGGACTGTGAGTCGCTCCCGCCAGCAGAGGGAGCATACCTGCTGATTCCACCTCCACCGCCAGCAGAGGGTGAGTACATTATTTTGTTTATTTATTTTTAGATCGGGGTCTCCCCCTCCGCCCCTGTGCAGATTGTTTTGTTTGTTTATTTTTATGTCGGTGAAGTGCCGTATGTTTTGTTATTGTTTTGGTTAAATGACGGCGTAGCCGGTTTGTTTTGTTTAGCGTGGATGGGTAGCCCCATCCACAACATAATTAAAACTCGTGCAGAAGGTGGCCATCTCCCGAATTAATTAAGTGATTTAATTTGTTGCTAATCGGGAGATGGTCACCTGTTATAAAAAGCCTGCAGCTCTCTAGCTTGGGGTGGGAGTCCAGAGGAGCGAGAGTAGAAAGCGAGGAGAGGAACGGGAGAGTTTAAAACGGTTACAGGAACAGTGAAGGCTACAGCCCAGCCTGACCTGTATTATTTACTTTTGTGTTCGAGATTTGTTTTTGTTAACCCTTTTATTTTGCTCTGTGAGCGCAAGTGTTTTGTTTAAATATTTTATTTATTTTTGTTTGTTAATAAAAACGGCGGCGCAAGCCTTTTTGAACTGCAGTACTTCCCCGGTGTCAGTTTTATTTTCCCTTCCTGCTTCTGCCTGACGTCAGACCACTCGTCATCCCTGTCACAGTCATCTTGTAAAATGGTTTGCTGTCACCAAAAAGTAACAGCTTTAACTAAGCCATTTAGCTATCTTTTACAGAGCCATTAAATTGCCTTTAACATTCTACAAGCTTTTATAGGGTCATTCAGGCAGCTTTGATGAGGTCATTAAAGAGGTACTGAATAGCCACAATTTAGGCAGATAGCCGATGGTTGTCAATCTTATTCATACAGTATCAACAAACCTGCAGTGCCAATGCTTTTTGTGCAAAGTAAATGTAACTTGAATGTTATCTTCAAGCTTCTATTTACAAAATATTGGGCTGGATGCTCCATTCCCGTTCAGGAAGTTGTGTTAAAAATGACCCTTCATTAAGGTAAAAAGTAAAAGTAAAATTTGAAAACAGGTATCATTTAGTAATAGTGATTATAGCATCATGTGTTCATTGTTCATTGCCCATTCTAACTAGCAACCCGATAATAGTGATCATAGCATCATGTGTTCATTGTTCATTGCCCATTCTAACTAGCAACCCAATACTAGTGATTATAGCATCATGTGTTCATTGTTCATTGCCCATTCTAGTTAGCAACCCATTAATAGTGATCATAGCATCATGTGTTCATTGTTCATTGCCCATTCCAGTTAGCAACCCAATAATAGTGATCATAGCATCATGTGTTCATTGTTCATTGCCCATTCCAGTTAGCAACCCAATAATAGTGATCATAGCATCATGTGTTCATTGTTCATTGCCCATTCTAGTTAGCAACCCAATAATAGTGATCATAGCATCATGTGTTCATTGTTCATTGCCCATTCTAGCGTTGTCAACAGTATAGGCTGAGACATGGATCAAGGTGTAATAAGATTACATCGTATTCCTTTTCTCATCAAATGAAATGTTGTCACGTCTTTATTTACAAAAGGAATACTATTGAATCTTCCTTAATATAAGCACAAGCATTAGCCTGTGTAAAATGCGCAGAGAAGCTTTCAGATTGTTAGGAGACACTTTCTCATTATCATTGATTGGTACTGAAAAAAGTATCATTGATTGTTACTGAAAAACTGCATAGACAAGGCAGGAAGGGCAGGATTTTCAAAAGGTCATAAATGCCAGTGTTAATCAAGAAATCATTATGTGTAGAATTGATTTGGGCATTTTCAAGCAGTCCCTATGCCTATTTCATTATTAAATAATCGTCCTAATGTGATTTCTGAAATGATCTTGATTTACGAAATAATGTTAATATCTTAACGAGCCGTGCTTCTTGTGACTATTTATTTTGTTTGCCTGGGAATTTAAAACCAAATCCGTTTTAATTAGGAGGACAGGATTTTCAAAAACCAGTGTTATTGTATCAAACTTGTGGTATAGTAACAAGAGCTTTAGTTAATTAAATCAATCCGTTAATACTTTGAAACTGAGTCGATGAGGTCGTTAATGAACGCATTTCTCGTTAAAAAGCCTTATTGTCACAGGTCACGTACATCACTTCCTGTCTCAACGATTAGATAAGGGGAACTTGTTAATCAAAATACATGTTAACGAGATCAATAAAAATGAATGGAAGCAGAATTTACTGTTATGGAAACTACTAGCATACAGGGAGACGACTCTCCAACCAGCGAGCAGCAGCCAAATGAAAAAAAAAATAATGGGACTATCTATTTTATAAACTTCATATGTGTATTTTGTCATGCAGAATGTACATTTATTTAGAACACCACATATAAAATGCTGATTTATGATTATCTGGCATGTGGGTAAAAATCGGACGTCACAGATTAAAAATATATATATATATATATATATATATATATTGGATGGGGCGGGGGGTAAGCCATCTGTGTATATTGGTTGGAATTTATTTTCTTATGTTGACATCTACTTTTGTATGTATTTTAGTATGTACGATTGTAGGCTCTAAATAAATACGTTTGAAGTGTCATTTGTGTTTGTAGTTTGTAATGAACGACCACTGATGACCGGATAGGCACACTGTATGTGTGCATAAAGACACTGAAAATGTTAACAAAAATACAGATCAAAGAATCATGATACTTTTTCAGTATGAAATGTGACACACTGTCAAAATGAAAACATTTCCTGAAATTGTGCAATTGTAATCCTAGCACTGTGCGGTCTTGCATTGTCCTGCTGGAAAATCGACACTTCCGGATTGGCTTGCCGGAACGGAAAAACTCGGGGTTGGGTGTTCGTGAGTGGAGAACGGGAGTAGAGAGAGAGGAGATAATAGAAAGATAACAATTGCTACTCATGCTGGAAGCACCAGCACCTTACTTGCAGTTTCGTGTCTGTTTTGTTTGTCTATTTATTTTGGCCAACGCGCCGTTTTGTTTGGTGTTTTGTCTTTTGTTTGTTTAAAATCTTTTGTTTAATAAAAAGCTGAGCACCATAGCATCTCAGTTTCACCCGCAGTTGCCTTGTGTATTATGGATTCATTTCCTGCCCTGGCACACATTGTCTTCGGTCAGGTCTGTGAAGGGCAAAACGGCATTCATCTGTGAATAAAACACTCCACCACTCTCTCTGCCGCCACCTCAGATGTTCTCTGCACCACAGAAGACAGAGATTTCGTCTCTCAGCTACGGTCATTCTGCTCATGCGCGGGTTATTTCTTCCTGGAATTTCTCGTGCTGTAGCCACTGCAGTCTGAAAACGATTACGCAGATGGCTCAGTCGGAAGTGGGCCGGTGTGGTGACCCTTTGCCATCCAAGACGTGGCCTGTCCCTCACAGAGCCGGTTTCCTGGTTTCTCTGGACTAGTCTCCTGATTGTTGAAGCAGAACATATCATTCTCTGGGCAACTTGAGCCTAGTATTTTGTTATGTAAATGTAAATATATGTATGTGCCCAATGAGCTATTGATGTAAAACTTAGACTCACCTCTGATTTTCTCTCCAACTTAGAATGTCGTTCACCGCAGCAATTCCCCACACAGCTAAGGGGAACTGGAGGTTCAGTGGGCATCCTCCGATCCCACGACCAAGCCAGCTTCCTCTTCTACATCCAGGAACTTGAAAGCCAACTAATGGCTTCTGGAGGACAAAGGCCAGCCCTCCAGGTGTCCACCTGAGCTCACTAGGCGCTTGGCCGGTAGGGTCCGCTGTAGCGCCATGAGGAGAAACAGTCCCTGCAGGTTTTGCCTGACAAGGCCAATGTGACACTCCCTACAGAATCCCCAGCAAAGACCAACGACTTCAAACAGCCAGAACCTGCGTGAACCTGTGCTCCCCTGCATACTGGGACCCCTGCCATTTTAATTCAAGTTTGAAGACAAATACTTAACAAAATAATTGTTGTAACATTATATAAGTTTGCTATCTCAATGGAAACCAGTAGCGTTCCTAAAAAAGAGCCTCTGCAAATTCTACCGTAGGTTTATTCAAGTAATACTTAGACACATCAATTTAATTAGTGTTATTATAAAAAATAGTTCATACAGTGTAATTTACTGTCTATGTAAGGTTAGAGATAGGATTGATTATTTAGAGCGATGTCACTGATCACTCATATTTTTGCAATAATAATAATAATAATAATAATAATAATAATAATAATAATAAAATAATAATAATATTAAAATGCAGAGACGTGCCAATTAAAATTATATATATTTTTAAAATGTCTTTTACCAAATGAACAAAGTTATGAAGGTCATTTACCTCATACAACCCATTACTTCAACCTGATCACAAGATGGCGAGACCTTGACAAGCTATTGAAAAGCATAAAGTGACATTCAGGTACAGACGTGCTCAAATTTGTTGGTACCCTTACAGCTCATTGAAATAATGCTTCATTCCTCCTGAAAAGTGATGAAATTAAAAGCTATTTTATCATGTATACTTGCATGCTTTTGGTATGTCATAGAATAAAGCAAAGAAGCTGTGAAAAGAGATGAATTATTGCTTATTCTACAAAGATATTCTAAAATGGCCTGGACACATTTGTTGGTACCCCTTAGAAAAGGTAATAAATAATTGGATTATAGTGATATTTCAAACTAATTAGTTTCTTTAATTAGTATCACACATGTCTCCAATCTTGTAATCAGTCATTCAGCCTATTTAAATGGAGAAAAGTAGTCACTGTGCTGTTTGGTATCATTGTGTGCACCACACTGAACATGGACCAGAGAAAGCAAAGGAGAGAGTTGTCTGAGGAGATCAGAAAGAAAATAATAGACAAGCATGGTAAAGGTAAAGGCTACAAGACCATCTCCAAGCAGCTTGATGTTCCTGTGACAACAGTTGCAAATATTATTAAGAAGTTTAAGGTCCATGGAACTGTAGCCAACCTCCCTGGGCGCGGCCTCAAGAGGAAAATCGACCCCAGAGTGAACAGAAGGATAGTGCAAATGGTAGAAAAAGAGCCAAGGATAACTGCCAAAGAGATACAAGCTGAACTCCAAGGTGAAGGTACGTCAGTTTTGCTTTGCTGCGCCTGGCATCAGGGTCTTGAATCTGTGCAGGGCACAATGAAATCTCAAGACTATCAAGGCAAGAAGACTGCCCAGTGTCAGAAAGCTCTGTCTCTCCAGGTCATGGGTCCTCCAACAGGATAATGACCCAAAAACACAGCTAAAAGCAAAGAATGGATAAGAACAAAACATTGGACTAAAGTGGCCTTCTATGAGTCCTGATCTGAATCCTATCGAACATCTATGGAAAGAGCTGAAACTTGCAGTCTGGAGAAGGCACCCATCAAACCTGAGACAGCTGGAGCAGTTTGCTAGTGGGCCAAACTACCTGTTAACAGGTGCAGAAGTCTTTTACAGAAAACGTTTGATTGCAGTGATTGCCTCTAAAGGTTGTGCAACAAAATATTAGGTTAGCGGTCTTTTTTTTGTCCATGCCATTTTCATTTGTTTTCTTATTTACAATATTATGTTGAATAAAAATCAAAAGCAAGTCTGATTTCTTTAAATATGGAATAAACAATGGTGGATGCCAATTACTTTTGTCAGTTTCAAGTTATTTCAGAGAAAATTGTGCATTCTTTGTTTTTTGTGGATAACCAACAAATTACCAACACGTCTGTAGAATACAGAGAAGACCAGGGAGGCACTAGCCTCAGCAGTAACTCAGAGATACAAGCAAGATGCTTCTTATGCCCGTGGTGCAGTTTTGGGGATCTCATACAGACCAACAGAGCGCCTTTGTCAGCTGCAGTGTGTGTTTCTACAAATCATTTAAAAAGACAGGCTTTTTGATGAACTGTGGAAGATTCTGCAGTAACAGCTATTAAACCTAAGAATAATATTTAATGTTAGCAGAAAATGTTTGACACGTTTCAAATGGAGAATTTGTTTTTTAAAACAGCACTCTTACTATTTAACAAATTGCTTTTGTTAGTTCAGAGGACTATTCTTTTTGCTAAGAACACTTGAGTGCTTATTTTATTCAGATTCCAGTATTACATGAACCAATGACATTTGAACTGAATTGGCCCAATGTGGGACATAGATATCCATTCCTGGTCCCTAACTAGCCATCACAGAATCCCCACTGTGACAAATATGGTGATGTGTTCTTTAGCCCAAATCACAATCCTTATGGGAGATTATTTTTCATGTATCCTAATATTTTGTAATCGTAAAAATATCTTGTAAAGTCTCTGTATTTCTCAAACAAAATGCAAATATGAATAAATGTACTGTACATTGATGACTATTTGCAATTAAGAGATCCTTTGTATTCATCGATGAAAAAACAACAATTATATGAGGCTACTGTAACCACACATAAAAGCACTGATATCCGGCCAGGTATTTGTTTATGTCCTGGTGCCTATTTATCAAAGGGAAGGCATCTGAGGTGGTTGCCTCGTTGAGATGCCAATAGTCAATGAAACAATCTGTCTCCTCCATCCTACTTTTTGACATTGACTACAGGGACAGCCAGGGTGAAGGTGAGTGCTTGATGATTCCTGTGGTCGAGCATTTCATACAGATAAGGTCTCTGTCTAACAACGTGAATATCACAGGGTATATACAGTGGCAGTGTTACCAACGTGAATATAAGGGTATAAAAGTGGCACACAGCTGAATAAAGGGTATATACAGTGGAAGTGTTACCAACGTGAATATCACAGGGTATATACAGTGGCAGTGTTACCAACGTGAATATCACAGGGTATATACAGTGGCAGTGTTACCAACGTGAATATCTAGGGTATATAGAGTGTTACCAACGTCAATATCACAGGGTATATACTGTGGCAGTGTTACCAACGTGAATATCCAGGGTATAGCTGTGGCAGTGTTGCCAACGTGAATATTACAGGGCCATAACAGTACAGTGTTAACAGGTGGGGGGTTTATACAGTGGCAGTGAGCTACGTGAAATTACAGGGTATATACAGTGGCAGTGTTACTAACGTGAATATTACAACAATATACAGTGGCAGTGTTACCAACGTGAATATTCATTTTGTACAGTGGCAGTGTTACCAATGTGAATTTCACAGGGTTTTACAGTGGCAGTGTTACTAATATTATATTACAGGGAATATACAAAGTGTTACCAACGTGAATATTACAGGGTTTATACAGTGGCAGTGTTACTACGTTAAATATTGGAATAAACAGTGGTGGATGAATATTACAGGGTTTATACAGTGGCAGTGTTACTAGTTGAATATTACAGGGTATAAAGTGGCAGTGTTACCAGCGTGAATATTACAGGGTTTTTTGTGGCAGTGTTACCAATGTGAAATTTGGGTATATACAGTGGCAGTGTTACCAACGTGAAATTACAGAGAATATACAGTGGCAGTGTTACCAGTGTGAATATCACAGGGTATATACAGTGGCAGTGCTACCAGCGTGAATATTACAGGGTATCTCAGTGGCAGTGTTACCAATGTGAATATTAGAGGTTATATGCAGTTGGAGTGGATCTCATGAATACCAACAGGGTATATACAGTGGCTTTGTACCAATGTGAATAGTGTGGGTATATACAGTGGCATGTACCAATGTGAATATTACAGGTGGCAGTTTTGATGAACTGTTGTGAATATTCAGGGTATATAAGTGGCAGTGTTACCAAAACCTACAGGGAATATACAGTTTAATGTTACCAGAAAATGAATATGACAGGGTTTATACAGTGGCAGTGTTATTTGTTTGAATAACAGGGTCTATACAGTAGTTTAACGTGAATATTACTTTTTTATACAGTGGCAGTAGTACCAACGTGAATATTACAGGGACTATTGGCAGTGTTTTTATCACAGGGTATATACAGTGGCAGTGCTACCAACGTGAATATCACTTATTACAGTGGCAGTTCATGTGATATCCAGTGGCAGTGTGATTATCACATTATATACAGTGGAGTGTTACATTTGATGTGAATATCACAGGGTATATACAGTGGCAGTGTTACCAACGTGAATGGGACAGGGATATACAGTGGCAGTGTTAAGAAATGTGAATATCACAGGGTATAACTAGCCAGTGTTACCAACGTGAATATCACAGGGTACAAATGGCAGTGGTGATGAATATCAGGGTATATACAGTGGCAAATTACCAACGTTATGGGGGTATATTATTTGGCAGTGTTATCCGTGAATATTTATACAGTGGCAGTGTTACCAAAATATCAGGGTATATAAGTGGCAGTGTTACCAACGTGAATACAAAATATAAATGGCATGAATAAATGAATATACGGGGTATATACAGTGGAGTGTTACCAACGTGAATATTGCAGGGTATATACAGTGGCTTTGAATATTCAGGGTATATACAGTGGCAGTGTTACCAAATATCAATAAGTGTTACCAGCGTGAATATCACAGGGTATATACAGTGGCAGTGTTACCAACGTGAATATCACAGGGGTATATACAGTGGCAGGTATTTATTTATATCAGTGGCAGTGTTACCAATTTATCAAAGGGGAACAGTGGCAGTGTTACCACCAGCGGTTGAATATGGCAGTGTTACAACGTGAATGACAGTGGCAGTGTTACCAATGAATAACAATATACAGTGGCAGTGTTCCTCGTGAATATCCAGGGTATATACAGTGGCAGTGTTTTGAATATTACAGGGATATACAGTGGAGTGCCAGGGTGAATATTACAGGGTTTGAGTGGCAGTGTTACTAACGTGAATATTACAGGGTATATACAGTGGCAGTGTTACCAACGTGAATATTACAGGGTTTATACAGTGGCTGTCTAACAACGTGAATATCACAGGGTATATACAGTGGCAGTGTTACCAACGTGAATATCACAGGGTATATAAAGTGGCAGTGTTACCAACGTGAATATTACAGGGTATATACAGTGGCAGTGTTACCAACGTGAATATCACAGGGTTATATACAGTGGCAGTGTTACCAATGTGATTATCACAGGGTATATACAGTTGCAGTGTTACCAACGTGAATATCACAGGGTATATACAGTGGCAGTGTTACCAACGTGAATATCACAGGGTATATACAGTGGCAGTGTTACCAACGTGAATATCACAGGGTATATACAGTGGCAGTGTTACCAACGTGAATATCACAGGGTATATACAGTGGCAGTGTTACCAACGTGAATATCACAGGGTATATACAGTGGCAGTGTTACCAGTGGCAGTGTTACTAACGTGAATATCACAGGGTATATACAGTGGCAGTGTTGTTGAATATCACCATATACAGTGGCAGTGTTACCAACGTGAATATTACAGGGTTTATACAGTGGCAGTGTTACCAATGTGAATATCACAGGGTATATACAGTGGCAGTGTTACCAACGTGAATATCACAGGGTATATACAGTGGCAGTGTTACCAACGTGAATATCACAGGGTATATACAGTGGCAGTTTTATCAGCTTGGTCACCCATTACATTTTTGTCCTGATGTAGTAGCTCACAGTGTTGCTCTTGTTTTTTCTGCAGAGATACTGTCTTGGTTGGTTTTCAGTATCGTGGGGATGACGCTGCTGCAGTCAATGGTTTTCTCTGTCAAGGCAGTCCCATGGGTACCAGACTTAAGCAAGATCAATGCCAAGACTGGTGTTGTGGATAAAGTCAGCCCCAAGTATAAATTCTTTAGTCAGATTATTCATTACTCAGGTCATTCCAGTCTATTAATGGTCACCAGCCTTCAGGGTAACTTCTATCACACCCATTGGCTACACTAATTGGCCACCCATTGGCTGCTAGAGTTATACAAGAGAAAAAAGCAAATATCTATGAAATCCCGCTGTACAACTTAACTGCTCATTGGCTATTAAAACAAGGTTAAACAGAACTCCACACATATTGTTTGCATTGACACAGGGGGCAGGATTTTCAAAAGTTTGTACATGATAACTCCCGTGTTAATCAATAAATCGGTATGTAGCATTGATTTTGGCATTTTCAAGAGGTTGTTATGCCTATCTCGTTATTAAATAATCATGCTGACGCGATTTCCGAAATTATGTTGATTTACGAAATAATGTTAATATCTTAACGAGCAGGGCTTCTTGCGACTATTTCTTTTGTTTGCGTGGGAATTTAAAAACAAATCCGTGTTGTCATAACTTATCAGGAGTTAATTTGCACTTGGAAAAGGAGGGTTTTAATTAATGAAAGACTATAACTCACCTTGCAACAGAAATTGAACAGACCGCTAAGGCTATGGCAGTAATAAATATCTACAATCCTGGCTATAACTTAAGGCGACGTGATCGTGAAAACCGCATGACTGGAGACATGCATGTATTCTCCCTCTATTAAACACACACACACACACACACACACACACACACACACACACACACACACACACACGCTGTATTCCATTGGTTTGTATGTCCGTGACGATATTTTTTTAAAACAAAACCTGAGAGCCCCACATTGTACTTTTTTACTATTAGATGAAATATTTACAGAATACTTAAAAACTGCTGCTATAATCATGATTCATTTATTATGAATAGTGTTATCATTAAATTATACCAAATCATATTTTTTATTTAAAATGAAGATAACCTATACTGTGTCGGACAAATGCTTATAAAGTCAACAAAAACCCTTTGCTGTAAATAAAAACATGATTTGGTATTGTTTAATTATAATGCTATTAATAATAAACACATCATGCAGCATGGTCCTAATAGCAGTTGTTAAGCATTCTGTAAACATTTCGTCTAATAGTTAAAAAATGCAATGTGATTTGAGATCATTGACATGGATTTTGATTAACGTATTTATAATGTTGTCAGACTCCCCCACACTGTACAGTGTACACTCTCACCTTCACACGTCTGTATGCACATATTATAACATCATCTTATAGTACTGTAAGTGTTCTGTGGCTACTTCTATTCATGTTGAGTTTATTTATCATGGAGACAAGCAAACAGTACCAGAAAATGCATGATTAGAGGAATTCACTGAACTATTAACTATAAACAAATTGTGTATTGGGTTCTATGATAATTTTAAAAGCTGAATAAATACACAATGAAGTGTTACATACATGGTATACATGTATAATAACGGACAACTACAAACACAAATGGCACTTCAAAAGTATTTATTTATAGCCTACAATCGTACATACTAAAATACATACAAAAGTAGCGTCAACATAAGAAAATAAATTCCAACCAATATACATAGATGGCTTACTCCCCGCCCTACCCAAAAAATAAATTTTTTTTTTTTTTTTTTTTTTTTTTCATCTGTGCCATCCGATTTTTATCCAGATGCCAGATAATCATAAATCAGCGTTGTATATGATTTCCATTACATGAGCGTATGTGTTAAAACTGCATGCTGATATTGGACTCAGCTCTTGCTGAGATAAGCACCAACTAAGACATAGCTTCTTTTACTGTAAACTAATGTGATCCATCTGCGTTTCCTTCCATCTGATGATGTAGATATCCTTCTGACTGGTGTTGATGGCTGAAGTGTAATGCTGGCTCCAGGGATCAGCTTATTGCCTCCCTAGCGCATCAGCACACACAACGGCTGCAATGCTGGCTCCAGGGATCAGCCACAGTGTGGCCACCCTAGCGCATCAGTATGAAAACCGTCTGGACTGAGCTGAGTAGGGTACTTCTCTGGGATCTTCAAGTGGGCACTTTCCATCCTTGGTGTTTCGTCGACTAGCCCACGACACCTCAAGAGGGCTCGACAGTGATTCTGGGGTCTGAGCATCACCCCCTTCCATCCCCCACATAGCTAAGCCCAGATTACTTACCTTCCTTTACATCGACGTTTTTTTTTATTTCTACCGTGCTTGAGGGTCCCCAACCAGAATCTTTTCGTCTCAACCAGAGCCAGTTGCTGCTCCTCTCTGCTCTTCAGATAAGTTCTTCACTATGCGTTGACCACTGAAAAAAGCAATTTCTTGACTACTGAATTTTATCTAAATAAATGTACATTCTGCATGACAAAATGCACAATTTTAAATGAAGTCTATAAATTATACACAAAATAGATATTCCCATTATTTTTCATTTCTATTTGGCTGCTGTTCGCTGGTGGGAGAGCCGTCTCCCTGTACGCTAGTAGTTTCCATAACAGCGAATTCTGCTTCCATTCATTTTTTTTGATCTCATTAACATGCATTTTGATTAACGAGTTCCCCTTATTTAGTAGTTGAGATAGCAAGTGATGTATGTGACCTATGACAATTAAGCTTATTAACGAGAAATGTGTTCATTAACGACCTCATCGACTCAATTTCAAAACATTAACGGATTGATTTAATTAACACATTTCATTTGAAAATCACTTGCTGCTAAAGCGCTCGTTACTATACCACGAGTTTGATACAATAACACTGGTTTTTGAAAATCCTGCCCGCTTACAAATAATATCCTAATTTATTCTGTAATTCCAAATATAACTTTACTCACCTTCCTAAGGTACACTCCATGGCAGTCTGCTATTAATTTCAAACCACAATAATAGATGACTTGGTTTAGCAGTGAAAACTTGAGCAATATTCCTGACACCAGGTGCCTGTAATCCATATTTCATAAAAATTATGACATATTGCGCCCAAGCACTCTTGCTATCCCCTGCACTCTCGATTCAGGGTAGTTTAACACTTGTATAGTGGATAATAAATTGACCTGTAGTTGGCCGCACTTTGTTAAAAAGTCATTCTTTATTATATAAAGAATGAACCAGCACCTTGCCGTTGCATTAGTGGAAACTAAGGTCAGTGCACTGCAGATGTATTATTCCTCTCTGAAGGCTGACTATAGGCATTACAGTATAGCTTTTAGGCTGTTGCTGATGTACAAAACTAGCTAATAATATGAGAAATGGTTTTCTTCAATATTTTTAACTGTGTTCTTAACAGTTTATATTAATCGGACAGCCGGACATCTGTGTTAACCCTTTACTGCCCAGGGTATGTTCCCACATGTATTTAATGCCTATTTTCTCAATGTCAAATATATTGGACACTAGGCAGCAAAGGGTTAATTTACTATTGTAACAAAACTCATTTTATATTATTTTATTATCCAAACCCTAGCCTCAATCCTAACCTTGATCTAGCCCTGGATTAAATCAAAATGATGGCGGTGCCATAGCCGTTATTGTTACTTTCCATAGAACATCAGTGTGCTCTTTACAATGCATTTCTACTCCTGTTAGTACATTTACCCAATTTACTTTCTGGGTCATAGTTTGATTTGATATTTATGTAGGATAATTGTTGGATAATTTGTAACCGGGCTCTGATGGGCATTCTGATTTTAAACTCTTGTGATAGGAAGCTTTGTTTTTTGTAGAAACAGCAGTAAAAGTTATATCATTCAAGTACGCACAGATGAACTAAAATACAAACTCCACATTTAAGAAAAATGTTGACTGATAAAATGCCTTTTTAACATACTCAATTACATTTCAGGTGGCAGCCTGGGGCAGGAAGGTTAAAACTGTTGTTTTCTTTAATGGCAACTCAGCAGGTTGCTAATAAATTCAGGCCAATTTGTCTCTGTATGAAAAGGGTAAACATTTTTGACATTTAAAGTTGACCTTATCTCTTTGATTACAGTATGTGTCCTCAGACAGGGATGGATTAGGTCCTCCATCATCATCATTTCCTATAGAATGGATCCATTTGAGGTAAGAAGATGCCCTGGCAAGCATGACCATGTAATTCAGCACTTTTAACCATGTTTTCTTTTACATGCAGGCCTTTATACATGGTTTTTGCCACTTTTTATACACCGTTATGCCAAGAAAATGGCCAAATAAATGCAACAAAAAATAATTTTAATTGAGGCAAAAGACAAAACTAAGAAAACTCAACAAAATGTAGACATATTATTGCTTGACACATGAGATAAAAACCATAACGTTGTTTTATTTAGTTTACAGCCTTGCGGTAAAGGAAAACTAGCTTCCAGGCGACTTTCAAATCTTTCATTGCAGAAGTTAATTGTCATTGATTGGTACTTAATTTTATAGATGAGGGAAAAGGTTTTCTTATTGTAAAATTTTAAATAGACATCTTTAATACCTGCTGACAAAAAAAAAAAAACATTATATAAACGAGTAGTCAGATCCTGAATGCAATTTGTGTTGAATATCATGTACCGTGTGAGACATATCCTTCATTTATGTACCCACTCACGATCAAGAATGCAGTAAAGAATGTGTTAATTGTAACTGAAAGAATGATACAATTTCTATGCAAATATGTTTCGTTGTTATTGCTGTGCTCTGCCAGCATCCAGGAGTTAAAAAGCAAGCTGATTTCTCACAGTCGCCCTCGCTCTTTCTCCAGGGTCACCTGAGAGTGTCAAGGCAATGTGTCACAATGATATTAAATAATGAATAGTGATTGCTATGAAATTACTTCACCCCACATGATGTAAACCCATAATGTGTGGTTAATCAACAACATATGACTGCCAGTAGATGTGTAGCCCTTGCCAAACAAATTATTTTAATTCATCAAAGTCTAAACAACACCTTCTTCCCAAAAATATCAGAACTTATTTGCAAAATGAGGGGGGCACATCAGGGCAACGTGCGTTTAAAATAACAAAAATGCATATAGTCAAAAGTAGCTGTCAAGTTACACCTTATTAACTTGAGCTGCTCTTTCAAAACAGGAACTAAGAATAAACAGCATGATTCTTTATGTACTTCATACCCCCTGCTGCAAATCAACACAAATGGATCTATGAAGATGTACCCAGTTTAAGCTTAAGAATATACTCTGTCATGGAAAGAGACTGTAGTCTGTACCTGACATAAGCAGCAAAAGTCATTGCACTACTAAATCCTATAATGAAGTTTAGACAATTAAAATGGGGAATCTGCTGAAACTATTGTATTTCTATTATCTGAAACAAATACACATTGGAAATGTGAAAAAACGCCAAGTTATCAAAAGTGCCCAGCCATTTAAACAAATACACATTGGAAATGTGAAAAAAACGCCAAGTTATCAAAAGTGCCCAGCCATTTAAATTGGAGACATCAAAAACACACGCCACATTTCAAGAAACGATTGGGGCAACCTTGCCCAGCACAAAGCAAATAGGCAGAACTGTAAAACCGAAGGAAAGCTATGGGCAGCAGTGTGGAGTAGTGGTTAGGGCTCTGGACTCTTGACCGGAGGGTTGTGGGTTCAATCCAAATGGGGACACTTATAAACACTTGAGCAAGGTACTTTACCTAGATTCTTAAAACCCAACTGTATAAATGGGTAATTGTATAAAATAATGTGATATCTTTTATAATGTGAAATAATGTTAATGATATCTTGTAACTGTTTTTGCCTGGATAGACTGCTAAGAAATAAATAATAATAATAATAAAATAAGGCTTGGACAACATGACAAATGCTTATAAACACAGATGGCGATTCATGCCTTTGCACATAAAAATGCTTTTAAATGTACCTAATGTTAATGCCTGTAATTTTGCCTGTAACCAGTCGGCTTGAAAACACAGTGTTTTATTGCTAAGAATCTGTATAATACTTGTAGATGGCACAGGCTGTTTTGGGGTCTGCAGCAAAACGATGCGCCTTAAATTCCCTTTGCTACCAACTTCTTCATTATTTGCATCTGCAGCAGCGGATTCCAAAGTAGTAGTCGATATAGCCGATGAAAATAAATACATCTATGCTATTCTGTCTTTTGATTTATACAGTATGTTATTAAACAGTTTATCACCACTATCTGTACATAGGTTAGATGTATTGTAGCTAGAGAATACAAGTTGGAAACAAGTTGTGTATAGGTTTGAAATGAATTACACTAGTGACTAGTCTAAGCGATTACCTTCGCAAAACGATAAGCTACATTTGATCAAACATTTTTCACTTTGTGTTTTTACACCCCCGTTAATTATACATATTCACATCAAAGCTTTTTTGGCAAAGAATAGAAGCTGCATTAACTTTCCCAAAATCATCGGTGCGTAAGATTAGCTCATATTTTTTAAATTGTTGCATTGGGAGTCACGAGGCTGACCACACACCCTTGGTGCATTTGGAGGTACAAGGCTGACCGCTCGCCCTTGGTGCATTGGAAGTCACGAGGCTGACCGCACGCCGTTGGTGCATTGGGTGTCACAAGGCTGACCACACACCCTTGGTGCATTGGGAGTCACGAGGCTGACCGCACGCCCTTGGTGCATTGGGAGTCACGAGGCTGACCGCACGCCCTTGGTGCATTGGGAGTCACGAGGCTGACCGCACGCCCTTGGTGCATTGGGAGTCACGAGGCTGACCGCACGCCCTTGGTGCATTGGGAGTCACGAGGCTGACCGCACGCCCTTGGTGCATTGGGAGTCACGAGGCTGACCGCACGCCCTTGGTGCATTGGGAGGCACGAGGCTGACCGCACGCCCTTGGTGCATTGGGAGTCACGAGGCTGACCGCACGCCCTTGGTGCATTGGGAGTCACGAGGCTGACCGCACGCCCTTGGTGCATTGGGAGTCACGAGGCTGACCACATGCCCTTGGTGCATTGGGAGGTACAAGGCTGACCGCACGCCCAGGAAGTGTGATCATTTTATAACTACTGCACACCCTGGAGTGTAATATTGTGCTTCCAAAATAACTTTATGTTAATTTTAGAAAAAGAAAACAAAACCCGCTAGTTGATATACCTTGGCTGTAGACAAAAAATTGGCTTGAAGAACGTATTACTGCTGGATGTATTTATGTTGTAGATCTTTATAGAAGGCTGTGTGGTCCGGTGGTTAAAGAAAAAGGCTTGAAAGCAGGAGGTCCCTGGTTCAAATTCCAGCTCACTCATTGACTCACTCACTCACTGTGTGACTTTGAGCAAGTCACTGAACCTCCTTGTGCTCCGTCTTTCAGGTGAGACGTTGTTGTAAGTGACTCTGCAGCTGATGCATAGTTCACACACCCTAGTCTCTGTAAGTCGCCTTGGATAAAGGCATCTGCTAAATAAACAAATAATAATAATTTATTTTTTATACTGCAGCTTGAATATATTGTTTTTCTGTAAAGAACAAAACTGCTTGCCTACATGTTTTATACAGATTAATATGTAAATAATTGTTTCTTTACAATATTTGTTTGTTCACCAGTCCTCCAGACTCTCAGGCTCAGCGCATGAGTTGAACTCACAGGGCCAGTCAAGCTTGCTTGTTTGCTGGGAGTCACTCATAGCCAATACAAACAAAACTGTTTCCTGCATTTTAATGCAAACTGATGTCTGTTTACTTGAATACGTTATGCACTGACTTTAAAATCTGAAGCAAGTTGTTTTTTGTTTCCTTTTTTCATTTGTTGTTAGGATGAAACGCAACCATGCTGATCGGTGGCTCTAGGGCACGCTCGCCATGGCATTAACATTTTAAATGTATCCGATTCTGTTTACTTTCTGACCGTGTTAGAATAATGTATAATTATGAAAAAAAGCTGAATATGTAAGTGGCCTCTGTAGTTCTTAATCATCTGTAAAAGCTGTCGACCCAAACGCGCTTTGATCTGTATGCAGTTCATTTAAGTTTTAACAATGTGATGAGTCCAAAAAAAAGTTCCAACTGTGTGGAAGTGCAAAATTCCAGCATGTGATCACTAACAACCAATCAGAGCACTTGCAAAGCCATGGTTACCCAAGCAGGACAATAATAATGTGAAGCACTCCATTACTGAACCAAAATGTACAGTGGCTCTCAAAAGTATTCACCCTCCTTGGACAATTTGGATAATTTGTAGATTTTATTTTTCACTTTGACATTATGGACCTTTTTTGTGTTGATCAGTGGCAAAAACTCCTAATTAAATCCATTTTGATTCCATGTTGTAACACAATAAAATGTGGAAAAGTCTAAGGGGGGTGAATACTTTTGAGAGCTACTGTATTTCTGCCTTAAAAGAGCTTAGTACATTGGAAGCTAAAGGCATCAAGATTTATTATATTATTTTGTAGAAACTCATCATGACATTTGGAAAAAGTCTGACATCAGCATAAGACGCATACTTGCCTCTTGATTACAGAGTTTGATCTCTAGTTGAACTGCATACAGTGGTTTTGGGTTGACAGCGTTTACAGAAATTTGCTAAACTAGCAAATTCTACTCATTAGTAACATACTGTAATTAATTGGCATCCAGCCCATTAAATTTAATGTAAATGCAAAGGCTGGACGATACCTGCAAACCATGTGGTTTAAAGACATGTTCTAACAAGCAACGAGCCATGATGGGTCGAATGGCCTTTTCTCGTTTTCACATTTTTCTTGTTCATGTTGTTTGGTGAGTTTAATCAGAGGTTATATTTTACCCAGGACTGCGATCCCACAATTCCCTGCGCACAGAGATGCATTTGTATGGATATGAGCAGTGAAAATCAGGAAGTGAAATCGAAATGCATTTTATATAAAACAGCTACAGAAAAAGTAAAAACAATAATTGCAGATAGATATATGAGTTGGTTTGATTAGTACTTATTGCAGTATGGCTGTAAGAATGTCAAAGAAAAAGTTGCCAGTAACTAATGTTGATTGGTAACACCGTGTAACAATTTTTTTTTTTTTTTTTTTTTTTGGTTTCTGGGTAGTAAGTGTTATTTCCTAATTGCTTATGCCTCAAAAGTATAGAAAATGGCTATTATTCCCCACAAACTTTGCTTTTGTGACCAGGACAGTGATATTTTGAAATTTACCTATTTTCCAGAACATTCCAGATAGATTCAGTGCTGAGTAAACTTGGAGTAACTTCTAGAACTTTCCAGTAATATAAATAGTAGTATAAATACAGGGCCTTAAGCCCACCAGTTCAGTTTAGTTCCAGCTGCCTAAGTGGATACATATCTGTATTTTTCTGAGATGGCATCAAGAGGCTGCAAGCATCCGGCAGACGCATTTTGCTATGTCTGCGGCCAATTTATCAAGACAAGAGCGAAAAAAGTACTCCGTGGAAGCATCTGCTAAGATGTGTGAGGCCTACAAGGCATATTTCGGCATGCCTGTGGGGATCAAGACAAACCCTGGGCACCTCATTTCACCCAAGAGCACTGCAAAAAAAAACTCTGGAAGGTAAGATGGACAATTGTTGCTCGAATTCTATGTTATAAAATTTGTTAAAATTTTTAAAATTGTAAAAGTTTTTAATTTTAAAATGTTTTTACAATTTTCAATGTTATTGAAAAAAATATATCATATATGAAAAATGTTGCGAGAATCTCTTACACATTAGTCATGGGTGAAATAAATGTATTTTGTAGGTGGTACAGAGGGGAATAGAGAGCCATGAAGTTCGCTATTCCAAGAATTTGGCGGGAACCCACTGACCACTCAAGCAACTGCTACTTCTGCATGGTGGACCCTTCCAAGCGTCGGACTGGCAAGAATGCACCTGCTATCATGTATCCGGACCTTCCTTCATCCATCGCCCGGTGCCACACTGCCATGAGCTCCCGTACCCACTCCTCGGAGAGAGAGCAGCCGTCTTTAGAAGAGAGCAGCAAGTCAGAGAGCGAGGAAGATGTTGTAGATCCAGATGACAATTTCAGAGGTGGAGCTGAGGAGAGAAACTCATACTACCCCAACCAAAAAGACCTCAACGACTTGATTAGAGATCTTGGTCTCACCAAGTCTAATGCCGAGCTTTTGACGTCTAGGCTCAAGCAGTGGAACTTGTTGGATGAAAGTGTGCAAGTCCAGATTAGAGGAAGCGTCACCAACCTTTTTCCAGCTTCTTCACCCGTCAAGATGGGCTCTGCTTCTGCCACAATGTGACCAGTCTGTTCGAGGCAATCGGAATCGCCTGTAACCAGAATGAGTGGCGCCTCTTCATTGACAGCTCATCCAAGAGCCTCAAAGTCGTGCTGCTCCATAAGGGTAACAAGTACCCGTCTCTTCCTCAAAGAGGATTACAACAGCATCAAGACCTTGCTGGACGCCTTGAAGTATGATGAGTACGGCTGGGAGGTCATAGGAGACTTCAAAATGGTGGCATTCCTGATGGGTCTCAAGGCGGTTTTACCAAGTTCCCTGCTATCTTTGCCTTTGGGACAGCAGGGACACCAAGGCGCACTACCACAGGCGGGACTGGCCACAGCGGACCGAGTTCTCTGTGGGAGGAACAACATCAAGTGGGAGCCACTGGTGGACCCCGGAAGGTGCTGATGCCACCACTGCACATCAAATTGGGCCTTATGAAACAATTTGTCAGAGCTCTAGATAAGGAGTCGGCAGCCTTCAAGTACCTTCAAGACTTCTTCCCTAAGCTGTCTGAGGCAAAGGTCAAAGCCGGTGTCTTCGTCGGACCACAAATAAAGAAGATCCTGGAGTGCAATGAATTCCCCAAGAAGCTCACTAGTAAGGAGAAAGCAGCTTGGAACAGCTTTGTCGCAGTGGTTCGGGGCTTCCTGGGCAATCACAAGGCCGAAAACTATGTGGAGCTGGTTGAGACTCTGGTGAAGAACTACGGCACAATGGGCTGTGGGATGTCCCTCAAAGTCCATATCCTTGATGCTCATCTTGATAAATTCAAGGAGAACATGGGAGCGTGCTCGGGAGGAGCAAGGCAAGCGCTTTCCACCAGGATATACTGGACTTTGAACGCCGCTATCAAGGACAGTATAACGAGAACATGATAGGAGACTACATTTGGGGGCTGATTCGTGAAAGTGATTTACAGTATAATCGTAAATCTCGAAAAACTACTCACTTCTAAATCTTTTGTAGTCATTTTTGTATTACTTTAGTATAAATGCATGTTAATTTGGATTCATATGTTGTTTTTTTCTGACTTTATGTGAACGAAAAGACACAAATTTGCCCGTTTTCTCATTGGAAATAGGTAAATTTCAAAATATCACTGTCCTGGTCACAAAAGCAAAGTTTGTGGGGAATAATAGCCATTTTCTATACTTTTGAGGCATAAGCAATTAGGAAATAACACTTACTACCCAGGAACAAAAATTGTGTTACATAGTGTAATCAATTTCACATATGGGGAAAATGCAGCTTTCCTTGTAGTGAAATGAATATAATTTACAGTAATACCTACCAACAAAAAACACATTAAATAGAATACCTTACCCTTTATAAGGGACCGATATGATTAAAACATGACTTATATAGAAAACACGTGGAAGACTGTGACAGGGTTGACCGATGGTGTGGTGTAAAATGACAGACTCCAGTCCTTTTCCAATTAAGCGCTTGGGTTTTATTTCCTTAAAAACCGGTTACCAAACGCACTCAAAAATAATAGGGACAAATAAACAATAGGGCCGCCGGGGTACACAACGATGTGTAACCCGACAACATAAAGAGAAACGGGGTTGCAGTCCCAAATAAACAAACAACAAAAACAGTCTGTCTTCCTTTTGTAATCCAGGAACGGGAAAACACGGGGGGGGTAACAAAAAACCAGCACTAATCCGGTTAGTGCTCTAAAATACAAAGAACAGTTAGCAAAAAAAGTCCACACACGACCCGTCTTCAAAAACCCTTCCTCTGTTTCCCTGCTCGTTTCTCTCTCTCTCTCTCTCAATTCAATTCAATTCAATTCAATAAGCTTTATTGGCATGACAGGAATAAACAAGTTTTGCCAAAGCAAAATAAACCTACAAACAGACAGGTACAGTGTATAAACAGACACAATGAAAAGACAATTTTCAGTGCAGGTTAATTTGTTTCTCTTAGACTGTGGCAGGCAGTCACATATTCAGCAGCTAGTGCACATGTTATCCCCACCTCTCCTAAAAATATTTGTAGTTTTTCAGTTTCTGAGAGGTGGGTGAAGTCACTGATGTGCCTCGTGAATTTGGGTAAGAATGTGTCCCTGAGCAGCTTGTATTTGGGGCAGTGCAGTAGGAAGTGGAGCTCTGTCTCTATGTGGTCTAACTCACAGTGCTCACACAATCTCCTCTCTCTGGGTCTCCACGTGGCTCTGTGTCGACCCTTTTCGATTGCTAATGTGTGGTCGCTCAATCTGTATTTGGTCAGTAGTTGTTTTTGTTTTTTGGTCTTTAACTCTGACCAGATATTCTGCCAGGGCGTATGGTCTGTTTAAACTCTGGTAGCACTCTAATTTATGCTGTGATTTTACTTGGCTCTCCCAGTGTATCAGGTATTTGTTTTTCAGGGTGGTGGTTATTTTAGATATCATTGGGGCCTGATTAGAGCAGCTCTTCTGAGGCTCTGTGGTGCTGATCTGGTTCTCCTCACAGAGCTTCTCCATCATGTAGTTGATGGTCTTTTTATTTGGGTAGCTCTCCTGGCTCTTCAGGGCCTTGAACTGGTAGGATTCGGGGTTGCTTTGGTTCAGATGGCTCCAGTACCTCAAAGCTCTCTTTTGTACAGTGAGCAGTAAGGGAAGACGTCCTAGCTCAGCTCTACAAGCATTGCTTGGAGCATTTCTGTGCAACTACCAAGATGTTTTTGCAGAATTCTAAATGTAAGATTTCTGTTGGACTTTTGTCCCAATTACTATATTCGCAATTTAGAGTGGGACCCCAAACTTCACTGCCATACAAAAGGATTGGTTGTATAACTTGGTCAAAGAGTTTGAGCCAGACGGTGATTGATGGCTTTAGGTTATACAGCCGTTTCTTTATTGCATGAATGGCTCTGCTGGCTTTTTGTCTCAGTGCACAGACAGCTTGGTTAAAGCTCCCTGATGCACTGATCATTAGTCCCAGGTAGGTGTAATTTGTTGTGTGCTCTAATGTTTTGCCAGTGAGGGTGAACTGGTATTTATTTCCCTGTATCCTGGCTTTTTTTTGGAAAATCATAATTTTTGTTTTGTTCATATTTATGTTTAAAGCCCATGTTTCACAATACTGCTCCAGCAGGTTCAAACTCTGCTGCAGCCCGTGCTCTGTGGGAGATAACAGAACCAGATCGTCAGCATAGAGCAAGCATTTAATCTGATTGTCATCCAGAGTTACTCCTGGGACAGAGGACTGCTCCAGCACTGTAGCCAACTCATCCACATAGATGTTAAAGAGAGTTGGGCTCAGGTTACACCCTTGTCTCACTCCCCTGCCCTGTGTGAAAAACTCTGTCCTTTTGTTCTTAATTTTGACACTGCTTTTATTTCCTGAGTACATTGATTTAATAATATCATACACCTTGCCCCCTATGCCACTTTGGAGCAGTCTGAAGAAGAGACCAGGGTGCCAGATTGAGTCAAAGGCTTTTTTAAAGTCGATGAAACAAGCAAACACTTTTCCTTTGCTGGTCTGATTGCTGGTCTCTCTCTGTCTCACACGCACTGTACCTTGCCAGAAGGAACAGAACCCCGGGCCACGCCCCCTTTTGTACGCCCCGTCCTGTCCCCATTGGTCAGCGAGGGCAACCGCCGTCAGCCAATGCGTGATTGCCACTGCGCTTCCCGACCGGGTCTGTGCCCTCACCGGTCGGAAGGGAGATCTAAAACAAGAATTCACTCTCTCTTTGTCACAAAGACCTGTGCCTGACCTGAGGTTTCCCCCTAAAAAATAAAAAAATATATGAGTAGGGTTTTTTTCCTTACCTGAGTGTTGAGCGGTTCGTATTTAGTTCTGCGGGGTGAGTGGTCAGGTTGGACAGGTTGGGCTCTCTCCCCCACAAATGCATGTTTTTGTGTCCTTCATAAACAACATTTTAGCCTATGATTGAAAAATAGTATTTTTTTTTCATACACAAGCATCTCTCCATCACAATAAATGCCTAAACTCCTCAAATAACACTCAAATGATACATCGGATGTCTTGCATATTTGTTGTCTTCTCTGATTGATCTCATCATACTTTACAACGTACTGTACAGCTCTGGCCAAAAGTCCTAAAATTCTAGGTGATGCAAAATGTTTGGACAAAGAGGAGAGACTTACCGACTTATTTCTGTGTTAGTTATTATCAGGGATCCTAACTAACACTATGTTGTCGGAGATTTTTTAGTTTTACACTTGAGGCTTTTTTTTGGTTGTTTGATAACCAAATCAACACAGTTATCATATATAATCATCAACACAGACAATTTTGCTTTACATTTACGTAAACATACTTATTCAATAAAACTGCTTGTGGTGTACAGAGGTCAAAGCTGAACGAGGCACTGTCACATTCATGTTGAAACGTAGCTGCAGTTTACTTCAGTATTTAGTGCATTGTTACTATTGAACAAGCTGTTTAAAGATGCGGAAAATGATAAAAAATAACCCGTAACAATCGGGTCAAGGAGTTTGGCAATGGCCATCCAGGTGACAAAGACTGAATCGGAGATAAACTAATATGAATACATTTTTCTGGTTTGTATTATTACTACACAGAAGTATTTGTAATGTTTAAAGGAAAATGATAAGTTTGTTTATATTATTGATTGATGGCACTGGTGAGCTTGTAACGTCCTTACAGTTTAAAAGTGTACCAGTAAAAGCTTCCTGTGTTAACTGTTATTGAATAGTACTGTTTGTGTATCTTATAATGTGACGGGGGGACTCAAAGTGACGGGGGGGGGGGCCAGGACTCAATTTTAGCCTTTTATTATTATTATTTATTTCTTAGCAGACGCTCTTATCCAGGGCGACTTACAATTATTACAAGATATCACATTATTTTTTTTACATACAATTACCCATTTATACAGTTGGGTTTTTACTGGAGCAATCCAGGTAAAGTACCTTGCTCAAGGGTACAGCAGCAGTGTACCCACCTGGGATTGAACCCACAACCCTCCGGTCAAGAGTCCAGAGCCCTAACCACTACTCCACACTGCTGCCCTTTTATTTTAATTGCGGAACAATGCAGATTTTCATAGTTTTTTATTGAGAATATCTTCTTTTAATTGCAGCAAACTAGGATCCCTGGTAATTATAATGTTATGCTTACTTATGATAAGAATTACTCTTTGCAAAATGCTCACCATAGAATAAAATAACAAAGAAAACACTTTTGTATATATTAGTACAGAGAGCTTTTAGTAAATGTAATGCTAATTGGTCTAAATGTATGCATGAATGATTTGCAAGAGCCCATTTACAGCTTATGGTGCCAGAGCGAAGGCAGCTTTAAATGGTTCCATACTGCCCTGAATAATATGATATGAATAATACATGGAGAAGCTTGTGGTGAAAAAGGCACTTACATTTATCATGCTGGAATTTATAATTCTATCAATCAAGTATTTAATAATGAATAATTTTGTCTCCTGATTAATAAAAAGGCAAGAGTTTCTGAAACTGCTGTGCGGTATATAGCTGAACATTATTCTATTAAAAAAAACACACACAAAAGAAAGTAAAGCCAGTAACAGGCACAGTTTGTTGAAAAGTGAAACTAAAGTTTAAACATACAACGTTTCATACAGATGGATATATGTTGCTTTAATGTCAAGATTATGGGCTCCCGAGTGGCGCATCCAGTAAAGGCGCTCCACGTGGAGTGCAGGATGCGCTCTATAGTCTGGACGTCGCGAGTTTGAGTCCAGGCAATTCCTTTGCCGACCGTGAACAGGAGCTTCCAGGGGGCAGCGGTCAATTGGCCGAGCACCGCCCGGGGGGAAGGAGGGCTAGGTCGGTCAGGGTGTCCTCGGCTCACCGCGCACCAGCGACCCCTGTAGTCTGGCCGGGCGCCTGCGGGCTTGCCTGTAAGTTGCCCGAGAGCTGCGTTGTCCTCCGACGCTGTAGCTCTTGGGTGGCTGCATGGTGATTCTGCAGAGTGTAAAGAAGCGGTCGGCTGATGGCACACACTTCGGAGGACAGCGTGTGTTCGTCTTCGCCCTCCCGAGTCAGTGCAGGGGTGGTAGCGGTGAGCTGAGCATAATAAAATAATTGGCGATTCCAAATTGGGAGAAAATTATAAAAATAATTGGCAACGACTAAATTTATAAAAAAAAATAAAAAATAAAAAGATTATGATTAGCTGTTAAACTGTTATTATTTCATGGTTGCACTGCCATCACTATGAGGAGACATCAGGGCAGTAGTACAGTAAGTGATGTCGGTTGTCATTTAAACCATGACCAAGAGCCAAATTGCCTTTATTCAAAGCATCTGGAAGACCAGCAAACAAACACTTGCCTCAGCTGAGGCTACAAAAGTATGGATCAATGGCTTTGTATCAGCTAAAGAACAGAAAGACAGCAATGTTTTTCACAAGCCAAAAGGAAGTCTTAGAAATTAACACAAATTCAGACAGGGATTGTAAAAACATTAGCTACCGTATAACAGCAAAGTGGTATCCCAATTATCTGACCGTTTGCTGAATTAGAATTCCAATCACAAATGTAACCCCAGTCCATTTGTAAATACAGGGTGTCCACAAAGTCCTGTTACCCCCATGTTTTTTTCCTACAATTAATTTGTCTTTCCTGTTGCAGGTGAGTTGAATGTAACAATGCTGTCAGAGATGCATTTCGCCTCGTCACCCAGTCCATGATAATGAAGATGGCACACCAAATATGGCGACGGATCATGATCTGCTATGAAAATGATGGCGCCCACACCGATCCTCTGGACATCTAAATACAATTAAATATTTGGACTGAATACAATTATAATCATAGGTTGAGTGGTTAAATAAAGGGGTTTGTTACCAGGAGGCTCCCGGTTCAATCCCAACTCAGCCACTGACTCACTGTGTGTGACCCTGAGCAAGTCACCTAACCTCCTTGTGCTCCGTCCTGCGGATGAGACGTCAAACTGAGGTCCTGTTGTCAGTGACTCTGCAGCAGCAGCTGTGATGCATAGTTCACCCCCTGGTCATGTTTCACTTGTTGGTCAGTATAATAAAGGGATTTTTATTCCCTTTATTAAAATGTATTTCGCAGCTTGCTGTCTCTTTGTGTAGTTTGTGTATCACAGTGAGAGGTACTTAATCTTGACCTGTTTTCCAGATTAATTAGTAATTCATGTTCGTATGAGGTGATGGTTTGACATACCTACACAACAAATGCATTAAGCTGTCACAGTTCAATTAGATTCTTAAAGATACCTCTTTCAAAATATTACATGCTGCGTGTACCCATCGCAAATGTATGTTTTGTTCTCTAATGTTTTCCATTCGAAGATCCAAAAACGTGCTTTGCTGAAAGTCCATAGCTGTACTATTGATAGTTCTTAAAGTGTTACAGAACCCCCTGCAGTGTTTCAGTGTTTACATTTAACACATGACTTTACCTGTTGTGCATATAAAATTCAACATATCCCAACTCTTCTGATATTTTTTAATTCACACGTCATAGGTTCCCAGTTAAATCTTGAGAAATGTATTGCCCAGTTCATTTATGACCCACGATCTGTGGTTGCAGATTTTAAGAGTAAGCAGTATTTTAAAAGATGACGAGGTGGTGCAGACAACACGGGGCACAGCAAAGATAATGCCTTTCTTGTAAAGCTTTCTGGGCGTTCTGTAACACTTTATTTCTTGAAAAAATAATTTAACAAGACCCTTCTTTTAGGTGATCCGGTGTTGCTTGTCCTCTCAGTCTGCTGCTGAGAAGACAATTTTGTCTGCCTTTGCCATGCAAGATCCTCCTGATTTTGAGAGAATGGAGGACATGTTAGTGCATTCGGTAGGACACACTTACATCAGCTAGCTTGTACTGGTGGTATTGTTTGGCTTGTACTAAGCTTGTGTCTTGAATTTGAGCCTGAGATGTGGTACAATTGAAGGCTGAAAGCTGGAAAACATTTTTTTCCCCACATCATATTATTAGAGTTTGTTGCCATGGTAACGTATCTATCTATCTATCTATCTATCTATCTATCTATCTATCTATCTATCTATTCACTGGTTTAGAAGTTAACAAGGATCACTGTTCTTTGTGACTAAAACCATTGACATGTGACATGAATAATTAGAACAATTATAATATGAACACATGTGAAGTTAGACAATGTATTGTTGTGTGTACTTTTCTTTTTCAAGTATACAAACATTTGTAACAATAACCTTTGTTTTAAACCCTTTGAGCTATTTGTATTTATTTTGTTCACAAAAGCCATACTCGTGTTTAATATTCTGGAAAATAAATTTGCTGTATGTACGGCATAGTAATGGGATTATTGAAAGCACATCAAATAGTGTCACTCATCGGGCTTGTTTTGTTGATTTTTAACTGAAGAGATTCATGTTTACAGTATTTTTTTTGTTGGTTTAGCAGAAATGGACACACCTTGAAAGTGTATGTAGGTTGTAACAGAATGGTCATCTTTGTATTGGAAATTACACATAGTTGTGTAATGTTGTTCATAATTTCACTTGAATACAAAAATCAACAGATTAAACAAATGTCACATAGTCAACAGTCATTGATGGGCCGAATGGCCTCCTCTCATTTGTAAACCTTCTTATTACTACAGTTGTTTTGGTTTTAACCACAAAGAATAGTGAATCTTCAACACTTCTAAAGGATATCTACTGTATTTGGCTGTTTCAGAGAACTTTTGAATCCTCAGCAACCCACTGACCTGCCCAGTGGTGGTGACTACCTGTGTTGTCTGAAGTGAACCCACCTACTTTACCAGTTAAGCAGTGTGTGCTGGAAAACTTCGTCAGAACATGGGTGAAGTAAGAGCGCAGTGGTCTTATTTGACAATTTCCTGTCTTTTGAGGCTTTGTTAACTCTTACTGTCACTTAAAATGTAGTTTTTTGTATTTAATAGATAGATAGATAGATAGATAGATAGATAGATAGATAGATAGATAGATAGATGAAATATCATCTGTACATTAAAAAAGTGTATACAATATGTAATCTGTAGATAATAAAAAAAAGTTGATGTCTGAAGAAGACCCTAAATGTTCAAAGTGAACATGAAGATATACACTTCTGACTGGTTTGTTATATCCTACACTGTGCACAAACACATAGGCATTCTGGGAATGTTGATACCCCATGTTTGTTATGAATACTCGTTTATGCTCGTTTTGTTGCCCCCACTGAATATGTATTGAAAAACAATCCACAAATTGTACTGCACTCTATGGCGGAGTACACTATATTTCTCAATCTCACTATGATTATTTCATAAAGAGAAGACTAATAAATGCTTACTGCTGGCTTTAAAAGCCCCAACCTTTACTGGCTCAGCATGTATCTGGGAAAGTAGAAAAGGTTTCCTGATGAACTATGTTACTTTAAATGTCACTATACTATCTTTGGAAGGCTGTAAGAGTGCATTTAGCCATTAGCACGCCTGTCACTAAATGCACACGGAAAAGCAAAAGCAACCAAGTAAGCTCATCTGAAGTTGCAGGCCATCTGTTACTGACATTTGTTAAAATGCCATTAATGTACTTAATGTAGGTGGATTATGGGATTAGGATTAGTGTATTGACCTCCCAGTGTGTTCATTAAGATTCATGGAGGAACCTAGCCACCTCACTTGCATATTTTATTTCTGCTGAGAGTACGCTGGCGCACCTTGGCTGCCGCTTTTCCGCCATGTCTTTATTTTATTTTAGACTCCGCTGTTTTAGTTTTTTAATGTTAGCTCTTCTTTTAACCAATACTACTTTTAACTAATTGTTTTTATTTTACTTACACTTCACTTATGTTGAAAACAAAATAACAACAAATCAAACAAATGACTTTTTTGCTGCGACTCGCCCCTTGCTTACTTGTTGGGTCTGTTTCATCTGGAGTGAAGCTCACGGGAACGGGTGGGACCGGGAAATAAAAAATAAATAAATAAAGCTCTCAGGACGGGCAAGAACAGGATTTAAGCCTCCTGGAATGGGAAGGAACGGGACTACTCTGCACCAGCAGACAGGAAAAATGTTTTTTTGCTCTTCAAAGTCGTAAAAGAGCCTATGACATGGAACTTGACTTACCATAAACATACAAAATAATATTAACAGGTCTCACTTGAAGATATAATCACATTCATTTTACCAAATTATGTTTAATCGCGCTGCAATGAATCAAATAATACCCGGAAATACACAGAGGGCATTTCCTGGTGTGGGGCCAGGAGACTGTGACCAGTATGGATGACAGTGACAGTGAAAGTGAAAGTAGCCTAATTTTATCAGTTTCAGACACCTCTTATGAATGTGAATTATGTAGTGATGGATCTGATGTAGAGAGAGAAAACAGGGATTGTCTCCCGTATCAATTCGAGCCGTATGCCTCCGAATCAGAAGGTTCAAACCCGGAGAGAGACTCTGACAACACCAACGTGAACGGACCAGAGGGATAGCAGATGTCCGCAGAGAATCAGCATCTGGCAACACAGAATGGTTAATAAAAACCCTTACATTTAACATAGTATTTAATATTAAATACTTAAAATATTTAATATTACCCATAATTGTATAGTTATGTCAGTCCTTTAGTTAACAATATTGATACATTAATTATTGATACTAGAGAATAACCGAACGCTGTGGATTGCTACTGGCATGTATTTAACATATCTCTCTCTATATACATATGTACAGTATATTAAAGATGTGCAAATCAAATGCAGAGATGTCAAAGGCTACAATTTGGCCGTAGCAGCTACTATTTTTTGGAGGTACTGCTTCGGCGCTACGTTGAAGGGGTATGTATAATACTATGATTTTTAATAAATAAATACATGATGGCCTAGTATAAACTTTCTTTCATACTTTTTTAGCCATGTGCAACAGAGCATATCGTCATGGTTATTAACAGCAATGGAGAGACTGTCCAATTCATACATAATCTGAGCTGTTTCCACAGTACAGATCACCTGTGTTTGCTGCTCCCAGTCAGCAGTGATGGTTTACATCTACAGTTTACACTGGAATGGCAAATTAATATTAAAAGTTAAATAAAAATTAGAAACTTTAAATAGCATGTATTGAATACCTGAAAGTGAAAATGAGTGCAACATTTCAAAGTAAAATAATACCAATGGTTGAATACGTTGATATATAAATTAAGAGGGACTTTTGAACTTTACTTTTCGATCAATCTACAGTTTTAAAAAAAGGTGATTAAATGTTTGAATCCATTGACATCTCGGTTCCTTTTTCTTGTTAATATCCTGAACTGTCTAAAAATAGGTATTTCAAGATATTTCACGTTTAAACATAATATATATTAAGCATAAAAAATAGCATTGTCTCGTTCAAAACTGATCACTTTCTCTGGAGTTATTATTTTTTATTTCTTAGCAGACACCCTTATCCAGGGCGACTTACAATTGTTACAAGATATCACATTTTCTTTACATACAATTACCCATTTATACAGCTGGGTTTTTACTGGAGCAATCTAGGTAAAGTACCTTGCTCAAGGATACAGCAGCAGTGTCCTCCACCTGGGATTGAACCCACAACCCTCCAGTCAAGAGTCCAGAGCCCTAGCCACTACTCCACACTGCTGCCCGTTATTATGCAACACATGTTCCTAAATATTTAAATGCTTACCCGTAAATGCTAAATTGTAGAATATTACATTCTATGTCCAGCTTTTAAATACATTATATTTTCACCATCAGTGAATTATCAAACAAAATAAAAACATATTGTTTTATGTAGATCAATAGATCCTGCGTGGTGCAGTACCGTATGTGACAACAGCTTTCATCACACAACAGGACGCTTAATGTTGAAGAGCATGTCTGTGTATACAAGGAGTTCTGGCAACCAAGCTGTTTGTTGTTGATCTGAATATCTTAACACAGACACAACTACTGTCATTGAGTTCAATAAGCATCTGTAAATTGTTTGCATCAGGTAGGGAAATGAAGCAAATTGTATGAATTAAGGTGAAGTGCAAAACATAATTAAAAACTAAAACTGAATTTCATATGAAAGTGTAATAGAGTTAAGCTTTCTTCACACTTTATTTTGTATTCATAATGATTGAAAGTGTGTTGTTTTTTATTTGAACTTTGATTATTGTATATTGATATGTTTTTAAAGCACATGTGAATGTGTGCAAGGAAATCACAGTGTAATTTGTCATTGTGTGTAGCTGGATACTTTTATAAAGCTGGATTAAGAAGAACGAGAAGGGGGATGGGAGGATATTCATGATAACAAGCAGCTCATGTGAGCACGATTGCCGGGCTGGCAAGTAGGAGCGGGGGTAGGGGTTTTGAGAAACTTCTACTTTGTGTGTAAAACAGGGTGAGCCGTGTGTGAAGTTTATGAACTGAAGCGTATACGGGCAGGGGGGGTGTATCCACATATAGAATTGGAGCTCATGTGTTGCCGCTGCTGTTACATTCTTAGCCCAGCACTGGGTCTCACTGTAGTGAGAGGGATAGGGGAGATCTAGAATGGCTCCTATGTGATAGTTTAGCCTGTAAATTGAAAATCCATTTCCTTTCTTTGATAGCTGTGAGATTGGGATTATTTAGTCAATGGAATACGTGCCCAATGCTCGGTATCTGAACTCCATTGGAGGTGAGATTGAGGACTCGCTAGGTTTTGTTTAGTTGAAGCACCGAGTTATTTTGATTTGAATACATTTTGTTGACTGAGTCCTCAACCACATCTCCAGTTCAACAATGTGACTAACTGGATTGCTTTATTCTGTTAGGTGGCCTTCAGTGCTTTATATCCTGTGATGCTGACATTACTGTGTCTAATTTGTGTAGCTGATGTTAACTAATATGCTTCCATTTTGATATATTCTCTGGTTGTAAATGCAAAAAGCACATTTTATCTTATAAATAAAAACATTGAACTCCATTTTTCCAAAACTGGGAAACGTAAAATTTGAGTTGCTCTTTCTTTCTAGAGCTGGCGTAGTGGGATTACTGCACGGCATGGT